>OY757314.1:97499008-98124008 GCA_963583905.1 Stenurella melanura
GTGAAATGAGATTATCTAAATAAAAGTTTTAGAGCGACCCTAAATACCAAAAAAAAAATATATATATATATATATATATATATATATATATATATATATATATATATATATATATATATATATATATATATATATATATATATGTAAGTATATAATATAAACTACTGGCAAACAAAAATTATTGAAACTGTTAATACATAAACATCCAGCAGGAACTGTCCCAAAATGACAAATAAACTACTGCTGGGGCATCCACTAACAAGTGGTTTCTTATTAACCACCAAGGTTAACCTCAAATATATTAATAATTTAATTAAATGCCAGCTTAAAATTTAATATAAATTCAAAATAGCTAGGTTATTATTTAAGAAATTATAATTATAAAAGTAAAAATTTCAACAAAGTATTGTAGGATGGCTCTAATAACTACAAATCTTTTAAGAAAAAAATTAGAATAGTCTCACCTCAGCGACGTCAAGACGGAAAGTCCCAGTTTTCAATTCCTGTCAGTTCCATCACTCTCTAATATTCCGCCCGCACATGCTCAGTTGCTTCTAACTTGGTTTTTATTTCAGTTATTGTAGCACGGTCGCTAAACATGAGTTTTTGGCAACAAATTGAATTTATTCTTAGTACGGGTGCTGAATGGAAAATATTTGGCAACTAATTAAATAATTAACAAGTTGCGGAAAAAAACTTGTTACAAATTTTTCAATAAGTCAGTAGCCGCAAGGTTTTTGCATAATAGCTTTGGGAGAGGTAATGGGAAAGGCTTCTCATTACGTGAGTCAAATAATTTCATCTGCATCTTCGTTTTTTAACAACAATTAGAGCGGAAAATCAGCTTTCTTAAAATACTTGAAAAACTATTGGTCGTAGAGGAAAGTAAAGAATAGCTAATTTGTGCGTAATTAAAATCGCTTTATTATATGAGCTTCAGCGGTAAAAAATTTGCAAAAAAATCTGCAATAAGGTCGTTTTTTAATTATTAAATAACTGCTTAATTTTTTCTTAACATTTTATGAAATTTTCGTAAAAAGTGTGTTTTACAATGCTTTATAAATGTGCAAAATATGTATGCTGTCGGTGCAATAGCTTTATAGGGGAGTCATGTTAGATTTTTACTTCGGCAAAATTCTTAATTCATAATTCCTTTTGGAACGTGTTCGTAAAAGTATGTAGAATATCATATCAAAATATCTCCGCGAGAAAGTGGGTGCTAAAATTTTATTTAACAATTTGTATGCAATAATGCAGTTTTTTGCTGCATTACTGCATACAAATTGTTAAATAAAATATTTATCACCCACAATGCAGTTTTTTTTGCTGGGAGGTCTGTGTTAAGTGTCGTCGTGAATAGACGTGTTTTTTAAGATGCTCTCTAAAAAGCGGTAAAAAAGTGGTAGAAATCCCGTTAAACTCGAAAAAATTTCAGCCACCAGTAGATTATGAAATTCTGCTTGAAATGAAGCGCCTCAATAGAAAAACAGAGTTCATATGGAATTAATAATTACAAGTTTTTCTAATAATATTAAATCAAATAAAGCAAACAAGCTCAAGTGAAGTGCAGTGTCCCTACCTACGTACACCCTAAACGACCCAAATGGTTCATGGGCAATAAATAATAGCATAGGCAGTGTCAAGATGAGGCACATATGTTTACAAAGCAATATAGCTGTGTTGTGACCTAAAGTTATTGTATACAGTGGAAAGTTTTTAAATGGGACAATATTAACTCAACCGAAGAAAGAAAAGGAAAGGAAATAAAATAAAACAGCACAAGACGCTGTAGAAAGACAGATAAGCCATTATTTATTTATTTTATCTTTAATTGATATTATTCTATTCCATCTTTCTATCTGATCTTTACCATCTTAATTTTTATCAGCTCGATTTATTGATTTGGAAGACGGAAATTGAAACCGATTGTCTCAAAGAAGCGGCAATTGAAAAGATATTAAACATAATATATAGGTAATAAACATAATACATAGGTGATGAAATGGAAAAACTGCCCAAAATTGAAACCGATTGTTTCAAGGAAACGACATATAGGGTGAGCAAACTATCCATTTGGACCTTTTTGCTCATAACGCGCAAAAAATAATAATAATGGTGATGATAATAATAATGTTACCGCGAGATAGGGCCTTCCCCCAGCAACTCCACCGTAGATGGTTATTTACCTGTGGAGCGGTTAATAAATAAAAAAGAAGAAAGGAAAAAAAATACAAAATTAAAATAAAAAATGAAAACTGCTAGATTCAGAGACACAAGAAGCAGAAAACTTAGAAGAAGAAAAATAAGGAGATGGCGATAGCATGGAAACTGAAAAGAAGCGTCTCGCAAACAACTGCACCACACCCCAGCCGACTATGACAAATGGAAACTCATTAGAAGCGTGGAAACTTAAAAGAAGCATCTGTCAAATACCTACACTTCCCATCCTATATTCCCACCCCATGCGCCATGCGGCTCTCGCTGCTGACAACAGGCATGTCCAATGTCCAACCCGGCGTATGCAGCTGGTCCGGCGGTATATAAAACATCCGAGATTTGGTTCCGGCACGCGGTTTGGCCGTCCGTTGGGCGTATTCGACGGACGACCGGGCTGCGTGTTGGAACGAACCTCCATGGATGCCCGAAATTGGTAGCAATGCCCACCATACGCTGGCAAATCAATCAATCAATCAAACAATAATGCAGTTTTTTGCTAATAACTTTTTAAATTTTATTTTAATAAAAAATGAATACCGCCATTCGAAAGAACGGAAAATTGTACAAAAGAAACATACAATACTTGTCCTTTCAATATAAACTGAGCGACCAGTAATTTGTTAAATAACGTTCCGATTCGCGCTGCGTCAGCTGCCTGCTCCGCTGGAAGTGAGCCGCTGCGAGGGCGCGCGCGGCACTAAAGTAGCTGTTACTATTAATTGACAAAAGAAAACGACATAAAACCTAATGTATATTGAAAAGGGTCAATTTTTTGTGAAGTATTATATGTGTTTAAATATTTTTTTCATATTTCAAATATTTCTTACATAAGCTTGAAGTTAAGTATTGCACGAATTTTCGATTATTTCATAAAATTTAACGTTACTCGATTAAAATAGGCAAAACAAATAAACAAACAGAGGGACATTACATTTAAAGGGATTGCTCAAAATACGACTTTCGTCAAAAAAATTAGAAACATCTGTTTTACGAAAATCGGACCCTCAAAATTGGTCAATTTACGAAAGAGGCATTTTTCCACTTTGACTTTCTAAATTTGATTGTAAATAATAAAGTATTGGAAAATGATATCGGCACTCCATAGGTGGTTAAATTAAAGTGTATGATGTGTACTTTAAGAAACAAAAATTTGTTTTATGATAATTAATGATGATAATAGTGCATTATAAATAAATTTCTGCTATAAGAAGAAGAAGAACCTTGAAGAATAAGCTTCATAATGTTTTTTTTGTGTAAAAATTATTGGGAAATAAAATGAGCGGTAAATAGTTAAGATATGTTTTCAGTACGTCAGCTTTCTTTAATCGTGGAAAAAATACATTTGTAAAAAAATTTGACAGTAGCGTTGAATTACAAGCAAAGGCACAAACATTTCAAAATACTAATAGCTCCATAAATGAAATGTTTGAAGCTGGTGTTATGTATACATTGGCTCTGTACGGTGCTCCTAAATCGGAAAAAGATTGAAATGAGTATCGGTACAAGTGTTTTGTTAGAGGCGTTTTGAAACGAAGAATAATCACTCTTGCATTACCTCCAACAAACAATGCAGCACTACAGCATTTTAAAAGAGTGTACATACAAGCTCAACAAGGGTTGAACAAAGACTTATTACCACATGAATGGGGATGGATGAAAAAATATGTATTTTATCCTGCATACATGACTGAGCCTTCAGCTATTGAGAAGCTGTTACAAAGTATATTTTGTAGCTGTAAAAGTGGCAGGTTGCAGGAAAACTGGCTTATACCGCAGCGCTGCATCCTTAAATTGCAGTGAAGTAGACTGCTCGAACAGTCATCAAGTCGATGCTGCGGCTGAATATACGTTAGAAATTTTTGAAAATGAAACTGAAACCGCAGAAACTCCAGAAAACCCATCAGAAATAATAGAACATTTATCCGAAGCAGAAGATTTTCCTTAAATTTCTTGAATATATGTACAGTTTTATTCATGGTTTAATTGTTTCATTTTTATTTCATAAAAATATTGTATTGTAAATTTATTAAAATAAATGTTTACCCAATAATTTTATACTTCTTAAATAGATACATCAACGATATTACAAGGTCAGTTTTTTCCCTACAAACACTAGAAATATAATTATAAAACAATAGTAGTATATGATATTTTATGTTAGACAAGCCATCGCAAAATTCTGTAATCTGACGTTAAATTTGTAACTTCCATGCTTGGAAACTATGAAAAAGCAGGTATTTGATTTTTTTTTTAATCAATTTTATATATATACTAGGGGGCTCCATAATTTATACAAAAATTAAATTAACGGCTTTATTACAACATTAAACCTACAAATTAAAATTTCTATTTTTTTCCTTTTTCGAAATTTCATTTTCAAATTTATCCGTTCTAAAAAAACACGTGGTCAGTATTAACCAATCACACAACAAAGAAACAGGTTTCATCACGTGACCCATCAATATTTTAAGAAGGATATCCCAAAAAAATGTTTTTCGGTTAATTTTACAATATTTAACAATTTTATCCGCCATCTTGATTCCGCCATATTGAATTTAAAAAATTTAATATCAGATTCTTAATCAGCATACCCAAAAACCCCTAGGAACCTATTTCCGAAATTTTTCATCGATTTATATTTGAGATAATAAATTTTACAACTAATTTTGCAGTTATTTGTTGTTATTAGACAAATGAACAATTAGCACCCATTTTTAAGAGGAACATTTTTCATAGACACTGTTTAGAAATAAATGCAATCATAATGCATAAAAAATATGGATCGCAGAATTATTCCAAACTTTATCCCTTTTTTTGTCTAAAATGACTCCCCTAATAATCCTATTTGTTTATGCAACCGACCAAAAAAATGGACAACTTTGACCTCCCGAGAAGCTAGCAATTTTCAACAAAAATTGATTCACGAAACATTTTTGTAGTATTCAAGATCTAACTAACCTTTTTCCAAAAAGCAATCCATTTCTTCAAAGCCTGGCTGTGAATTATTACCTCAAAAAAAGGCTTGATTTTCGCTAATAAACAAAAGACATTACTTTATTATTTTTAAGCTGCGTTCTTGTGCATTAAACCAACGAAAACTTGGTTAAAACACGCACGTTTTAAAAGTAAGTAATGAAGTTGAGAGTTTAAAAGTGAATTATTTATTATTTGTTTGCTTATAATAATGAAACACTTTCTTTATAGGATTTTGGAAACAGCGGAAAGAAAAACTATCTATAAGAACTAAAAGAAAAACTGTATTTAAAAATATTAATGAAAGCGTTGCATTCTTTCGACAACCTGACTTCTGGTTATGCTAGCAAGTTAGAATTCTGAAATAAATTTGTCCAATTTCTTATTTGACATTCTCATTATAACACTAGCATCCAACATAGTCCCCTACGGCTAAGCAGATTAAACTAGTATCCACATTACCCCCTACGGTATGTAAATTCAGTTAAGAATGAGAACAAAGGCCTGAAATTAATTTATTTACTTACCCTGTCTTTAATTTTTTTTTCTTCTAATGGATTACATTTTCATAAAATCTCTAATTCAGTTTCTTGACATGCTTAGCCTTTGAAACTTTTTTCGCCGTTATCTGAGCTCATCAGAAAAGCACAAAGCCAGTCATAGCGATGTTCCATGCAAAACCAAGGCAATATCCATGAACGAGTATGAAATATTTTTATTTGATATTGACTAATAAAAAACAACAGATCTCCACCTATCTATTAGCTAACTAGTATTGGAGCCTATATACTCTATGCATGTTTAACAGTGAATTATTTATTATTTGTAAATAAATTAATTTCAGGCCTTTGTTCTCATTTTTAAATATAATTGAGGAAATGAATATATTGCTAGCAAAAATACTAGTAATTATTTCAAACTCTTACTAAAGACTTATCTTAGATAAGTACAAAAACATATATCTTTCTAAAGAAAATACTTTGCTGGCTATATGCCACGAACAACATTGATTTAAAAGAAAGAAATATGCACATTACGTACAGGTAACTGTCACAATAATGTTAATTTTAATTTTAATTTATCCTGTTCAACAAAACCAAAAGACAACTAAAGACAAAAACACTTACCAAAAAACTTTCACATACACATGTTTCGGTATCCTACACCAAGGATACACTCTTCAGTGTTACTTCTTTCAAAGTTTAAAGTCTACTGAATAGTCGCTTACCAGGTAATACGTATTTATTCGTATTGTTCGTGGCATATAGCCAGCAAAGTATTTTGTTTAGAAAGATACATGTGTTTGTACTTATCTATGATAAGTGTTTAGTAAGAGTTTGAAATAATTACGAGTATTTTTGCTAGTAATATATTCATTTCCTCAATTTTATTTTAGATTACTCTTACATTGTAGGGAATTTGCATTTGCATTTGATTATATTTTCTCATTTTTAACTGAATTTACATAACATAGGGGGTCATGTGGATACTAGTTTAATCTGCTTAACCGTAGGGGACTATGTTGGATGCTAGTATTATAATGAGAATGTCAAATAAGAAATTGGACACATTTATTTCAGAATTTTAACTTGCTAGCATAACCACAAGTCAGGTTATCGAAAGAATGCAAAGATTTCATTAACATTTTTAATATGGTTTTTCTTTTAGTTCTCATAGATAGTTTTTCTTTCCGCTATTTGCAAAATTGTATAAAGAATATGTTTCATGAGAGTGTGACAGTACGATAATAATATCTAATTTTGAGACTCCATAAAATTTAATTTATACACAGTGCAGGTTCCTTTGAAATAACTTTTTTACCACTGAAGCGGAAAAAATCTAACAATAGTTGGCAAAGAGAAGCAAGGTTGTTGGTAGTTTAACGCTCCGATCGTTGTCAATTTACCAATGTGAGCTTCAACCGCTATTTAAAAAATAATTGTGGCCCAAATAAGTTCCCCGAATATCTTATAAAGAACTATTATCATATTTCAAATGCTTCAAACATTGTCACCCTGAGCACCAATCTGATTTTACATTTCAGAGTAATAATTTCCATAATTATCCTATTGATGATTCTTTCCACGACGTATGACTTCTATTTATATAAAACGCAATCTGGTAAGTACATGATTACGCAGCCAAAATTAGTATCGATAACACACACCTGCGATGATTTTCTTTTTATTCCAATGATTTACTCCCTCCGTCGTGATTTAGAACTGATTTTTATAATTATTGCTATTCATTGATTATTATTATTGGACTTCTAATAAAATACATGTAGTTTATACCGCGTATGAACTCAAGCTCAACGTCTCATCCAGATATATTGAATGTGACCATGATTTGATCTTAACTTTAAATATTATAACTTATTTGATAGAATTGAAGAAATCTATTTAGACCTTTATTAAATATTTTAATTTTTTCAACTAAACGAAATTTATTCCGTATCCATCAAATTTTGTTGTTGTGGTTTTGTAATGAATAAAATTTTTCTACAAAGAAAAATAAGATAAAAGGAGACTACTATATTTCTGATCCTAATTCTATTAGTAATGGTAATGGAAAAATGATATCAAATAAAATAATAAATTTTTTCAAGACCTATAATGAATAAAAAATATTAGGGAGTAGTACCATTTTAAATGAATACTGTATAGAGGCGGTGCACTTAACCTTAATTTTCCCAATTAATTGCTTATTATAAAACTGCTGTATTACGAGTATAAATAGTATTACAGAACAAAAGTAAAAATACAATTTTCATAAGAAAGTTTATTTTTTGGCCTAGTTTGAAAATACTGCACTGTACAATGAAGCAAATTAAAATGATATGCTAAGTATCTTATCACAAACATATACAAAAATCACATCGAAAATACAGATACAGTTGAATTCAAATTGCATACTATTTAATTTAAATTATTTTCCAGAAAGTTACCATCCGTTATTTCTTGCATTTTCCATACTTTCCAATGGCAGAAAATTATTACAAATTTCGAAAAATTCTAAGCAGCAAATACAAACTTTCCACGGGCTTAAGACGTTCAGTATGATGTGGATAGTAGCTGGACATGGATTTGCACTGATGCAAGCTACAAACGTCACTAATTTAGATGATATTAATAAGGTAAGTTTGTCTACTCTTTGCTGTGACACTGACACCCAGAATGGTTTTCACTTTCCACTAACATCAAAACACTGAAGGTTGCGTGATTTCATTTTAACCATCCCATGATGATGCACTCTTTTTTGCCCAAATATGTGTCAAGTATGGTGCTTAGTATTTTAGTTTTTGAGAAACAGTTTAAAGTTGTTAAACTCTTATCGAAAATTTAGGCGATATTGTGGCAATTATTGTGCGCCAAACTCCTATGCTCTTTTTATAGACGTTCATTCTGAATTTTAATTGATTATACCAACTAGACGGGCGAAACCTTACTTCATCGTCGGGTTTACTTCCAATACTTTCAATAGATCTGTTATTGAAACAGTTTTTATCAGGTCTGTTGAAAGTAGTTTTAATAACAGAACAGACCTGTTAAAGCTACTAGAATTGAACCAGACGATAAACCTCAGTTTTGCCCACGAAGTTGGCATTCTCCCTTCAAAACATAATGAACCGCATTAAGACAAGTCGTAAGGTTCTACCACAGATCTGACGTAGTATCGCTATTTTAATAGTAGAGTTATCGGACATCTGACTCATTTACGTCAGTAGAATAACTATGGGATACCTCGATGGCAGGGGCCCATCCGGAGAGAGCAACACGTTTCACATTGGAAAAATGATTAATTTGGTTGGTTATTTAATGGAATAGAATAGAATAGAATTATATTCAGATATTACATAGTACACGTCACACTCTTTACACATAGTATACAGATATTAAAAACATTATGTAATTTTACTATTTACCAAGAGAGCAGTAAAAACAGATAAAAATACGAAAGAGAATACAACGATACAACAATAAAGCACCAGAAGTACTTAATAATAATAAAAGGAAAAAAGAAGACATCACAATATAGAAATATCATGAATAAGTAAGATTATTTATTCTATGCGTTACATTAAACAAAAACTTTCTCAGTTACTTACACGATATCATATGGTTCGGCCAGAGCTAGTTTTCTTTTAACTGTGCTCCTAAAGATACTGAAAGATTTTATTTCTGTAACAATTTTTGGGAGAAAGTTGTATAACTGCAACCAGTTATAACTATAGCGTCTTTCCAATAGGGTTGTTTTGTGCCGTGGATAACAGAATTTATCTTTATGCCTAGTATTAAACGTGTGATCACTTAAGTAGGTTAAGACACGGTTTTTATTTTTGAAAACAAAGTAAACGCTTTCGTATACAGAAATAGCAGTCATCGTGAAGAGGTTGAGCTTTTAAAGAAACCTCTACAGGAGTCACCTAGTCTTAATTTTGCCATTATCCTAATTGCTCGCTTTTGTACTTTGAAGACATCCAATCCATGAATGAAGTTACCCCAAAACAATATACCATATGACATTATGGAATAAAAATTTCCATAATGCGCAGTGACAGGAGTGCTATAACTAACGGTCTTGCTTAATTCTTTCAAGGAATAGCATACTTTATAAAGCTTGAGATATAGAAGTTGTATATGTTCCCCTTAGTCCATGTGAGAATCTACAGTTATACCTCAAATGTTAGTCGCCTCAGTATAGGGAATATTTACCACATATAAATTAAGTTCTACTGGGTATTTTGTTCCTTTTCTGTGTGAACAAAATACAAGTTGTTTTTTTTTGTATTGTATATTAGGGAGTTTTCCTGGAACCAATTTGTCATTTTCGTAATGATTTCGTTTGTCTTCCCCTGTAATGCATCATCGTTCTTGTTTGCGATTAATACGTTTGTATCAACCGCATACGTATTTAATGATAACGCAGCATTATTAAAAAGAGTTGGTAAGTCATTAACGTATATGATAAAGAGGATAGGCTCCAGGATGCTTCCCTGCGGTACGGTACACCCATTGTTATACTTTCTTCCGGATTTAGAGGATATTAATAAAGTAAGTTTGTCTGCCATGCTTTTTGCTGTGACAGTGACACCTGACACCCAGAATGGTTTTCACTAACATCAAAACACTGAAGGTTACGTGATTTCGTTTTAACTATCCCATGATGATATCCTCTTTATTGCCCAAATATGTTTCAGGTATGGTGCTCAGTATTTCAGTGTTTGTGAAACTTATTTTAAATTTGTTAAGCTCATCGAAAATTTGGACGATATTTTTTCATTTTCTTTTTTAAATTCATTATGGAAATTATTGTGCGCCAAACACCTATGCTCTTTTCATAAACGTTCATTCTTAATTTTAATTGATTATACCAACTTGGCGGGCGAAACCTTACTTCATCGTCGGGTGTACTTCTAATAGTTTCAATAGGTCTGTACTGTTATTGAAACAGTTTTTATCAGGTCTGTTGAAAGCAGTTTTAATAACAGAACAGACCTGTTAAAGCTACTGTAATAGAACCAGATGATAAACTCCAGTTTTACCCACGAGGTTGGCATTCTCCCTTCAAAACATAATGAAACACCATAAGACAAGTCATAAGGTTTTACCACAGATCTGACGTAGCATCGCTATTTTAGCAGTAGAGCTATCGGACTTCTGACTCATTTACGTCAGTAGAATAACTATGGGGGTACCTCGATGGCAGGTGCCCATCAGGAGAGCAACACGTTTCACATTGGGAAAATAATTAATAGGGTTGGTTATTTAATAGAATATAATAGAATAGAAACATATTTAATACCAGAGACAATTTACATTATATATTACACGTCACACTCTTACACATAGTATACATATATTAAACACATTACGTAATTTTACTATTTACCAAGAGAGCAGTAAAAGAAGATAAAAATACGAAAGAAAATACAACGATACAACAATAAAGCACCAGAAATACTTAATAATAATAAAAGGGGAAAAAAAAAGAACACATCACAACATAGAAATATCATGGATAAGTAAGATTATTTATTCTGTGCGTTATAATAAACAAGAACCTTCTCAGTCACTTCCATAATATCATATGGTTCGGCCAGAGTTAGTTTTCTTTTAACAGTAATCTTAAAGATACTGACAGATTTTATTTCTGTAAGATTTTCTGGGAGTAAGTTGTATAACTACAAGCAGTTATAGCTGCAGCCTTTGTCCAATAGGGTTGTTTTGTGCCGTGGATAACCGAATTTATCCATGCTTAGTATCAAACGTGTGATCACTTAAGTAGGTTAAGAAACGGTTTTCATTTTTGAAAACAAAGCAAACGTTTTCATATACAGAAATAGCAGTCATCGTGAGGAGGTTGAGCTTTTTAAAGAAGTCTCTACAGAAGTCACCTAGTCTTAATTTTGCCATTATCGTAATTGCTCGCTTTTGTACTTTGAAGACATCCAATCTATGATTGAAGTTACCCGAAAACAATATACCATATGACATTGGACAAGGAATAAAAATTTCCATAATATGCAGTGATAGGAGTGCTATAATTAACAATCTTACTTAATTCGTTCAAGGAATAGCATACTTTATGAAACTTGGGACAAAGAAGTTGTGTATGTTCCCGTTAGTCCATGTGAGAATCTATAGTTATACCTAAAATGTTAGTCGCCTCAGTATAGGGAATATTTACTACATATAAATTAAGTTCTACTGGGTATTTTGTTCCATTTCTGTGTGAACAAAATACAAGTTGTTTTTTCTGTATTATGTATTAGGGAGTTTTCCTGGAACCAATTTGTCATTTTCGTGATGATTTCGTTTGTCTTCTCCTATAATGCATTATAGTTCTTGTTTGCGATTAATACATTTGTATCATCCGCATACGTAGTTAATGATAACGCAGCATTATTAAAAACAGTTGGTAAGTCATTAACGTATATGATAAAGAGGATAGGCCCCAGGATACTTCCCTGCGGTACACCCATTGTTATACTTTCCGCCCCTGAAAGATATTCCCCAAACTTTTCGGTTTGATAGATAAGACTTAAACCAATTATGTGCTAGCCCACGTATTCCAATTTTATCCAATTTACTTAGTAGTGTCTGATGATTTATACAATCAAATGCTTTTGATAGATCCAGGAATACTCCCAAAGTAAGTTGACGATCGTCTAATAACTGTAGGACTTTTTCGATAAAACTGAAAGTTGCTGTCTTAGTTGATTTATTCTTTTGGAACCCATGCTGATTTTCCGTCAAGAGGTTATAGCTTGCTACACATGATCAATTTAGATAGCTTAGAAAAAACTTGACAATAGGTTAATTGGTTTATGATTAACAGATTAACAGATAATCTCCTTTTTTGTAGACCGGGACAACAATTGATAGCTTTAATTTTTCAGGAATAGCATAGTGATTCGTTTAGAATATGGCTTAATGGTTCAATTATGTATAGATGTACTTGTTTTATTGTTATGTTACTTATATTATCGTTATCCGAGGAATTCTTGTTTTTTAATTTTTTTTATTATGTCTAAGACTTCATCCTGCGAGACTTCCATTAGATAATAAGTACTTAAGATTTTCTGCCATATGTACTAGGTTTGAATTTTCAAGTATATTTTTATTTTCACGATGGTTAAAATAATTTGAAAAATCTAAAATATGTATATATAATATAGAACGACTAATTACAGACAGATTTTCTTTGTTCATTAGTCTAGCTAAAACAGTTTCCGAGAAAAACGAGTAAATAATCTTACCGGCTCATGTTTTGTTAATTACCTCGAGGACCAATAGAGGTCAGGGGCTGAAAATTTTCCAATATTGTTTTTATGACTAACCAATATTATAACATAAAAGGACTTTATTTTATTTATTAAACTATTTTATTTATTAAACGATATAAAATGTTCTGCAAATTAGAATAACAACTATTGAAAAAGCCGGGGACCAGGTAGTTGTGCGCTGCATGACTTTTTATTTTCATAAAGCTGTATCCGGCTAGACCCTTTCAAATTCTTTAATTTTTTAGTGGATGCGTTCAAGATATTCCGGATACATTACAACGGCTCATTTGGCAGTAGATACGTTCTTTTTTATATCTGGATTTTTACTAGCTTTCCAATATTTGAAACAAAAAGCAAGGCCATTAAAGGATCAAATTTTCTCTATACCGCAGATATATCTACATCGCTATTTAAGGTAAGAATATTTATTTAATACATTGATCTGCACTTTAAACTAAATAGAACTAGGATACTAAGATCCATGTCACAACTGACAGAAAACAAATTTAAATAAATGACTTTAACAATAACATAATAATGCCTCCCACAAGAACAAACTGTATGACAACATCTAAAACACCATTGATATATAAACTAGAGGCAGATGGAGAAGTTATTCAGCAGGAAATGAAATTTAGGTATCTCGGCGTGGAACTCTTGGACTATTGTGATGTTGTGGTAGAGGTAAGGGAACAAACAACGAAAGCAACAAGAATAGCAGGGCGTTTAAATAATATAATATAGTGCAACATAATCATAGGAACTGAGGCTTAGACTAGAATTTATAAAACAGTAGAACATCTCATAATATATTCTGCAGAAACTAGAACAGAAACATCGAAAACTAAATGACTATTACAAACTACGGAAATGAAAGTACTGCAGAATTACTGGTAAAACACTTTTAGACAGAGAATGAAGCGAAACTATAACAAATGTGTGTTAAATAGAAGACATTACTGGCTGGGTATCAAACAGACAAAGAAGGAAGAAGAAAAAGATTTTAACAAAATAGACGTCTATATAACTTTTTATTGCACGGTAAGTTCATCAACTACCATCATCTGAGTGCAAGACTAAATGGCTTATACAGGGCAAAGATATTTTTAATCTGTTTTAAAGTGACAAAATTTCGAAAAATAAACAAAAGCTGTGAAGCTGCTAATTCAAAACAGTATTAGTTAAATGCAAATGCAAGTTCCATACATTGTAAAATTTCTCTAAAAATAGAAACAAAGGAAATATTTTAAAAAATTGGTAAAGGTATTTACACAGAACTTCCCTCGTTATTTGTGCATGGCGGTCACAGTAAAAAATTAATAATTACGAAATATCTTTGAGAATAATAATCAGAATATAGTTATCACTATTATTACAAAGAAAATCTGATAACTTTTGATAAAAAAAATATACAGAGTTCTCATCCAACAGCAAAAGTTCAATACTAAATAACAGGTACCAAATATGGAAGGCTTGCGCAAATACCTTTACAAATGTCCACCATGACTGAATTATTTCTTGGGATGCCATTATTCAATAAAAGTATAATAGGTGCATATGCCAAATATTATTGCCATCTGTCTCATTTTCAATCCCATATTCACGCAATGGAGTGGAACTATAGTGGTGGTTAAAAAATATTTTTTTTTTTTGAAATTTTTCCAAAAATGTTGGTGAAAAAAAATTTTCAATTTTTTTTTGCTGAAATGGGTTTAGAATGTCATGAAACGTGAAAATTTTAAATTTGATCTATTCTAGTGTTAAATTTGTTTGAAATTTGAAAAGGGGTTGCAAATTTTTTTTTCCGATATAGGTTTGGAATGTCATGAAATGTGGAAATTTTAAATTTGAGCAAAAAAAATTTCGTCTGTTCTATAGTAGTGATATAGATTACCTAAACATGTTTTCAATTTTTTTAAATTTTTCGAAAACATTTTTAAATTTGTTTGAATAATTTTAGAATGCCATGGAAACATGGAAATTTTAAATCTGAACAAAGAAAAAAAATTCCATCTATTTTAGTAAGTAGTAAAATTTTTTCAAAAATTTTTAAAAAATTTTCAATTTTTTTTTTAATAGATTTAGAACGCCATGAAACGTGGAAATTTTAAATTTGGAGAAAGAAAAAAAAATTCCATCTATTTTAGTAGTAAAAAATTTTTCAAAAAGTTGGTAAAAAATTTTCAAAAAAAAATTAATTTTAAATACGTTTCGAATGCCATGAAACTTGGCAATTTTAAATTTGAATAAATAAAAAAAATTTTTTTTGGTGTTAAAAAATTTTTCAAAAATGTTGGTAAAAAAAATTTTCAAATTGTTTTTTTCAAAAATAGGTTTAGCGTGTCATGAAACGTGGAAATTTTAAATTTGAGCAAAAAAAAATTTTTTTCACTATTTATTCCGTTTAGACGGTCCACCCTTTCCCATTGAAAGTTTTACCATTTCTTCGCTGACAGTAGGGTCAACTGCCTACCAAATTTTACTGCTCTCCGTCAAGTAGTTCTTTAGTTAATGCACCAACAGACAGACAGACAGACAGACAGACGGAATTAAAAATCTATATTTTCGTAATCTACGTGTTCTGAAACGTCAAAATCCGAAAAAATCTCGGAGGGTGATTTTTTCTCGAATACAATACTTCCCTTCGGTATGCGAGGGAAGTAAAAAGGAAAAACTTATCAGATATATATGCAAACATACATATCTTTCTCAAATACTTCCACAGCTTCATGCCACTATCAATATTGAATTATAAAAAAGAAAATATATACATGACTGTAACAATAATATTATTTTAAGTTTAGAGTATCCTGTTCAATGAAACCAAAAACAATTAAAACATACACACTTATCGAAAACAGTTACACGAAACTTTAAAACATTCTCAAACTCGTGTTTCGATGTTTACATGTCATCAGTGTGGCACATTTAAAGCTTAGAATGCAATAATTATATTCATGACTTACTTGAAAAGGATAATAAAAGTTGGATTTAGCATTAGTACATACCAATAAAACGATAATCATAATCTATAACTAAATCCAAATGCAAATTCCCACAAATGTGAAAGAAATATTGTTTCCATTTTTAGAGACTGACGGAATTTGAAGACATTGTAATATTCACAATCTTAGTCCGGAACATGAGAATTCGAAGAAATTCCGACGAGTAAGAAGTAAAAATCAAGGAATTAAAAATATGTCTTTACCATAAACTAGTTCCATAGTGCCACAAAAATAAATCTAAACCACGCTTTCTAACGTCTTAGTTTTCTGTCTTTCTTTACTGTCTATGATTTGGACAGCTATGGAACATGACAGGAATGTTTCTAGCACTTTTGGAAGAGACCAAGTAGAAAGAGGTAAATAGAACGGTGAATGATTCAAGGAAAATAAACGATAAGGGGCGAAGAAGACGTCATTCAAAACATTGACCTGATAATAAGGTGCTTATGGAAAGGCCGTACGCCTGACAAATAACTTAGTCCCCTGCTTCGTTGGACCTGTTTACCTAATATCGGTGTTGAAAGTCAATTAGGTCTCATCATTTGTTCATTTTTACATTTTAATATTAATATTAGGTGAAAAATTCAATTAATTGAAAGGCAGGGTTTAACAAAAACTTAATATATAATTTTCAATCCTTTTTCTCCATGTTCAGTTTGTTTTAAAAACATACTACCCATGTAAAGGTCTCTTAGACCCTATATATCGAAAGAACATATTGTGATATTAGCATGTAGGACGTCATGAATCATGAAAGTGGACGCGCGGATGTACACAAATGATTAAAATCCAAAGAAATCAGTTCATTTTGAATTATAAGTAGGCGTACAAAGTTATAAAGTCACAAATATACAGATGATATTAAGAAGATAGGAAAATCCTTTAAAATGGCCGTCTGGTACATTTAATCTGCATTCTAATAGCAACGCCTCTGTTATTATCACTATTAATTTTCTTAATGCTTCTATGCTTCTATGCTGAGTGTTATATCTTAAATCCTGGAAAAAATATTGCGTCATCGAAGTTTTCAACTAGATTTAAAATAATTTCCGAAGCACGGCATGGATTTCTCCCTAAATGACCTACCGAGTCCGAATGCATTGACTGATTAATTTATATATATTCAGAGTTAAACCAGGGCAAAATTGTGGCTGGCATTTATACTTTAGTGTAGCTTTTAACTCGATGGATATCGATATATTGTGTATAATCTAGGCCTGCGGGGAAACTTATCTAATTTGCTAGTGTCGTTTTTATCTAACCGTTAAATTATTGTGCAACTTAACAAAACTAGGTTGGAAAATTATAGTATAGATTTAGGAGTTGTCCAAGGGTCTGTTCTTGGACCTCTGCTCTTCCTTTTGTTTGCAAATGATTTATCGAACCATATGCCAAGCTATTGCAAAATTATAATATATGCTGATGATACCAGCTTAATTGTGTCTTCCTTAGATCCAGATATTATTAAAATTGAACTCAAAATTATACTCAAAGAATTTAATCAGAGGGCAACCGAAAATCGTTTTATTCTAAATACCGAGAAGACAATGTGTATAGATTTTTTCAACAAAAGTCAACCTATATCAAATACAAATTTAACAATGGACGATCTACCAATCATATTTTCCAAAACATTAAAGTACTCAGGGCTTTACCTTGAAAAACAATTAAGCTGGTCAGAACATATTAATAATTTAGCTAAAAAATTAAACAGCTGTTATTTCTCCCTTCCCAATTTGAAAAGATACTTTGAAATAAAATTTCTCATCAATATTTACTATGCCTTATGATAGTCACATTAGTTATAATATTAAACTGTGGGGCTACTTCGTTAATGCACGCCGAATATTTGTCAGTTAAAAGAGAATAATTAAGTTGATATTTAATCTAAAATTTCAAGACTCATGTAAACTTTATTTTATAAAATATTCAATTTAAACTGTTCCTTGTATTTTTATTTTAAAATCATGAACATATTTGAAACAAAAGCATGAAAATTTTATAAAAAAAATAATGAATCTCACAAATACCCTACTCGCAGTGGCTCTTTAATAAAGCTCCCCCTGCACAGAACCACTTTATTTTAAAAGTCACCTTATTACATCGGTCCGAAATTATATAACAAGCTTCCTCAATCAATTCACGAGAAAAAACATACAAACTTTTATATCCAGTCTGAAAAAAATGTTGGTTAAAAAGCTACTATAGGGTAGATGAATATTTGTGTGATTCATTAATTTTATAACTATATCTATGAACATTCATAAATTTCATTTATTGACTATGTATATGATTGTATATTATCACATTTTTATATCATGTTTTATGTTGTGTGATTATAAGAAAATAATTGACAGTGTTTTATTGAATGTGTATTTACTTCATATTAACAATTATTTTATGGCTTGTTCTATCCATTGTTATAATGGCAAATTAATTAATAAATTGTTATTATTATTATTATTATTAAATTGAGTATAATTAATTAATCAATTAATTTTTATTTTATTTACTTTTAGGCTTACGCCAGCATTGCTTATGGTTTTTCTAGTGACTATATCGATTTATCGATTTTTTGGATCGGGCCCTTTATGGACAGCTGGATCAGAGAGTTTAAGTCAAAGTTGCAGAGATCAGTGGTGGTCATTTTTCTTATACATACAAAATTACTATGTTGATTTCAATGATATGGTGAGTAATCAAAAATATGCCGCACTATTTATTTGGTATGTAAATTAATACTAATGTTTTTTTATCCTGTGATTCCTTGTATTTTATTAATAACTGCATTTTTCTTATTAACATTCTTTTCATGTTTAAACAAATACATATTTTTCGAACAATGTTTCTTTATAATTTTATCTATCATCATTCTTTTCTTATTCACAACATCTTAACACATGTTTTGTGACACATATAGTTCTACTTTCTCATCAGGACAACGTGTTCCCCTCACCACTTATGAGGTTGTCTTCATACCATTAATCATATTATATTGTCACTCGCCAGTTGATGCGGTAAAACATAACAGGATGTGTTCAAACACAATGTTAGATGGAGAGCCGTTTTACTTCAAGCTATTGATATGATGAGCTGTTCAAGAAATTTGTAAAAACATTTCCTCACCCACATCTCGAAAGGACCAAAAATGATAATTTTCGTTTTGGTAATACAAACTGTCTAGCCTAGAACTTACAGTCAATGAATCAATGAATGAGCTTATAAAAATCAAATTTAACAAACATACTGTGGTTTAAATGTTCACAATAATTTCTTTTTAACCATGACAATCGTTTCGCCTAACATAGGCTTATTAATTAAAACTAATTTAATAATAATGAATACGTAAATAAATACATTGTACAAGTATTAACAGATTTGAAATAAATTTAGAAAAATATTACCAAGTACTGTTAAGTAATGGGGAATAATTTTATTTTTTCTTCTTCGAAATCATCCTTAAAGAAATGTTTTTCTACTAATAAATGATTTGCAGATGTAGAGTCCGTTTTGTTCTTAATATAACTCATTCTATGTCCATAGTGACGCTTCTTAAAATTCCTGCCTATTTGACCAATATATACCCCAAGGCAAGAACCACAAGTTAACTTACAGACTTCTGATTTATAGTCTTTTTCGGTTTTATAGTTATTATTTTTAATATATTTTCCTAATGAATTATTGGTCTTATAAGCTATGTTCAAATTTCATTTTCGTAAATATGCCGAAACTTTTTCTGTTGGAGAGCTTAAATACTTGAGCGTCTTGAATTTTGAGTCGTTCTCTTTTTGATTATTTGATAAATTAATTCCAAGACATTTCTTAACTTCCTTTTAGATATATTATTTTCAGTTAACAGAAAGTCAAGCCTGTTATTGACAGCAACTTCTTTAATGATGTTATATCCTTTGTTGTAGTTACTTGTTCACTTTGGAACATTCAACAATCGATATTATGATAAGCTGCTAATTTATGCTGAAAAGGATGTGTCGAACTGTTATGTATTGTTGTGTCTGAATGAGCTTATTCTCTCTGCCTGCAACTAAGGTGGTATCATGTGCACATTTCAGGTTACGAATCTAAGGTCCATCCATACATATACCTATTTTCATTAAACCAGAGTTTTCTTCATATGCAGTATCTGGAGAATACTTATAATACGTATAAATAATTTGCATGATAATATATTGACCCTAACGAAGGTTCTTATACATTGTTTGCCTCAGTAGCAATGGCTTTGCTTAAATTAATTATTTTCTAAAAGTACGATATTTTTAGGTAGACAATTCCTACAATATTTACTTCAAGTTCAAGAAAGTTTTGCGATATAGTTCTTTCTTTTCATCGCATAATAATAAGAATTAAGGAACATAGGAGGCACCAGATGTGTGCGACGACTTGAATATTATCGTTACCTTTCATGAGAAATTCCCCTCTTCTGGCGTCAACTCCAAGAGACAGTGTACGTGTTTTTCATTGCTTATACATAAACCATGTTCCTTACCCATTATTCAGTGTTGTTTGATTTATCAAGTTTTAAAGTAGATTGATAACAAACAGTAACAATACTCTCGGTGATGAATGCAGTAATGAACTAAATCTTATTGAAATTAAATGAATTATTATTAATTTAGTCACTGACAATGAATGGTAAATAAATTAGTGAAGTTTTACGACGACCCGCCTAACCCCGCTGTCTCCTGAAACAGATTTTTTAAATTGATATACTATAATCATAAAATGGATACAAGTACCATACTTTACATGATTTTGTTCTTTTTATTTCAGTGCATATCCACCACTTGGTACTTGTCAGCAGATATGCAGTTGTTTCTAATATCACCGTTAGTCATAATTCCTATATCATTGCTGTTAGAGCAATCTAATGGATTCAAGATATCTATGATAGCATTATTGATTTTAAATATATTTAACACATTTCTGCCTATGATTCTCAAACTCACAGTTCGAGAATATGACAAGTAAGTATAATTCTAAGTATAGAGTGCTCCAAGTAACTGTACACGCCTTCTTTATCAACAATAAGGTTACTGTTTCCAATATCAGCTATACTGATCAATCGGTGAATATGATAACCTCATAGATATCAGTGAATTTAAAATACAATGAAATTTGCTGTCTATATTCTTGCCTAAAGGATAAACAAAGGGAGTAAACACGCTGTATATGAAGTATGTCCGTATTACAGATGTTTATAGAAACACATATTGTTTTAAATAACGCGTACGCGTACATGTGACGATCAACGTTGGATTAAAAGAGCATTACTGTTACATGACTGTTATAATTACAGTAGGCTAGAACCAACTTTAAATAAAATATGCTTTCACTCTCTCCATTTTTAAGGGAAATTGTAGCTTTATCTGTTCTGAAACAAGGTTTTTCTTTGACAACTACCAAGTACAAGGATAGCTATCCGTCAAACTAGATGAATGAATGAATGGAGAATTATAATATGTGGAAGACGAATGGAAGTAAAGGAAACGTGGCAAAAAAGCATCAAAACTGCGTTTCTGGACCACTCCTTTCGGGCAATAATGAACGAGATAATTGACATAATTTCTTCTCCAGAACTTCATTCTATGATAGGTATAGTGAATCACATTTACAAAAACCGCTGCCTAAGGAATCACTACTCCACATCCAGGTTTTCCTTCCAAGTCTCTTTAAAGGTAAGCTTCTTGACTATCTTTGCACTTTAGTATGTGAAAATAATTGGTCATAAAATTTTAATAATATTTGGGGCAGATGTCATAAAATAATTTACAGAAGTTGCAATTTAGCAAGCTTCATTAAGACATTGAAAATACACTTGACCAATGTTAAAGTCTAATACGATAACACAAAATCTGCAAAATGTGATAGAAACGAAGAAAAATTTTAAAATTTTCTAAAACTTGTATTAAGCTGCGGATAAAAAGATTAAAAAGTTACACAACTCTGAGTAATTGTAATAGGCTTTATATTAATATTCCACACAAAAAAATGTGTTTCGTAAAAATGCGAGAACATGAATCTAGGTACACTGAACTGAACTTGTGGTAGGTACCTTGTGAAACATCTTGAAAATAATTGTTAATAAATTAAACACTGCTTTTAGATGAATCAATCAATATATTATAAATACTCTACATATGTTTCGGCTTATTAGGCCTTTATCAAGAATATTACATAGTGAATACTAAAGTACTAAGCACGTCAGAAACTTTGTAAAATGTAAAAATATATGGGTGTTCCATTTAAAAATCGAAAGTTGTGGGCATTTCCGGTCAAACCGGATGTGCACCAAACTTGATTCTTTATTGAAAAGATAGCATTTTAGTCGTGTAATAAGGCCTCCAAATTTCAATTTTCTATTCCAACTATTTTAGGAAATATCGGGGCGAGCGCAATTCGTGACTCACCCGGTATTGTAAGATGGTATTCATGTGAAGTAGAGAGTCATAGATCTCAATCAGTTATATACTTTGTGTTTAATTATCATAAGACTGATATTAAATTAGAACAGAAATTTGCGTTTCTATGATATAAATGTAGAAATCTGAAGAGTACTTCCAATACCGAAAAAGAGATTATCAATCCAAAAATTAATTGTCAAATGAAATTATTAAAAATCGAAAAAATGAAATCTCTAGAAAACCGACAAGGGAACAATTTCAAGGTTCACGTGATATATTTCGGGACAGATAAAGCTAACATATCCGGTAGGAATTGAGAGAGTGCATGCATATTTCATTTTAAGGTCGTTATGGCCTGCTGTGAATAATAATAATTATGGTATTATAATTTGGACTATCCCGTTCAGCAAAATCAAAAACAATTAAAACAAATAACCACCAGAAATATTAGTTATATCATACTTTAAAACATTCACAGACATGTGTTTCTTGATGAAGAGACTAATTTTAAAGCTTAGAATGAACTGAAGAATTGGAAAATTTGATATTATATAAAAATAATGACATAGAACAAAACTGAATTGAAATTGCTCAAATATTTGGAGAACAAAAAATACATTTGTAAGTGTTGGATGATTATTCTTTAGTAAATGAAGTTTTCGTTAAATATAGTACTAGCCGAGAGGTTGTCTTATCCCACTCATACAAATTGTCGTAAAATGACGAATGTACTCAATAACGAGAAATTGTGTTTTTAAAAGGAGATACTTTTAATGAAAATTAATGTTATTTCCTTTTTTGAAATTATTACATTTTTGATTTTTTTATCACTAAAATGTAGCCAACTCAAAACAACAAACAATAATTAAAAAAGTAGTTATAGTAATTAATTGTAAATAGGTAATTCATTACTTTTAGAGAGTAATTTACACTGCTCTGTTTGAAAAGCTGCATTAGATTTCAGGAAACAGCGAATTCTTCCTAAGAAAAGGGTAATTCAAGTAATTACATTTATAACATTTATTTAAGGGTAAATCGCGGTCGGCAGCCGCTGTACAATTTTTGGCAATCTCTCCTTAATCAAATAACAGCCACGACAGTCTAGTAAGCAGTCATGGCGGTCGTGAGGGCAGGGTAAAGTAATTAGCACTCACGCAGGTGTAGCAGTCATCTAGGCGGTAGGTGTGCAGGCGCGACGGTCAGGGCAGCCTCTGCGTGAGTCTCGGTAGTCCGCACACAAATTTTTACAGATGGTTGATCCCTTGAATAAAAATTGTCTCCAATCTCATTTTTTTTGCATGTAATAGTTTAACCGTGTATCCACCAGACAAGAAATATTCAGTATGATAAATTACATACATGGAATTAAGTACCCAATATTATTAAGAATAAACATCAATCAATTTTTATTTTCAGTGAATACGATACTCATTCAAGGTTAATTAATTATTTTATTGGAGTGATGCTAGCTGTATTTATGAGGGTACGGATAGACAAACCGTTTCTGTATATGTTGCGGACTCGGCATGTGCGTGTAAGTATAACAAAAAATAAATATTTGAAATAAATTGAAAAGCGCTGTATGTTGGTATTCCACTTTATTTGACTTAAGGTGGTAGGGTATATAATGATTACTAAACGAAATATCCTTGTCAAACGGCTCTATAAATCCTTATATTACAACCGCAATGCAAGAGTAGCTATTCATTTGCAATGTGGTTATTATCCTTATGAAGGTAAGAATTCATAGAGGAGCTTTACAAAAATATTCTGCCCTCTAGAAGCTTACTTCTTAACTAACATACCCATGCTACGCTATTGTTTCGATTGCAATAAACATCGACCGCTAGACGGAGCTTTCTTCCATGTCGTAGTCTTATGTGAGTCCTTTTAGACCTACCTGGGACTGAAGAAAGGCAATAGCTCGAACAACCAATCATAGACACTGTTTACATCACAATTCACCGCCTTAACCAAACACACCTCCTCACTAGTGCGGAACCTATTTACTATGCTCCGTTCGAAACAAGGGCGGAAAATAAATATGTTTAACCCTGAAAATGCCCCTGGACACGATAAAATTCCACTCTTCGCCATTAAAAAACTCCCTATACTCTGTTACCTCTTTTAAACCTAATTATTCAATTCCTGTATGCGATTCACATACTACCCAAAAGTACGGCGCCAACATCATGAACATATCAAAACCCAACAATTCGGTGTCCGCACCAACCATTCCATAACCCACCAGCTTTTTTGAGTCGTCGAGATAGCAACCACCAACTTTAATCGAGGCCCATACACAGTGTTTGTCTCCCTAGACCTCGAAAAAGCAATTGACAAAGTCTGACATCCTGGTATACTTCATAAGCTCCACATCACGAGTCTTCCTATTCGTGTTATCAAACAAATCCAATCATACATCTCTATGTACCAGTTTCGAGTAATAGTAAACCAGGAGTGCACTCCAATTTCTGCCATTCACTCCGGCATCCCCTAGGGGTTATCCCTTGGTCCTATCTTATTTAATATCTACATAAACGACACACCAAACCCACTCGACCATAAAATTACCCTGTCAATGTTTTACATTAATTGCTTAATTACATCTTCACCCCAGACCCTCAATAAATATGGTAAAACATTATTGAAAAATTAATAAAAAACAAAAAACAAAACACAAAAATTAAAAAAATACAAAACAAAAAATAACACTAAAAATAAGCAACATCGCCCTCAGCCGAAAATAAAAAATTCTAAAAGAGTCATACAAGCAGCTAACATGAACAAACAAAAAGAGCCACCAGACATTAAACAACCAAAAGAAAACACAGTAACATTTTTACCCATACTAACTAAATCTACAAACACCGTCAGGGTAAGCAACGAGTTAAGGTGGGAAGCCCACGTTGCTGCAAACTTAGAGATCAATAGCTGGAAACTGCAGTTTCCAAATGGTTCCAAAGGGCTGTTACTAGAATTCCTTTAATTAGGAAATATCTGTTGTTTGGTGTTTGATGCAATAAAACCAAGTTTTTGTGGTAAACTATAGGCTTAATCCGGTTATCCTCATGAAAATAAGGTTTCATATAGGAGCCTGGCAGAAGTATTTCGTTTAGTATAGATTTTGTTCCTACAGGCATATTTTTTAAAATATATATTGATTATTGATATATGTTAAATGTAAATATCATTATTAAGCATACATTTTTACAGATTGCTAATTTAGTAATTTGGGCAGTAATTCTTCTCGGAATGCTAACAACAGTGATATGCTATCAAGAAGTTGAACTCAATCATGGATATGAAAGTAAATCAGTTTTTTATTCTTTAATGAGACCTGCCTGGTGCATAGGTTTGAGCTGGATAGTTTATTCTTGTTACCATGGATATGGAGGTAAACAGGGTTCACTATAATATACTTAGCTTATAATATACCCCTTGTGGAATTAAACCCTCAAGTCAAGTTTCAAGTTAAAATGTTTAATATAACTCATTAAAAACAATTGTAAAGTCGAAAATCGAATCGTCGATTGTTTAGGGGCATCAAGTCGTACATCAAAAATTTGTATTTCAGATTATAATTGTTTTTATGTTCTTTGTAGTGGTATAAACTAAAATAAATTTAAAAATTTTGAAACCAATTTTCTTCCATTCTTCTATTTTCTTTTTTTAAACAGACGAATTTTACTCATCAATATTTTGCCCAAAAATAAAAATATTTGGTTTAATTAAATGTACATAAGATATGAACTATTAAAAAAAAAATTATTTTATCTACACTAATTGGGACTCTAGATATTGCATGTTTTTGCATTTTGGCCATTTATAAGTAAGCTAAAGGCGCGTCTCCATTATGATCGGCCATGCCGATCGGCAAAGCCGACCATAATGGAGACGCGCCTTAAGAGACATAATAACAATTTTTCCGTTTTAAAAATTTTAAAATTTCTTTTTGTTTAACCAGCACAAAAAAACATAAAAACAACTATTATTTGAAATTCAAATTTTTTATGTACGACTTGATGCCCCTAAACAATCGATTTTCGAGTTTGCAATTGCTTTTTAGAAGTTATTGGAAATATTTTAACTTGAAACTTGGCTTCATGGTTTAATTCCATAAGGAGTTTTAAAGTCTCGTTAGAATATGAGCATTATTGTTCAAATTATCATCAATTGTTCCCTAAAATGTCTTTATGTTTTACGACTTGGCATATTGACCAAAAAGTTTCGGGTCAAATCTAGTTTTCTTCGCAAATTCATTGTGAATAATTTGTTTCTCTTTCTTTATTGCGATGCGGGCTATACAACTACAGGAATTTAAGAGAAACTGTGAAAAAACTGGATTCTGCACATTCCTTTGTTTGAACAAAAGCTTTCCATCACAGGGATTTCATCCAAAACTTGCAAAAACTTGCAAAAATATTTCTGCAATTTAGACACTTAGATTCACTCCACAATAAATACTTTTCGAGAGAAATGGTTTAGAGTGCAATAATAATTCGGAGGATTTAAAAAATCTACGTTTGATAGTATTGGGCTACATGTACGTATGCAGTATGTTTTACTTTTCATGACTCCCATATCACAGCTCTCTTATTTATAATGCGACATTTTTTTAAATTCGGGAGGAAGGTACTCGTGATCGATTTCTCGGCACCTGCTGAGTCAAACATCATTTTGGAAGAGGTGAAACAACGGACTAAATACCGCGATCTCCGGTACGAGCTCCAAATGCTGTACCCAGGCTACTCGGTCAAGATGGTCGTCCTAATTATCGGTGTACTCGGAGGTATGAAGACTACGCTGCTCTCGGAACTGAAGATCATGTCAGCCTGTCAGAAATCCGCTGTTTGGTTCGCAGGCCATGCAGAAGGCAGTCATCTTGGGGTCCCTTCGCCTACTTAGAGCACACGATTCTCGAATCTACAGTCACTAACCCCGCGGGATGCGGAGAGTGGTTGTGAATAGTGTGCTGGTGCTCTTTCCGTGTGATGTCGGAGGCCACGGAAAGACTGTCCAGTGTAAGGAAACTGAAAAAAATCGGTAAAGGTATTTACACAGAACTTCCCTCGTTATTTGTCACTCTAAAAAATTGATAATTAAAAAATATACAGATTGCTCGTTCAACAGCAAAAGTTCAATACTAAATAGCAGGTGCCACATATGGCAGGCTTGCGCAAATTCCTTTACAAATGTCCAGCATGACTGAATTATTTCTTGGGATGACCACCCTGTACATTTTTCAATAAAAGCATAATAGGTGCATATGCCAGATATTATTGCCATCTGTTACATTTTCAATCCAACATTCACGTAATGGAGTGGAAGTATAGTGGTTAAAAAATTTCATTTTTTTTTTAATTTTTCAAAAATGTTGGTTAAATAATTTTCAAAATTTTTTCTTCTGAAATAGGTTTAAAATGTCAAACGTAGACATTTTAAATTTGAGCAAAAAGGAAAGTTTCCTTCTATTCTATAGTAGCGGTAAAAAAAGTTTAAAATTTAAAAATTACATATTTTTTAAAATAGGTTTAGAATGCTATGAAACGTGAAAATTTTAAATTTGAGCAAATAAAAAAAAATTCGATCTATTTTAGTGGTAAAAACTTTTTGAAAAATGTTGGTGAAAAAAATTTTCAAGTTTTTTTTTTCTGAAATAGGTTTAGAATGTCATGAAACGTGAAATTTTAAATTTGAGCAAAAAAAAATTTCCATCTATTCTAGTGTTAATTTTTTTTCCAAACTGGTAACAAAATGTTGCAAACATTTTTTTTCCGAAATTGGTTTGGAATGTCATGAAACGAGGAAATTTTAAATTTGAGCAAAACAAATTTTTCGTCTATTCTATAGTAGTGATAAATAGATTAAAAATGTTTTCAATTTTTTTTTTCAAAAGCATTTTTAAATTTATTTGAATAGTTTTAGAATGCTATGGAAACGTGGATAGTTTAAATCTGAACAAAGAAAAAAAATTCTATCTTAGTGGTAAAATTTTTTAAAAATAGTAAAAAAAAAATCTAATTTTTCTTTTAAATATATTTAGAACGCTATGAAACGTGAAAATTTTAAATTTGAAGAAAACAAAATTCCATCTATTTTAGTGATAAAAAAATTTTGTAAAATGTTGGTAAAAAAAATTTTCAAAAAAATTTTATTTTGAATCAGGCTTAGAATACCATGAAATGTGGAAATTTTAATTTTGAAGAAAGAAAAAAAAGTTTTTCATCTATTTTAGTAGTAAAAAATTTTTCAAAAATGTTGGTAAAAAAAATTTCAAAAAAAAATTTTTTAATTAGGCTTAGAATGCCATGAAACGTGGAAATTTTAAATTTGAAGAAAGAAAAAAAATTTTTTTATCCATTTTAGTAGTAAAAAATTTTTCAAAAATGGTGACAAAAATTTTAAAAAATTTAAAAAAAATTCCATCAGTGGTAAAATTTTTTAAAAATAGGTAAAAAAAAAATCAAATTTTTCTTTTAAATAGATTTAGAACGCTATGAAACGTGGAAATTTTAAATTTGAAGAAAAAAAATTCCATCTATTCTAGTGGTAAAAAAATTTTGTAAAATGTTGGTAAAAAAAATTTTCAAAAAAATTTTATTTTGAATCAGGCTTAGAATGCCATGAAACGTGGGAATTTTAAATTTGAAGACAGAAAAAAAAGTTTTTCATCTATTTTAGTAGTAAAAAATTTTTCAAAAATGGTAAAAAAATTTCAAAAAAAATTCTTTTAATTAGGCTTAGAATGCCATGAAACGTGAAAATTTTAAATTTGAAGAAGGAACAACATTTTTTCATATATTTTAGTAGGAAAAAAATTTTTCAAAATGTTGGTGAAAAAAATTTTCAAAATTTTTTTTTCCGAAATAGGATTAGCGTGTCATGAAACGTAGAAATTTTAAATTTGAGTGGAAAAAGTTTTCTTTCACTATTTATTCCGTTTACACGGTCAACCCTGTATATTTCCCAGTGAAAATTTTACCATTTCTTCGCTGTCAGTACCTACCAAATTTGACTGCTCTCCGTCAAGTAGTTTTTTTAGTTAACGCACCAACAGACAGACAGATAGACAGACAGACTGACGGAATTGAAAAACCTACATGAGGGTGATTTTTTCTCGAATACAATACTTCCCTTCGGTATGCGAGGGAAGTTAAAAAGAAAGAAAAAAAACGTTTTTTTTTAAACAATGCAGAATTACACAGTTTATTGGAAGAAGCTTAGCATAGGCTATTCTGCCATTTGACACTTTCGATTGATTTCAGAATGAGTGAAATCGATTGAAAATTAAAATATTTTTAAGTATTTAGATAATTTACCTTCTCTCCCAATACTGCTACTCAGAATAATTTAATTGTGCTATCTTTATCTCTTTTCTAGTGTAAAAAAACATCGGTTGATCTCGACAGTCAAATAAAAAATTAATTCATTCTTGTCATACAGTTTGGAATCAAATACTTGATTTATTCGGCATTATTAGTGAATGGTAATATTATCATAATTTTTTTTCAGGCATCGTTAACTGGATATTAACTGGACCAATAATGCAAGTGATTGGAAGACTGACATATTGTATATATTTGTTACACATATTAATTCTGATTTATAACCTCTTTGCTCTCCGATCCAAAGTATACTTCTCTGACTATACCGTTGTAAGTACCTATATCCTTAAATACTGTCTAAAACAGTTAGTTAAATATATCAGTTAGGTATTAGTAGTACTGATGATACTTATTTGTAACTTGGTACTCAGATACATAATCCTAAGCTTATATTATAAAATACTAAATACTGTATCTGAATATCATCCTTAGAATTTGTATTATCAAGAAGCATTATGACTTAAAAAATTATAAAGATTATACATGTATTCATGTTTAAAACACGGACTTAAGATCTACTGAGCACCTAATCAGAAAAAAAATCATTCAAGCAAGCTTTAGTGAGTATTAATTTAATTTGTCACACATAGTAGATTAAAATTTAAGATCCTACAGTTGGTGTGACTGATGAAATTTATGTGACAAAGGTCCCAATAGTCCTTTCTGCAACGTTTCGCGATCACTTGCATCTCTCAGAGTGATACGGGCAACAGATGAAATACACAAGAAGGCATAGAAGTAGGTAGAGACCATATGGAAAAATTTACTATAAGTTGAAGCAATGGAGTTTTTTCATGGGGGAAAATTTATTCAATAAATACTAATGTCATTAAGTCAACTTTTATGTTATTTTTTGGTCGTCTAATAAGATTAGATATGTCTTGACTACCATGGATACTCATTTTTTATTTTCATCTTAAAATTAACGCGCGATATAAAGATAATATCCTCGTTTTTATGTAGAATCGGGGTTCTGTACGTGAAAAAATATTCGAAATTCCGATGCAATCAGTATTAGCAGTAAGTTACCAATTCGAAACATAAAATCCCACGAGGGTTAGTCTTAAACAGAAGTAGTCAATAATAACATTTGATATCGATTTTTCCTTGTATTTATTAATTAAATTATTCAATATGCATAAAGCAAAGACATTCGAAATCCGCTTAATTAATTGTACGTTAAACAAATCAGATTAGTATATCACCCATAATAAGTGGGACGCATCTCGAAGATGCATATCCCAACTTTATACAACAGAGAAATGATTCTAACAATTGACCCTGTACAAAATGTTAAAACTCCTTGAAATATATGTTTGTTAACGTTGAATTGGTGTTGGAAGATTGGGAGTTGACTTGTAATAAATTTAAACGGAATTTACGGTCACTAGCTTTAAATGTCCCAAGAGGAGACTATATCATTCGTCGGAGCAAAATATTTGTAATTGCTTTAATCCATACTTTGCGAAAGCATAACCTAAAAAACACCATGTGCCTAGAATAAAATTGTTTTTAAAATTGTTTTCATTAAACAAAACAAGAAACATGACTTGTATTAAATGCAAAAAGGAAGAGAAAATAATATATCAGTGTGATATTTGTCAAAAAAATATATGCAATGGCTGCCCCCAGTTAACATCAACGGAAGACAGATGTATGTCTCTTTCTAAATGGCGAACACTAAAATTCTCTTGTCCTGAGTGTGAGGAATACTTACTAGACTATAGAAAATACAGTGCTTTGAATGTAAAACTCCAAATAGAAAACTAAGATTTACAAAAACAGTTATCAGAAATCAAATCGAACTCCACATCCTCTCCAATTTCCAACAACAGTGTAACAGAACTTGAGCAAATGAATAAAAAATTTCAACTTGAATTAAAACAGAATATAAAAAATAACCTGATAGAAACCGAAATTAGAAAACTGAAACGGGAGATAGAAGTGCTCCGTGAAAGTAATGTAGACTTAATAAAACTATATACCCATGCGCCTTTAAACCGTGCCAAAAAACCATCTAGGCTTTTAATAAGATACAATAAATAAAATTGGAAAGGAATCAGACGACAAAATATTAAGCCCAAATGTCAAGAAACCACCAGCTAAAGAACCAGCAGTACCTACATCTAGGCATGCTAATGGCAATCAAAATCAAAATATAGATGAAATGTCATAAAGTCGCAGAAACCATAACGAAAATTATACCACACCCACACCAAAACACACTGGGGAAATTGACCAAGACTTTCAACCTGCTCATAGTAGGAAACGAACCCGTCAAAACAAAACTAAAAATATTGGCACTCTTCAAGAAGTGGAGGAAGAACATAGTGGCTTTATATGTGTCGAAAAAAAAGCTGGCTCTGTTTATACAGAGTTCCAAGACAAGTCACTGAACTTAATGTGAGAAAGTTTATCGAAAATAGACCCTCTTTCAAGGACCTAGAAATCGCTGTGCAAGAATTGCCTACAAATAACAACCAAAACAAATGCTTTATGGTTAATGCACCTTTTTCAAAAAAAGAAGATATGTACGAAATGGATTTCTGGCCAAAGGGAGTAGGGGTGAAACGTTACGATTTCAAAAAGCACAAAAGGAACGAAGCAAGACAAAATCAAAATTTTGTTCAACAAGTCACCTAGCTGATGAAACCAGCCAAGAAATTCTAACTGGTACTATAAGAGTAACCCACAGCGAGGAAAACACAATGAAAAAAGCAAATAAATCATCTAATAATAATTTTAGAATACTGCATCTAAACATACAAAGCATTCGTAACAAAACTACGGAATTGGAGTTATTTCTAAATGAGCATAAATATAACTTTTTATTAATCAATGAACGCTGGTGTAATACCAATGAGCTGAGTTATGTAAGTTTTGGCAATTATTACCTTGTCTCAAATTACTGTAAAACTAGCACAGTCCATGGTGGGGTGGTTACATATGCACTTAAGGACTATAAAAACTGTATAAATTTGGGACATGTAAATAAATTCTCGGTTGAATCGCATTGTGAGATTGCTGCAGTAGAATATGGTAGTATAAGACTCATGACTTTTACAGACGTCCTAATGGTAACTATGACTTATTCCTGGAGACACTGACTCTTGCCCTTGATATCTTTTCCAAATGTGACAAAATAATTTCTGGCGACTTTAACGTCAAAAACAGAATGAGCAGGGCACAGCTCTAATCTTAAATACATTTGAATCATTTGGGTTTTCTCAAACCTTCACAGGACTCACCAGAAATAATAACTACTTGGACAATATTTTTTCGAACATTTACACTAACAACTTATGTACCCAATCGATAGATATCAAGCTGTCCGATCACATGGGTATACATCAAGAGACAAAAATTGAATTTAAAATTCCCACTAGGAGAATTTCTTACAGACCCATTCATGAACACAGGCTACCAGTACTATGTAGTTACTTAGACACACTCAACTGGAACTTTATAGTTGATTCCAGTGTAAACTTTAATAATCGCTTTATACAATTTATGAGAGTAATTGTAGATGTCGTAGACACCATATTCCCATTAATATGTTGCAAATTGCCCCAATGAAGTTAACTTTATTTGGTTTAACGATGACCTTAAGCGCATGCGTGAACATTTCAATCTCTTACACGATTTTTACAAAAGAAATCCCACCGAGAATAACAAGGCTATATCGAATAATTACAGGCTCAACTACCGCCGCAAAATAAATGATGCTAAAAAGGCATCCCATTATAACTTTATAAAAAATCACAATAACCCTCAATAGGCAATATGGAAAATTGTTAATAATTACAGGAAAATGTACACGCCTCGGTCAAACAACATCTCTAGTGATCAATTCAACAACTATTTCACAAATATACCCGATACCATTATAAACCAACTACCTCCTAGTAATTCTCTCTACACAAATTATTTATTCGACCACAGCCAGTCCAGTAAATCAGGTTACCTATTTTGAAGTATCTGAGATAATTACCAATCTCAAGGGCAAAAAAAGCAAAAGCGCTTATGGTTTATCTATTCGAATCATAAAGGGTATCGTATCACACAGTCCATTTTAATTCCTCTTACCCATTTAATTAATGAAAGTATACAAAATAATATATTCACGGAATGCTTAAAAATCTCTAAAGTAGTACCAATCTTTAAAAAATACAATGTCGATGACCCTTCAAATCACAGACCAATATCTGTAATACCATGTCTCGTCAAAATCTATGAAATGATACTATAAAATCAGATGACATTATATCTAGATGAAAGTAAGCTCATCCGTTCCAACCAGTACAGGTGTCGAAGCATATTATCAACAACTCTCCATTTCCATAGATTAAGTAAAACCAGGGATGGCACAGGATACTTGGGTTTTCAATTTTATAATGCCCTACCACCAGAGATAAAATTGTTGAATGAAACTCAGTTCAAAAACAGAATAAAAAATATTTGCTCAATAATGATTTTTATAGTACTAACGAATTTTTACATAGCAACATTTCCTCTATTGCAAACTAATGTGTGAATCTTGTGCAATATTCTAGAAGCTACAGTGATAAATTACCATACCATACCTCCTATTTATTTTATATTAATAGTTTCCTTTATATCTATTGTTTTATACATTTATACCCTATATTTTAACTTTTGTACTGTATGTTGACGTATTTTGTGTATTGTGACACCAATAAAGAATTGTATTGTATTGTATTGTATTGTAATAATCGTATTTAAGTTATATAAGACCTCGCTGCTTTTTCAAACATACCAACGATATATAAACTGATGAAGATATCAGAAAATCGACTCATTTTCGCGCTACTCCAAAAAAATTAAACTAGTGCCATTCTACAATGAAAGCTGCTCTTGATCGCTGGGAAACGCTGTTCCCTAAAATTATTTTCTGCAGGTGAAATTCTTTCTTCGTACCACTCAAAACCGTCCTATTGCATTATTAATCTTTTGTTACAAAACATCGTGTTTTAGTGTAACTTACCATATGAATATTTTTACTTTTAGCTCGCATTGTTTCTAAAACATATTTTCAAGATCAATTTTTATTACACTTTTTAAAAGCTTACATATAGCAATTTTTTTGTCTTTTGCATAGAATCTAACTTTTCTAGGTGCAATTCTGTTATACCTTTTTTAATTCCTGCTCAGAGAATTTCTGCTCAGTTCTGCGATAGAAACACTAATTATACTTCACTCCTCTCCAAAGTTATATCATTTAAATTATACAACACAAGGGACATATGTTTTGATTACAACGCCTATCTTGACCAAATTTTAATTTATATACTTGTTGTATCTATAGGTGTATCAAATCGTCACTGCCTTTACCACTATATCTTATAGTGACGCGAGAGGAGGAAATTGCGAAATTTTAATTTTTTCTGTCACATTAAGGGTAACGTTTACGAGTGCTCCTAATGTATGTTCACGGAGGTGAAGAGACGAAGGTTGAATGAAAGGCCACATGGAACGTGATACCCCTATAAATACATTCAGTTTCAAGTTTGTATTCATGATACCATTGTCGACTATTGTCCAATGTCATTTGCCTCTGTTAATGTTTATATTGACTCTCAAATAATGATTGTTTACTGTTTTAGTTCTATGCCTGGTGTGGTCATTTTACTATGTCAGTAGTTCTAGCAATATTTTGGACACTTGCTTTTGAATCGCCTTTAATTATTATTGAAAAACATCTGTTAGGCGGAGGAAACACAAAAAGTAAGATGACAGTCTTCACTGAAGGATACAAATATATATTTTTTTTATTTTTCAGGCAAGAAACCACAATTAAAAAACGAGGACGATAAAGAAAAGAGAGCAAATGTGATTTAATTTTTGATTAATACTCTAGGACAAATTTTCTTCTATGTCTAAAAATACTTTGATTCTCAATGATAGTTTTGTTATGTATGTGTTTCAGGTTTTAGTATCAGGCCATTACCAAAATAAAATGTAATTTTAAGCCGAAATGTTCTATTCGCCAACGTAAGCTCTTAAGCGCTTTTTAATCGAGAAAAGTTATAATAAGCGGTGATATAGAATTTTTTTGCAAATATTTGAAAGACGAACTCGGATATCTACAAATTTTGTATGAGTTAACGATCGAGGGCAAAAGCTGATAAGATTCTTTCAAAGCAATCGTTGAGACCCTCATTTCCATTAATGTAAATGTTATAGTTCACTTCCGAAGGGTCTAAAAGTATATATTTATGGAACATTTTGGGCTTAAAATATGAAAATCCTGATAGTGAATCCTGACGCACTTCGTGTATAAAGATAATACCAATTTATTGATAGGACTCAAGCTTCGACTGACTAAACTGCAAGAGAACTTTTCCTTTGCGACACAGTTACATGTGATATTAACCATATTATGTAAATTTACACTAAGAAAATTTAAATGCAACATATGTATGTTAAAGACATTTTGTAATAAATAATTTAATTACATAGTAGTTTAAATAATGTAAGTCAAAAGGGTGTACAGAGTTGTTATTAAACTAATATTTAGATGAATTTATAATATAAATGTTATAAATTTGGTCAACGTAGTAGTCTCTTACATTTTGCTCAAAGATACTGTACTTGGTACTCTCACACGAAGCATGTTAGATATTTTCATAAAATTGCTAGGAGACTCGATTTAAAAATCGTTGATTGCAATAAGCCTGTAGTGAAAGAAATTTCAATTGATGTGACACCATCTGGTAGTACACAACTATCACCTACAGGCTGGTTTCAAGCATGTTAGATCTCGTCAATGTAGAGCAAGTGCGCAGCACGGCACGTCGTGGTGCTTCTTATTATCCGCTATTCTAGATTATTCTTGACCCCAATATTGTTGTCAAGTTGATGAGGTTATAGCACAGAAGAGAAATACATAGTAGACTCACTCCCTATCTGCTTCATGTATTTCGATAGGATCTGGTTTCGTTTATTATGTTCTAGTCCAGGCCGACTGCGCATGGTCCACGCGCACGTAGGGGAATGGCGTCAGTTTTAAAATGAAGTAGCGAACACCGGCGCGCGGCATACTGAATTAATGTCAAATTTGTTGGTTATGTCCTGTTATAAATATTGTTTTGTGAGTGTGGTCCACGCATCATTGGCAAGAGTAGGGAGTCTTGGACAAAAACAATGGAAGTGACCCAACTGTATATTATATTAAACTGTAGTTATAGTGAATAAGCACTAGTCTTTTCTAGGAGTTCCGACATGTAGCGAATGTACACAGGCTGACACTCGACAGACATAGGCAATGCGAATTTTGAAATTCCTAACATTTTCTTTCCATTAATATGTAAAGGCTGTTGCAAGTTCCATTATTTCTTAAATCCAGTCTCACTCTCTCTCAGTATAGTGAACAATTGGGTAGGAAATTATTGGAAAACATTTTATTTTGAACAGAAATTTCTATGATTGGTAATAAACAAAACTAATATCACTAGACCACCCAAACCCAAGTATTATATTGGCTCCTTAGTATTAAGTATAGATCAAATTAGAATGGATATATATCTGACAAACAGGTGCACCGGAGTTCGAATCTAATAACTAAGGATATTCATATTGGATCATATCCATTGAAGTGGTCCTTATTTTGTAACATAAAATTTGATCGATCACCCGTCTAAATTATTATGAGTGAATTATGAAAAAGTGACACCTCCTTTAGGGTAGATAGCTCAACTTCTTTTTAGAATATGACATGAAGCAAATAAAGATATATAGAATATAAGTTATTCTACAACTAATTGTCTATAAAAATCGCCTAATGCCATTTTCTTGTAGGATGTACCGATTTGCGAGAAATTGCATAAAAGTATATTTAAATTCGAACGTTATATTTAAGTAACTTCGCTTGTTTTAAAGAAATATTACAGAATTTCCATTTTATTTCGCATAAAAATACACCTTAGCTAAAGTTTAGGCACTAACATATTCCACAAGAACAAAATACTTGGACAATTTTTTTTAATAAAATAGGCAAATCTTATAAAATGAGGAAAATGTAAAAAAGTTTAAGAAACGATGGTATGTAATACTGTAACGAAAAAATTTGTTTTCGTTGACGCACCCATGCTACATAAATTTGAATGGACTCAATTAGTTGTGACGTCACAAGTTAGGCAACCTCTATATACTAGTGTCATGACACACGGGTTGCCTGCCAAGCACACTGGAACTTAAGCCTTAATGCATATGTTTATAAGGCGACATATTCGAGGACAGAAACATAGCATAGAACTTTATTTTATTTCTCCTGTGGAAGAAATATTTAAGGACTTCGAATACCCATTTCACATTCAAAAAATGCGTTAAAATGTATATATCCATGTATGAGTTATAAAAACTTTCTTTTAGTTTTTGTTTACAGTTTTTGTAATACTTTACACTTGTGTATATTTACCGATGCCTTGTCCATGCAGTAAATGATAACTGAAAGCTCTTAAATATTTCTTACACGGGAGAAATAAAATAAAATTGTATGCTATGTTTCTATCCTCGAAAATGTCGCCTTATAAACATATGCATTAAGGGTCAAATTTCAGTATGCTTGGCAGGCAACCCGTATGTCATGACACTAGTATATAGGGGTTGAATAATTATGTGACGTCACACTAATTGAGTCCATTACGCGCGGTAATGCCGACGCGAAGTCAACAAGTGCAGATACGCGGTAGAAACAACACTGAGGCTATTTTTAAATATCCATGCTATTTCACTTTCGCTTTCGGCGCTGGTGAGTTAAGATTGTTTACTTATTTTTCAACGGATTTTGACGTTAATTTCTATAATCCTTTGATATTTTAAATATATTTGATTATTAAATGATGTCATATTATTGAGTTAACGTTGCTGTACAGTTAATTTTGGGAATTTAAGGATATTCCATGTAATAATTAATTTTTACTGACGCATATGTTTGTGCGATTTCCGTGTCCATTGGACGCATGTTAACTCATTAATTATCGTGGCAATTTTATATTTTGTGGTCGCTTGAGATACAGTACAGTGGTGTTTTGTCATTATTTAGATTATTGTGGCCGAGGATTAAACTCGGAAATTATTCAAGGGATAAATTAAAATCTTTGTCCCTTAACCGTGTGTAGACGATCTCATTCATTAAAAGTCGAAACCTAAAGTCGATTTGCATTTAGTTAACCTAGTGTTAGTACAAGGGATTAAAAGCTAATATTTTATTAGTTTAGTTTTCGGGAGATTAAACCCATAATTTTGTTTGCTATATTTGTTACAGTATTAGTTTTTTTTTCAGATAGTAATTCAGATATTCTCTATTTAATTCAGTTGTACTAAATTATCTTACCTTTATTCAAATTTGTGGTCATAACCAGTCAGCCATTTTGTGAACAGCTAAAATTTCATGACAGTATAGTTTCTCATTTATTCATTTCATTTATTATATTAATCAGTAGCTTATTTACGTATTCAGAAGTAAAATTTTATCAATACTCAGGTTTTTTGTTAAATTGCTAATACCTAGTTTAGTTTTGCAGTGAAATTCGTCACCATAGCTTTTTAAGTTTTCTTGTATTTTTTCCTCACAATTTTATTTTTTTTTCTATTATCAATTGGTTCTTTCACGAAGAAAAGGGCTAGGGCCTTAGCCGTGGGCCCTACGCCCTACGTGACTTTGGGTTCTCTGGAGAAGTGTGTGTTAATAAGGGGCAACTTTAAGAATTTACATGGTTTTATTAGAACACCCGTTTAAGGGATAACGAACAAACAAGGGATACAAGTAATCAACAACAATAATACATAATAAAAATACACATAACAACTTAAACGATCTTACCAATATACACAGTGGGGAGGAAAAGGTGTCACTTTACACTATACAACTTAACTTGTGATCTCCAGGGTGGAGATTACTAAAACTGCCTGAAGAGCTGGGCCCCACATCCTAAGATGAGGACCCCAAACTAAGACTAACTGTCGACACTAAAACGTCGAAACTCAATTAATGAATAGCAAAAAACCAAGAGCGAAGAACTAAGAGCTAAGAGCCTCGTTTGTTTTGATTATTCGATTTATATAATTGTTTACTTAGCAAACCTCTATACCGGTCAATGTTATGTTTATATATATTTGTGTTTTATTATTAAACAATTCTACTAATTGGCACTGACATTATTTAATTTTTTTTTATTTAATATGGACTAGGGTCGAATGTGTTTTATTTATACAAACATTTGCGACTTTCCCAGATTTGGCGATTTCCTGCGTAACAACATTACCCCCTTTACATGTAAAATACTGGACCAAACCACCATTGAACCAAGGCACAAGGCATAGATTGAATATTTGGAGTTATCCTCAAAGTATTGGATATCATTCCGACGCAGCGTCTCCTGGAAATCAGCGTTGTCAGGACCTGAATATTACGTCTTCCTTCCCGGGTACTCGCGGCCATCTTCAGGATCAGACCTCGTTGGAATTCCACATCTCCGCTAAGCTAAGTAGCCCAAATTTATGTGGAAAATTCAGCTTTTGGTCAGAATGAAAATTGTAAACCAGCTGATCGTTTCTTAAATTATTGTAATTTTTTTGTTAATTTTCAAATTTAATTTTTTTAACCAAATTTTTGTCAGTTAACTAAATAAATCAAATTTTTCACATTAATATTTTTAATAATTCGTAAAGTGTTGTAAAATTTTCACTCTTATACTTATGTTAATATATTATTTGTTTCATATTTGATTTTGATTGTTTTCTCCCCCTGATAAAGTTTGCAAGAGTGTTATTTAATGAATACGCTGGCGTCCAAATTCCTTGCAGTTTATTAAAGTTTTGTGTGGTTAATTTGACAATCAAATAATTGTTCAAAAAAATATATAACTCTTCTTGGCACCGAGTGACCCTCGACCAGCCCTGAGCTAACCTGTTGCTACTCTTTTATAGCTTCCTCAGCACCCAGCTGAGAAATTGTGGTTGCAATACAAACTAATCTACAGTATCTGCTCTGACCCTAGAAGGTCTTATATTAGTTATCATTTAGTTGTTGCCCAGAACTCCCAAGATTTATTGAAAGATCGTGATTTTCCTGGGAGCTAATATTTTACGTCTTCAGACATTATCATCTCGCCAATGTAGAGAAGTCTAGGTACTCTAGCATAATGCAGATTAACGCGCGGAGTAACAGCGTGCATTCTCACTATTTGAGTTCGGAAATCTCTGTTACAGTATCAGATTATCCGAATTTATCATTTTTTGCCTTGCCCATATTCTTAAGATGACATCTCAGGGGGTAACGCCCTCTACTGCAATCTTTGTCGATTAAGTTATGAACTTCTTCGATTGTCTTTGGCCTGAAGTAATCCTTCAGTAGAACGTTCACTGTGTTTTTCCCATTTTAGGATCTCTCCGTTATGTGTCCCTTAGATAAGCTACAGAATGGTTCAGGCTCAAACAACAGAGCATCAACGTCTTTCTTTGCAAGTGTGTAAGCCAATTCACTACCTTATATTCTCCTATGCCCTGATAAACACATCAAGGCTTGTTGTATTTTGCCAGTTGCTTTAAAGATTGTTTGCATTTCCAGTTAATTTTAGCTTCAAAGGTGTAAGGCCTGAAAGCTTTCAACTCTGCCTGGCTATCTGAAAGTATATAGATCTATACCCTTCGAATGCTTTAGTTTATGCATTCCTAGGGGCAAAGAATCTTGAAAAGCAGATACTAATCTCGAATCAGTGAAGCTATATTATTAAATTTTAATTTAATAGTGTAAACTATCCAACAATTTTAAAAACACAAAATGATAGAGAACTTTTAGTCACACAAAGGGAAAACGGTAGATGAGACGTTATGGCTAGAGTTGAAGTTTAATGAAGTAAGAGAAGCTGATGATGCAGGCCGAATTTAACTGACTGAAGATCCAAAAGATTGGAAGCGAAACCTCGATTAAATGTCGACTCAAAATATCCCAAGGAATATATTGGTACTAAATCAGATCGCCGAGAGGTCAGTAAAATTACTAGAGGATTATAGCACTCTAATGACCAAAGATGCGAATCAACGGCAATGTTACAAACCATAGAAAATATCCCACCGCGAATAAATATTCATTAATATAAAACATAGTTTATAATATCTAGCAATATGTCTCTATACTTTCGGTTGAGATTGGTAGATTTTATTTTTTTTTACTTTATTTAGTTTTTCTGTATCATAATAAAGTATACGAAGTATAAAGTTAAATATTTACTATTAGCTAATTGTATGTTTTGCAAATAAATAATTTAACGTGACATTCTATAACCCAATTTCGTAAATGCATTTTGTGTTTTTAGTGAAATCCGCCAAACTTTCTGATAAAATATAAAGTTAACGCGTGGATATGTATTCTTGGAGGCAGATTAATAGGGTCACATATTTTAAATCAATTTAAGTCAAGTAGGGTAATTCAGTAGGGATGACTTTACCCCTAGAAATTTTGTAATTTCCCATTTTCTACAATTTAATAAAAGCTTGTTTTTAAAAATATTTATTCTTGTTGTTTCTTATTACCCTCTTGTTATTTTGTTTATGATATGACTTTTACAAATAAAGTATAAAATTATTATTTACAATCGTTCCAAAGTTATTTTAAAAGAATTTTGTTTGGAATCGGAAAGAGTGTTTCTAATTTCTTTCTCTAAAACTATTAAGAATTTCGAATATGACGTAATAATATAAATTGAATGTAATTAAAACCTTTATAAGACAACATTAACACAGTTCATGTACATGGTGAGATAAGAAAATATATTTTCATGCCTTGACAGTTTTTCCAAACAATTTGTTTTCGAATTACTCTGTATGCATATTTAAAAGCCTTAAAAATAGCTGCAATTTGATGTGCCTAACATAGCCGTCACTTAAACAATAAGAAAATTGAAAGTCTGAGGAATTTTAAGAGGCGCACCCTAATAATGTTGTGTATACGTAGGATAAACTTACATTCTCGTAATTTTGTGTAAAAACATATTTTACAGAGAACAATGGCATGAATGGAATTCCAAAATATTGCAGATTATATCTCACGTTAGGTGGAGACTATTACTCTACAAGAATTTCGTGAAAGTGAAATATTCTATTATTTAAAAATAGTAAACAAACTAAGAGATTTCATAAAAAGCATAATAATGATTTTCATCTTTTGATAAAGACATTCATCCATGTGTACAAAATGCAAAAATAAGATTATAATTAAACTGGATGAATCAGAAATGGTGACGGTACGTACGCAATATTGACGCTTATGGCATGTTTTCCTGAATCTAGGTTAAGAGTTTAATTGATATTTCCAATAAAATAATGTTTATTTTCCTTAGAGTATAAATTATTTTTATATAGTGTTAATAAAAAATACTAATTAGACATATCAAGTATATGATATCGATATAATCAGAAAACCTAACTAGATAGAGATATTTAAGAAACACTCAAATTGAAATCTTATCAAATCAAAACAAAATGTTGACCCTACACAAACATATAGAATATCAATAAATTTTGTATTTTGTTAAATATGTCCCGCCGTAAGATCGTTGTCTATTTGCCATTACGATGAATGTAAGTGCAACGTGTAATCAATAATTAATTATAAGCACAAATCAACACTAATCGTAGGCGTAGTATAAAATAAATAAACACAACATGTACTGCGCAACTTATTGTTATTAACTACTAACTGATATTCTCCCTATAAAATGGGAATTCTGAGGGCCAAAAAAAGAAAAAAGTGTATATAACCTGAGAAAAAAACACTACAATGATGGCTTGACTGATCTTATTAGCCGTAACCAACATATCTCTGGAATGGATACTCTTTTTTGGACGAAAGTACGCTGACTATACAAGATGAAATAAATAGATAGAACAATCGTTATTGGACTAATGTCCCCTCGGTAGATATGGTAATAGAAGAATAATTATTCTTCTACAATAATATTAAAGGACAAACATATCTCACATCTCTTCAAGAAGATCTTGTTCCAGATTTAGCTACTCCATTTCCAAATAAATTAAATCCAAACTTTAGCTGCCTGATGCCCATTGGCATCTCAATCTACCGGAAGAAAGGCAAGATGTTAATGAATTAAAATTTGAAAATTAATTTTTTAAAGGAGATATCTGAATAGTAAAGTTTTTCTAATGATACCGAACAACATTGAAGGCCTGCAGAAACACATCATCAAGAAAATGAGGCAAATCTCACTTGAAATATTACAAAATTTAAGAAATAGAATTTTGTCAAATAAGATATGGTGCACATTTTGAACACATTAACATTGGACAACGGCTTAACTTAAAATTTAGGTTACAATTTTGCATCCCCTAATCACTTGGAATACTTAGCAACAAAGGAATTCATTGTATTCCTTAACAATAAGGTTGATATATTCCTATATTTTAAATAAAAGTTAATGGTAACTCCTCCCCTCCGGGTGATGTAAGACTAGGAACATTTTCGCTGGAAATTTATTGTTAAAACGTATTTCAGGATTATTTGCAGAACTATTGTATATCCAAGTTACAGAATTAATTCTAATTAAAGTTTCTACGCCGACAACGTTACGAGTCTAAGTATACAACGCTTCCAATAATTGTTTGAACTCAATTCTGACTGATTAATAAATGCTAGAATAAAATACTTTTATCCATCCAATATAACACACGCATGACATAGGACAAGTCAAAAATTATTTCACAGAATATATAGACCAGGCTAGATAAGGTTGAACAACAAAATAAGTCGTTAGAGCAAACTGATAGAATATTGTAGAACATATTATCATAATTAAGGAAGTGGGGGTGAAATGGGGTGGATTTTTAGGGGTGAAAAGCTGTTTTTGCGATTTCTGGCTAAACTACGCATCCTATGGAAAAAAGTTGAATACAAAAGTTGTAGGTAATAAAGATATCTACAAATTTTGTAGAAACCAATTTTATCCGAACCTGAATTTTTTCGAGAAATACGTAAAAAAACGCTTTTTCGGTTATTTATTTTTTTCTTCTACAAAAATAATTCGATCTACCTCAAACTTACTGAAAGTATACTCCTTGGTATCCCACATAAGCTTTATTTTCTGTGGACCAAAATATTCAATGGTTGTTGTTTAATTAAATTAAAAAAAAAAAAAAACTGATATTGTCAACTGCGATTCCTCATAAAAGTACTTCGACAGGGCTCATGTTTTTTGTTTTTACTTCTAATTTCCATAAATAAAAAATACATATATAGTGCAATGGAGAACATTGCCGGAAAATCTAAAAATCCGATAGAATGCCTTTTTTCGTTGTATGTTTTATAATGCCGGCACACAAAAAAGAAAAAATACTCTGTTACAGAGCACCCACCTATGTACCCCATCTATTTTTGGCTTTTGAATACAAATCCGAGATCAGAATTGGCCACTCGCCCCAGGATTTTTCGTGAGAGCCAAGAAATCACGTGAAAACCGATTAAAAACCGCTTCCTAAAACCATAACTCGAAAACGCATCAAGATACAGAGCCATTCGATTTGTCTCGTCTTCCTACGTACCTCTAAATTTTTTCTTATTTTTTCGGGCACTTTCGTTTTTTAGCAAATTTTCAATGGTAAGAAGTATCTCAAAAATGTATACGATTTCGACATCTCTTCACATAAATCGCTGTAACTTTTTCTAGACAGAATTGATCCCCCTTTTTTTATATTTGATCGATTGTAAATTAAATTTTCAATCCAATAATGTGGGGCACGATAACTTGTGGTAATTTTTAAATGAAAAAATGTTGTTACAGTACGCCCACCTAGGTACCCAATGTATTTTTGGTTGCTGAATCCGAATTCTATGTCAGAATTGGTCCGCAAAACCTGAAAAAAATCAAGGGTACGTAGGAAGGCGAGACAAATCAAATGTCGCAAACCGCAACTCTGTACCTGCTTGCGTTTTCGAGTTATGGTCTCGTGAAGCCGTGAGAAACTTCGATTTTTACCATCCGGTGACTTTGAGCGGCCGTATCTCGGAAACACAGAATCTCATCGACTTTCGGTTTACCACATTCGATTTCTCGTTCTATTTTCCATACCTCTGAATTTTATTAAATTTTTGGTAGCTTTAGTTTGGGGGAAATGGCCCTCGAAGCTGGGCAGTGTCTCGCTCGAGGAGCGAAATCCTCAGACTTTTCACTTTGGCGACCGATGTCTCGCTTAAAAGTCACCAGAAATATCGTGCCCCACATAATCGGAATCAGAACTTAATTTACAATCGATTTAATCTGAAAGAAGGAGGGCCGATTTTGTTTGGAAAAAATTAGAGCGATTTATGTGATGAGGTGTCGAAATCGAATAAATTTTTGACACCTTTGAAAATTTGCATAAATATGAAAGTGCCCGGAAAAATTTGAAAAAATACAGGAGTACGTAGAAAGGTGAGACATATGGAATGGCTTAAACTGCAGCTCTGTATCTCGATGCGTTTCCGAGTTATGGTCTTGGGAAGCGATATTTGGCCGGTTTTCACGTGATTTATTGGCTCTCACGAAAAATCCTGGGGTGAGTGACCAATTCTGACCTCGGATTTCGATATGGAGACCAAAAGTACATAGGAATACATGGGTGGGTATTCTGTAACAGAGCATTTTTTTTCTTTTTTGTGTGCCGGAATTATAAATAATACAACAAAAAAAGGCATTTTTTCGGATGTTTCGATTTTCCGGCAATATTTTTCCATTGCATACATATTTTTTATTTATTGATAGTAGAAGCAAAAACAAAAAAAATGATCCCTGTCCGAATTCTGTCGAACAAGTACTTTTATGAGGAATCGCAGTTGAAAATATCACTTTTTTATAGAAATTAAATTAAGCAACAACCATTGAATATTTTGGCCTAAAAAAATAGGGCTTATGTGCGACACCAAGACGTATACATTCAGCAAGTTTGAGCTAAATCGAAGTATTTTCGTAGAAGAAAAAAATAAATAACCGAAAAAGCGGTTTCTTGCGTATTTCTCTAAAAATTTTAGGTTAGGATAAAATTGCTCTCTACAAAATTTGTAGATATCTTTATTATCTACAACTTTTGTATTCAAATTTTTCGATAGGATGCGTAATTTAGCCAAAAACCGTTTTCACCCTTAAAAATCCACCCCATTTCACCCCAGAAGGTCGGCTGTGGCCGGATTATTTTTCCTTCCTTAGTTATCATATGTTCTACAATATTCCACTATCGGTTTGCTGTAACGACTTACTTTTTTTTCATTCTGAAACCTATTTGGCCTGGCCTAATAATGCATTTGAGGTAGAAAGCTTTTAATTTTGTCGAAAATATTTCTGTGCTAGCATTTTTACATCTAGACAGATCGGCTTACAGAGTACAGAATCCATATAATAATATTCGATTTATCAATGAAATATGATTTCGAGTGCCGAGATTTTCTACAACAGTTTCAACTACTTTTCACTTACCTGCTGCGGCTAGAACTAATATGTTGCTAAAGTCACCTATATACTATGTACAAAATTCAGAATGGAGTTAGCATAATCTGTGACATATATTATGACAGCTTAAACAAACTGACCAAAATTGTCACAGATCATATCAACCTCATTTAATTTATTCATTTAAATATAGTATTGTTTTGTCTATTTGTATTTTTTCTTGATTAATTCAGTCTATTCTTTGTCTGTAATTCAACTTAATTATTTTGATTCAATTTAGTCTATTTCTAATAATTTAATTTAATTTATTTTTATCTGATTTATGTGAATATAACTCTAATTTTGTCCTATAATTTAAATTTTTTGTAATCTGTTGGGTTATTATTATTATTAATAATAGCAGTTTAAGGCTGTACCTGTATTTCATGTGAAAATCAGGACCATGGCGAAATTTATAGCTATGACGTGTATTTAAAGAATTAAACTTTTTTACCAATTTCAAAGTTTAGAAAATACGTGAATATGGTAGAGTAAAATCTTATGTGTTATATGTATATAATTCTACAAGATTGCTTATATGGTTCCTAGGAAGAAAGTAGCGGCAAAGCCTTATATTAACATTTGTTTTTTTGGTAGGTTTTTAATATTAAAAAAGTATTTTAAAAGGTTATCAAGCCCACTATGAGCAGAAGAGAAAACAATATGGCGTCAAACTTAAAAAAAATTATTTGGATATAACGGATACAACTTTTAAAATGTGAAAAATGCAAAACCTCTCGTGGATATGAAAATTAAAAGGCAGAGAAAAAATAATTTTACAAGAAATGTCTACATACAAAAATTCTCGCGTAAAATAAGAATCAAACTTATGGCCTCAATAGTTAACGCACGAACAACTTATCCTTGCGTTTCGGTACAAAATCTTTGACAACTTTTGAACAAATTATCGGATCGCAATAAAGAAAAAATGTTTTAAAAAGCAAAGTTTACTATGTAATAATATATATTTTAATCATAAAATTAATTATAATTTGAATTTAACATTTTTTATCAAGAACTATGCATCTGATGAGAGAGCCAGAGACTGTTTCTATGTAAAATTGACCAAGTTATTCAGAAAAAATAAACACATTGAAAAATGTCAGTGGCGTACCACTTTTTTGATAAAAAATATCAGCGGATATGTTCGCAGGGACGCCACTGGTGGAGCGAAAAAAGAACTTTTTTAACAGGAATATGTGATTTTATATGCTATTAACACATACCAAAATTGAAAATAATATCTAATGTACTTTCTGAGATATTGAGAACTAACCATTAAAAAGTAATGTCAACACCTTGTAGCAAAATATTCATGCGAACTTTTTTCCATCAAATGACAAACACACTCTGAAATATTAGCACGCCATTAAGGAACACTGTAGATTATTTAATGGAGTAGATTCTAAAACAGAAAAAATTTGCATTTGTTTCTCAGTGTAAAGAAGAAGATTGCACAGGCACGCAAAAAAAGTTGTCGATTCAACGGACCAGACGAATCATTTCCGGTGTATTTTGGCCAGCTGAATCCGAATCCTGTGTTAGTTTTGCCCCACCACGTCAAAATATTTTTCTATGCTCAAAGAACAGCAACAACAATTATTTGCATTTTTCTAACTGTATTGAATGAACTTTTCTTCATAAAATAACCTAAGCAATCACACCCTAAAATAATAGCACGTCATAAAGAAACACCCTGTATACCTTGAAATATATTCGTTAATATAACAGATCTATTTGTTTTGAGATCATTATTATATGTCACATTTCGATATCGTGGTAGTCAAGAATGTTCACATGTTCTGGCCATAAAATGAGTGGACGTTATATTTTGGAAATTTTCGTTTATTTTATAGTTTATACAATTTTGAATTCAAATTGTTCGCAAATGACCAAAAATTTACTTTGACACATGCATACAAAAGCAAATTAAAACTAAGAGCATTCATTTTTAATAATCCATATCCATTTTTACTTCCCTCGCATACCGAAGGGAAGTATTGTATTCGAGAAAAAATCACCCTCCGAGATATTTCTGGATTTTCACGTTTCAGATCATGTAGATTACGAAAATATAGGTTTTTCAATTCCGTCAGTCTGTCTATCTGTCTGTTAGTTCCTTAACTAAAAAAACTACTTGACGGAGAACAGTCAAATTTGGTAGATAGCTGACACTACTGTCAGCGAAGGAATGGTTAAACTTTCACTGGAAAATATACAGAGTGGACCATCTAAAGTAAATAAGTAATGAAAAAATTTTTTTTGCTCAAATTTAAAATTTCCACGTTTTATGACATTCTAAACATATTTCAGAAAAAAAAAAATGAAATTTTTTTGCCAACATTGAAAAATTCACTAAAATAGATGAAAAAATCGTTTTTCTTTGTTCAGATTTTAAATTCCCACGTTTCATGGCATTCTAATCTATTTTTTTTTTATTTAATTATTTTTTACCGACATATTTGCAAATTTTTTTACCACTAAAATGGATGGAAAAAAATTTTTCTTTCTTCAAATTTAAAATTTCCACGTTTCATGACATTCTAAACCTATTTCGAAAAAAAAATTGGAATTGAATGTTTTCACCATTTTGGAAAAAATTTACCATTAGAATAGATGGAAAAAAATTAGTTTTGCTCAAATTTAAAATTATCACGTTTTATGGCAATTTAAAGAAAATTTTGAACATTTTTTACCATTTTGGAAAAATTTGTTACCACTGGAATAGATGGGGAAATTTTTTTTTTTTTTGCTTAAATTTAAAATTTCCACGTTTCATGGCATTACAAATCTATTTAAAGAAAATTTGATTTTTTTTTTAAATTACAATTTTTTTAACCACTGCTAGAAAATAGATGAAAATTTTTTTTTTGCCCAAATTTAAAATTTCTGTTTCATAACATTCTGAACCTATTTCAGAAAAAAACATTTTTTTACCATTAAGAAAAAAAATTTTACCACTAGAATAAATGGGAAAATTTTTTTTGCTCAAATTTAAAGTTTCCACGTTTCATGGCATTCTAAATTTATTTAAAAAAATTTTAATTTTTTTTTTTAAATTTGTAATGTTCTTTTACCACTACTATAGAATACAAGGAAACAATCCGTTTTGCTCAAATTTAAAATTTCCACGTTTCATGACATTCTAAGTCCATTTCAGAAGAAAAATAATTTGAAATTTTTTTTACCAACATCTGAAAAATTTCAAAAAAAAAATTAAATTTTTTAACCACTACTATACTTCCACTCCACTACGTGAATGTGAAACTGAAAATGTGACAGACACTAATAATTTTCAAAATAGTTTTAAAATATCACAAAGGTTTATAGATTCTATGTTCCATGGCGGCATATCTAACAACATGTTTAGTGAAAATGAGATAAATGTTAACTGATTAAGACTTCATTTCGCTAACAGCAAAGCGATTTTCGGCTGCAAAGGAAATTTTTCTGTAAATGTGTGGTATACATACACTGAAATTTTTGTGCGCTCTAAAATTAACGAATATTTATCTAAATTAAAAATATAAAGTGAAAATAAAACGTTTGTATTAGATTTTTTTGTGGTATCGCACCAATTGTGTTTCGAAGATAATATGTTTCATAACAATAAATTGTTGCTAAAATGGTCACAAATGATCACAATAATTTTTATTTTTGAGTTATTTTTATTTTAAAGTTCAAAATGGCCACTATACAAATATATATACTATAGCTTGAATATAAATATCATTATGGTTTCCATCTTATAAATCATATTTATAACTATAAAAACACGTATAGAACGAACATATTTTCCGAGGAATTGTTATATAATCAATTTCTTTGTAATTAGAAAGAAGCGTATTGCAAAAAGCAAAAGTAACTTCCATTAATACTTTGTTCAGAATAATTTAGCCCGCTATTACCTTTTAATCAACTACGAGGATTTCCCATCAGAAAATAACGGTCTGTATGAAATAAATAAAACACAGGTTGTAATTAAATAGTATTTTTCTGTATACTTTCAAATATGTAACTATTTTAAATGTTTTTATTTAGCTTCACTTGTAGCAATGTATAACTAGTTCTAATTGAGCTAGAGCTTTAAAACTTTGCACACGTGTAGAATACGATAAATATGGCTTCATCCTAAATCCAACATGGTGAACGCCTCAAGTTGACAGAGTCCTGTAAAGACCCACTGTTAATAAGAAAAAAATATAGCGGATAAACACCTACCCATATTTCATGAAAATGGTACAGAACATATTATAGCCTTTAAGGGCCATTTTTAGCTTTTTAACTATTTTATAAGTGTTTTATGAGACCAATATGTGCTTCGTTTATATAACAATTGTTTAGCAGCTACGGACGAATACAATATGCTCTCAGAAATAATATCATGTTAAGAAGAATGCTAAAAAAATTGTTTTATTAATGCTTAGTTAAACTCTTAAACAATAGTTTTATAGATGCTCGCAAATTGACCAGAAAGTGCCGGGGGTTATTACTATAGATCTCTTTAAAATCAGTTTTGCTCCGTGAGCTAAAACATACTATAAAGATGGCTGTATAGACGTTTATAAAACAGCGAAAAACAATTTCTACAAAACGTTTTATAATTTAGATGTAAGAACATTCTTAGGACTTATTTATATGATGATTTAGTAGCGAAGACTAAATTATCACTCTGGCCTTTTGCAGAGCAGTAATGTAACAGTAATAAAATAAAATTGTAGTATTATTTTAAATGTATAAAGCAACTTTGTTAGTTGGGTTATTTTACGTGAAAACGATTATAAATATAGATGGAATTTTTTGTAAGTACATTTTTTTCTATAGAATTTTCTGCTCTCTAGTTTTCGTCATTATGAAAATGTTCGTATTTCTCGAATTTTAAAAGTTATTTAAAAAAATGTTAAGTTTGATTTTGTTTTATCTTCCGCCCGCGGTGGCATTTATAACTTTTTAAATACTTTTCGACTACTAGAAACCTGCCAAAAAAATCGAAAGTTCCTATAAGGATTATTTAATCCTGGCTCAAATCTCCTGAGGACTCTTTTTGTAATTTACATGAGTTTTCAAGAAGATGAATAACTCTATATTAATAATAATTTAAACGATGTCATTGTTGAATAGATTCTACATAGTTTTTTACTTATAATATTGATGTATGCTGCGATCTAACAGAGTAAAACTTCAAAGTTTTACCTCAATTCAACACATTGTCTAAATGTTATTTGTGGCATTATCTTATTTTTTTTCCTTCTTCAATTCTTTGGGACTTCCTGCCACATGTATGTTTTCTTTCTAAGCGGTGCTAGGGGAATCTACAAAATATATCACAATTAACCAGTATGTTACTGGTAAAAAACCTCTACGCCTGTGACGTTTACGTCAAAGAATCAGTTAAAGGTTGATTTTTATAAATAAACAACACAAATAAGTATAAAAACTTGAAATTAAATATTTCGCCGACGTTTCGGAAATCTAATCTGTTTCCTTTTTCAAGGCTTTTTCTTTGAAAAATCTTTTTCGCTGTGTATGACAAATACACAGCTCTAAGAATGTTTGTTATATTCAATATCCATAGATACTTACTATTTACATAGAACTGTTGATATAGTTAAGAGTTTTTTAGTTTCTATACAATGTTAAGTTTGTGAAGTTCTTCTTTTAACATTGTCTGTACAAGTTGGCTGCCAATGTTAAAAGAAGAACTTCACAAACTTTACATTGTATAGAAACTAAAAAACTGTTAACTATATTAACAGTTCTATGTAAATAGTAAATATCTATGGATATTGAATATAACAAACATTCTTAGAGCTGTGTATTTGTCATACACAGCGAAAAAGATTTTTCAAAAAAAGCCTTGAAAAAGGAAACAGATTAGATTTCCGAAACGTCGGCGAAATATTTAATTTCAAGTTTTTATACTTATTTGTGTTGTTTATTTATAAAAACCAACCTTTAACTGATCCTTTGACGTAAACGTCACAGGCGTAGAGGTTTTTTACCAGTAACATACTGGTTAATTGTGATATATTTTGTAGATTCCCCTAGCACCGCTTAGAAAGAAAACATACATGTGGCAGGAAGTCCCAAAGAATTGAAGAAGGAAAAAAATTCAACACATGTTATCTTATTTTCGAAATAATCCGAAATGGAGGGTAAGTTGGTGTTTAACAAGTTAATTGCAACAATTGCAGACTTACCACTTTTAATGATGGATATAGCGTGTCTGCAAAAGCTCAAGAAAAAGTGAAGGGGTAATTACTTAGGTCTTTTGTCTATAAAATAAACAAAGAAGGCCCAGTACACTTCCTTGCCGAACTACAATGACCACCTCCAGTTTTGGAGATTTTATGTCACAATACTAAACAAATTGTTTACGGTTGTCTTAAAATGATTTCAAAAGTTTATTATGTGGGCCTTGCGGACCATAAGATTCTATATTTTTTAATAGAATACTATGATCAACCCAGTCAAGATTAATAAATGAAGCTATGACTATTTTGTTGATCTAGATATTTATACACGAAGTTTAAAATTTTCATAAACACTGATAATGTTAATCTACCTTTTCTAAAACCGCATTGACATGAAGATAGTAATTTCTTACTCTCTGCTAATTCAATTATACGTTTATCTAATGACTTTTCAAATATATTAGAAAATACTGATCGTAATAATATAGAACAATAAACTAGAGAATTGTTTACTATCCCCATTTTTAAATAAAGGTGTAACTTTTAAAAGTTCTAATAGGCAAGGTAAAGGTAAAATTATTATTATTATCAACATTATTATGAAATAACCTTTGACTATGAGCATTGACTGTAGAAATAGAGTTATGAAATTACTCTAATTTAAGATCTAATGTAAGATATTTTTTACATTCAAGGGGAAGTCTGTACTCAAAGTTGAAAATTTATATAATTATTTTCTTCTAATACTAATTTACATGAACTACAACAACATTAACGCATTAAAAATCTGGATGTAATTAACCTCTTAGCTAAAAGGTACAAAGTTCAATTTCTAAAAATTATTTTGTTATCAGAAATTAAGAAATTAAATATTATTAAATTATATTCTCTTAAAATACAATAGTCATGATTACGATGTACAATGTTTCAAGGCATCTTCTACTTCCAGCCATTTATACGATGACTTTTTTGATACTTGAGAGAATCCAGTATTTCTCTGCTGATGTCAAGCATACACAATGCCTTTGTCGTGTTTCCAGTATTAAATCATTAAAGACGATGTCGACAAATAGCTATTGTATATTGATATTTGGAAATTTTAAATAAAGAAGTCCTCACATTTCCGTAATAAGTTTAAATACGAATACGCGTATTACTAAGACGCAATAAAAGATCACAATTACTCAGAGAGTACACTTGACATGAGCATTTCTACATTGGACATTTCTTCATATTTTGCAGTGTATAAGTGATATCGCAAAGTATGGACCACTTGTGATTAATTCGTACATTGATAATCTTTTGGATAAATGTAATCTATGCGAGGAAGCTTTTTAAGCAATATTTTAGTTTCACGTGGGTCTCCTTACAATTAACAAGATGCGACGGAAATTGTTTATTCTTATGCTAAGTTTAGCCATCGCGAAAACTGAATCCAATCGTATTATTGGAACACAGTATCAAAAATATACAATACCCGACATAAATTTTGTATGTTTAAATTATGAAATAACAGCCAATATTAGTGAACAATGTGCTAAACAATTAGAAGTTGTATGTAGAAATGAAAATTTACTTGCAACAAGTAAGTATATGAAAAATATCACAAACCGTTAATAATTTATTTTTAAAGAGATCATTTTTCAACCATACCCTTAAAGTATACGGGGTGTCCTAGATTTAAACGGACATACTCTAGTGGAAGGTAGAGCACACTCAGCTGAGTTCATAACTCTCCTTTACTTACCGTTGAATATGAACCGATTTATGGCTATTGACCAGAACTTCGGTACGTCATATTTTTAAATGACTGCACATATTTATATGAAATTTGGTATACGTATTATACTCTTTGTTAATGAATAGCTTAATTGATTTTGGAAAAATTCTAGGACCGACCATCTTTTTTTTTAATATGGCTTTTAGGGTCGTCACACTGTATATTATTTTTTGGTAAATGTTAGTAAACTCTTAAAAAGCCTATGGACCAGTTTACAAAATAATGTCATAATATTTGATGGCACGTTTATGGTTAATCTACAATAAATTTTCAAAAGTATTGAATTTGACATTCTACAAATAACACAATCCAGTGGCTAACATAATTTTATTAATTTTAGCTAAATACCCCGTAGAATAGGTTGTTATTTGTTTTTGTTTTGACATTTAGTGTTTTTTCCGTCCAAAATAAAGCATATTCCATTTATTTCACGAATAAAAAATAAGCGATAAAACGATGCGATTAACACATGACATTGTTGTATTAATAATTCCAAGTAGGCACATAATTTTACAAAGAAACGAATTGCTGTTTACTATTAGTAATTATTAGAATAAGTGATAGAAAACCAGTTATTAAAACTAAACATTTTAAGATGTCGTTTCAATTTAGTAATGAGGATTATGCGGATATTATTTTTGTATTTGGCTTTTGCGACGGAAATGGGAGAGCTGCAAAAAGAAAGCATCAAAAGCGTGTTTCACATCGCCGTGTACCAGATCATAAAACGTTTTCAGAGGTATACTAATTTAGTAGGGAACATGGACAATTTCCGTCAATGACAAAGCATGAACATGTTCCCAGAGCTTTTCCACAATAAGAGCAAATATTACAGATTGTGGAAAAGAATCCATCGATAAGTGTTACAGAAATAAGTGATGAATTAGACAGTACCTAAGACAAGAGTATGGCGAACAGTAAAGAAGGAAAATTTGTATCCATTTCATGTTGAAACAGTTCAACGCCTAGAAGACAGCGACGACGTTCCCCACTTAACATTTTGTAGGTGAATCTTGGGTCACAGAAGAACAAAATCGAGAGTTCTATTCACGGATGAAGCCCAATTCACACGTGACGGAATTAATAACTGTAGAAATCAGCATGTTTGGGTAACCGAAAATCCACATGCAGTGATTCAGAAACATTCCCAATACAAATTTAATAATAACGTGTGGTGTGGTATTTACAATAATCATCTAATAAGGCCCCACATTTTTGAAGACATGTTAACTGGTGAAGTTCATTTAAACTTTCTTAGAGATATCTCGCCAGAATTATTAAAAGGCATCAATACTAGGGGTTTGTGGTTTCAGCACGATGGTGCTGGACCCCATTTTTCTGTACCGGTCCGGAATCATCTGAACCAGCATTACACCAACAGATGAATTGGTCGCGGGCGTCCGATAAACTGGCCACCGAGGTCTCCTGATCTTACACCTGTAGATTATTGTTTATGTGGTCATCTCATGGCAGAGGTGTACAAAGAAGAGTTCACGAGAACAGCTTCTAGAAAAAATTATTACTGCATGTGACAACATTACAACACAACATTTTATATTAGAGATACCTCCGAAGAAAACTTACTACAATTGAAAAATGAACTCTTACATACGAACTGGAACTTCATCTATAACTGCAATGTACATCATGCCTTTTCTTTGTTTATTGACTATTTAACATCAAGCCTAAATGCTTTTTGTCCCAAGAAAAAAATAAAAATTAATAATAAAAATAATCAGAGTAAATGTTGGATAACAAATGAGATAAAAAAAGATAGCGTACGTCTCAAAGACATGCATTGGTTAGCCAAAAGCACTAATGATAAACAATTACAACAACAATACAGATAAATGAAAATCAAACATAAAAATAACGTCAATCAAGCGAAGCAAATATACTACGCCAACAGAATAAACAATAGCAGTAACACAAATAAGACAGTATGGAACATAGTTAACTACCAAATTGGCAAAAATAAGCAAGAACAAAGTCATATCGAGCTGGATACAAATGAAACGATAATCAAAGATCCAAAAAAAAGTTGCTGACATGTTTGGAAATCATTTTTCATCATCTGTCCGCGGTAAAATCGAGAATAAACTTGGGAAAACCTATACACTACCTAACTACAGAGGAGACGTAGTGTCCAACTCGATGTACTGCCCCGAAATTGAGCCTGAAGAAGTCATCAACGCTATTGCTGAGTTGAAACACACCAATTCCACGGGTGAAGATGAGATATCCAGTAAAGTGATAAAGAGTATAGGTGAAGCGCTAATAATTCCGTTAGTGTATCTTTTCAATTTGTGTTTAGCCTGCGGTGAGTACCCATCTGCACTCAAGATAGCCATCATTGCCCCCATTTACAAACGAGGAGATAAAAATGACATTACGAACTATCGACCGATCTCTATGCTGAGTGTTATATCTAAAATCCTAGAAAAGATATTGTATAATCGAATCCTCAAGTTTTGAACTAGGTTCAAAATAATTACCGGAGCACAGCATGGATTTCTCCCTAAAAGATCCACCGAGTCCGCATGTATTGACGGTTTAAGTTATATATATATTCAGAATTAGACCGGGGTAAAATTATGGCTGGCATTTATTTTGATTTTAGTGTAGCTTTTGACTCGATAGAAACGGATATATTGATACACAAATTAAATAATCTAGGCATACGGGGAAACTTATCTAATTTACTAATGTCCTTTTTATCCAACCGTAAAATTATTGTGCAACTGAACAGAACTAGGTCGGAAAATTATAACATAGACTTAGGAGTCGTCCAAGGATCCGTTCTTAGACCTTTGCTCTTCCTTTTGTATTCAAATGATCTACCGAATCATATGCCACAATATTGTAAAATTATAATGTATGCTGATGATACCAGCTTAATTGTGTCTTCCTTAGATCCAGATATTATTAAAATTCAACTGAAAACTATACTCAAGGAATTTAATCAATGGGCAACAAAAAATCGTCTTATTCTAAATACTGAGAAAACAGTATGTATCAATTTCTTCAACAAAAAGCAACCCATATCAGATATAAATTTAACAATGGACGGTATACCAGTCATATTTTCCAAAACGTTAAAGTACTTAGGGATTTACCTTGATGAACAATTAAGCTGGTCAGAACACATTAATAGTTTAGCTAAAAAATTAAACAGCTGTTATTTCGCCCTTCTCAATTTGAAAAGATGTTTTGAAATGAAATTCCTCATCAATATCTACTATGCTTTAGGATACAGTCACATTAGCTATAATATTCAACTATGGGGCTACTCCGCTAACGCACACCGAACTTTTGTCAGTCAAAAGAGAATCATTAGATAGATTATAAAATATTCAATTTTAACTGTGCCCTGTATTTTTATTTTAAAATCACTAACATATGTGAAACAAAACCATGAGAATTTTGTGAAAAATAATGACTTCCACAAATATCCCACTCGTATTGGCTCTTTAATAAAGCTCCCCCAGCACCAAACAACTTTATTTGAAAAGTCACCTGATTACATCGGTCCCAAATTATACAACAAGCTTCCTCAATCAATTCGGGAAAAAAAATCAATACAAACATTTAAAACCAGTGTCAAAAAAATGTTGCTTAAAAAGTGCTACTATAGTGTGGGCGAATATTTGTGTGATTCATTAATGTCATAACGATACCTATTTATAGATTTAATTTATTGACTATGTTAAGTGTCAAGTATAGGATTGTATATCATCACATATTTATATTACGTTTTATATATGTCTCTTGTTTTTAAGAAAGTAATCGACAGTGTTTTTATTAACTTTGTGTAATTATTTTACATTATTTAACTAAGGTTTTATGACTTGTTCTATCCATTGTTTAAATGGCAAACGAATTAATAATTATTATTATTATTATTATTATTATTATTATTATTATTATTATTATTATTATTAATAACCCGGAAGTGGTAAGTGAGAAACATATTAAAACGTTCTCGAAAATGTATTGATGCTGGGGCATTCATTTTAAAAACCTGTTATGGTTTTATTTATTTTTGTATCTTTTTTTCAATTATTTAAAAATCTAAATACATTTATTTTGTCCTAATAAAATTGCAAACTTTTGTCGTTAATATTTTCAAGTTATTCTCAAAAGATATTTAATATCTTTTTAAATTGTGCTTGTTAATTCAAACCACATTTATGGTTGTTATTTGTTTTTGTTTTGACATTCAGTATTTCTAAGCTTTATTTAGTTTAAATTTCATCCAAAATAATACATATTCCATTTCTTTCACGGAAGAAAAATAACGTTAGTGAAGACACTAACGTTATTTTTCTTCCATGAAAGAAATGGAATATGTATTATTTTGGATGAAATTTAAACTAAATAAAGCTTAGAAATACTGAATGTCAAAACAAAAACAAATAACAACCATAAATGTGCCATCAAATATTATGACATTATTTTGCAAACTGGTCCATAGACATTTTAAAAGTTTACTAACATTTACCAAAAAATAATATACAGTGTGATGTTAACCCTAAGAGCCATATTAAAAAAAATGAAGGTCGGTCCTGGAATTTTTCCAAATTCACTTAAATTAAAATATTAAAACATTCTCGAAAATGTATTGGTGCTGGGAGCATTCGTGTTGAAAACCTGTTATAGTTTTAATTATTTTTGTATTTTTTTTCCAATTATTTAAAGTTCTAAATAAATTTATTTTGTCAAAATAAAATTGCAAACTTTTGTAGTTAATATTTTCAAGTTATTCTCAAAAGGTGTTTAATATCTTTTTAAATTGTGCTTGTTAAGTCAAACCTCTTCACTAACATTATTTTTCTTACATGAAAGACATGGAATATGTATTATTTTGGATAAAATTTAAACTAAAGAAAGCTTAGAAACACTTTCAATATTTTTGAAAATTTATTGAAGAATAATTATAAACGTGCCATCAAATATTATGACATTATTTTACAAACTGGTCCATAGACATTTTAAAAGTTTACTAACATTTACCAAAAAATAATATACAGTGTGATGTTAACCCTAAGAGCCATATTAAAAAAAATGGAGGTCGGACCTGGAATTTTTCCAAAATCACTTAAACTATTCATTAACCTAAAAGAGTATCACAAGTATACCAAATTTTATCTAAATATGTGCAGTCGTTTCACAAATATGGCGGACTGAAATTCTGGCCGAAAACCATAAAACGTATCTCAAAAACGGTTCACATTCAACGGTAAATATGTCCGTGGGACACCCTGTATACCACCTCAATTACAAGCAGAAATATCCAATAGTAATTTTCCATAAATTATGTGTCTTTAGTACTGTAGAAACAATTTAAACTAGCTGCAATTAGGTATGAATCTGCATCTGCCAACATTTATTTGGTTAATGTATATATTAATTTATTTAAGTATTTTTTCCGGTGATTAAGCAGAGCAGCGCGTAAGGAAATACATGTTAATACAAATTTTTGTTTATTCATGTAAATAGAGACTTTTATTATTATCAGTACCTAATTACAATTTATTCCCTACCAGTATCTTACTCACTTTGTTTAAAATTATTAACAAAATTATGTACAAACAGATAAGAAATTCCTTGAAAAATAAAGACACTGCCACTTGACCAATCTGGTTTCAAAAGTAACCACAATTGGTTCAACTAAACTATTAAAAGTGACTGATGGTATTCCATGAGCTCTTGATAATAAAAAGGCACGAGCACTTGTATCACTTGATCATTCGAGGACCATTGATAGATTAAATAATTATTTATTTTTAGCTCTTCTACACCATATAAGTCTTACTATAAAATCAAATGATTTAATCAATAGTGTTAAGTTAAATAATTACTGAATTATCAAGTTACTTGTAAATCATGGGTTCCTTCAGGGATCTAATCTGAATCCGTTGTTGTTTATATTACACGGCGCGTTTGCATTAAGCAAACATTTCATATAATATTCTCATTTATGCTCTGATTATCCTCAGTCATATTATAGTTTATCTCCTAAATAATGTACTGACTTATGTGAGAACACACATAGCAACAACTTGTAGTAAAAGTAAATTTAGCAAAACTCAAACTGAAAATAATCTACTGCACGACCGAAATCTAACTCAAATAATAATACTCCAGTCGCTGTAGACAAAAATTTGGCTTCTGATCTAACAAAACATGGCCTTCATTTTTTCCCTTTAATCGATTTATTTTGGTGTTTTTATGTAAATGTTAAAAATCTGGAGTGAAATCACTATGGCATAAAAAATTATTCAAGGTCAAAATTCCCAAGAAACGTTTTTTTGCGAATATCGCGCTTTCTATGGCTCGGAGGTCAATTGAGGTTATTATGAGACTTAAAGATAATGAAATTCCGCACGAAAATGATCTCTTCCATTTTTTATGAACAGCAAACGGTTTAGGCAGAGTTTCCGCGCAGGGAAGTTTACGCGCAAGGAAAGTTTTATTTTCCTATTACGTAAACACCGAGTACACTGTCATTAAAATTCGGTTTCAGTGAGTTTTTGTTAACAACGGATAAGATTATGAGATTTTTTACAGTTAATACTTTGCCTAATATCTTTTTTGGAAAATTAGATACATTTTTCTTCATAACGACGGGCGCGACTGGTGGATTTTAAAACATTTTACCATGATAAAATCTTCTGATGGCTAAGTATCTTCCACCCAAATTTAATAAAAATCACATTTTAAATAAGAGTGCTGTGATATAGGAGTCATGGAAGTGAGACATACTGTACAATAGTTAACATATTTATGTATTTTATTTTATATGTATATCAGCTAAAAAAATACTATACATAGAACAAGCACGTATTCTATGCATGGGCTATATGAAATGGAGCATATTATGCCTTGCGCGGAAACTTTGAAGCACATTTTTGCCTAAACCATTCGTTGTACATAAAAAATGGAATATATCATTTTTGTTCGGAATTTTCATTATCTCTCATTTTCATAATCTCAATAATTGGCCTCCGAGCCATAAAAAACGCGATATTCGCAAAAAACCTGTTTTTGTGGACTTTGAATATTTTTTTATGCCATAGTGATCTCGTTCTCGATTTTTAATATTTTCTTTAAAATAACAGAATAAGTCGACTTAAAATAAAAAAACGAAGGATATATTTTGTTAGATCAGAAAGGTCTAATTTCACTGGGTTATAACGTCTTTTTCGTCTTCTAAAACATTCGGCTGTTGTCACTAAGCCAATAATGTGAAATAACTTTGATCAGACTCTGTATGTAACAAATGTGAGTATAGGTAGAATTGACGAACATTCACTTCAACAAGAAATAACTTTCTCTTTGAAGGTACCATCGAAATGCTTACTTTTGAAGAATCTGATCTCTGGACATTTAGGTAGGACATACTAAACATACTAAAAATGATAGCTGAAACTATGATTATTCGTCTTTTACCTTAAAAATAGGCACAACATAAAAGATATCAAGATTTTTTAAAGTTACAGTATATCCTTTTATTTGTTTTTGGTTGCTAGATAATAAAAATTGACCAAGATACAACAATTTAAAATTATTCTATTATGCGCTAATTATGGTTTTTCGCGTTTTACTTAGAAAACATTAAGTAAAAAATACCAGGAAACCTTTTACCCTTCTCACCCATAAGATGGGGAAGTTACTGCAATTGGCAAAAATGAAAAATTTATATAAAACCAGATCTTTACGTTTAGAGATTCGAAAAATACGAAAAAGTGGTTTTTGAAAAATGTCTGTATGTATGTGCTTGTGATTATGTATGGTGACACGATAGCACCGAAACTAGCGTACGAGTTTTGATGAAATTTTATATAAAAGGATGATAATAATATCGTACATCAACTGAAATAGTTCTGATACAGATTGAGTGACCTTTAGTGCCCTTGTCATATAAAATTTATTATTTTTCACTACAGTATGCATTTTTATTACAGTTGTCGAAAGTAGGTGTTATCCTTATATTAACGATATATTATCACACTTTACTCTTTCTCTTCATTTTCCGTTAATAAAGGATCGTTCAAGTCCTGTGATGGCGGGTTGTTTTGAATATTATGATATTCATTATTTCATGTGCGTTAGCTACCATACCAACGATGTATTTTTGCAATTTTACATACATGTTTTTAATATCAAACTGACCCAAACTGTCAGATTTACAATCACGGTCGTGTTAACAGAAGTCAAACAAGCATCTAGCAAGTCCGTTTCCATGGCAAAGAAACAAAATTTGTTTATAGAATGCGTAATAATTGTTTATATTTGGTTGTAATTTGTTTGTTTGGCATTTAACTTATTGTACCATAAAAAAGTGTATGTATCTACAAATAAAAACCTAAATATAAAAGCACGTAAGGAACTTGTTTATTTGGGAAATAGTCTTGACACAATAATATACCCTTCGAGCTCTAAATCTTATCTCACAAATTGCGGGTAGCTAAATAATTTTGCAAACTTTTGCCTTTAAACAAATATTCTCAACTTAATAATTTACACAGAAAGCCATCGATCGTCGGTCCCGAACTGTTATGGTACATTATTAAGTTTGGAACATTTTCTAAGCAAAAATAGTTATCCGCAGTTTATCCGATAAAATTCAGAGCTCTCGGAAACAACATACAATCATAATTCTGTCCACAATAAGAAATAAATAAATGAGTTGCTGTATCTTGGGCAATATTTATTGCAACAGCAATTAAAACAAGTTAAAGAACATTTTGTCTCCTTTAAGAGAGGCATCTTGTTATTTTTTTTATTTAATGCGTATTTTTTCAGTAAGGGACGAAAAACCGTAACCGAAACCATCCAAAATGAACTTTTTTTATTTTCTTGCTAAATAATTTAAAGAAAACCTTAATTTATTTTCTGTTACAGTGTTGGATGCAACATCAAAGTTTCCTTACGCTGGTATAGAGTATTCTACTAGATTGGATTATGGCAATTTCGATCAGTGCATGACCGTTGATTATAAGTATGAAGGTGGTAGAATTTTAGGGAAATACTGTACTGGAGGACTTCTGATTCCTGACATATTTGGAAACGTATCAGACTTTGATGTGAGTGTGTTTAATATTAGATATAAACTCGTGTAACAATTATCATGAACAATAGTTTTCCTTGAAACATTTTATCTGAGAATGATTTTAGCTATACGTCACTCACGAACTTGTGGATAAGAACAAGATGGTTTTGCTCGGAATATCGATATTTGCAGTACAGTGTTTTCTTTACCGAGACATTCTAAATAAATGCATATTTCTGTGATACGACATTTTTAAAAGAGTGGAGCAATCATTAATGAATTACTTATCTGCTTTCCCTTATTGTTGGAAAATATACAGTCAGTCCTATAGCCATAGAAGTTATAGATATAGATATTTTTTCACTGGCTTGTATTTTGTAACTAGATTAACTATTTTATTTGAGGTATTTACACCAATTCATCATGCTATGCATTTATCATGCTATGCTAGAAGTAACTATGGAGAAAGCACTGAGTGCCTGAATAAATTTGGGTAACTTATTTTTCTGTACTTTTTACCTTGATCGACTGTGATACAGTAGGTTTTCTGTTTAAAAATCGCTGCCTAAAAAAATCACTACTTCCACATCCAGATTTGCCTTCCAAGTATCATCAAACGAAAGCACCTTCATGTTAAATTTGCACACCAATATGTGGAAATAATTGCTAATAGAATTTTAATAATATAATATTTGAAATCATCTATCCCAAACACACATAAAACGATAGGCCACTTCAATTGCTTTTCGACTGACTGACGTTTAATGGGGGTGAGGGCAGCTGATGCGGAAATATGTTTACGAGAACTTTTGCTTTATTACGATTACTATACTTCCAATCCACTACGTGGATGTGGAAGTATAGTAATAGTAAAAAAAATTTCAAAATTTGAGCAAAAAAAAAAATTTCCGTCTGTCTGTCTGTCTGTCTGTCTGTCTGTATGTCTGTAACTTCTCTTTTTTTTGTCCTCACGTTTTCTCCGGAACGGTTTAAGATATTGACTTGAAATTTTGTACACGTATACATTATAACAAGATCTTGAACTGGATTGTTTTTTGAAGATATCCGTTGAAGGGTTGGGGGGTAAATAGGGGGAAATATGTAAAGCAAGCTGGTAAGAGTACAGAAACTTGAAATTTGATGCATCTACTACAAGCCAAGGCCTCAAAATTTTCTATTATATTTTTCATACCCCCCCCCCCCCAATTTATTATTAAAGGGGTTGATAAAATAAAATTTAGATATTCACTTGAAATTTGGTACACGTATATATAATAATGACATCAGGAACTAGGTTATATTTTGGGATTATTCTGATGAAGGGTTGGGGGTTAAATAGGGATAAATAGGGAAAAATAAGGACAGCAAGCTGGTACGAGTACAGAAACTTGAAATTCGATGTATGTATTAGAAGCGAAGGATTCAGATTTTTTAATATTCTTTCAACCCCTCACCACCCCTACTCCATTATTGAATGAATGCATGAATGAATGAATAGCATTTATTTATCTAAAAGATAATACATGGCAATAGTAAAGTAAATGCAATAGTAGATGCACTAATTTAGTGCATGTCTCCCAGTAATGTACAAATATTAATAATAATAATAATAATAATTTATGACTAACCTACTAATAACATGAAGGTGTTGGTAAAATAAAATTGAGATATTCACTTGAAATTTAGTACACGTATGTATTGCAACGACATCTGGAACTAGATTATATTTTGAGATGATTCCGTTGAATGGTTGGGGGTTAAATAGGGGTAAATAGAGGAAAATAAGTAAAGCAAGTTGGTAGGAGTACAGTAACTCGAAATTCGGTGTATGTACTAGAAGCCAAAGCCTGAGATTTTTTAATAATATTTTTCAACCCCCACCACCCCTACTCCATTATTAAAGGGGTTGATAAAATAAAATCGAGATATTCATTTGAAATTTGATACACATGTGTATTTTAACGACATGTGGAACTAGAATATATTTTGCGATGATTCCGTTGAAGGGTTAGGGGTTAAATAGGGGTAAATGGGGCAAAATAAGTAAGGCCAGCTGGTAAGAGTACAGAAACTTGAAATTCGGTGTATGTACTAGAAGCCAAGATATCAAATTATTTACAATATTTTTCAACCCCTACCTACTCCATTATTAAAGGAGTTGATAAAATAAAATTGAGATTTTCACTGGGAATTTGGTACACGTATGTACCATAACGACATCTAGAACTAGATTATATTTTGAGATGATTCCGTTGAAGGGTTGGAGGTTAAGTAGGGGAAAATAAGTAAAGCAAGCTGGTAACAGTACAGAAACTTGAAATTCGGTGTATGTACTATAAACCAAGGCCTCAAATTTTTTAATAATATTTTTAAACCCCCCAATACCCCTACTCCATTATTAAAGGGGTTTATAAAATAAAATTGAGATATTCTCTTGAAATTTGGTACAAGTAGGTATTATAACGACATCTGGAACTTGATTATATTTTGAGATGATTCCGTTGAAGGGTTGGAGGTTAAATAGGGGTAGATAGAGGAAAAAAAAGTAAAGCAAGCTGGTAAGAGTACAGAAATTTGGGATTTGGTGCATACACTGGAAGCGAAGGCCTCAGGTTTTTTTATAATAGTTTCCATCCCCCCATGATCACCACTCCCTTATTAAAATAGTTGATAAAATTAAATTTAGATTTTCACTTGAAATTTGGTACACGTATGTATTGTCTGAAACTAAATTATATTTTGACATGGTTGCGTTGAAGAAGTTGAAGGAGTGGGGGGTAAGTAAAGATAAATAGGGGAAAAAAGTAAAGCGAGCTGGTAAGAGTACAGAAACTTAATATTCGGTGTATGTCCTAGAAGCCAAGATCTCAGATTTTTTAATAATATTTTTCAACCACTCACCACCCTTACTCCATTATCAAAGGGGTTGACAAAATAAAATTGAGATGTTAACTTGAAATATGGTAGAAGTATATATTATAACGACATCTGGAACTAGATTATATTTTGAGATAATTCCGTTGAAGTGTTGGGGGTTAAATTGGAGTATATAGGGGAAAATAAGTTAATCAAGCTGGTAAGAGTACAGAAATTTGGGATTTGGTGTATATACTAGAACCCAAGGCCTAACATTTCTTTCTAATATTTTTCAAGTCCCGCTACCTCCGCTCCATTATTAATGGGATAGATAACATAGAATTGAGATATTCACTTGAAAGTTAGGACAATTAATATGTATTGTAATGACATCAGATTGAGATAGTTCCATTGAAAGGGTGGGAGGTGGCAGGTTGTAAATGGGGGAAAATAAGTAGGGTAAACTAGAAACGTCATTTTTATCGTACATAGCGGAAACCATCGCCTCAAACTTTTTTATAACATCTGCCCCAAATATTATTAAAATTCTATGATCAATAATGTCCACGTACTAGAGTGCATATCTAATCAAGATGTTTCCTTTAAAGTGACTTGAATGAAAAATCTGGATGTGGAAGTAGTGATTCCGAGGGTGGTGTTGGGGTTGGCATATGTCATAAGAAGATTTAAAAACTTGGTTTCTGGTATATACACCAAATCTCAAGTTTATGGAATCTTGCTGGCTTTTTTAACTTATTTACCCCTAAACCTTCACCAAAGTAAGCTCAAAGCAGAATATTGTTATAATGCATCATGTACCAAATATTTATTCATCTATTTTATCTATTTATTTTATTTATTTAATCGTCTTATTTATATTAACGTCCTGCTACCAAATTATCGAGTTCACACGGAATGAAGCCGCATGCGAAAAGACGATAATTTCGCACACGAAATTGGTTAGGTGTCAGTATTTTATTTGTAGTTTGGAAGTTTATATATTTGGACGAACATATTATTTTGCACGCCATAAACAATTGGGAAGAAATGGAAAATTACCTAGACAGTGCAGGTTTTCGACGAGAGCATTACTGCAGACTCCATGATACAATTACTGTCCCAAATAACAAGTTCATAAGACTGGCGTTCAGCTTTTCAGTTTTTCACGAGTCATGACTGCATTTGCATGCAAATTATTTATTAAATATGAGCGTTAGGCCGCAGACAAATGACCCCTTCCAGTGGACTCTTCTTCCTCAATATTCTTGGTGGCCCTTTTCTTTTCCACTGTAGTGTACTGATTATTTTGTTATGTAGTGTACCTTAGTAAACACGTATTTTCATTTTTAAATAACAACGAAAATTGTGTTGGGTACACAAGAAAAGATATTACTATTGTTTTAACAATTCATGATTTCAATTATTGTAGCTACTTACTTCTGAATGGTATGATGTAATGGTAATATAGGTAATATATTAATTTAGTTTAAGTATGACTAATGTATGTACATTACTTCTCTATTGTTATTTCTCACTCACCCACAAGCAATAAATTTTATTTAATTTGTATGTTCCCTATGTTTCATGAATATTTTAAGTTACGATATTTAAATTTTTGTGTACAAATTAAAATTTTAATTTCTGTGTTCCTTCTGGGATGATATCAAATAACAACATTTACGTAAGCAATCAAATAATATGAACGTATTGCAAAGATTTTACAATCACAATATATTGTGTATCACTGATCGGTTACAGCAGACATGACATTCAAGACGGGACCAGAATTAATGAAGATAATTACAAAATTAATCATGTTTATTATAACAGTAAAACAAGCTAACCGTATACTCTTCGCCGGCAGTTTTTATATAATTGTTGCACATTCTATAGGACACTCTTCGCAGTTTTTTTGTAAATAATATTAATTTTAGATATTTTCAGTTTAATTACAAAACACAAAAAAAGTTATGAAAAAAAAAGTACAAATATTTTATTTATCGATCGACTTTGCTCAAAGACAATAGGGTTCTTCCTCTAGCTAACACTAACTTACTGCCCAAATTTCAATACAATCGGACTTTTCGTTCTTGAGTTATCGTGCTTACAAACAACGTGACGGACGGACGGACAGACAGACGAGCAGACAGACAGACGGACAGACAGACATACAGACTGACAAACGGACGGATAGACGGACAGACGAACGGACGGCCATTTTGAAAGTTGTTCAGAATTCGATCACCAATACAGTGATGTGAAAATTTTTTCTCTACGAGCAATATTACCAGTTTTAGAAATGTGCCGATCGAATGCAATATGCTCTTCGTTTTGTATTTGCGAAGAGTATAATAATGCAGATATTTCCTTAACCTAAAATTGATATCATAGAAGTATGCATCTACCTGCATTAATTTTAAAAATTCCTCGATACTGAAACTTACTCTGCACTTTTCAGGTATGCTCTGTTTAATGTTTAATCAATTCTAGTAGCATTCGTTAAAATCTATTTCGAGAGTAGTGTAGCAGCATCGGAATCTAGATCTAAAGAATATTTTGTCCATTGGTACGAACATTTTTTAAAAATATTAAAAATAGGCCTGTAAATTCGGTGAAAACATAAATTTAATCAATATTCAATGACACAGAAAATGCCTGAAAAAAATGTTTGACGTCTTGCAGTTGCGGTCAGTCTGGAACACTTTACATTTCATTTAGATATACAAATCATACCAGATGTGCTTATTTATTAAAACTATGTGTTCGATTTCACCGCCTACGATGAAATTTCTAGCTCCTGACTACTGACTATAACTTCGGAAGCTCTATTTGTTGTGGTAAATGTTCTTTTTCACTATGAAAAATTATTTTTTATCTTCAATATAATTAGTCAACATACTTGTTAATTTAAATACATGGCAAGTTCCTGCTACATCTAAAATAGTAGCATCTTATCTGACACCTTGCAAAGTTTAGTCCCAAAAAAACTTCATGTTATCGAACTAATTCTTAAAATATACAACAAAAATGCTTCACATTTTGGACCATCTGTATTTCATAATATAGTATTCCTTTTGCAGTCATTTTTTAAGTTATCAGTATGTAAACCAGACGCATGTACTGCCGAAGATTTCACTGCAATAGTAAGTAACCTAACAGAGGGACTGCCGCTTATATTTCAAGATTCTCTGTGCCAAACTATTGAAACAGGAAGAGATATTACAGCCTCAGATGTTGTAACATTGTAAGTAAAACTATTTTATCTTCTGATCTAATTAATGTAAATAACTAATTACACAAACTGAATTGATGAGTTTAGTTATCTACTCCTAGTATATTTTTATGTTATCTTCATGCTAGCTCAAAATTTGTAAATGACTTTAAATTTATTTTAATAACCGCCCGGAACACCATCACTGAATAGGAAGACAGACAACAAAGTAATTAACATCACCGCTCAACCAACGCATTTGAATTAGTCAACATTTAACAATATAGAGAATTTTATCACTTTCCCGCCTCAACTTACCATAACCAGACCAGCAAGCGTAACGTGATATACTATCAACAACCACCGGTATATAATTTGGATTACAACAAAATTCCACCATGGATATTCAACGTACCAAAAGCATATCTCGAGTATACTGCTCTTAAAAAAAAAAAATAAATCATGCCACCTTCTAGCACATTTTAACGAAATTACTGGCACTTACTCATATGGTAAAATAAAATACGCGGGCGGCTCAAAAACAGAAAATGGTGTTGGCAGCGCATTTATGTACAATTAACTCACAAGCAAGTATATAGACCACTGAACTGTACGCAATATTACAAGCTATCAAATTCGCTGAATATCAGAACAGCACTACTTGATATGTACAGATTTATCAAGCTCTTCACACTGCTCGACATATTAGCTCCGATCCGTTAATTCAAATTATACATGAAGTAGCTCATACTCTAACTTCTTCAAATAAACAAATACGTTTTGTATAGATCCCAGGATGAGAATAGTAGGAAATAAACTAGCCGATGCAGCAGTACTGATGGAGATATCCCTGAAAATATACGTATACGATCTTGCGACGCAAACATATACCTAAAAGGAAAAATTACATATCGAAGGCAACTAGAATAGAACACATCAAACTACTTCCTACGAAACTTTAAATTAACCATTTTCCCATGGAAACTTCAAAAAGATTTAACCAGAAGAGATCTGATGCCACTTCGAATAGGTCATATTTATCTTACTTCAAGTTATCTCTTACTGGGCATTCAACCTCCCAAGAGTGCAACCTGCGGAGCTTTCTGCTGAGTTTATTTTATTATCTTGCAATCAATTTACAATCATCACTGAATCCACAAATGCCAGATATAATATTCAACTGCATCTGTAACAATAAATCGTCAGTACAAAAAACAATAAAATTTATTAAAGATAATGATTTATTAAGAAAACTTTGACTAAGGCAATGAACATACAATGAAAATAGATGTAGCTAATGATCATAGTTGTCAACGCCGCTACAAAAAAAGCTCCCGGCTTGTTCTGTTATATTTCAGTTCTCCTATCATTCATTCCCTCATTAAATAAGAAAATAATGAATAATCTGGTTAATACACATGCACTCTTAAACAAGAATACTTAATATATAAATGTCAAAACAATTTTTATTTGCGTAAAATCAGATAAAAATATCTGCAGCTTTGTCCACTAAGTAGCAATAACAGCGCTAGAAAAAATTATTGTTGATTGATGTTCATTTCAATATGCTGATTTATTGCTCAAACGACGTTGGACGGAAATAAGTGCGAAAGTTTTGAAAATTGCCAAAAGATGGTCATTAAGATGTACTATTAAGCATGCCAAAAGTCCCACATCACATAAAATAAAAATAAAATAAAATAATTCAAAATTACATGCCCAATACAATAATATGACATTTCTTCTTTGTGAGCGACATTTACGATTTTGAAAATGTGGCCACCAATTTCTTTTTGTATTTTCGACGGGAATAAATTAAGATTTAACTCCTTACCCAAAAGGTGAGAGAAATGGTGCTATTATCAAAAACACGTTTAAAGGAATATTGGAAAAATGGAATGATGCTTTGGGAATCTATACGGATGACTCCAAAATAAGCCATGAAGTAGGATGAGCTTCTATCTTTTACTATGTTTGATAGCTAATCCATATTAATGAACGTATTTTAATTCTGAATTAATCTTTGGGCCTTTACCCTGCATTCGTATTACGCTTTTGCAAGACTCCTTTCCACATTATTACCAAGGTCTTCCAAGACACTGTAGCGGAAATAGCCAAAAATTATTTCAAATCGTTAAATCTATCACCTGGATAGATTTGAAATTTTCAACCACTCTCGGTTATAAAAAAGAAATAATTTTGCTATAGCATTTTGAATTGCTATTAAACCAATTTTATTTTCAACCACACATGGCTTTAAATATCAATATATCAACACAGATTCATCAAGGACCGTTCAATTACTAATTTAATTAATACTACTGAGTTTACATTATTTACATCAAGTTCTCTAAAGGTTTCGACAGACCCAATCATACTAAATTTTTAGAGAGGCTAGAATCTTATGGCTTTTCGGAAAAATTTCCTTTACCTTGGTTCACCGTGCGCATTTTCCTTAAAAAATCTGAACATATTTTCTACAGTAATTTCAATTGAGTACCGGGTTTTTTTTTATAATTTCAAATAAACTGCAACATTCTAATATGCCTGGCGAATGCAGTCTTGATTGTTAGCATAATAAAAATGTATGAGGAAGGAATTATTTTGTTCTTATGAACATTAAGCAGGTTTTGAAATGCTTTCAATATTGTCACCTTGTTAAGTAATATAATTTCATATTTCAGAATCATATTTGCAGTAGTTCTTCTATTAATGATAGTTTCCACAACGTATGACTTCTATTTATACCAAACAGAATCTGGTAAGTACATGATTACACTAAAGTGGATTGAAATATATTCTTTATAGGATTTTGCAAACAGCAGAAAAAATAACTATCTATAACTAAAAGAAAAACTTTGTGTAAAAATGTTAATGAAATCTTTGCATTTTTTCGATAACCTGAATTCTGGTTATGCTAACAAATTAAAATCCTAAAATGAATTTGTCTAATTTCTTATTTGACAATTCTCATTCTAACACTAGCATCCACACAGTCCCCTACGGCCATGCAGATTAAACTGGTATCTACATAACCCCCTACGATTATGAAGATTCGGTTAAAAATGAGAACAAAGGCAATGAATTTATTTATCTACCTTTTTCATTCTAATGGATTACATTTTCATGAAATCTATCATTCTGTTTCTGTAATCCATTAGAATGAAAATATTTTTAAGACAAGGTAGATAAATACATTCATTTTAGGCCGTTGTTCTCATGTTTAACTGAATCTTCATAATCGTAGGGGGTTATGTAGATACTAGTTTAATCTGCATGGCCGTAGGGGACTGTGTGGATGCTAGTGTTAGAATGAGAATTGTCAAATAAGAAATTAGACAAATTACTTTTAGGATTTTAATTTGCTAGCATAACCAGAATTCAGGTTATCGAAAAAATGCAAAGATTTCATTAATATTTTTATACAAAGTTTTTCTTTTAGTTACAGATAGTTATTTTTTCTGCTGTTTGCAAAATCCTATAAAGAATATGTTTAAATACAGTTATAAGCAAAACAAATTATAATTCATTTTTAAACTAAAGTGGATGTCGATAAACACCACAGATAATTTAGTTTTCTTTTATATCAACAAGTCATTCCTTTTGCTGCGGTTTTTCATTAATTAATGAAGCTTATTGTTCATAAATTTTTCGTAAATTTATATTTATGATTTGAAAAGTGGATGGAACTAACACCGGCAAAAATATTTTTAATTTTAATCACTATTATTTATAATTATTATTGTACACTTACGACTCATCAACCAGTCGAGTGATACTACCAAAACTGAAAAATTTGGCGGTATGTCATCAGATTGATGTGCCAAGACGAAAGATTCTCTATTGTTAATTTTAAGAGAAAAAGTATTTTTTTAATGAAATTGAAATTGGAGAATCTAGATATCTTCAACTTGTAGCAATAAGAATATTATTTTTAAAATCGTTAATATTAATTTTTTTAAATACAAATAATGTTACGGCTCATATAGATAAATAAGTAGATAGATTATTTTTGAAAAAAAAATATGGTCGTTTTCAAATTTGACTTGATTTGATTTGAATGATTTTCAGAAAGCCGCCATCCATTATTTCTAGCATTTTCCGTCCTTTCCAATGGCAAGAAACTGTTACAGACTTCAAGAAATTCTAAGCAACAGATACAAACTTTCCATGGACTTAAGATGTTTAGCATGATGTGGATCGTAGCTGGACATGGATTTGCAATGATATTTGCTATGGTCCTTGTTAATGCAGATGACTTTAACAGAGTAAGTGATCCTTTGAGTATACTCACACCCAGTATAGTTTTCTAAAACACTGGAATGCTGAAATGGTAACTCAATTTTAATCCTTCTGATAATACCATCTTGAAATATGAGTCTAATCTAATGTAGGTAGTGGTCAACATTATCCTCTTTCGAGACATATTCATGAGTCGCTTAATTCTTATCAGAAATATTAAATATTTTTATAACTAAGTGATGGCTAAGCGCCCACATATTTGACATTAATATAGAAAGGACCCTGTACATTTCTAATGTAAAATAGGTCTCCGTCAAATCATCTCAAACTTTTAAATTTTCTACCTCATTTATTATAGTGATAAAAAATTGTTATGGCAGGAATTCGATTTTATGTGACGATTTTGCTGCAGAAGAGCTTAGAATTCAATTCTTGACCATTAAATCATAGCGACGTTTTACATACCGTTTATTGTATAGTGAAATTGTATATACCTTCTCATATGTGTAACGCAATCGAAGTCTCGCTTCATCCCTAAACGTATTCAGCTGTAATAATTCAGAATTATCCCCCTTAAAAATAACTTGAATGTAAGATGGTGCTAGTTTCACCAGGTATACTGATATATTCTTACTGATAGGTCCTTTAGCTATTCAATGAGTGGCGTGAAAATCACCTAGCTAACTACTTTCTAGCTTGATTCATCGAGTGTACCTTCTACTATAGAGGTGTTGATCTTCTACAATTGCTCGCAGTAAGTTTGATCCTTAGGCTTATTGAGTATTGAGATAGCTGAGTCTTTCCTCCTTCCATTCATATTCTATCATGATAGTGGTTAATTATGACCCTACCGATTCTATATAGAAATTTTGACTTTGTTTCTGCTGGTACAATGAATGTATTCAATAACCAATTCGCGAACCATGTATTAAATACTCATTAAATAACTTCCTACATTCGTTTCTTATCTTTGTTTGTTTACATCGTACACAAACCAAATGGAATGTATGCTGTCGCTACGACTAAATGGCGAAGAAACGACTTTTGTGGTCTTCTTCAGACGGTACATAGCATTGGATTGTGTCTGTAACAATTTCAGCATGGTATGTAGTAGTAAATTTTAATGTTTCAAAAAATATGACGGCAAGTCATTTTACCAAAGAAATGTAAGTCAGATCTCTACAGCTATAACTTTTAAATCCTTTTAAAAAAACCGACAATCGTTACCGTTCGAACACAGCTTCAAATTCTGGCTGTAACACTGCACCTGCAAAATCTCTTAAAAGGTGAAACAAAATGTCATGAATTATTGGTTGTTGGTTTCCCTTGAATCTGTAGGAATATTGAGTAAGCATTTCCTACGATGCAGTCTGAACGGTTTGAGCGATCTTCAAGTCATCATGGTTAATTAATATGTTTGGTACTTTTTTCTTATATAAAGATGCACCTACTCTTTTAACTATCATCTAAGATTAGTTTATTTTTGAAGAAAAACTGTTTATATATAGTATCTTCTAGATCTCACGAAAGCATTTGACTGTGCGTCGCATGACATACTTCTAAATAAACTAGGATACTACAGATTCTCTGTAGAAAGTGTATTATTAGTAAAGTCATATCTGTCCAACCGTCTACAGTATGTCAATTACAATAGAACTAAATCCAACCTACTCCCAGTGAAACATGGTGTTCCACAAGGCTCCATTCTAGGCCCAATTATATTTCTTATATATATGAATGACGTCCCTAATTCTGCAGGCAGAACAGAATCTATTATATTTGCTGACGATACCAATCTAACTGATATAAATAATAACTTTGAGGAACTATTGAATGACGCCAACGACACACAGTCAAATCTACAAAACTGGTTCCTAGCAAACCGGCTTAACCTAATTACCTCTAACACTGAGATAATGGTATTCAGTTTAAGAAATATGGAAGAAGTAGATAATCCAATATCAACTAAATTTCTTGGACTATACTTGGAACCAAAACTAATATGGGATGAACACACATCCTACGTATGTAAAAGAATCTCCAAAAATATTTACTTAGAAATATTGTAGGCAAAATTTCCCAAAAGAGCTGCATACCATGGTTTAATCCATTCGGTATTATCATATGCAATCCTTGTATGGGGGCATGCAACTTCATTGGACAACGTGTTTTCCATACAGAGAAAGGCCATACGTATTATAACAGGACTTAAGTTTAGAGACGACTGCAGAGAACAGTACAAAATACTAAACATATTAACAGTACCATGTGCCTATATACTCCAATGTCTCCATTATATAAAAAACAATTTAAATCAATATACAACACGCAATGAAATAACACTGTTATAATGTCAGAAATAAGAACAACATCCATCAAAATTTTCTGCGCCTCACTAAAACTAGGGATGGTACAGGCTATCGTGGGATCCAGTTATACAACGCGTTGCCGCCAAAAGCAAAACTTTTAAATGGCACAAGATTTAAAACCAGAAGAAAAACATATCTACTTAAAAATGCCTTTTATAATATTGATGAATTCTTATCAAGTGACATAGCTCAAATTTAAAATCAATAAGAAAGTAACAAAGAAAATTAAACAGAGTACGTGATTATCTGTAGTGTCTTAAATAAGCCTATACATCCAACCCTATTAGAGTTAAATCCTTGGGCAGCTGCCAAGATTCATTTATTACTAAAAAAAAAAAAAAAAAAAATAATTTGTTTGTTCCACAATTTCTTTGTGTATTATACAATTATATGTTTCTCCACTTTTTAAATTAATTGTGTTTAAATGTATTTTAACCTAGGGTAGTATAGTCATTTAGTAATTAATTTTGTACTATAAATTATTTTTCATCTGTACTTTGACTTGTGTAAGCACTTTGTGTATTTAACACCAATAAATCATTCTATTATATTCTATTCAAATATTCAGGTAGTCAATTTCCAAACCCTAAAAAATACAATCGTTTTACCTCCTTACAAAAGTGAAACACTCAAAATTAATTAGTTTATACAAACCCCCTTCATGTTCTCTAACTTTTCAGTGGTTAACCTCAAGACAATCTGGATACATTAACGCCGCTCATTTGGCAGTAGATACATTCTTTTTCATATCTGGATTTTTACTCTCTTTCCAATATTTGAAGCAAAAAGCAAAACCACTAAAGGAACAAATTTTTTCCATACCTCGCATGTATTTACATCGTTATTTAAGGTAAGTACAAGTATATAATAAATTAATTCATCTTACTAGCTGATCCAAATTTTCATGTTAATACAAAGTTATATTTAATTCTAGCTTTATCTAATGAATATTCACCTCACTTTAATTATATTGCTTGTGAATTAATAAACTGTTAATTTTTCATTTTTTTAAATGTTAAATATCGAATTTTGCAGTGCAAATTGCACCGATCACCACTCTTCTTCACGTACATGGTGAAGTTATAAAATTTATTTAAAAAAATCACATGTTTGATTTCACAAAACTCTGCTTCCTTTCTCGAGACTTTTCTGAACAAAATGTTGTGCTGTGTATGATGAATATTGCTAATATATTAAATATGTTATATTCATAATCCATAGATACTACTTACATTGAACTGTTGGTATAGTTAACAATTTTTCTATTTTGTATAATGCTAAGTTTGTGAAGTTCTTCTTTTAATATTGGCAACTAGGTTGTACAAATATCTACGGACCAATTCGACACGCATCATCTATCCTCATTCAATAATATTGCCGCTGATTGGTTAATTTTTCTTTTTTTTGCTATCCTACTCTTTTGTTAAAATTGTTGCCGAATCCAAGTTTATTTCATGTCTGTTCTCCCAAGCTGTTCGCAAATCTTGGTCTTCTGAAATTAATTTTTCCTGGTGTAATTCTTGTGTTCATTCAATCTTACATTGAATGGTCTGAATATCTCACCCACATAATGTTTACTACACTCACACGGAATACTGTAAATGCCGTTTTTTGAATTATGCTCGTGGTTCTTCAGATTTGTCTTTGTCAGAGTAGATCTTAAAGTGTTGCTCGTTTGAAATACCGTCCTAATATACGACGTAACTTTTCGGATGATCCGTTTACATAAGGAATTAACGCTGCGTAACGTTTTTCAAACTTTTGTAGTATCTAATTGCCTTTTTCAATACTTTCTAAGGTTTTATGAACAAGGGCTTCAGGGTATTTGTTGTTTTCTCATTGTTTAATATTTTATCATTAGAAGGAATTATTTTGGTCCTATGATACTAGCATTTTATATCACCCCTCTTAATATGCGTGGACTGATTTGAATTGAAATTGAAATATCTGTTTTTATGTGTTGATTATATATAAACATTGGTTTCAGTTCTACCATTTACTCTTTTAATAATCTAGAAATGGCAATTCATTTTTAATTTCCTTTTTTAAAGCAAAAATAGAAGAATCTTTATAGCTGAACTTTCCTAAGAAATTATCGAGTAACTCAATACTGTGAGGCCAAATTGTACATCTCCACCATAACCAGTTTGTATGAATAATTTTGAACATGTCTCCTCAAAAATCCTTCATAAACATATTGCTTAAAATTGGTGACATTCGAGAGCCCATTGCCATACTGAACTCCTGCTGATAAAAATCACTTTCCAACTGAAAATAAGATGTTTTGATACACATGATAATTACACTCAATTTAGTAATTTTCCCAGTATTACACTGGTAGTAGAAGAATTAAGAAAATATCACAAATAGCATTTAGACAATTACTATTCACAGAAAAAAAATACTTTGATAAAATATTCCATAATTTATGGGGCGACAAAATTTCTTTTTGCGCGGTGCGTCAAAAGAGCCAGCAACTACCCTGATGTCATTCTTTTCTGATGATTGTATCAATCATTTTTTTATTCTAAAATATGACAAGTAGTTCTGATGAAGTACATATTCTTTCTTTTCCAATCGCAAATTCAGTTCTTGAATTATTTTAATTGTGGTTTAAATTTACAAAGTGGAATAGAATTCTAATAAAAAAAGTCAGTAATGGTATTTACACAGAACTTCTCTCTTTATTTGGAACCTTTTATTTATTAATTATATTTTCTTTTGGATGACCGCCTTGTATAATAATGTGATTTTTATTTCACTATTTTCTGGGTGAGCTTGTAAATTTTTTAGCAAACGAAAACAGTGTTTGTCATAATTGACACAATTGTCAGGGAGCAGATCTGCTACATTTTGAGAGAAAATTATACAGGCTCACTTAAAAAAAAATATATTAGTAAACAATGGATCACAATAACATGTGGAAAGTAGATGTCATAATTGCCAAGGAGCAAACCTGCTATGTCTGTTGTAAAAATTATATAGATAGGTCACTTTAAAAAAAGGAAGGAACGACAGTAATATTTGTAATACAGTTGTCACAATATATAAGGAGGAACCTGTTATTATTGCCATTTGTTGGTATCGAATTCTTTTCTAAAAGTGATCATGTATTTGTCACTATTGCCATAAAGATCTGCTTTTTGTAAAAAGATACAGGGCGGTCACTATAAAAAGTAATTGATTAAGAAATGACAGAGAGGAATATAGTTGTCACTATAAATAGTTTTTTGTATCAGGACCGATCGATGGACAAACAAAGACCGACAAATAAACTATCTGTTGGTCTTTGATCGGATTGAAGGATTTTATTTCGTATTCTACACACCCAGTGGCTGTCTGTGTATGTAGAGCTTAATAGTTTTTTACAAGAGAAGCAAGCAAGACTTTATTATCGGGGGGAGGGGAGATTTTTTGGGCCTCACGTCGACCATTTATTCGGGGATGGGAATTTGCCTTAGAACTGCAGAACAATTTATTTATTAAAATAAAAAAACAAACTCATTTAAAATCATTTCTTGTTCAATGCTTTTTAACATCAATGGCTCCAGAAAGTCTTGGGTCATATTACTTCTTAGCCTAGTTTTTATTACTTTTAATATCGAAAAAGCTCATTCACAATTAACTTGTCTATAAACTAATGTTAGCAGATATTTACATGCCAGATATATGTTGGCATATCCCGGTGAATGGTAGTGAAAATTATATAAAATTTTTAAAAGAACTTGTTGGAGGAATCCTCTCACAAAAAGTGCACTCGATGGCCAAACTAACGACATGACAATTCACTTAATACTAACAGCTGAAATGTTAAAGTTTCTGTATAAGCTTTATCAGTTGCTTTGCTGCCTCCGCACATCTCGAGGTCGTGCTTCGGACTTCGATGCCGCACCAGTACGCCGGGGGAACAGCCAAAAGAAGCCAAAAAGTCCAAACAAATCTTAAAGAGCTATTTCTTCACAAAGTAAAACAAATAATATAAAATCCAGTGAGATACAGCATTTGAACCGTGAAGCTCACGCATGTGAAATCTTTCAATGAATCAATAAGGATTTATTATAAATTAAACGAGTATACATGCTGGTGGCAGAAATCCACGGTGCGAAGCACTGTTGTAGAAGTGGACCGGGTAGAAAGTATAAAAACATTTAATTTGAAAAATTTTATTTAATAAGACAATGTAATAAAGATATTCAAAGAGGAACTCGACACAACCATGTATAATTCAATAGTTGTGTATTGTGTAAATAAATATCACTAAAATTTTATGCATATGATGTTGGGGGAAAGTAATTAAACATACTTTGTGTCATTGAGTAACTTTCGCCTCGCTTCGAAGCCAATCAACAATTAGAAAGCTGTATGTAATTACCGGGACAGCAATAGTGTTTGTTTGTGTTATTTTGTTCTTTATGTTTAGCTCGATTCTCAGAGCTCACCTTATGGGTTGGTAGTATTTCCCTTGCTGCTTTACTTTTCATTTCATCGTTGTTGATTTTGATAAGCAAATGCTTATATGTTTCTCCCAGATCCATGCTGAGTGTCGCAGAATAAACATTTAATACGTTGTTCTGGGGTTTCACATGTTTACCTCACTGAAGAAACACTGCAGCACATTTGTGTAAAACAAATTCCATTCTGATTTCGCCACATAATGATTTGACGATATCTAGGTATTGCTTTGATTGAGCTTCACTGGTAGCAAACAACTCCAAGTTATCCATATAGGAAAAGTGGTTCATTCAATTATTATTGCCATTGATTTCGAAGTCCACTCGCTCATTGTTCAGTTGGTTTGACAGTGGGATGAGCGCCAGACAAAACAGTAACGGCCACAGAGAATCTTTCTGGAAAATTCCTCTTTCAATCTGCATATTCCTTCTCTTGTGACTTTTCGAGTGGTAGAGCCACATTTCCGTTATTAAAGTTGCTAACATCAGGTTAACAAATTAATCAATTTTTATTTCATTTCATTTTAGGCTCACGCCGGCAATGCTAATGGTTTACCTGGTAACTATATCGTTTTATCGATATCTTGGATCTGGGCCTATATTTCCATCTGAAACGGATAGTCTCAATCAAAGATGCAGGGAACAATGGTGGTCATTTTTCTTATATATACAAAATTATTATGTTGATTTCGGTGATATGGTGAGTAACAAAAAATATTTTATTAACTGGTAAGCAAATTCAAAAGAACATTTTTTTTGACCCAATGTTAAAAAGTTATAGCCATTTTTGATAGTTCACTTTCGCTTACATTTTTGGTATTGCGTTGCAAGACATATTTGATAGCATCATGTCATCTGTCGCGACTAGCTCTTAGATGTACGGCATTAAGAAACCTTTCTCCTATCAGCTCCTTAGAAAACCGTCTATAGTGTCTCAATTACTTTTCAGACTCCGTCGGTATTATAGTACATTAATCAGAATCGAGACAAAGCTTACCCTGCTCCTTTTTATGTGGTTGTATCCCTTTCCTTGTACATACAAGAATATTTCTAAATTAAACTTTTCTGAATTTTAGACTGACCTTCTCTACGGATCGAGTAACAAAACACATGGTTTCTTGCTGTTGTACAAGGAAATACCTATGTTTAAAAGTGAATTATTTATTATTTGTTTGCTTATAGTAATTAAACACATTCTTTATAGGACTTTGCAAACAGCGGAAAGAAAATCTTTCTATGAGAACTAAAGGAAAAACTATATATAAAAATGTTAATGAAATCTTTGCATTCTTTCGATAACCTGACTTCTGGTTATGCTAACAAGTAAAAATTCTTATTTGCCATTCTCATTTTAACACTAGCATCCAACATAGTCCCCTACGGCTAGGCAGACTAAACTAGTATCTACATGATCCCCTACGATATGTAAATTCAGTTAAAAATGAGAACAAAGGCCTGAAATTAATTTATTTACGTACCTTGTCTTTAAATTTTTTTTCGTTCTAAATACCTACCTTACCCCATTTAATTTTGGTACCAAAATTATTACATATATTTACTGGAATACTGTGAACCAATTATCTTGGTCCTGATAATTTATGACATCAACCGGGCTGTGAAAACATTTTTCTGAATACTCTCGGTACTTGTAGTAAAGCAAATTGTTCAGACAAAATAATTTAAATAATTATTCATTCCTTCCATGGGACTTTTTTAAAGTGTCAACCCTCAATAAACTACTTAAGTCCAAAGGACATATTTCCGAAATGAGACAACATAATTTGGATATTTATTAATACACGACAGGGTCGTACTTGGCTACCCTTAACTTGACTTTTGTTACAACTAGAGATTGGAGGATTGTTGTCAGAACACAGCCCTACCAGATTCTTTGACCAACTTAACATCTCTCGGGTTCAGCGCTGTTGATTTTTACACAAACAAGTACATATAGCCAGCGAAGAATAATAAATGCTGGGTCTGTCACATTCTCCATTGTCAAAAGTTGTTAATTTAGCTGTTCAAAAGTTAGAACGAAGTTTGGGTTATAATGGTTGTAATGTAATATATTGCCTTTAATAGCCATAGTTACGTTTATCGTTAGTTAAATTATATTAAGGATTCTGTATGAATAAATACAAGATGAGACGAAAGTTCGCAAGAGTCAAGTATTTTAACAACCAGCCACAAACATCCTAACTCTTTAGAAAATGTCGCTACTATTATTACTATTACATTACATTTTATTTAATTAGTATATCTTACTTTTTTGTTTATATTTTAGTGTCTATCTCACACGTGGTACCTGTCCGCCGATATGCAAATGTTTCTAATATCACCGTTAGTCATAATTCCGGTATCTTTGGTTTTAGAGCAAACCAATGGATTCAAGAAAACCATGATAGGATTGTTAATTTTTAATATATTTTGCACCTTTCTACCTATGATACTCAAACTCCTGATTCGAGATTATGACAAGTAAGTATACTTTCATTTATAGGGTGCTCTGTTTTCTTACCTTATTGTTGAGTTCAAAATTAATTAAAAAAAATAATATTGTGCTGTTTCAGCCATGGGGACTCCGCGCACAAAATACACTACTGTGTATTTTGCCCGGAGATGTATCGTCGTTTAACCTAAAAGCAGCTGATATGTATTCGTTGGACCATTCCGAACAAGAGTTCCTGCAGCAGGTTCAAAAAGTCCATAAATTTCAAGTTACGGATACCTGAAGGTCAAATAATGAGTATTCATATACTCACTTAAAGGTTTTTAGCTTTCCAAGTGCTATAGTAACTTAGTGTTGAGGTTTCAGAGAAATTGATCAGAACAAAAATTGTAGAAATATGAGTAAGCTACCTTGTGATGACCTTGACTCTGACCTCTAACAAAGTTTTCAGTCATTTGATCCTAAACTCTTTTCTTTTATAAAAATCCATGTTTTGCATCTTGGATTCAGAAAAGTCTCATAATCTCACTTTAAGATACGAATGTTTCAAAAAAAAGTTATATAGAAGTGAAGGATATTTACTTATGAAGGTCATTTGAAAATCAGAAAAGTTGTTGTTACAACAGCTTGGAAATTCTGGTTTAGTAAGGACTTACCCAGATAAAAATTGTAGAAGGTTAAATAAATTAACTTCTGGTTTTGACCTTGACGTACAGTTTTAAGATTATTCACTGTGGCATGAATCGTTTCATTTTGCTAAATATAGCCCATTACACAGAGTGAACGGCGCGGACGTGACGGGTGTTTGACTTCTTTTTTTTTTGTTCTTTTGTTTTCTGTTCGGTTTCTCGTGTTCTTTGTTTTGGTTTTTGGAGTTTTTCATTTGTTTTCTTGAAGTTTATTAACAGTTTTGAAGTATTGTAGAATATCATTTCAAATATTTTTAGATAATTCTGTAACGGATCTATTATTTTAATTTGTTTTATGTCTATAGCTACATTTTGAAGTGATTGTAGGACATGAAGTGAGGGATAAGTTATATTGATGTCTAGCATATCTCAGATACCAAAGTACAGATATTACGTGAGCACAAGGTCCAAGAGTTTGTGCCCCACATCATCATCATCATCATCATCATTGGTGCTACAGCCCTAGTAGAGGCTCGACCTTCCTAAGTATTTTCCGCCAGCCGTCTCTATCGCCAACCGGTGCCAGTTTGCAGCTCCGATTTTTCTGGCATTTTCATCCACGCCGTCCTTCCATCTATGTTTCTGGCTCTGTTGATGCCATAAGTTTCGTATTATCCTCGTTGATTCGAAGGCCCATAGTTTCAGCAGCACTTGAGAATGTCGCGAACATTTCTTTAACTTTGCGGACGGTGCGTGCCACCACATCTAATATATCCCATAATTTGTGAGGATTTAGTAAAGATGGTTCCTCTGATTTCTAGTCCAGCGTCTCTCACGGCTTTTTCCAGAGCTATATTAAAAAGAAGACACGCCATCGCATCTCCTTGTCTCAGACCTACATTGCTTTCAAAGTTTTCCGATAGGCTAGACTGTACTTTTACTTTACAGACTACTTTGAACATTGTGGCTTTTACTAATGCTATGAGTTTATTGGGGATGTTGAACTCATCCATTGCTGCATAGAGATTGTGTCTCAACACACTGTCATAGGCTGCTTTGGAATCTACGAAAAGGTGGTAGGTGTCTATGTTGAATTCGCTGGTTTCCTCTAATATCTGGCGTAGTATGTACATCTGGTCTGTTGTTGATCAGCCAGGTCTAAATCAACACTGCTATTCACCAAGAAGTGCTTCAGAGTACTCACTCAATCGACTATATAGGAAACTGGATTTTTTTTAAATGGTGTTAAGAAGCGTTATCTTGCCTCACATCTACAAATGTAATAATAACCAAAAATACGTTACTCTTCATCTCCATCATGAATGTACTCTTCATTAAAGGAAATCCACACTTTATACTGAGTAGCGTTTCTGAATCGCGATGAAATCCTTAACCTCATAAATCCTTGTTCGTCATTCTTCTAGGCGATCTCAATGAACTTCGTCCTCATTTTCATAACCAGCTCTTAAAGCTGTTTTGTAATAATAACTTTTATGGCTTTCAGATGATCTTCCTTTCTACATAACTTTATCTTGAAAAATGCATATAAGATTATGAGATTATTAATTTTTCTGAATCCATGGTGCAAAATATGGGTTCCATTGAAAAAAAGAAGAGTTTACGATCGAATGAAAATATTGCTAGAGGTCAAAGTCAAGGTCATCACAAGGTAGCTTACTCATATTCCTACGGCTCTTGATCTGGTAAATTACTCTGAAATCTCAACACTAAGTTATTATAGCACTTGGAGAGTTAGAAACTATGGTCCAACGAATACATTTCAGCTGGTTTTAGCTCAAACGACTGTACAACTTTTACCAAGTTCTGTGTGGGGTCCTTTGTAACACGATGCAGAAAACAGATTCAATGTTCAAATATAAGCGTAATGTTAAAAATGTTGACAACACATGAATTCATATATTCAAATTTCGGATTAGTCGGAAACACCATCGATTCGACAACACAGGCACGCAAAGATAAAGTGTGCATTACCAAGAAGGAGACCTATTGTAGTATTGATCTACTGTAGTCAAAGCCTGCATCTGATCAAATACCATGCCTCCCAGTTTTTTTAATTTTAGTTGAACTTTTTGTTTTGATCAAATTATCGGAAGTGGTTCCCCAAAAATCGAAATTGGTCTTTTCGCTCCAAGACGAGTTGAAAATGATTCCCTAGGTTTCAGTTGCAGGAGAAGATATTTTGCAAGTTATTAACAATGAAAATGTAGTGCTACACCATGATCAACATTTTTTCTCGTTTATGGCTCAACGAATTTAAACGATTCTTACTTGAAAGTTTAGAAGCTTTTCTTCCAAATGTGTAACATTAAATTTGTTTATAAAGAAATTGAAGTTGCTGTCTATTAGAAGGAAAATTCGATTTTTGCGGGATCACTTGAAATAATTTGACTCAACCCAAAAATGGTGTGGTATATCAATATTACAATGTCATATATATCGGCTTTTTTGGTAACGCACACTTTATCACTGAAACCGTCACTATAAGAGATATCTACTAAGTTTTTATAGTACATTATTATAAGAGCGATTATGTTAGCCATTATTCACGAAGATGATATTTGAACCCACGAGCCGTAGGCGAGTGGCGCAAATCTTCTGAGTGAATTATGGTCATAATCGCGAATGTAGTATTATGCTTTTTACACCTAAGCAAATAAATTGGACTGAAATTGGTAGCATTAATAGGTACCCACTCCTAAGAAGTTCAAAACGGAAGCAAATAATATGGCGATACACTTGGTTGTCACTGCCAGCGAGTTGACTGTCAGCTGTAGCAAGAGTTGATCACAGTCGATTTAAAATATCATTGGATCAGTGAAACAGTGATTTTTTTATTTGTATTTGTGATTGGCCGAATATGCAATGAATTATTAATCGATAATTCACTACAGTGATTTTTGCTCCAAAGAATGCTAATAGTTGTCATATTATTAAACAGGTGTGGAAAAATATATTTATTTTACTGTAATTCTTAAAAATAAGATTTTATTTAAAAATTTAAATGTAAAAATGCCATGCTATTATTCATATTATTATTTCTCCTTGGAATTTGCAATTGTTAATTTCAAATTTAGAATTGTATCTCGGAATTCCTAGTTATATCTGTAAATTAAAATTTGTTGACAAGTTGAAATTCACAGATGATGAAGTAGTTTCTACATAAAAATATTCGAATACTGTAACTCGAAGAACGTTTCACCAATAATGTTGATATCATCTGGAGTTAATACATTTCGGCCTAGAATGCCAAAAACTGACAAAATTATACTGTGGCTTCAATTATTAATATAATATGTTTTTAGGGGTGTATATATGTGAGCCTTACTATTTTAAAATAATTTTTGGCCTACAGCCCCTTCCTGTTAAGGTTATATAAGAGGTTGAAGTTGTGAATATGAGCAAAACAAAAAAATAGAAAATTAAATTTTTCGTTTTTTCGACCGAAAATTTGGCTTTCTTACTCAAATTTTCCAATCATCGTGTTTAAAGAAAACATCTTAAGGGTTGTATACGAGCGTCAAAGGGGTGGAAAGGATAAGGAAATTATTTTTTATGAAATTTGTGAGGATCCTCTTTTCAAATAGGTATCGTTTTTCTAACCCCCAAACAACACGATTTTTGCCCCTAGGGCATTCTCTCGACATGAAAGACGCCGATATTTGGAACCTAAAAGAAAACTAGAAGCTGTCTTTTCTAAGGCTTTTTGGCGTTCTGAAATTTTTGATTTATCACAGCCGTAGGGACTACGTTCACATTTGTAATTAAATAGTTTGATAATATCTGAAATAGAAATATTTTGAAAATAAATTTATATGATTTTTATTATTATGATGAATGTATTCTGAAATGACCATCATATCAATTCTTAATTTCAGTGAATACGATACTCATTCAAGACTTATTAATTATTTTATTGGAGTGATGCTAGCGGTATTTATGAGGGTAAGGATAGACAAACCCTTTTTGTACATAGTGAGGAGGGAGCAGGTCCGTGTAAGTACCACAAAAATAAAATATACTGAATAGAATAATATCAAATTAAAAATGCTGTTTCGACAATATATTAGTATTTCGATTTGTTTCATTTATTCTAGAGAGAATAACAGCCACATACAAAATAAAATTTCAGACCCAGAAACTAGATCTACAAATCCTTATGTATTTTGAGCTCCTAAATTCGATGCCGCCATCAGAATTTCAGGTTATCGTTGAGTTTTAGTATTGAAAATAGTACTGGGTGCATAATATAAGACCCATCTTACGAAAAACGTATCGTGAGCGACAGATCTGTCTAGGCTGCTGCGCCCGCCTTGTAACCGTACCGTTTACAACGCCATGCTATTAGGGATATCATGTTTCAATAACAATCCAAGCCGTAGGTATCTCGAAACTAAAATATAAACATAAACACTCCTAAACTTAATGGTCTCTTGTGATACATGCCGACACTGCCATATCGTATGTCACTTAGATTGCATAACCTGCGTTATTTCTTACAGAACACCGTCACTTTCAAATTAACATTAAAAAAACAAAATAACCCAATGAAACATGGACTAGCTTAATTCGATCGTATGGACAAATATATTTAAAATTACGTAAGTAAAATTATCAAACACATCTAAGTATGATATAAAAAAATACAGTAGAAAAGCACTATACAGGGTGTTCTACAAGCTTTATGACAAAATTTGACAGATGATAGCTGGGTTATTCCATCTTTATCAATGAACATGGTTCCAATTACAATGAACCCAAGTGGTATTATTAAATTTGATAAAAGTTTGTATTTTTTTTTATTTTATCATTAATTGCTAATGGTACCTAATGCAAATGCTAAAAATATTTGTCATCCTAGTCATCCGTCCTTGGACTCCAAGAGCAGTATAGTTGTATCTGTTATTTTCAATACGCTTAAGATACTTGCGAAAGATGCAAGATCTGTGAATTTTTCCTTAGCCAGTGAAGGGATATCTCTCTTCAGCAACCAGCGATAGTCGTAATATCGACATAGCTTTTTACCGGAAAATTTGTTTTACTAAATTTAAATTTGCATCCATCTGGTGATCGTTATTGAAAGGAATTGCTGATTTTACCAACGTTTGATGAATCCCTTTTGTAATTCTGATTCAGCGTGTCAAAATATAATAATGCTAGTTCAAAGATAAAATCTAAGATAAGAAACGCAACGATAAACTAAAAATCTGATAGCGGCATCGAATTTAGGAAGTCAAGATACATAAAGATTTATAGGTCTAGTTTCTGAATCTGAACTTTTCTTGTGTGTGGCTGTGTAGTTTGTGACATATTAGAATATTAACAGAAATCCGATCAGATACTTGTATGTTGGAAAATTCAGAGGAAAATATAAAGATATATTTCGGCCTAGGCTTTGTGCGTTTAAGTTTATTTGTATTGTATTGTATATTATATTGTATATGTATTGTTTATAAAATTATCGTATTTAAATACATTTGTAAATTTGCAAATAAACAAACATTATTATTTGTAGGTTGCTAATTTGGGAATGTGGGTAGTAATTCTTCTTGGAATGTTGGCAACATTGATATGCTATCAAGAAGTTGAGCTATATCAAGGATATGATAGTAAATCTGTATTTTATTCCTTAATGAGACCCGCTTGGTGCATAGGTTTGAGCTGGATAGTTTATTCATGTTATCATGGATATGGAGGTAAGCAGGGTTCACTAATAAGTACTAATAACAACAAAAATACCTTTCGAGAGGAATGGTTTTACAAATGCGCGTTTATTCTATTTAGAGGTAGAGGTACCTGTTGTTAAAGAAATTGCAGCTTGTAGTACTTCTTTGTTGATGCTGCAATTGAAACTCAATTTTTGAATTTTCAAAACTATTTTCAAAATAATTCATGATAATGCTATATGTAATAGGCGTCATATACCTCTGAAAATTTTGTCCCAAAAAATTTAATCTTCAAGAATCAATATGTTGAAAAATCTTGGAAGATAGCTTAAAAATACAAGTGGTCGATACATCAATAGAAGTGAAGTTCGATTCTGATTACATTAAACACATTATCCAAGAAGAGAAGGGCCTGGGTACGATGACAAAAGCTTAATCAAAATTTGGTGACACATCTTCGACCATTTGTTATCAACTTAACAGTCTATGGTGTCCTTCTGTACATTTTACGTTGCAACTGTATGGACGATCTATTCTATATTATGGAGTCTGTATCTGCTCCTGGCTAAGAAGAGCACATTAGACAGAGAGAACAAAAAAATAATTTACACCATTGTAACGAGGTCGGCTCTCACACATTACGCAGCGCCGGTGTAGTGCAGCGCATAAGTGACGACAATTAAAAAATAGAGAGCTCTGGAGCACAAACTTATGCGCCTCATATCAAATTCATCTAGATCCACCTCCTTCAGAAATCTTTATGAATGCTGCAACGGTATAATAGCACTAACGGACTGTATCAAGTTTATATCTGAGACACATTATTAATTCAAACTTGATGGCAGGCCTCTAAGAAACAACGTCATGCACATCAGAGAGCATGTTGCACCATTAGAATAAAATACAAATTACCATGTCAGACGTTGCCCATATTCCGGTAACTTAATCAGCCAATACTCACCCCTCCTACTCACATTACTTCTGACTTTAACACTGTCCTGCTATTTTCACGATCACAATTTTAGAACGACTAACGGGAATTTTTGAAAAACAAAAGTTTAATGCGGTGTAATTTAACCGCACGCGCACTCGCATTGCTGGACAGGGCTTTTTGTTCAGTGAGTTTTCCATGGCCGTCAATTATAGTTTTGTACATATTTTACTAGTGTCTTATGCATTATATTAATTACTTTAAGTTGTCTTTCTCTATACCTGTTTAATCTTCACACATTTTAATTCACTTCACAGTGAAAGGGACTTTTTGCCTATTTGTAATCTAAACCAGCCTCATTTCATCCACTCTTTGAATTTCCACGCCGCCTTGGAGTGTGGATTTCTGGCTTGATGCGATGCGTGTGGTTGCTGAGAGAACATGTTCTTGTTACTACATTTTGAAAAAAAATGTAGTATACGTTTAGCATTTTTCCGGTGCACCATCGAAACCCGAAAAAAACGTCGGATCGATGTGAAAGTCATATCTATCGATTCGAGAGCGAATTTAGAAAATTCCGTCCGTCGGTCAGTCGGTCTGTCGGTCTGTCGGTCTGTCTGTCTGTCGGTCTGTCGGTCTGTCGGTCTGTCGGTCTGTCGGTCTGTCGGTCTGTCGGTCTGTCGGTCTGTCGATCTGTCGGTCTGTCGGTCTGTCAGTCTGTCAGTCTGCCTGTCCATCACGCCCAGCCCCCCTAATCCATTTTCGGATTTCGATGAAACTTGGGTGGTTAATTGGAGACCTTTAGAAAACCTTAACGCCGGAAGCTCGGCTCCGTGAGGAACCAAAAAGTACCCGATATAGACGTTTCGAGTTTTTCGGGAAAAATTTAATAACTCGGTAACGGGCAGTCGGATCAAGATGTTTCAAGAAAGAAATGGTGCCACTGGCAACGCTCTACAAATAAGTATACCAGAGACTATGTCGAAAAACAAAAGAAAACTGATTTTTTTTGCAAAGAACTAGTTATCTCGAAATCGGGCTAGGAAGCACGAAAACTTTCCAGGATATTGATCTATTTCGATGAGACTTGGTTGGCTCAAAGGTACACGGCCACACATGACGCCTATTGCTGGCGGTCCGAATCCGTTAACCGCAAGTATTTTTTCCAGAGCCAAGTATGATTTTTCAAAGAAATTAATAACTTGTGAGCCGAAGGTTCGATTTTGATTTTCAAAAATGGCGATTGTAGAGTTCGATTAGATCTAATAGCTGAAGTTTGTGAGAAATTTGACAAAATAGAAGCGAACCTACAAATCCTGGAAAACTTTAATTTTTTTTGATAAATTCTACAAATACCCAACAGCTTCCTAATAAGAATCGAAAATTAAGTATTCCGTCGATCAATCTCTATAACTAGTATAAAGCACGGACCTTGTTGGACAAGGAATATGAAATAGAGTTTTTTCGAAAAATTAAAAATAAACCAGTTATTTACGAAGATGCATTCCATAGAATTAATTAAAAAAATATTAGAAATTGATAAATTCTCCGTGCGATATAGGTGCAAAAAGATAATGTCATTTTATATTTAAAATATCATCATTCATTTCCTTATTTGGTTAAGTAATGGTGTTAAATTTTTGGAGTGGCGCGAAGTAGGCTTTAAGATTCACTTATTGTAGCTAAAATATTTCCTACTTTATATAGTATAAACTCTGATCATGATAAATTTATAGCTTTTCTAAAAGTTTGATATTTTAAATAAGTTTAATCAGAAAAAAATAAATTTCAATTCCTGCATTGTATATATTGTAAAAGAAACATACGAATGCAAAACAAAACAGGTTTTACTGTGAAACAGATTTTGATATCGTGACTTCTCGAAAAAATCTTTATTTTAGTTATACACGAAATTATCTATAGGTCTCCAAACAAAAAAAAATTAAGATCATATCGGAGAAAATTCTATCTCTATAAATATCTGACTAATTTTCATTTACGAAATAAAAATAGAACCGATGCCCTTTCTGTGTTTCAAAACATAGTTAGCCTTTACTTTAGCCAATGCAAAAAATAAACAATAAAACATGTCGGAATGTACTGAGTCATCTTACGACACTTTGCTGAATCATCCCAACGGGGATAAAAAGCATATCAAAATGCAGTTTTTTTTGCTCGTTATTTAATTTAAGATAAAGTTTACTTGACTTCACTTAAGTATGCAACGATCGTTACAACAATCACAATCTTGGATTTTGATTTTTATTGGGCCTATTTTGGTCGAATCAACCCACCATCGTTAGCGTATCATTGATTTTAAAAAAAATTATAAAGCTTTTATTTAAAAAACATTATTAAGGGCGACAACTAACAATCTGCTTTACGATTACTCATAAAGACTTATTATTTCTAACCAAAAAAAGGTGTGCCAACTTTTCTTAACTTTCGGAATTAAACTATGTTTAATTCACCTCACCTGGTGCAATATTTGAGTCTATAACCAACATGATTTTTTCAGGCATCGTAAACTGGATATTAACTGGACCAATAATGCAAGTAATTGGAAAACTGACATATTGTATATATTTGATACATATACCAGTCTTGGCTTATCAACTATGGGCTCTTCGAACTAAAGTATATTTCTCTGACTATATTTTTGTAAGTATATCTTAAAATATTTATACATTCATGTATGTCAAGTTCTAGAGTTTATTTACATAATATTATGTATTACTGTTACTAATATACCTGCTGTAACTCTTTCGCTACTAGAATTTAAGCAAAAATTTAAAATGTACCCGGTTAATACAAGTGTAGGACAGCATGCACAACTACAGATGTATACTGCAAAATAGATTAATGATAGCTAGTAAAAACTAAAGTAAAATGTTCTGTTTTTAAGTATTGTATTATGCCCAATTGTAAAAACACAACAATAAATCCTCCAATAAACTGTTTATTAATCTACCGCAGGATCCTGTCAGGGAAATTGTGGCAAAAAGCGATGAGACCCGATATATACAGAGTGTTCCTTAATGACGTGCTAATATTTCAGGGTGTGATTCCTTAGGTCATTTATGAAGAAAAGTTCATATGAACATATGTCCGCAACGGCTTCAATTTTTTGCTACAGTTTTTTGAAATTATTTTTTTCCAATCATTATTTTTTAATATGTCAGAAAGTATTTTAGATATTATTCTCAATTTTGGTATGTGTTAATAGGATGTAGAACCACATATTTTAATTAGAAAAATTATTTTATCGCTAAACCAGCCCTGCGAGCATGTCCTCTGATATTTTTTACCAAAAAAGTGGTACGCCACTGACATTTTTCCATGTCGATATTTTTCCTGCTTAGCCTGATCAATGGTACATGAAAACTGTGTTTTGCGTTTTCCTCGTGACTCACAGATCTGGATTAAAACCATTAAATTCATATCGAAACTAATTACACAGGCATACACAACAAAAATTTTCGACTAAACGGACCAGACTAATCATCTTCAGAGTATTTTGGCTTGCTGAATCTGAGTCTGGTGCCATTTTTGCCCCGCCACTTCAGAGTTTTTTTCTATACTCAAAAAACAGTTAGAAAATCTATTTATTGATAGGGGTATATCGGAAAAATAAGTAAAGCAAGCTGGTAAGAGTACAGAAACTTGGGATTTGATGTGTATGCTAGACCTTGGATTTTTACTTCCCTGGCATACCAAAGGGAAGTATTATATTCGAGAAAAAATCACCCTCCGCGTAGATTACGAATATATAGGTTTTTCAATTCCATCAGTCCGTCTGTCTGTCTGTCTGTCTGTCTCTTGGTGCATTTACTAAAAAACTACTTGACGGAGAGCAGTCAAATTTGGTAGGTAGTTGACCTTAATGTCAGCAAAGAAATGGTAAAACTTTCACTGGAAATTATACGGAGTGGACCATCTAAACGGAATAAATAATGAAAAAAAATGTTTTTTGCTCAAATTTAAAATTTCCACGTTTCATGGTATTCTAAACCTGTTTAAAAAAAATATTTTTTTTACAAACATTTTTGAAAAAATTTTTACCACTAAAATAGATGGAGTTTTTTTTTCCTTCTTCAAATTTAGAATTTCCACGTTTCCATGGTACTCTAATCGTATTAAAAAAATTTAACAATTTTTCTAAAAATTTAAAAATTTTTTTGAAAAAAATCACTAAGTACTTACTATGAAATAGATGATTTTTTTTTCCTCAAATTTAAAATTTCCACGCTTCATGACATTCCAAACCTATTTAGGAAAAAAAAAATTGTAACAATTTTTTACCATTTTGGAAAAAAAAAATTACCACTAGAATAGATAGAAGATTTTTTTTTTGCTCAAATTTAAAATGTACACGTTTCATGACATTCTAACCTAATTCAGAAGAAAAAAATTTTGAAATTTTTTTAACCATTTTTGAAAAAATATATATTTTTTTTCTTTGTTCAAATTTAAAATTTCCACGTTTCCATGGCATTCTAAACCTATTCAAACAAATTTAAAAAAAAAAATGAAAAAATCCATTTCCCTACTTTCTCTAGAATTGACATTCCAAACCCATTTCGGAAAACAAAATTGAAATCATATTTTTTAGAATTTTGGAAAATAATTTTACCACTAGAATAGATGGAATTTTTTTTTTGCTGAAATTTAAAATTTTCACGTTTCATGACATTCTAAACCTGTTTCAGAAATAGAAAGATTTTGAAAATTTTTAACCAACATTTTTGAAAAATTTCAAAAAAAAAATTTTTTTAACCACCTACTTCCACTCCACTACGTGAATGTGGAATTGAAAATGTGGCAGATGGCAATAACATTTGACATATGCTATTATACTTTTATTGAAAAATATACAGAGTGTTCATCCCAAGAAATTTCGTAATAATTAATTATTTAGAGTAACCCGCGCACGAATAAAGAGAAAAGTTCTGTGTAAATTCCTTTACCGATTTTTTTATATCATTTTTAAACCCCACGACTGGGGCTGATAAAATAAAATTGAGATATTGACTTGAAAGTTGGTACACGTATGTATTGTGATGACATCTGCTTGAGCTGATTCCGTTGAAGGGGTAGGGGTATAAAGCTAAAAGAGTAAAACAAGCTGATAAGAGTCCAGGAACTTCATTTATGGCGTAAATGCCAACGCCTAAAATTATTTTATGACATCTGCCTGAAATATTATACTATTGAAATTCTATGACCAATTATTTCCACATATTAAAGTGCAAACATAGTCAATATATTTCCTTTAAAAATACTTGGATGGGAAGTCTGGATGTGGAAGTAGTGATTTTTTAAGCAGCGGTTTTTATTATTCTTCTCGTCCTAGGCAAATTTGGGAAAAATGTTGTTAAGAACAAGAAATAACAATGTGTTAGTTATTTTGGCACTGCTCGCAGATGGCTGCGGTACAAACGATAAAGCAGGCATTAATTTCTTTTACCTTGATTCGTTAATAATAATGTATTCTTATTTTAGTTTTATAACTTCTGTGGTCATTTCGCCATGTCAACAATTCTGGCAATATTTTGGTCTTTAGCTTTCGAATCACCTTTAATTACAATTGAGAGATATTTGCTAGGTGGAGGAGCCGTAAAAAGTAAGGAAGGCAGGTTTCACCCAAGAATTGAAATATATTAACTTCTTTTATTTTTTAGGCAAGAAACCGCAACATGTAATTGAGGAAGGAAAAGAAAAGAGAGAAAATGGGAAATAAACTTTTATTTAGTACTTTAGAACAAATTTTAATTTATACCTAAAACAATATTGTAGATTCTCAGCGGTAGAGATTAGATTTTAGTTAGAGGAGCTGGCGATTGGCCTTGCCTACTGCGACCAGTAGAGGTCTATTGTAGTACTCCTACTTTGTACCTTAGGGCTCCTTATCCAGACATGTCCTTACTAGACTTTCAGTCTGCTTGATAAGGAGCTCCTTGGTGAAGTTATCAGCCCTTTGTTTCTATTTTCTCGCCAAGCCGTCTCAGTCCAGTTAAAGGCTATTACAGCTCATGACATAGACTGACGTACCTGAACGAGAACTCACCCATCCATGCCCATTCTCAGCGGTAACTTTGTATGCGTAGTGTTTCAGGATTTAGTATTGGGACTGGAACAGAGTAAAGAAAAAGTAATTTCAAGCTAAACATGTGGCTAAAAATGTCACATAAACTTGTATCCTTCAATGATTGCTAACTGGATGATAGTACTTTTCTCGAAATATCTGATGAATTTCATTTGAGATAGTTGCGTTAACTTTACTTTTACATCCACGTAGTGAAGTGAAAGTAATCGTAAAAAAAGTTTCAAAATTTTTATTGTGTTGAAATGTGCTGAGAATGTCATAAAATGCCGAGAAAAATTGTCTGTCTGTCGGTCGGTCTGTCTGTCGGCCTGTAACTTTTTTTTTGTGTGCACGTTTTTTCAGCAACCGTTTCTTAAGATATTGACTTGAAATTTGGTAAGTACACGTATGTATCATGACGAGATCTGGAATTAGATTATATTTTGCGCTAATTCCGGTGAAGGGGTAAATAAAGGAAAAGAGACTAGGGGTAAATAAGTGAAGCAAGCTGGTAAGAGCAGAGGAACTTGGAATTTGCTGTATATGCTAGAAGCCAAGGCCTCAGATTTTTTAATAATATTTGTCAACACCCACCACCCCTACTAATTGAGATATCACGTGATAGTCAGTACACGTATGTATTGTAATGACATCTAATTGAGATGAAGGAGTGGGAGGAGGTGGATGTGAATAGGGTAAAATAAGTAGAGTAAGCTAATAAAAGTCTAGAAACTTATCTTTTAACGCATATGGTAGAAGCCAATGCCTTAAATTTTTCTGTGACATCTGGCCCAAATATTATTAAAATTCTATGACCAATAATTTCCACATACTAGAGTGCAAATACAGTCAAGGTGTTTTCTTCAAAATGTCTTGGATGAAAAATCTGGATGTGGAAGTAGTGATTCCTTAGGCAGCAGTTTTTATATATGAGTCATTCTCCGGAATAATCGAAATCCGTGTCTTTGTCATATAAATTTTATCCATCCGCATACTATATGATCAACCCAGGTCAAACTTATAAGTTTGATCCATTCTCGCTCAGAGAAATTATAGAATGAAAAAGAAAATGATTGCGAGGCTAACGAAAAATCTTAATAGTCCCGAAATGTAATCTAATAAATATATTATATTGTATTCAATAAAAAGCTTCTTTGTACTCTTTCTTCTCGCATATAGTATTCGAAGTTCATTTGTGGAATATGAAAATTCAAGCAAGAAAGTAGCTTGAAGAATTATAAATTTTCGAGGTATTCTTTGTCATAAGAATAAACTCCGCATCTTATAAAAATGCAAAATTAGTCATATTTTTTCGATAAAGTTTTATTCATATTAACACCTGATATTCTCTATATCACCATTAACACATATACATCTTGATTTGAATTCAAAAATCTTTCTTTTTCTCCAGAATCTAAAATCTAAATTCGCGTATTCCGGAGAATGACCCTTAAAAGGTGTTTCAGTTAAGTCCTAATATTTGATTATACTTTATAATTTAATAAGAGTTATAAACATTTTCATAAGTGTTATTAAGAGTGATCAAGGTGACAAGATCAATCATATTTTCTGCGCTTAGATGGCGCTAGCGACTACTGTGTTTATCTAGTTTGTAGTTCGTACTTTCTTTGTAAGGCGGTACACGTCTGAAATTCACTAAACCTACAAAGCTGCCCATTTTCTTTCGATCGCGTGGGCTAGAAATTAAAATTTCGCGGATGCATTTTACGATTTGCTAAAACGCCAATTTCTATCTTTTGATCGCGATATAATACGGCCTTCCAGGTCGCGTATTCAGAAAGGACCGGTCGATTAAAAAATTGTGTGTTCATCACTTGGTGTGGTACCCTTTGTTCCCCACATATCTTGCCACCTTGCTTACTCTTAGAGCTCTATTACACTAGGCCACCAGTGGCGCCACCAAGCTGAGACACTGGTGGTTTAGTACATCGCGGGGCATTTAAGTAAATATGTCCTATTACACTAGGGTAACTGGTGGCTCCACTGAAAATTGGTGACGTGCTGGTGGACAGCCCTGGCAACCGCTCAGGCAACTTGTGGTGGCGTGATTGCATAGTGAGAATTGTTTTATATCTAACCTATTACACTTAGACACCAGTGTTGCTCCACAAACATCATTTGCAATTGATATATTGACACTTTATAAGTTTAATAATGTCGGATGAAGGTAATAGTGAAAAGTGAATAGTGAAAGTTCATAAAATGAAGGTTTTGACATACGAAAGTAATTAAAACATTTGTTATCATCTGCACAAAGTTCTTTAAACAAAGCATAATAAAGGCCTTTTTCTTCTCTTAGTGCTAGCATTGGATGTACATGCATTTTTCTGTATCTGCATATTTTCTTTCTTTTTCTTAATAAGACGAGAAGAAGCACACTCTCGTACCACGACATGCTTAAAAATGAACTGAATATTTTAGGTTGCATCACCGGTGGCGATGCTCTTTTTCACAGCTCCACCAGTTGTGCCACCAGTGTCTCAGCTTGGTGGCCCCACAGGTGGCCTAGTGTAATAGAGCTCTTAATGAAATAATCAATTAAGAAAATAGTGCAAAATTATTAACAATGAAATAAATTTTTGTAATTACCTATTACAGTAAATGCGGACAATTTATTTGTCCCTCATAAATACACATATTGTACTTTTTCAACAATTCTTCATTGCAAATTTTTCTGGCGTATATGTCTATTCATAACAGTGAAACTTCCATAAATTTTCATATATAAATCTACCGTATCCTCAATGGGTCAATATACATTACACTCTTTAAATGCCCACTCCCCCTTGAACAAGATTTGACGAAGTTAAGTCATGTGACCATAACGACGACCTCTCTTTTAGTGCTTATCTATCTCTGAGAATATGTGTCATAGTTTGTGACTATTCCTGAATGATGGGACGGTGCTTCTGATTGATCCATATATTGTCTCGGTTGTGAGGGATAGTCTCAAATAATCCTAGCTGCCGTATTTATCAAAAATGTTTTATATTTTCTCCTATTTAAAGTTTCATGGAACAGATATGGTCCAATAATATAATCATTTAGCATTCTGTAACCAAACAATAACTCCATTTATTATTTTTCGTACTCTCGTACCACGACATGCTTAAAAATGAACTGAATATTTTAGGTTGCATCACCGGTGGCGATGCTCTTTTTCACAGCTCCACCAGTTGTGCCACCAGTGTCTCAGCTTGGTGGCCCCACAGGTGGCCTAGTGTAATAGAGCTCTTAATGAAATAATCAATTAAGAAAATAGTGCAAAATTATTAACAATGAAATAAATTTTTGTAATTACCTATTACAGTAAATGCGGACAATTTATTTGTCCCTCATAAATACACATATTGTACTTTTTCAACAATTCTTCATTGCAAATTTTTCTGGCGTATATGTCTATTCATAACAGTGAAACTTCCATAAATTTTCATATATAAATCTACCGTATCCTCAATGGGTCAATATACATTACACTCTTTAAATGCCCACTCCCCCTTGAACAAGATTTGACGAAGTTAAGTCATGTGACCATAACGACGACCTCTCTTTTAGTGCTTATCTATCTCTGAGAATATGTGTCATAGTTTGTGACTATTCCTGAATGATGGGACGGTGCTTCTGATTGATCCATATATTGTCTCGGTTGTGAGGGATAGTCTCAAATAATCCTAGCTGCCGTATTTCTCAAAAATGTTTTATATTTTCTCCTATTTAAAGTTTCATGGAACAGATATGGTCCAATAATATAACCATTTAGCATTCTGTAACCAAACAATAACTCCATTTATTATTTTTCAATATATTGACTCTAGAACTTAGAACTGGAATATCATGTATACTCTATTACTTAAAATATGTCAAAGTACAGAATGACATGTTTTACTATTGCTTAGTCAAAGTAATTATTCGAAGTGAGCACCATTCGGTTTCCGGCATATTGTTAGGTGATTATGAAATTGTTCTCTCTCATTAAATTACAGTCTCCAGTTTTAAAATGTAATTAAAGTAGTTATATGATGTATACATTGTAATATAGAGAAATGCATTTTATAATTCTATTAAAATATATTGTGCTTCCCTCCAGTTTCCTAGCGCATAGGCAAGTGGAAGCGCAACTTTAGCGATGAGCTTGATTTCGGTTAAATTCGATTATCTCGAGCGCCACCTTTACAATTTTTTTCATGGGGTAAAGGTCCCACATTAGCCTCCTAACTCAGCCTGTTGCAGTAGGGCTGGGATAGCTACAGTGGAAAAACGGTTATGTCCAGGGGTCCGGACAGCAGATTAGACTTTCACTCACATTCAACACTAAAAGGCCCATGTCGCTAAATAACAGAGCTAATTACATATATAATAAAATGTACAACAGCAATAAAACGGTCAGGTGCCAAAATTACGGAGTTCATTATAAATAAAATAAAAATTAAGTTATGTCATGTTATTTCATCTTACCTGCAAAGCTATGAGAACGAGGAACCAGGCGGTGAGAAGCTAGTTAACTACTAGTTACCCATGTTAATTCGGAAGCCAGAGGTGATAAGCAAGCAAACGGTGAGAGCGGTAGAAAACCAGTAAAAAATAAAAAACAGTAATCGGAAAAAAAACAACAGTAAGTAATATAGTATATATGGTATCAATTGAGACAGCATAAAAACGAAAACTACTAGTAAAGTTGGCATCTTGGGACCTTGGGACATAGGCGGCGGCGGTAGAAATGCTTTAAATACTAAATAATTATTTTTTAATTGTTAAAGAAAGGGATTTCTATAATACCTCTATTCAATAGAAGTAATTAATGAAAAAATATGTTTATCACATTTGATAAGTCACATAAATGATATATTAAGGCTACGTCTATTGTCTTGTGACTTACCTCTTGTTTTACCTTCAAGTTAAGTTATGTAATCTTAGGCGGGAGATGTGTGGATGGTATATAATTCCTCCGAAGGGGCGTAAAGCAGCGACTGTCTTGTTTATTAAATGTTAGACCATGATACTATGAACTTTACAGTATCATGATGTTAGGCAGCTAGAAAATTTCTACTATTCTGTAAAGGAAAGACTCGGCAAAATATTAAAGAGGGAACTCATTTCCTGGCAGTGGTCTCAGTAGCGGAAATAAGTTGACGTTAAATAAACAAATTTCAAAAAAGCTTTGTCTATGAATTTTAAATAAACAATATTTCATTCGTCACTATTCGAGTTTTCAGAATTTGAATCGGTGTTTACATTAATAACAATTGGATTAATAGGTGGTAATATAGAATATTTATATTCCTTTTTTATCACATGAGATACACACTTCCTCCATATATCGCTTTTGCCTATTTCATCTACAGAGACAGACTCACTTAATTGTGGGGATTGATTATATTGACGTAGTCTTGTTTTTACATCAGCCCACATCATTTCAGTGGAGTTGAAAACGCAATAAAATGGAGGCAGACTTAATATAGTATCATCGTGTGCTCCAAAAATCTTTCAGCGGCAAATTCCTTTCTAAAATTTCGCTTTCAAATCAGTTCAAATAAAGTCTTTTTTGTGTCTTTTTTTCTGGTATTTCCAAGCCCTTACCTTTCATAAATTCAATGATATCGCCTTTTCTTTTGTTGGTGCTCGGAATTTTTGTGTGCTGTCGCGAATGATATGACGCATTGTCCATAACAATTGTTGGTGGGATATTTGGTAACAGCTGTTGCTTTGCCCACTTCTCAGATAATTGAGCATATCCGTGTGGTAGTCGGCAGATGTTTTTGGCAGACAACAGCAACGCATTAGGAATAAAGCCGTCTTTACTTCCAGCATGTAGAATTATAATTCTTTTTCCCCTAGAACATGGAGCACTTAAATTACACTTTGGTGTTATCTGCCCAATCGTATTGAACTACGTCAAGGGTGTCAAACCATGTTTCGTCAAGATAAATTATGTCGCTATTTGCATCTCGCTATTCTTTTATTTTATGCAGATACTCGTGTCGTTGATTAACGATGCGTGCTGATTATATAACTACCATTTGTTTGTCCAATTTTTTGTACTTAAAACCGCAATCGAGCAAAACGTTTCGCAAAGTATCTAATAATTTATAGTTATAATCTGGAAAGTCGTGTAACTTATCCCTAACCATTTCTAATGTGGGCACCTTCTATTCATTGTAATACTCATGCACAAATCGACGAATGACATCTTTGGACGCGTTATCAAGTTTTTTTAAGTTTTTGTCCAACTCTTTTCCGATTAATAGAATGATCAACTACATCCCCGGCTCTAGGAATCCTATAAATTGTAGTAGAGGTGTTTCAGAATCTCATGAACCCCGAGATGCGCAAAAGGCAAAGTTTGTTCAGGGTTATAAGTGTATTTTGAAAACACCGACGGCTACCTTGCTGTGTACATAAACAAGAACTCGGGATAAATTAAAAACAATAAATCTAATATTTTTAAGGAGTGTAACTGAGTCTACGAGAGGGATTGTGTTTCTGCGCATATGAAGGTCACAGCTCATGAGATATTGAAACACCTCTACGACTAAATTTGGATAATTCACAAATCTTCTTCACAATTTGATTATATGAAGACGAGCAAATATTCAAAATAACCCTTTGAGTTTGAACATGTAGGTCTTTATTTTACATATGCTATAATTTTACTAGAGATGTGATCTGATATGTCGTTGATATAAATAATAAATAACGTTGGCTCTAATATCGACCCTTGAGGAACACCAAACTTGAGAGACTTTAAGGAAGAAATTTCACCATTACTTCAAATACAATAGATAGATTTGTTTCTACAAGTAGGTATAGAAAATCGTTTGAAACTTTCAGTCACTTGAGAAATTCAAAGATCGGTCATTCAAACCTGATTTCAGATTCCAGCTGAGTGATTACAAAACAGACTAATTTCAAATAGTTTGATGATTATTAGAGAAGTTTGACGATTGGAAACAAACTCCCGTTGCACATCTCGTACCATAACAGATTGATCTCGAGAAGATAATGTTAATATCCCTGAGTGGCGTAGTCATAATTTATATCCCTAGGATCCTTGGGGTTCAACAAAAATTTTCAAAAACAAAATGTAACAGCAAGAAATGTTGGTAGTTTGTTAAACGTTATAAATAATGCTTGGGAAATACCATTTCCAATAGTATTGTATAGCTCGCTATTATATAGTTTGATGCCCAATAAATTTAAAAAGATGTAGGTCATAATAGAGCGATAGCGAAATATTAAAATTATTTTCCCATAATTTAAATATAATATATTGTAATTTGCGACTTCACTTATTAGTATTTAAAATATAAATTAAAACTCTCTATCATCAAAGGTATATTTTATTAATTTAATAATATATCTATCGGTTACATCTTTTTAATATTCAATATTTAGTGAATTTAAAAAGTCACTTTTACAAATGTACAAAGAGCTGTCCCATGTTTTATTGCCCGCAGCTGTACGGGTATAAAACCAATATACAAATATAATGGAGTTGATTCCATCCTCCTAAAAAGGTCTGAAGCAGCAACCGAGATTCTAACCTGGAACTTTAAACTCAGAGCAAAATGTGCTTACTTTTTAACCAAGGAATGACATTATGTACAAGATGTCTACGAGAAAACGATATTGTAGGAGTAAATAACAAAAAAATTGAGTATGAATACGAATTTTTGAATTCTGCTCTTGCTTGACCGTATATATGGTGCTTAATGCTGTTTCGAAATAAAAATCGCTTCATGCACTGACATTTCTGTAGAAGAGAGTGAAATATTTTGTAAGAAAGACTTGTTCAGAATGAAAAAATATGGCACTGAATCTTATTTGCTCGTTACATGGACATTTAAAATTTTTCGTTAAATTTACTGAATAATTGTTATTTAAAAAATACCATGCAGATTCGCAAACAATAAATATTATAATATTATATTAAGCTGACACTTTCTATGTAGTAATTACTTTTGATGGAAACAAAAATCTCCATACAGCTATCAATTTTTTTTAAGTGTGATCAGTTTTTTTTTTCGGTTTGAATTAGAGATTACTTCAGAAATTCATGTTCATACTCAAAGTATCGTTGTCTCACTTAAGTGCCGTTTTCTCGTAGACAAATTGTATATAGATTTACTCTTTGAACTGTTCCCTGTAATTGGAGTTATATTTGTCGAAAATGTGTCTATTTATTTATCATTTCATGTGAAAGTTTAAGTTAGATATATAACGTATTATTGTATATTTTTTTCATTTGTTTCTGGATCCTCAATCACGGGTTGTGCCGGTTTGCCTAAAAAAATAACAAAGAAATGTATAATATGTTCGTCACATATCTAGTAGTGATTATATTTCTTACTTTGTACGTGTCCTCTTCCGAAGAAATGCTTCTCAATTATAATTAAAGGTGATTCAAAAGCCAAGGTCCAAAATATAGCTATAATCGTTGACATAGTAAAATGACCACACCAAGCATAAAACTAAAAAATCAAGTTATTACAAATTCAGTATGTTGTACTTCTAGTTAAAGCATATCATTCAGTAAGGAACAAATATATAACATTTGAGAGATTTCTAATGTTTGCCAATATCATAATCATCGTCATCGTCATATTTGTCATCGACGATTTATTTATCCTGAGCTCTTTGCATTAACAAACTACTGTCCAGGAGCTATGTGTGTTGGAAACTCATCCTTACATGAACTTTGTTTGAGGCAATTAATTCTATCCAACATAAATCTATCAAACTAGACTTCTATCATATATTAGCTCATCAATTTGACAACAGTTCGTACGCTTTTTTCCATAAAATTGTGCAGTATCTTATTTTTAAATACGTGTAGAAATTATTCTGGCGGAAATTTAGTTTTGAGGTGCTTAATATTTCATTCAGGAAATTGTTCCACATGTCGTTACAATACATACGTGTTCCTAATTTAAAGTGAATACAATAATAACGGACTGGGGGTGGTGGAGGGGGTTGAAAAATATTATAAAAAAATCTGAGGCCTTGGCTTCTAGTGCATGCACCAAATCCCAAGTTTCTATACTCTTACCAGCTTGCTTTACTTGTTTTTCCCTATTTACCTCTATTTGCCCCCCAACCCTTCACCTGATATGTTCAAAAACAATCCAGTTCCAGATCTCCTTATAATACATAGGTGCACAAAATTTCAAGTAAATGCAATCTTAAACCGTTCCAGAGAAAATGTGCACACAAAAGAAGTTACAGACAGACCGATAGACAGAATTTTCTTCTCTCTCAAATTTAAAATCTCGACGTATTATGACATTCTAAGGGCCATTACTTTCGGTCTCCGTTAAACTTTAACCGACTGTCAAATTATTATCAGGCTGATTTAGTTACCATGGAAAAAAATGTACTTTGAATGATTTAGCAAACGGTTAAAGTTTAACGGAGGCTGAAAGTAATGGCCCTAAGCATAGTTCAATAAAAATGTTTTTAAATGTTTTTAAGATTCTCCACCACGTGAATGTGGAAGTAATTGGAATAACCTTATGGTAATGATACAATGCATCTTAGTTACGGTAGATGCTAAACTTAGCGGAAAATGTGCAGTTAAAGGAGTGTGGTACTTTTGGCTTGCTAGATAGGCTAATTTGCTTCAGGAATCATATATTGATGTTTTAAAAATCAGACAGAACGTATAACGATAAGTTTGGAGACACACAATATACAATAAAACTCTGAATTTCTTCTACGAAATATTTTTCTGGCAGGAGTCTCTTTGTGGGAACAATTTTTGTTTTCAAAATGTTTAAATAAATATTCTCAATCTAAAATGTATAATACGCAGTTTATACCAGCTATTCTTAGTCATAATGTCTTCGCAGACACAGGGTGTAATTAGTTTCATGTCATTAAAAAACTGGTGGTAGGTAACGACAAAACAAACAAAAAAACCTTATATAACATGTGGTCTAAAGCTCATAGTTTGAGAACTGCTCGCATATTGGGGTAGGCTTTATTGCCTCGCGTCTTGTCACACATGAGCCTAAGAAGTAATTAGGCCGCGACGGGGGTCATCGAAAAGCATGCCGACAAAGCAGTTAAAAGCGACCGACAGAGGACATCGCCATGCTTTTGCTTCTTCGCGGCCAAATTAAGTTATAACGCTTGCTATAATCTCCCTTGTAATATTCTCAATAATTTCAGTTTGTGTCCTTACTTGGTAAACAACGTATACACGACGCGACCTACCCGTTCCTAGGTTTTTCTTTTGCTTTTGTTCTTTTTGAATTTTGTGCCACTTATGTTAAAATTTATTTTATTGACTTATCATTCAAGTCGTTAGTACTTGGTTGCGTAAGACACTACTTCTCGTTCTTGCTTTTTGTGTTACATTTTGGACCAAGTTTTTCTTCTTGTTTTCTTTATTGATAACGTTAATTCACAGTTTAGCGTGGTATTTTAATACGCAGATTTTGGACATTATGGGAGCTTACTTTTATCCAGAGCTCGCGGATATGCACTTGATGTATGGAGAAAGTGGTGGATATGTAGCTGGTGCGGAAGAGCTTTATCGTTTAATTGACACTTTAGAACAATTGCGATAACGTATTTTAATGTGCATATAAACCATAAAAAATTATCCTAATTTACTAAATGTGTTGAACGGAGTTCGTATGTTCTTAGTTCGACGTGCCGAAATGTGTATACGTGTTGTAGATTGAAGGCATTTCGCACAATTTTTGTGAAAAATTCAAAAAAATTGTTCAGCTATTGGGTGTTACCTATTGGGTATTAAAGGTATGATTATTATTATTATTATTATTATTATTAGTAGTAGTATTCGCAGTCTCGTTTTGATCTGTTTATTATTGTTTAGATTGATTATGATAGAGACTAAAGACTCGATTTTTTTTCGATTCCTGATTGGGAAAAATTATGTGCTCAACTCAATAAAAAAATTAGATTTTTCCTAACTTAAAACACACAACTATTTTCTGTTATCGTATTTCAGACGTCCAACTATTAGTTTTTCAATTTCATGAAATAACTACTAATTTTTTAAGCTTTTAGCACAATATTACAAATTTTATTAAACCACTTTCGAATTTTATAAATGCTTGTAAACGACAATAAAAACTACAATAACTTTATTCCAAATTAAAAAACAAATGTAAACAAATCCTATTTAAACCCCTGCGGCCATGCTATGCTTGCATGGTGCCGAAAGAGAAGGAAAGATTTACATTTTCATAATTAGTGGTATAAAAAGTTCGGTACAAGTAATTCCATCAAAGTGCCGCACTTCTTCCGGCAGGAATAAGTGTCTGGTATTACAGTTTTTTATTATTTCTAATATTCAGAACCATTGACCCTGAAAAACAGTGGTTCTCAAGTGTTTCCTACCATAACATTAAAACTGCAAACCTAGCTCAGTTTTTTTCAAAGTGCCCCTAGAGAAAAAAGTCATATAGGTTCTTTGTTTGTCTAGTCGATCCCTATTTTTAATGACATGAAACTAATTACACCCTGTAGATGTATATTTGGAATTTATTATGATTTTACTCTTATATAGCCTACATAGAGTGGATCAAACGCCTTGCTTTGAAGCTTGTTGTCCGTTGTTCTCTAAAGCTCTGATGGTACATGGAAAATTTACATATCCTTGTATCTGTAAAATTTTGACATCTATAATTTTCAACCTCAATTGATGCCCGATCAATGGGAAGCGATATATTCTCAAAAAACATTTTAAAATTACTTTCAACTTCAAATAACCCTCAAAAAGGGCATCATATCGATTGGGACTTTTCGCAAATTATTTGATTCGTCGAGGTAAATCCGTATACAAAATAAATATCCAACTCACTTGAACTTCTCGGGCAGATTGGCCATTTATAGATTTAAAATTACTGGATTTTCTTTAAAAAGTGAGTGAAAGTAACATTTAAAATACATCTGTTAACATTTATAAGTAGGGAGAAAATTAAATACACATACATTCAGAATATGTCTTTGTAATGCGTTCGATATTTAACCCAATATTGGCATTAGTTACATATTTTATACAGAAATTTTTCAATCGGCAGAATATACTTACAGCGCTGTAGTCAGAAAAGTAAACTTTGCTTCGAGCAGTGTTATTATATAACTCCATAACAGTAAAATGTATCAAATATATACAATACGTCAGTCTTCCAATCACCTGCATTATTGGCCCACTTAATATCCAGTTTACGATACCTGAAAATATTTAATATCCATATTCTAAAGTTAGATAAATTGTATTTATGCAGTATCCCAAAAAAACTGATCAAACGAAAATGGCAGAGACGGCATAACATTTGATAGACAAAAAACCATATTATCAAGGTCGGGACGGTTTAGGTTTTTTTGGTGGGCCCTTAAATTTTTTCCTTGTTACTTGAAAACACAGGTCCACAAAATAAAATCGATGAAAGATTCCTTTGACCAGACCAGGTGCATCATATGTTTTTGGGATCGCCGAAACTGAATCCGAGACCCGTTTTGCCCCATCACGTCAGGTTTTTCTCCCAACCTCAAAAAATAGCTAAAAATGGTAAAACTCAACATCAACCTTGCAACTCAATCAAACTTCATAACTCCATATCCTCATGATCCAAAAATCCAAATACACAATAACCTATAACCTCAGAACCAATAACCTCAAAACCTGTAACCCCAAAACCCCATAATTGCAATATCCATAAACGGAGAGACTTCACTGGAGACTTAATCGCCGATGTTTAGAGAGTTGAACCAGATATTTGTTCCATAAATACCATAAAACTCTATAAATTCAATACCCAGTAAGGTCGAGATGTTCTTTATTGGAATTACCTACATTCAGGCATACTCAAGAACAACAAGGTGGACGTAGCAGTTTTCTGTTATCTTTGGGATGCTTTATTAACGTGAGTCCCCTGGCCTCTCAACGTTCGGGGTGGTTGATTTACGTGAGTCTCTTCACCTCTCACGATTCTTAAATGAATTTAAAATTTTTGTAAATAGACATTTTATTGGTCTTCACTCTTAGAGTGATAACGGGTTCGTTTGTTTGTGAATGATCTCCGTAGTGCCTTTCTCTTATGTTGGTTTGACGTGTCTCTCTTCAAAGACCATCAGTAGTCTGCCAACATATGGCCATCCCAAACACCCTCATATCCCTTTGTAAATCCTGGTAGAACGTTTCGCCCTGCTCTTCACTAAACTTACCTAAATTTTCAGGAAAGTATTCAATATGCGAATGAAAAAAGTGCAGCTTCAGATTCATTAGGCATCCCACATTTTTGGCAGATTACTGCTGGTCTTTAAAGAGAGATACGCCAAACCAGCATAAGAGAAAATCACTACGGAGATCATTCACAAACAAACGAACCCATTATCACTCTAAGAGTGAAGACCAATAAAATGTCTATTTACAAAAATTTTAAATTCATTTAAGAATCGTGAGAGGTGAGAAGACTCACGTAAATCAACCACCCCGAACAGTGAGAGGCAAGGGGACTCACATTAATAAAGCGCCCCAAAGGGAAAACTGCTACGTCCACCCTGTTGTTCTTGAGTATTCCTGAATGTAGGTAATTGCAATAAAGAACACCTCGACCTTACTGGGTATTGAAATTATAGAGTTTTATGGTTACAAAATGTATGAGTCATAGGGATGGAACAAATATCTACTTCAACTCTCTAAACATCGGGGATTAAGTCTCCAGTGAAGTCTCTCCGTTTATGGATATTGCAATTATGGGGTTTTGGGGTTACGGGTTTTGAGGTTATAGGTTCTGCGGTTGTAGGTTATTGTGTATTTGGATTTTTGGATCATGAGGATATGGAGTTATGAAGTTTGATTAGGTTGCAAGGTCGATGTTGTTGAGTTTTACCATTTTTAGCTCTGATTTGAGGTTGGGAGAAAAACCTGATGTGATGGGGCAAAACGGGTCTAGGATTCAGTTTCAACGACCCCAAAAACATATGATGCACCTGGTCTGGTCAAAGGAACCTTTCAACGACTTTATTTTGTGGAGCTGTGAAATTGAGGTATAGTTCTTAAAGCCTAGTAGTCTAGGAACTCTACCTCAATTGTGAACTCAACGCAAGTTACATAGGTATGTTTTACAAAATTAATAGAAGCTTTTTGATTTGAGGATGAACTATTTTGATTGCGATAAAATTAAAGTTTGCAGTTTGAGAATGGTGTCCTTCGTCCTGCCAATAGTCCCAGAGTAAAATGGATAGAATATTCAGTCTCGCCGCGTTTCGACATAATTTATGGCGAAATCAGATATTTCTAATAAAATAAAATAATGTCATACACATCAACCTTTAATTTGAAACATTTTTCAATATTTTACAGTATTTTAAATTTATAATTACGGAAAATTTGAAAAATTGCAGTATTAAAAAAATTAGTACCGTCTCAATCTGTGTTGTTAAATATAAAACATGTTTACCTCATGCTATTTAATAAACATAGGTATAAACTAATTAATCCTATGCTAATTCTTTTCTTTATAGTGACATTTTACTTAATATATGTAATGGGTAAATTGAAGAAGTTAAAACCTACAGCAAATGGACTACTTGAGCAAATTAAATTTGTAATCATCTTTTCATCTACACGGACGTATAAAATTAATGTGGAACACCCAGTCTTAATTGTTTGTCCACAGTTCATTATTTTTAGGTCCAAGCTGTACTATCAGAGATTAAATTTTTATTTTGCTTTTTATTTGCATTTTGTGAAAAAAGTTGTCGATTGTTTTAAAATTTCAAACAGGTAGTAGTGTGTGATATTGAGTGGAGGGCTCAGTTCCTAAGCGTTTGTTTATTGACTTGTTCGAAATGTGTCTCCAGAATGGACAATAATGTTTCTGAAGAACGAAAAGAAGATAATGAATTATTAAAACTTATATATGTACTCCGTTGCTTTGGTAGTTCAAGTAGAGCAAATACTGTTTACCTCCATATCCATGATAACTAGAGTAAACTATCCAACTCAATCCTATGCACCAGCCGGGTCTCATCAAAGACTGAAAAACTGCATTACTGTCATATCCATGATTCATTTCGACTTCTCGATAGCAGACTAATATTGTTATCATTCCAAGAAGAATAACTATCCAAACTAATAAATTTATAACCTAAAACACACTTGTTTGTATGTAAGGTCATAATTTAAAAATATTTTAATACAATTTTAAAATTAAACTGTCCACTACACAAATGACTCACTATATTTATTTCAATATTCTTATTTGTAGTTAGTTAATATAATAAATCAGCACATATTACCAATATTTTTAAACTGGTGTGATCATTAAGATGGATCTCTTATCAAAGACAGTATTTCATTCACGTGTCCTTGACGGAATTCACGTGTCCCTTAATGGTACAATGGGAATATATATTCAATATATTTAAATTTGAACAACTGAACGTTACATAAACACAAGTTTTTAGACTAGCTGATTGCACATTACCCAATGCAAGCTAGAGAATTCAACATGGCAGCTTATTAGTTACTAATATACGATTCAAATGTATTGACCCCTCACTTTAATCGCGAATCTCTCAGGAACGGAGAAGCAGAGAAAATTGAGAAAATTAAGTGTTTATTATGAGTCTATTCTAAATCAATTATTGAAATTTGAATAATGTACATTGGGCACTTTTGAAGTTCTGCTAAGTTATATTGAAAAAGTTCCTACGTTTTAAAGATATTTTGACCATATGAGTTAAATCCATTAATCCATTATATCTTGGAAAATATACATACCACGTAAATAATAATTTATACACCGATAAATTACGGCACTTTTTGTGCGAGTAAATTTTTTCATATTTTTTATTGTAAAATTTTGCAGTTATTCTCAAAAAGGTGACATGTTTATTCGGTTATTTATCAATGCCTTTAAAAAAAAATTGATGAAATAGTTAATTATGTAAAACATAAGCATTTTCAGAAATAAGAATTGGTAAGTATATATCAAATATTAACTTAGTTATCAAGCGTAAAGGATAATATCATTGCAAGTTTGCAATAATATTATTTATTACGTTTGATAACTAAATTAATATTTGATATATACCGATTATTTTTTCTGAAAATTCGCCATACCCCATGCGTCATGCGGCTCTAGCTGCTGACAACAAGCATGTCCAATCTAAGATATGCAGGAGATCTGATGGTATATAACAGTATCGGAGATTTGTTCCGGCACACGGTTGGATCGTCCGTTGGTCGGTCGGGTGGAGCCTCCTGGTCATCGCATGAATATGTAATAGACGACTGGGCGACTGCAGTTGGCCGTTCGGTTGATCGATCGGGCTGCGTGGTGGAAGAAATTTCCATGACCGGAATCGGCAGCAATGCCCACGTTGCGGTGGCAAATCAATCAATCAATATATTGTAGCCGACACATATTTTTAAAATGTATACCATATTCGCAACTAATGAGATGGAGAATTCTGAACGATTTCTATTAAGATTTGTGTCTATTCGCCATATTGAATCCACCATTTTCTTTTAATGACTAACGTCGCATTCGTAATCAGTAAGTTCATGAGCTTGCTTGTAGTAATTTTAGCTTAGGATATTTTGAATATTATACAAGCAGATATTCCTGAAAATATACCACTATATCTGGCTGTGCTGAAATAAAGCCAAGTCTCCAACTTAATGCTCACATTCAGTTTATTTTCTTTGCTTTTCTTGGTATTCTACTTACGGATTTATTTGAAATGTTCATCATATACAGAAATGGTTTGTCTTGCTTGATCCTCATAAACACTGCTAGCATCACCCCAATATAATAATTAATAAGTCTTGGATAAAAATGCCTATCACTGAAAATAAAAAATGCATTGCTTATTTGGGCAGTTTTATCATGTGTGTATTGTTGCATTGCTTACTATGCTTATAAATTACCATCGAAACTTATAATATCTGTACTCATTATGTTGTCCAGAAGAGTTTAAAGAGTTGGGTTTTCTTCCCAGCCTATACACCTCAATTAGAGTAGAGTAATCTTAAACACAGTGACCAAGAAGGCTTATATTAAGGGATCAAATACCTGTAAATTTTTGTACACGGACTGCCGAGACTGTCGACTTAACTGCCGTGATTGCCGTTATTGTGCGACTGTCCAAGAAGCGTTGAAAGACACATTTTAGGCAATGTGTCAACACTGTGTCGAAACATATTTTTGGGCACGACACATTTTATAGGCACGATTTCGAAACATAGTCCACTGTGTAGGGGATATGCCCAAAGTGGTGATGAAAATGTGTACTAAGTTAATTCCAAAACGTGCCCCAAACTTTTTCCAAAATTTGTCTTTTATGCGCCGCATGTTTACTAAATGTTACTGTAATGAAGCTAATATGTAACTAATATGTTTCTTATTGTTTCCAAGATGTTACAACCACTTTATGGTGTCCTAATTATTTAAAAACAGACTTAAAGTCGACACAATGCATTACTCTCTAAACATTAGGACAAACAAACACAGTTGGTATGCAGGGATTTTATAGAAATTACGTTACACAGAAGTAATCAGTTTTCACATGTGAATAAATAAAGTATATGACCCAAAAAAATAAAACAACCACATTTTCTCTGTCAAATATGATGAGATACTCATGAAAAATAAAAGCCCTTAAAAAATTGTGAAATTTGTTTGGAATATGTAATTAATGATGGTAATTAATAAATAATATAATTGTAATTTTTTAAATAAAATTGTTTCTAATATATTTGGTATGTTACAAGACATCAATATAAGTGTGTTTTTATAACATTTTTGTGTAAAAATATGTGAATTGTTAATTTTTAAAAATAACTGTTTTTTAAGCTCAGTTTTTCAATATGGATGCCCATTTCTCTAAAGAAAATATGGCCGATTCGTATAATGTGTCTAAATGAAACCACAAATCCTCATTTGAAACGAATTTCACCCAAAATCTACCCGTACTGACACACAGCTACATATTATATAATAATCAGACTCAAATTTCGACTATCTTATTAAATGAGTACTAAAATGTGTCTATGTTGATATATACTCGCATATTTGACACAATTTGAACTCTTTTGTTCACTACTGGTACAAGTTGTGCCCAAAATGTTACCCATACGAAAGAAGTTACATTTTAGACCCAATTTGGAATTTTCAGCATCGCTTTCATTAGTGCATTATAGCTGCAAATTAGCATTTCCCACTTCACAACTACCACTATCAGTATTAAGGCTGCGCAGGTCAGAGTAAATAGCAGATTTCTTGTTATTTGATGGTACTTCTGTTGGCAAAAATGGCCGTTGCTTCACCTCTTTCATATAAGTTAACAACTTTACTTGATTTTCTTGTACATGTTTTTTTACATTCATATAGTATGTTGTATTATAAACTTTTGATTGCTTCTTGACTACTTTTGGCATTTTTACAAAATAACCAGAGTATGCTGTTGCCAAAAGTGACCTTTTAACAGCTGGTAGTGCACACACACACGATTTATGCACAAAATGAAAAAAACGTGTCTAAAATTCAACCTTATGGAAACCTATGTTGGTGTAGACGCATTTAAGGCATGGAAAGAAACATGTGTTCCTAAAATATAAACATGTGGACACATAAGTGTCCTCCTGGCTAAATTTCAGCAACATGATGAGTACACAATTTTTAGACACATTTTAAATACATTTTGTCCAAAGCGTATCTGCACGATGTATCCAAATTGTGTCTAATGTTTCCAAATAGGCTCAAGATAGAAACATCTTGGGCACAAAATAAACGAAATGTTTCAATTTGAACACTTTTGACACAATATTTCGTTTATGTGTCGACACATAACCCAAAAAATATTACCATTTGGATGCAATTTCCTTCCTGGCTCAAATTTTAAGATTTGTGTCGACACAGTGCAGACACACAATATATTGTGCCCAGGTTCAGACACATTGTGCCCCTTGCGTGTCGACTACACTGCCAGGCTTAAGGCTCTGCCAGTTACACACAGCGTCTGTGCGACTGCCGAGATACTTCTCATTTTGATTACCGACGGCGGAGTACTTTCAGGTTTACGTAAGGGATTTCTCATGATAATAAACACCAGAGTCCACAGAGTCCTGTAGACGGTGTAACTTTGAAAAATTTGTGGAATTTATGTTATTTCTGAGATGAATAGGGGGTCAGCCCTGAGTGTAAATCTAAGTTTTCGGGCTTTGAAGGTGTGTAGCCTCATTGACCATGTCGAGAGTTAGGATGCTAAGAGGTATTTCGATATTTCTCGTTTCCGATTCCGATTGATCCCTCGACAAAAATGCGTTAAAACTATTTTTAGCATAAAATTCCCACAAGTTCAGTTACCTTGGCATTAACATTACAAAAGTTATAATCCATCATATTTACAAAATAAATGGATGAAGAGTTTTGAGCCGATAACTGGCGTATGGTGAGTCAAGTGGAGAAATCGCACATTTGTGTTAAAAACTTAAAATTTCTGGTTCTATATAATTATTAATGCAAAAGTGATACATTACATCCCGTTTCTTTTTATCACTTTGCTGTTATGCACCCAAATAACAGAAGTTATCGTTTTAAAATAGGACAAAAAATTAGTATTCTTACCAAGATATTTGGTGACTTGAATACTGTGCAAGAGTAATAGTTCAGTTCTTCAGCACGCCCTATTGCTCGATTTTTATCGACTAAGTCATCACTGTACTACATTGTAACGTGCGGAATGCGCAAAAGCATCCTTCGTTACATTTCCTAACATTTATTAGAAAAGTTTTAATAATCGAACATTTTATTCTCCTATGATCTGCTACTATAACGAACTATTCCTATTCAGATTTGAAATTGTCATTAGCTTATGCTTACGCATCAGTATATTAAACGGCGCACGCTCAATAATATTCAAATTAAATTAAATAAGTAAATCAAACTAACTGAAAAATGAACTCGACTCGAGTATTTATAATAAAGTAGGTTAGTTACATGAAACATAGAACTATCAATATGGATCCTTTATTTAACGTAATATTTCCTTAATAAAAGAGAACTACATTTTGGGCGGAGCCACGTGACTGCCGGTCCGAGACATATCGAACAATACGCCGCGTTAGACTAAATTCCTTCTCTTTCACTCGAGCCGTCCTTTAACATGGATGTGATTGAAATTTTGTTAGACCCTAAAGGGGACATTAAAATGAAGGAACCTTATAGACGTACTATAAGGTAGTAGTTAATTAATTATATATCGTTGAATACCATCTAACGTTGAAAAATATTGTTTTAGGTTTTTCTATAAAATAACAAATTTTCTTTTAACCCCGAAGTGATTTCAATGTTACACTTTTGCTTCATGAAAAATTGCCTATGTTCAGCTTTTCCTAACAATTAGTAATTAAACTCTACAATACTACGTTTCTCTTTATTGTGGAATTTTTCGACACGACGCATCTTTAAGATTTTACTACTAAGCAAATAATATTCATGTGAAGTCAAGATTTTGATACTACGTTCTGCATTATCGTTTTGTATACACAAAAACCTACTGGGCGAAGAGATTTCCTTAATTTTGTCTTGGTAAGAAACTATTTTGTGCATAGCACGTTTCTACGATTTCATAACCTCAAAATGGAATAAAGGCGATGACATGCAAATCATTCCAAGTCACCAAAATGGAGGTCCCAAACATCAAACTACATAACATTTAAATCCGTATTCATCCCAGAACAGGAGCGCACTTAGGAATTTCTCTCATCAGGATTTTTAAAACAAGAGATAAGTACTTTTGATTATTACCTCATATAAAAGGGATTATTTTCACTTCCAGTAGTTTTTGCTTTATGAAAGCAAGGTACCTAGTTTTGATTCATAAAGCCAAGGATCTTAAGTTTTATGAATATTGAGATGCCGTTACGAGACGTTTTTTTTGTAATATAGTTATTTGGTCTCTCATAACATTCTTAAGTTTACCTCGAGGTTAGGTAATGGTAAAGTCCCAGGCCATATATTGTAATATACGATATTTAGTATTGAGGCAAAGTTACGAGGCGTATCTTTTGTAACATATTTTTGGTTCTCGTAAATACCTCAAATTTATTTTGCTGTTGAGCATCCTGTAATATAGTGTGTCTTTAATATAGTAAATTTTGTACATATTTCTGGTTGATTTTTTGCTATACAGTATCGCTGATGCTGTGGTAGCTCATCCATTTGTTTTTGTTTATCTTTATCTTTATCTTTATGTTTTCTTGATTATACTAAGTAATCATGGCACCCAAGCCTTGAACTCACTGCCCTATTGCTCTTCGTATCTTTGCTGTGCTAGCTAGGTAAAACCAGTGACGCTAACGAGGTCGCTCGTAGGGTGGCCCATGTTTGGACAGCTTTGGCAATATTTTAAACACCGAATAAAATCATTCAAAACAACACCAGAACATAAGAACTCTCACCACGGAATACTTACTGTTTATAGTCTCGATCCAGGAGTAGTAAAGCCATAGGTAGGGCGATAAAAAATAAATTTAAAATTAACAATGCTACCATTGACATCTTGAATCCAGAGGGTTTTCTTACATTCAGAGACAGTGGAATTAGGATTAGAGGTGATAATATAAACATTTGCATATCTGCTGCTAAGTACCACGTTTGAGGTAAACACTGAAAAAAAGTTTTACAATATTTTCTCTGAATTCAAAACTGCACTCCCGCCGATTTAAAACGAATCACCAGGAATTAGGGTGATTATCAATCTTCTTATAACGTTAATATCTTTATTTCTGTACACACTTCACTGAGAGAAAAAGTATTTTATGAATTTTGCAAATAATTTTCATACATTCCACCTAATATTTAGTATGAGAAACAACAAATTACTTATTTATTATATACTCTGTTAATATACTTCTGAACACGCTAGCATACCAATAATGTCAATCATTGACATCATTCTAAAATTATAATATTACATTCTTATCTGAAGAACACATATGAGTAAATAATTTATATTAGTAAATGCCTATAACCATGAGAATTTTATCATTTTTAAAGGTACCACAACAAGAATTTCAGGACTCTAAATTAAAAAATATTTTCAATACTCTTTTCTGCAGAATATATAGATCTGACTAGAATAAAGTATAACACAAATTTAACAAACAGCTTCTATATAAACTATTAACTACATTGAAATTGCAAAAAAGGCTTGACTTCATTTAGAACGAATTTGATCAATATGTTGAGTGCAACAGATATTTTAATCCAGAATTATTCATAGACAATTTGTATTGTTTTAGGTTTAACTGATTACCATTTAAAAGAATATTAACAGTCTTGTATACATTTTTTGTCTGTGTATTGAATAAGACACACACGATTTTTTTATAGTTACTGATTAACCTGTTTTTATAGCACCATATCTTGAATTTATCAAGGGTCAAATTAGCTAAAATCTCTAGGTTTTCGAGAGTCTTGGCTGAAATAATTACATTGGTACCGTCTGCATACATAAATAATCTTCTGTGATTAATAAACTGGGGTAGATTATTAATAAATAAGAGACATATTAATTAAAGGGCCAAGAACACTGCGCTGGGGAGTTCCAACTATCAGTTCATATTCGTCCGACAGTGAATTCCTTAATTTAACAAAAAGTCTTCTGTCCGACAAATATGAAGTCAACCAATCATTTACTTTACCACGTATTCCATTTTATTCTAATTTGTCTGAAACAAACGAAATGTTTAAAGTGACAAATGGGCTTAAAATATAAGAAATAAGCCTATCTCGTATTTATTTCTATTTTTTCATTTATAGTTCACCGTTTGCACCGGCTGCACTGTCACTGTCTCCATTAAATGCTAACTCCTACATCCATGTTGAGACTTAGTCAATATATTATATTCTTTTTAAAATATTGTTAACCTATTTGCCATGGCCCTTGCTGTGATTTTAGAACAAATACTTAATAATGATATGGACCTGTAGTTCTTAAGCTATCTGTTTTGCCTTTCTTGAAAACAGGAAATATTATTAATAAAGTCTTTAATTTTTCAGGAAAATGGCCAAGTTCAATAAATTTGTTGATTACTATAGCAAAACATACGGAAAATTCATCAGCACATGCCTTGATTAATATAAGAGGAACCTCATCGATACCGGTTGATGTTTTATTTTTGAGATTTCATTAATTATTACAGTTTCAATTATTGTTACATATGATCCAACTCTTGGTAGATATTATTTTGATTTTCAGAAATATATGTTTTTACTTCCACATCCACGTCGTGGAGTGAAAGTGTAGTAATCGCAAAAATTTTTATTGTAAATTTTATTATACATACCAGGTGAGTCACGAATTGCGCTCGCCCCGATATTTCCTAAAATATTTGGAATAGAAAATTTAAATTTGGTGGCCTTATTACACGACTAAAATGCCATCTTTTTAATAAAAAATCAAGTTTGGTGTACATCCGGTTTGACCGGAAATGCCCACAACTTTCGATTTTTAAATGGAACATCCTATATATTTTAACATTTTTGGAATCTAGAGAAAATTTTGAATACAATACATCCATTTTGGTCACTTTTTGATAAACATTAAAAATTTTATTAAAAAATCTATTTCTGAATCCAGAGTGCTGTGGTGCCCAAAATATATTTTAGTTTGTGTGCTACGTTACTATAAAAATAAAAAGAGCAATATGATTGTATTACTTAATTCTCTAGAGGCGTTTAAAATTGTTCAATGTGATTTTTACCCACTAACTCGGTTATTTTAAATGGGAATTTAATCGTTCACCAACATTTTTAAATACCTCATTTTCATACGAATCTAATGATACCAAAATTTTGAAAATCCGCTCAGAAATATTTGAGATTTCAGCCAAAATACAATGCAACCAAGCTTTTAGATACATGCGGCTAATAGATTATAGATTAGTGGGCTTTGGAAACTAAAATGGCACATTTCTGTGTAAATCTGGTAACCTAATAACATTGGAAAAATCATAGTAGCCATTGAATGTAATAAAACAATATCAGCTGTCAGACAGACTCGTGTAGTTATAGGCAATCTTGAGCTATCAAACATTTAATAATTGTGAGCGCAAAGAACGTTACAATTAAGTTTAGCATAGGTATGTGGAGGTAAACACAATTACATCCACAAGGACATTTGCAGTAGAATGCGACATCAATTCGGTTTTCAGAGTTTTATTTAAATGAACATAAATATCGGGCCTATAAATAAATAAAAATCAATTCCGTTTGAACAATTAAACTTAAACTAGGTAACAGTAGGTATCTTTAAAATAATTAATATAATTAAACCATAAATTGACATTTATAGATATTGTTCAAAATATCCACCATTTTTTTCTATACACAATTCGGCTCTGCGTACAGTTGCTTGAATGGCTCTACGCAATTCAGCCGGCGTTATTTCATTAAGAGCCCGTACAACTTTATTTTGCAGCTCTTCACGGGTATTTGAAGAAGTTTTATAAACCTTATTTTTGAGAGTGCCCCATACATAATTGTCGAGGGGTGTTAAGTCAGATGACCTAGGAGGCCACCTGATATGACATTCATTGATTTGCGATAAGGCGTTCACCGTGCAAGTTGTTTAAATATTCCATCACTCTTCTGGAATTATGTGGGGGAGCACCATCTTGTTGGAAAAACAGATTTTGTAAATAGGCAAGAGGAAGTAAGTCAAGAAATTCTGCTGTCTGGTTTTGTAAAAAGAATAAATATCGTTCGCCAGTAAGTGTTCCATCAAAAAATAGGGGTCCAATTATTCGATCTCTAAGTACTCCAAGCCAACAGTTAAACCCAAATCTTTTTTGAATATTCCCCCGCCCTACCAACCTCGGATTTTCTTGAGCCCAGTACCTAATATTATTTCTGTTAAACATACTTTGGTTCGTAAATCTACTTTCATTTGAATATAAAATATGAAAAGGAAAACCTGGGTTTTGTTGTACTGCATTTAAGAACCAGTTGCAATACACTAGCCTCCTGTCGTTATAATCTCCATAAAGATGTTGGTGTATTTGGTATTTATAAGACCGAAACTTATGTTTCTTTAAAATTCTGCAAACCGAAGACTGACTAATGTCGCATTCCATTGACAATTCCCTTGTTGATGTTGTTGGGTGTACCATCACAAATCCTAATACATCAATTTCTTTGTCCTCACTTACAATAAATGTTTGATGGTCATCTTGTTGATTGGGTTCGTTTCTTAATTCTTGTTCCACTCTGGCAAACAAGTGTCTGCTTGGATGACGTCTGTTGGGATATCGTTGCTGATACAGTTCTGCAGCTGCAGTTGAATTTTTGAGACGCTTTCCATATATCAGTAACATATCGACCTTTTCATTTCTACTAAAATTATTCATTTTCTTTAATCTTTACTCAAAGAGATTTCCGCAACGCTTTATTTTGTATCTGTCTGAGAGCTGATATTGTTTTATTACATTCAATGGCTACTATGATTTTTCCAATGTTATTAGGTTACCAGATTTATACAGAAATGTGCCATTTTAGTTTCCAAAGCCCACTAATCTATTATCAATTAGCCGCATTGGTTGGTTGCATTGTATTTTGGCTGAAATCTCAAATATTTCTGAGCGGATTTTCAAAATTTTGGTATCATTAGATTCGTATGAAAATGGGGTATTTAAAAATGTTGGTGAACGATTAAATTCCCATTTAAAAAAACCGAGTTAGTGGGTAAAAATCACATTTAAAAATTTTAAACGCCTCTAGAGAATTAAGTAATGCAATCATATTGCTCTTTTTATTTTTATAGTAACGTAGCACACAAACTAAAATATATTTTGGGCACCACAGCACTCTGAATTCAGAAATAGATTTTTTAATAAAACGTTTAATGTTTATCAAAAAGTGACCAAAATGGATGTATTGTATTCAAAATTTCCTGTAGATTCCAAAAATGTAAAAATATATAGGGTGTTCCATTTAAAAATCGAAAGTTGTGGGCATTTCCGGTCAAACCGGATGTGCACCAAACTTGATTTTTTATTGAAAATATGGCATTTTAGTCGTGTAATAAGGCCTCCAAATTTCAATTTTCTATTCCAAATATTTTAGGAAATATCGGGGCTAGCGCAATTCGTGACTCACCGGGTATAGATAGTCGCGACTTGCTCAAAATTGTTAAAATTCGGTTTGTGAATACCCATAAAATATTATCTTTTTTTAAATAATACATTTAAACAGGAGTTATTCTTCATTAATAAAGTCTGAAAAATTATCCCTACTTTACTCACCATGCCCGCCGCATCTTTCACAAGCCAGTTTTGTAAATAAAAGAGAAGTGGCCACCAATGATCTGTGCATGTCTTGGCTCCTCCCTTCACACCAATATTCCATAAAGGTCCGTCTCCAAGATGCTTAAGAATTGATATTATCACCAAGAAAATCATAAACAGTGCTGGTGTAAGTCTGAAAATTCACAAAATTTCATTCTAAAATGACATTTTTTGAGCATAATTTTATGCCTCATCCTTCAGCCCCCTTGAAGTGACAGTTACCTCTTTACAATTTTTAAATGGAACGTGGGTGCGTGTGATAGCTAAACAAAAGGACATAAAACAGTTTAAATCAAATGTTCAAACTGGGCGCCCATTGCTTCTTGATAATAATGGAGGCATTGCTCAAATTCGTCTAAAAAATTTTGTTTAATTTCCGGGGTGATTTGATTAAATTCTTGCCTTATTCTCTCTTATAAATTTTCAAATTATGGGACCACATTTCTTTGATACCACAATAACCCTTTCGGTCATCAGTGTTTATTTTTAGTAGCAAAATTTTCCTACTTGGCGAGATTTTTGACGTCGGTCACAAGGCCCCACTTTGCTTAGTTTTTGAAAATATCAATGTATACTATAGTGTACGCTGTGACTCCGCGGTTCGATAGTTATTTAATAATTGGAATAATAATAATAATAATGAGATATCATACGCCACTTTGGAGAATCTGCAAATACTGCACCTGGATGAGAGCCTGTTCATCGTAATGCAAAAGATAGTTTGAAAAGTATTAAACATCTAAGTCTCGCAAATTAAATCTAAATATATACTTACCATCACCGTCAACTACTCAAATACTTACCATATCCTTGTATATATGTATCGGAATGGAAGTTTAAACCAAAGCATATAAGCTGTGGAACACGTGAATAATATTAATAATAATTTATTTATCTAAGGAACTTGTACAGTTATAGGATATGTCATGCTATATGATGCACTGAAGGTGCATCTCAAAATTATAAAATGCAATTTCAAAACAATACATTACAAAATAAAAATAGTATTTAAAATAGTTCACAAAAAATTATGATAATGCATTCCTATCACAATATACGCCAACACGTTAAAATTTGTAAATTAAAATGTTTAGAAAATATGTTTTCATGGAAAATAATGCAGTAAAAACTCTCCCTCACTATAGAAGCATTGAGTTAATAGCAGTTTCTTTACTTTTTGTTTAAATTTATTGATGGACAGATGTTTATATTCGTCAGATAATTTATTATATAATATGATCCCTTTATATTTTGGGCACTTCCCAAATTTAGATGTTCCGTGTCCTGGAGTTTCAAGTATATTTACATTCCTTGTATCATAGTGGTGGTTATCACCCAGTTTCTAATGGTTATTGATGTCTTTGTGTGTATGTATTAATATTTGTTAAATATGTATGCATGGGAGTGGAAGTATGCTATAATGCTTAAATAAAGGTCTACATGATGTTCTGCTATCGACATTGGCAAGAATTCTTACTGCACGCTTCTGTATTATGAACAGTCTCTGGGTTGCGGATTCTGAGCCCCAACATATCAAATAGTATGAAATCTTCGAGTGTATCTGGGCAAATTAGAAATTTTTTAATATAAAATTATTGACAAAAGTGTTTAAATGCCTCAAAGTAAAACATAATTTGGAGATTTTATTATAAATATTGTCAATGTGGCGATTCTAAGTTAGAGTATTATCGATTTCAACTCTCAGAAATGCATATGATAATTTTTGTTCCAAACTTCTACCATTATATTTTATTAGAGTACTTTGATCATTTGCTGCATGATTTATTGAAAATTTTATAAAAATAGTTTTTTCACGATTTAAAAAGTAGTTTGTTACATCCACATGCTGGCGGTGTCAACCGTCAACCAACTTTACCTCTTGAACAAATACTAGAAATATTTAAAATAAATATATTTACTATGACATTGTAAGAAACATTTTGTTTTCATTTTATACGATTTATGTGCGTATGTGGCAGGAGTAGGTGGACGGACCACTGCAGGTCTTTCACTGTTGGTGTCAGATGCAACAGGCTCTTGGTCTGGTTCTACCACTTCATGGTCTACCACCTCCCCAAGACTAATTCATGCAAAAATTAGAACTTCACAGGTCTTCTGCAGACTGTAACTCAACGCTCTCCCAACCATAATCGTTGTCATCACTAAAATATTGTACGTCAGATGCGCCAGTGTCCATAATATCACACATTTGGCTACTATTAGTTATTTTGAACTAAAGTTCCCATGAAAAAATGTCTATAAGGCATAATGAAAACAAGTGAGGTTATATTTACTGTATGATGTTGTACACCCTAAGTCACAAAGGCTACTGTAGTGCACACACTTTCAAAACTCAACAATAATGTAAAAAAAAATCGGTAAAGGTATTTACACAGAAGTTCCCTCGTTATTTGTGCATGGCGGTCACTAAAAAAATATTAAATACGAAATTACATTGAGAATAATAATGGAAATATAGTTATTGTAATTATTACAAAGAAGTCCTGATAACTTTTGGTCAAAAAAATAGTGTTCATCCAACATCAAAAGTTCAATACTAAATAACAGGTCTCTACCATGAATTATTTCTTGGGATGACCACCCTGTATATTTTCCAATAAAAGCATAATAGCATACGTCAAATATTATTGCCATTAGACACATTTTTAGTTCCACTTTCACGCAGTGAAGTGGAAGTATAGTGGTGGTTAAAAATTTAATTTTTATTTTGAAATTTTTCAAAACTGTTGGTTAAAAATGTTCAGTCTTTTTTCTTCTGCAATAGGTTCAGAATGTCATGAAACACGGAAATTTTAAATCTGAACAAAGAAAAAAAAATTCCATCTGTTTTAGTGGTAAAATTTTTTTTTAAAAATGTCATGAAACGTGTATATTTTAAATTAGAGCAAAAAAAAATTTCCATCTATTTGAGTGGTAAGTAATTTTTTTTTCCAAAATGGTAAAAAAAAATTTACAATTTTTTTCTTCCGAAATAGGTTTGGAATGTCATGAAGCGTGGAAATTTTAAATTTGAGCAAAAAACTATTTTCTTCTATTCTATAGTAAGTACTTACTTAGTGGTGAATACATACATTTTTTCAAGCAAATTTCTCAGAAAAATGTCTAAATTTGTTTTATACGTTGAGAATGCAATGGAAACGTGGAAATTTTAAATTTTAACAAAAAAAAAATCCCTCCTATTTTAGTGGTAAAAATTTTTTCAAAAATAATGGTATACGTTTAGAATGCCATGAAGCGTGAAAATTTTAAATTTGAAGAAAGAAAAAAATTTTCTTCGTATGTTTTAGTGGTAAAAACTTTTTCAAAAATGTTGGTGAAAAAAATTTTCAAAAAATTTTCAAAAATTTTTTTTTCTGAAATAGATTTAGCGCGTCATGAAACGTGGAAATTTTAAATTTGAGCAAAAAAAAATGTTTTCACTATTTATTCCGTTTAGACGGTCCACCCTGTATATTTTTCTGTGAAAATTCTACCATTTCTTCGCTGACAGTAGGGTTAATTACCTACCAAATTTGACTGCTCTCCGTCAAGTAGTTTTTTAGTTAATGAACCAACAGACAGACAGACAGACAGACAGACTGACGGAATTGAAAAACCTATATTTTCGGAATCTACGTGTTCTGAAACGTCAGAATCCGAAAAAATCTCGGAGGGTGATTTTTTCTCGAATACAATACTTTTCTTTGGTATGCGAGGGAAGTAAAATTTCTAATTTTTCTTTTAAATAGATTTAAAACGCTATGAAACGTGGAAATTTGAAATTTGAAGAAATAAAAAAAAAATTCCGTCTATTTTAGTGGTAAACAAATTTTCAAAAATGATTAAAAAAAATTCCAAAATTTTCTTTTTTAATCAGGCTTAGAATGCCATGAACCGTGGAAATTTTAAATTTGAAGAAAGAAAAAAAATTATTTCATTTTAGTGGCAAAAAATTTTTCAAAAATATTGGTGAAAAAAATTTTCAAAATGTTTTTTCCTGAAATAGGTTAAGCGTGTCATGAAGCGTAGAAATTTTAAATTTGAGCAAAAAAAAATGTTGTTCATCTTGGTAAAAATTTTTTCAAAAATGTTGGTGAAAAAAATTTTCAAAATTTTTTTTTCCTGAAATAGGTTTAGCGCGTCATGAAACGTGGAAATTTTAAATTTGAGCAAGAAAAATTTTTTTCACAATTTATTCCGTTTAGACGGTCCACCCTGTATATTTTCCAGTGAAATTTCTACCATTTCTGCGCTGACAGTAGCGTCAACTACCTACCAAATTTGACTGCTCTCCGTCAAGTAGTTTTTTAGTAAATGCACCAACAGACAGACAGACAGACAAACAGACAGACAGACAGACGGAATTGAAAAACCTATATTTTCGGAATCTACGTGTTCTGAAACGCCAGAATCCGAAAAAATCTCGGAGGGTGATTTTTTCTCGAATACAATACTGCCCTTCGGTATGCGAGGGAAGTAAAAATAAGGTTCTTAAGCACTGTTTCACACTCTAAAATAAGGCTTCATAAATATATGAGAAAAGCAGCACGACGATGTACTAACAAAAACTGATTATAAAATGACGTTTATTTGAGCATTGCAGATCATTGCAATTTGAGCATTGCAGGTAGCCGTAATTTTAATTTCTAAATTATTGTTTCTGGTGGCTAGCTGTCGCTGATAGGACAGTCAATTAAGAAATGCATTACGTTACAGTGTTTTACATTTAAAACTTCTTCCAGAGTTAAAAATACTTTTTCCAGATCAATCCTAATGAAATTGATAGAAATATTTGGTATCGGCAGGACGGAGCTACACCACGTTTTGCATTGTAAGTAATCATCTCAATCAAGTTTTTCCCAAGAGATGGATCGGTAGACGCGGTGAAATTAAGTGGCCTCCCCGATTTGACCCCGCTTGACTATTTCTTATGGGGTTACTTAAAATCGAAAGGCTACTTCAATAGAATTAATAATGCCGATGATTTAATAGACAGAATAAAGCAAGAAATTAATCAAATCACCCCGAAAACGATACAAAGTGTTTTAGAAGAATTTCAGCAAAGCCTCCTCCATCACACAGTTCCACAAAAAAAATTGTATAGTCGGGTAGATCCCCCTATCTCCTCGTTGTTTGACCCGCTGAACACGTTCCCAGGTTCGGTTTGTCCCCATCAGGTCAGGATTTTCCCCTAATTAAGATTTTCAATGACTTTTAGTACTTTTTGGAGGTTAGGGGAAATCCTGACGACAGCATCGGATTCAGCAGGTCCAAGAACATATGAATAACAGGGTCTGATCATTTTCACCAAATTACCCCGGAAACTAAACAAAATGTTTTTTAGGAATTTGAGTATTACTGTCAAGAAGCCACGGAAGCCCAGTTTGAACATTTGATTTAAACTGTTTCATGTTCTTTTGTTTACTTAGTGACATTAAAAATGTAATATTTTTCAATAAAAGAAATTAGAAAAATTCAGAAAATCTTATAATAATAATAATAATTATTATTATTATTATTATTATTATTATTTTATTCGCCCACTTGACCAAATTACATGATATAGGAAATAGCACAATACAATAGAAATAAAATAGATAGTACATACATGTTACTTATAAATAAAAATATGGGGGTACAATTAAGAATAAAACATACAAAACAATAAAAAAGAACACGTTACACAAATGATCAAACATTAATTAATTAGAAATAACAATATCACAGACCAGCATCACTATAATATTCATTTAGAGAATAGTAACTCATATTTGTTAAAAGTATATTAATTTCTGCTTTAAAATGCCTGCGATCAATATTTTTATATTTAGGAGATATGTTGTTGCAAGCCTTTATTTTATTTTTATTTTTATTTTTTTTATTTAATTGCCTTATTTATTTTAACGTCCTGGCGAAGTTTAGCTAATGCTACTCTTCCACTTAACTAGGACGGCGAAATGAGATATGATCACCCATCCAAGTGGTGGACACGACCGACGTGACCTCACTTCGTTGATCGAGATCTCTCCACTGAAAACGGTACCGTACCTCATCTCACCTCAACTCACGTTTATGGCCAAGTATTTTGGGCTTTGTCTAAATTTTGATGACGTATGCAGTGGTATCTCGAATGTTGAGCTGTTTCGTGTGTTATACGTATGGTAAGTACTGATTGTATTTGTACTCAACTCAGTTTTCGCATATATTAATAATTCAAGAAGAAAATACATGGTAGTATCAATATTCCCAATTTTCTAGACAAATCCCTGCAACTATCTCTCTTCCTTAATCCGACGATAAATCTAACTGCCTTTATTGGAATTTAAAGATTCTGTTACTATCACTTACAACTCCCCAGGAAATAATGGCATAAGAAATCACTGAGTGAAACTGCGCATAATAGTACGTAACCAACACTGACCGCTCAACCATATCTCGTAACTGATTGATACAGTAACATACTGAAGCAATTCTTTTAAATATGCTTTCTATTTGTGAAGACCACGAACAGTTGTCAGAAATAAGTAAACCAAGAAACTTAACAGTTTGTTCTTGTTTAATCGTGCCATCTTTTGTTTGGCGCCCAACGTAGGACTGCAGCAATGCGAGTGAGTACTGCAGTGAGTAACTACCTAACAAAGTGCCTTTGTGTGTCAATTTAAGCGAATAAATTGCATACGAAAATTTTACCAGTCTGAAGTCAAGTATGGTGATGAGGTAATACAGTGTATCTTGGAACATTTTCAACACCACACTTGTCGAATTTCCACTTTTAGGAGGACAAATATGTAGATATTTGTAAAGAAGCTTTAAATAAATTTTAGAGAGCAGAGAAAATAGTAAAAAACGTAAGCACTAAGGGGGTGGTTTCTGACAGGGATGAAATATAAAGGGTATAGCCGGATAGGTTAGGGAAATGTGCCCCCGAACTTATTTAGTTAAAATGGCTTCCAGATGATGCGGTTTATAGAGTATATTACACGGTTAAAATTTTAACCCCCTACTACCCCTACGAAGGTGGAAAAAAAATAATATGCCCTTAACTATTGTATTTTTTTTCGGCTTCTACGCAACCGATAGATTTGAAATTTGGCACCTGTAATGCCTCCATGGAGATAGCTTACTCCAAAATTAAATAAGGTCATTTTACGACCATTCTAACCATCGGAAAGAAAATATAAACTTTTTTTAGAGGGCAAAAGGGTGGCCACTCTCTGTGGTACAATCACCATTCTATGATATATTATGTCTTTGTACTTCATGATTATCACACTGAATTGTTAGGTTTTTTGCATTGGTGGAACATGATGGGAAAAAATAAAATTGGGTAAAATAAAATATTTACGCATGCCTCTTAGTTGTAAGTGTTAATATTTATAGCCTTACAAGATATTGTTGCATATCTACGATCGATCGCGGATGGTGCGATGTTGCCAAGTCTACTTTTCCCCCAGACGCACGGAAATTTGGCACAATCTGGCAATACCGTTTTTGGAAGACCCACGGTTAATCCCCCAGTGGTGAAGTATTATCTGTCTAGAACATCTAATAACCGAGATACCCCTTTTTCCCCGTCAATCATCGGACTTCACCATCACCGTGCATAGCCGAACGATAATAAGCCGGAAGAACCCCATGGAATAAACTGGAAAATCTAGAATAGAAAATCTAGGAGTTTCTGGAAGCTTCGATATAGGTATTTAAGAGACGAACAACGGCCGCAGAAGTCAGCTTCTTATAGAGCGTTAGCGAGATAAGAAGCAAGAGTCCCAGGCGAACCGAGGCGATTAGAATTCTAGTGTTTTGTCAAGTATTTATTACTGTTGTGGCGTTGTTTTGGAAGGTTTTAGTTTGCCCAAGTGTTCAAGTGTGGGCCACCCTACGAGCGACGTGGTTAGCGTCACTGGTGTAACCTGGCTAGCACAGTAAAGATACGGAGAGCAAAAGGGGGTGGAGTTCAAGGCTTGGGCGCCATTGATTACTAAGGGTAATCAAAGAAAATTAAAGATAAAGATAAACAAAAGACAGAAGTTACATATATACAATAGTACTATATTACAAAAATATTATATTACAAAAAAATGAACGAGCTATCACAGCATCAGCGATACTGTATAGCAAAATATGTCACAGAAATATATAACAAAATACTATATTACAATAACCGAAGCTCAAGATAAGCTTGAGACTTTTACGAGAGCCAAATTAAATATATTACAGAGAGATGACTCGTAAATTGTCTCAATTATGAAACAAAAGTATATTACAAGACAACAAAGTACTATATTACAATGTGCACCACGGCAAGGCAAATTCTGAGGCGTGTACTAGAACCAAAAATATATTACAAAAGATACGTCTCGTAACTTTCACCTCCACACTAAAATCATATATTACACAAAGTTAAATAAACTTGAGATCTTTTACGAGAGACAAAATAACTATATTACAAAAGATAAGTCTCGTAAATTTATCTCAAAATTTATAACCATTAGACACTCTCGTTACAACAAAAATTGAACCACGACTTACTATATCAACAACAAAATGCATTACAGTACTACAATAAGATATTAATCATAAGAAATCACGACAAAAGCAACTACGAAACAATACTGCGGCGAAGTATTTGCGACAACGAATTCAAGATATTAGCAACTACGAATTAATATACAACAATGGATTTAATTATAACAACGGATTTAAAATGTAATCTAACCAAAAATATAATAGATTTAGCTTGAATCCAATATTTTAAATTTAGACACTTTTAACTCATAACTCAACGATCATGTGAAAATAATCCCTTTTATTGATAACAATGAAAAGTACTTATCTTTTATTTTATCCTGATCCAGGAAATTCCTAGATACGGTCCTGTTATCCGAGGGTGATGTTAAAATTTACGTTTCACATGTGGCCGTCTTAATCCCATTGTGAGGTTATGAAGTCGTAGAAGGTTGCCGCCAAGACAAAAGGAAGAAAATCTCTTCGCCCAGAATGTTTTCGTATATTCCAATTCAAAAAGTAGTATAGCAAGGTTGACTTCATATGAAAATTACTCGCTTAGTGGAAAACGTAGTAAGTCTTAAACTTGAATGTACTAATCTTGCTTAAAGCAAATAATATAACGTGGAAATACTTCGACGTTAACAGCATTAGACGTAATTAAATTTGATTAAGAAGTAATTCTTTATAAGAAAGTACTTATCAAAAAAATTTGTAAAAAAAATCGTTTATCAGAAAATTATAAGAAAAACTTATAAGAAAAACCTAAAACAATATTTCAAATGTTAGATGATATTTACCGGTATAATAATTAAAGCCTTACCTCATGCGATCGTCACGAGGTTTTTCAAATTCTATTATCCCCTTTACAGGTCAAACGAAATTATAAATACGTCTTATTAGTTCAATGGTTCAACAAGAAAGAGTTTCACACGGCGTTATTTAGTTGAAATACCATTGCTCTTGCGCGATCTAGTATTCGCGAACTTTAACTACTGACAGATGACGTACGTTCATCATAGTCTAAGCAGTAAGGGACTCTATTAGTACTAAGGTTGGTGGGAATATATTTCCGATAACTTATAATTTTTCTAATAATTATTAACAGTGTAACAAAGGATGCTATCGAGTATTCCGCGTGTTACATTATCTCGCAGCCCCCCATAAAATATATATTTCATATATATATATTTTTTATAAGAGATTATTTCCACATCATATAAATCATATATCAACCTTATCTTACTATAATACAACATAATACAACTTACATTTATAGAGGCAATTTACATAAATCCTAAGTACAACATATTATATCAAATAACAGATAATTTGGTCTATTTATCACCATTCTAACAATTATTTACCAAATCAATGGAGGTATCGTTATGCATGGCCTTTAGGTCTTTTATATGATAACGACCAATGCTCTTCCCTTCTTCGTCTTCCAACTCATATATTATAGGCGAAATTTTACTAATTATTGTGCATTTAATGAACTTAGGAGCCAATTTAGCTGAAAAATAGTTACCAGCATCACTCAAAACATAGTTCCTTTTATAAACTATATCTCCTACTTCAAATTCAACATCTCGTTTTCTTAAGTTATGATATTTTTTATTTCGTTCATAAGCTAACTTTATCCTCCCCGCTACGTTCTTATACAGATCGGGTAATTTACTTAATTCGTTTACAATGATGTCGCGATTTGCAAATTCATATGGAGATAGGTTTCTACTTTTAATCTTACCATAATATTCTCCGTTCCAAGGGGTATGTCTTCCAAACACTAGAAAATTTGGGGTATACTGTGTCACGTCGTGCACAGTACTATTTATAGCACTCATTATTTTAGGGATAGGTAAGTCCCAATCACGTTGACTTGTCTTAATATATGACCTTATGGCGGTACCAATAACACGATTAGAACGTTCAACATTATTAGTTTGCGGATGATATTTAGCATTGTACCATATATTTTCTACCTGATACGTTGTTAATAATTTTTTGAATTCCTTTGAAGTAAATTGTGACCCATTATCGAGTACGATTGTTTGGCATACTCCAAAAATTAAGAAAACATTTTTCTCTAGGTAAGTACAAATATGCTTTGCAAGAGCACGCTTTAAAGGATGTATAAAAGTAAATTTGGTAAACCAATCAACAATAACTAAAATATAGCAATTTCCTGATTTTGATTTAGGAAAAGGACCCATTAAATCAATTGATATTAACTGAAAAGGATGCGACACATTTTTAGGATTACCCATCAAACCCATACGTCCTAATTGACTAGACTTTTGTTCATTACAATTTCGGCAGTTATAAATAAACTTTTTAACATCATATTTCATACCTGGCCAAAAGTATTCTTCGCATAAGCGATTATAAGTTTTATTTACACATAAATGTGCCGATAACTCATTATTGAATTTTTCTAAGAGCTCTTTCCTCTTTATTTTTGGAATTACTAATTTCCATTGTTTTAAATTAGTATTAATGTTATGTTTCTGCTTTACATATTTATACAAATTATTACCGTCTACATAAAAAGATGGAAATTTCTCAGGATTACTTGAGACATTTTTAATCATTTTTGAATACCATTTATCGTGTTGAGTTATATCTATTGTATCTAACTCAACTGGTGGTCTACTTAATGCATCAGGGACTAAGTTCAAATTCGATGTCATATTGTGATAATTCTACAGCCCATCTTGCTAATCGACCAACTGGATTTTTTAAATTATTTAACCATAAAATAGAGGAATTGTCAGTTATAACCTTAAACTTGGTTCCTTCGATGTAACAACGAAACTTAGATACGGCCATAAGAACACTTTTTAATTCTCTTTCTAAAATAGTATAATTTCTTTCAGATTTAGTGAACGTTTTTGAAAAGTAAGCTATAACATGTTCACTATCTCCCTCGCCTTGAGTTAAAATGGCACTAGCGCTATGATCACTAGCATCGGTTTGTAAAGTAAACATTTTAGAAAAATCAGGCTTAGCTAATACTGGAGTTGAAATTAAACGTTCTTTTAATATTTCAAAAGAATTCTGTGCTTGATCAGTCCATACTATTTTTTGACCTTTTTTACGACCTTTAATTACATTATTTAAGGGAATAATTAATTCTGAAAAGTTATTTATAAAGCGTCGATACCAAGATGCCATACCGATAAATCGTCGCACCTCAGTGGTATTTCTAGGGGCAGGATATTCAACAATAGCTTTGACTTTATCGGGATCACTATGTAAACCATTTCTATCTACGACATAACCTAGAAATTTCAAGCTTGGTTTGCAAAATTTGCACTTTTCTAAATTAATAGTGAATCCTCCAGATTTTAAAATTTCATAAACTTTTGTCAAGGTTGCGAGATGATCATTAAAAGATTTATTTACTATAATTAAATCATCAAGGTATACAAAAATATTACTATTGATATCAGACGGATCAAATAATCTATCCATTACTCTTTGAAGTGTACTAGCACTTGATATTAAACCCATGGGCATTCTAACAAACTCAAATAGACCTCGGCCTATTACTCTAAAAGCTGTCTTTTCGCAACTTTCCTCGGCTAATTTAATTTGGAAAAATGCTTGCTTGAGATCGATAGACGTTAGAAAGTGTGCATCTCTCACTTTATCTAGTATACTGTTTAAACTTGGCAATGGGTAAGAATCTGGTATTGAAATTGAGTTTAATTTCCTACCATCGAAACATAAGCGATACTGACCAGATGGTTTTTTCACTAAAATAACATTAGAGGCATAAGGACTCTTTGATGGACGAATAACACCTAAATCTAATAAACGATCAACTTCATCGTTCATATGTTTTTGCATATAAGGAGATAATGGAAATGCTCTTTGTCTAAAAGGTTGATTATCAGTTAGAGTTATTTGATGTTCAGCTAAAGAAGTTAAACCTAACTTTGGAGATACTAAGTCTTGAAATTTATCTGTAACTTTACTTAATTGTTGTTTTTGACTATCGGTTAAATCATACTGAGCAGTTATAGAACAAGTATACAACGTATCGCTTGGATTTAATAAAGAATTACTTTGATTAATATTTTCAGCATCATCAACCAGACTATTAGTTTTATTTGACAGGTGATTTTTATTTCTATTTAATTCCCAAACTTCCTTTTCAAAATCTAAATTCAATTTGAAAGCTTTACAAAAATCTACACCTAAGATCATAAAATGGCGAATATTTGGTACTATTAAACATTTTAAATTGTGAGTAATATTTTTTAAAGTTATTGGTAAATTAACAGTGCCTACTACATGTTGAGATGTTCCATCCGCAGTGGTTACACACATATGATTTACATTATAATCTACTTTGAAATTCATATCTAAAATGGTTTTAAAGGCAGAGCTTCCGAGAACACATTGATTAGCCCCTGTATCTAATAAGCCTGAAAATTGTCTGTCTTTTATAATTATATCCATGTAAGGACGTGAATCGCCAATCTTATTTGAAAAGACGGGTGACACTTCGTTATGTAAATAGAAATTTTTGACAACGTTTAACCAAACTGACCAACAATTTTATAATGAGAACTTTTTATTAATTTTACTTAATTTCGAATTTCTAGTGTTTATTTGATTTGAAACAGAAGCATTTCTATAGTTAAATTTAATTTTTTTTCTATTATTCTTCACAATACCTTCGGTCTTAAACTTTCTTAAACAGTGTCTGCCGAATTGGGCACTGTGGGAAGTCGGTTTTTTGACTTACACTTAGGACACTTAGATTTTGTTACGTTTTTCATACCGCAACTATAGCAAAATATACTCTTTGGCCTTTTACAATTTTGATGTGAATGACCCTCTAGTCCACAGTTCCAACATTTAATGGTTTTTAAGGCATTTACTCCTACAATATTCTCACCTTGCAATAATTCTAACGATTGGTTCTCAGAATTCAAAATTTGACTGTTTTGTGCCTCGTTTGAACTTTCTGGGAATTGTATAGTTGGTAACGAATTAGAATTATACTCAGTATTAAAGTTTTCTATCTGGGAAGTAATTTCATTTACTTGAAGTCTCTGATTATGACTACTTGGTGGCCGATATGCCAAATCAGGTGCTAAGGTATTTGCATTAATAGGTGGTGGATTTCTAAATTTTTGTGCTCTGTTTCTGGCATCTTCTATTACTCGACATAAATTTTTAAGTTCTGATAAACATGTAGCATTTTGCAAAGATATATGGTATTGAAAATACGGTTGTAAATTTCTCAAAATTACTTGTAGCATGAAAGTTTCTTGGGGTGGATTAGGTAGTCGTTTGAATAAATTTTCCATTATAGCTATATAAATCAATGATCGCTCATCGCTACCTTGTGTTCTTAACAGAATTTCATTCCACAAGTCAATTTCAAAATCTACAGGTAGAAAAATTACTTTTAAAGCGTACACTAAATCATCCCAGTTTGTAAATAAGTTTTTGTTAGCTCGAAACCACTGTAAAGCGTCCCCTTCAAATAATTCATAAGCAAAATTTAAAAGTTGTGTTTTATTTACACTACACATGGCACAAAATTCTTCTACTTTCTCAAGAAAACTATGTAAACTTTGATTAGAACCTGAAAATTTCAATCGTGTTCTGTTTATATATGAAATTTTATAATTTAAGTTTGAATCAACCTGACTCGTAGAAAAAGTGAGGTTATCTCTAGCTATATTCATGTTAGGACAATTACTTTGACAAGTTGTTGGTAGTCTTTGACCATATAACCCTACATTATTAAAAGTTTGATTATTTAAATTCTGATTATTTCCCTGAGAACTTGGAAAACAGAAAGTACTACTAACTTGATAAGTAGGTTCCATGTTTGGATTCCTATTTAAAGTATTGCTACGATTGTGGTTAGGTAGTATTGACCAAAAGTCAGAGGTTAAGTTATTTGTAGTTGGGGGCTGTAATTGAGAATTGTTTACGCCCTCATTACTATATCGTATGTTAGGCATTGAAGTTACATTTCGATTTACAGGTGATACGTGACTATTAAAGTTTGGACAAGAAACATTTCCGAAACGTACATTTCTATTTAGAGGCTCGCTAGTTCGTACATTATTTAGTAAAGGCATATTATCATAAGAATTTTCGTTAGCTGTGTGAACGTTATTATTACTGACTAGATCCTGTTGTTCTAGTAAGTTTTCTACAGATACTCTATTATTTAAATTACTAGGACTATTTTGTAACTGAATATTTTCTGCACTTGAAATTTGAAGTGGCACATCTAAATTTATTAAATTTTCATTGGTACCTATGTTTTGAGATATTCTTTGTTCTAATTGATCAAATAATAACATAAGTTGAGTCATAAGTTCGGCTTGCAAATTAGCTACTTGTTGATTAGACATTGGAAAATGATTTATACGGTTATGTACATGTAATAATTTAGTTTTTATCTTTTTATAATCAGGATGTCGAACATCAGAATTAAACCTAGATATCATACCCTCTAATATACTAATTTTTTCTCTACATATTAATGTTTCCTCATTAACATCAATCTGCACGGTGGGGTAAGAGACTTGGTCCATTCTCTCGCGTTGAAAATGTCCTCTAAGAATTGATCTTTTAACATTCATATTTCCATTAACGATAGCTCCTCTGATTCTTAGTTCATAGTCCAATTCATCTGAATGCAAGTAATTTACCTCCATATTGTATAACAATAATATTTTCGCTAAAACACAATTTCCAAATATTGATCAGTAAATATTAGACGATTAACTAAATCATTAGTAAATAAATGGAATTTTAAAAGTATTAGTATAAATAAGCTAATATTAAATGTTAAAAACAATAACTATTTACAACTTACTAAAGCTAAGAAAATAAAAGCTAGCAAAACAGTAAAAGATAAGAGACAAATAGATAAATAGCAAAAGATAAAAGACAAAGATTAAAATAAACAACAAAAGATAAAGATAGCAGACAAACAGTGAAAGATAGATAAAGAGAATTTTCCTTGAACTCTACTCCTTTAAAGTAATCGAGCCCCGCGTTGAAAAGGCGCTACTTTGTGTGGCGTTGTTTTGGAAGGTTTTAGTTTGCCCATGTGTTCAAGTGTGGGCCACCCTACGAGCGACGTGGTTAGCGTCACTGGTGTAACCTGGCTAGCACAGTAAAGATACGGAGAGCAAAAGGGGGTGGAGTTCAAGGCTTGGGCGCCATTGATTACTAAGGGTAATCAAAGAAAATTAAAGATACAGATAAACAAAAGACAGAAGTTACATATATACAATAGTACTATATTACAAAAATATTATATTACAAAAAAATGAACGAGCTATCACAGCATCAGCGATACTGTATAGCAAAATATGTCACAGAAATATATAACAAAATACTATATTACAATAACCGAAGCTCAAGATAAGCTTGAGACTTTTACGAGAGCCAAATTAAATATATTACAGAGAGATGACTCGTAAATTGTCTCAATTATGAAACAAAAGTATATTACAAGACAACAAAGTACTATATTACAATGTGCACCACGGCAAGGCAAATTCTGAGGCGTGTACGAGAACCAAAAATATATTACAAAAGATACGTCTCGTAACTTTCACCTCAACACTAAAATCATATATTACACAAAGTTAAATAAACTTGAGATCTTTTACGAGAGACAAAATAACTATATTACAAAAGATAAGTCTCGTAAATTTATCTCAAAATTTATAACCATTAGACACTCTCGTTACAACAAAAATTGAACCACGACTTACTATATCAACAACAAAATGCATTACAGTACTACAATAAGATATTAATCATAAGAAATCACGACAAAAGCAACTACGAAACAATACTGCGGCGAAGTATTTGCGACAACGAATTCAAGATATTAGCAACTACGAATTAATATACAACAATGGATTTAATTATAACAACGGATTTAAAATGTAATCTAACCAAAAATATAATAGATTTAGCTTGAATCCAATATTTTAAATTTAGACACTTTTAACTCATAACTCAACGATCATGTGAAAATAATCCCTTTTATTGATAACAATGAAAAGTACTTATCTTTTATTTTATCCTGATCCAGGAAATTCCTAGATACGGTCCTGTTATCCGAGGGTGATGTTAAAATTTACGTTTCACATGTGGCCGTCTTAATCCCATTGTGAGGTTATGAAGTCGTAGAAGGTTGCCGCCAAGACAAAAGGAAGAAAATCTCTTCGCCCAGAATGTTTTCGTATATTCCAATTCAAAAAGTAGTATAGCAAGGTTGACTTCATATGAAAATTACTCGCTTAGTGGAAAACGTAGTAAGTCTTAAACTTGAATGTACTAATCTTGCTTAAAGCAAATAATATAACGTGGAAATACTTCGACGTTAACAGCATTAGACGTAATTAAATTTGATTAAGAAGTAATTCTTTATAAGAAAGTACTTATCAAAAAAATTTGTAAAAAAAATCGTTTATCAGAAAATTATAAGAAAAACTTATAAGAAAAACCTAAAACAATATCTCAAATGTTAGATGATATTTACCGGTATAATAATTAAAGCCTTACCTCATGCGATCGTCACGAGGTTTTTCAAATTCTATTATCCCCTTTACAGGTCAAACGAAATTATAAATACGTCTTATTAGTTCAATGGTTCAACAAGAGTTTCACACGGCGTTATTTAGTTGAAATACCATTGCTCTTGCGCGATCTAGTATTCGCGAACTTTAACTACTGACAGATGACGTACGTTCATCATAGTCTAAGCAGTAAGGGACTCTATTAGTACTAAGGTTGGTGGGAATATATTTCCGATAACTTATAATTTTTCTAATAATTATTAACAGTGTAACAAAGGATGCTATCGAGTATTCCGCGTGTTACACTGTGTGTAATTAATAGTAGTTGTTTTAAGTAGTTCTAGTTGTATTTAAGTAGTTGTAGTTGTATTTAAGTAGTTGTGGTTGTATTTAAGTGTTATTTTGTAATTACCAACATGGCACAAAAATGTGTTGGAAGTGAAAAGTGGTTACGCAAACTAAAAGGACCACACAAAATTATTCAAAGTGCCGAAGACAAAAGGCACTTCTCAATTTTGGGGAAAAGTTTAGCACCGAATGATGTTGTTTGTAATTACTGTCGCATTACGGCACCTAAAAAACGACGTACTGAACCAAATGAAGAAAATGTGGGGACAATCGAAGAAGACCAGCCTTTTGTGTCTTCAACATCTTCTAGCACTACGACTAGTAGTGACTCTGAAGAAATAATAGAACTACCATTGCAAAGACTTATTGCTACACAGAAATACTGCTGCATATGTGGTGATAGTAAAGAACTCACTGTAATACCCACTAATGCGAGACTACAATGTTATCAGAACAAACAAATATACAATCGTTGTTGTAAGACACATTTGATTAAACATCGCTTTTATAAAAACGATATTGCACGTCTGGAACCATATGCCAACTGTAGCTCGATTCCTAGATCGGATTTATGCATTCTATTAAATTCGTTAACCTCAATAACATCTCTAAAAGACTCTACAGACCACTGCGGTTTATCAGAAAAGCAGTTATTAGCATTTACAGGTCTAACGGTAGATGTCATTAACGAATTAAAGTCGCTGTTGGAAAATTCCAGTAGAAGAACTTCTGTGCTGGCCATAATTGTTTTTCTATTACACCTGAAAATAGGTAGTAGTAATGAAATGATTGCCTCCATTCTTGGTTTACAGCACGCCCAGTTAGTTTCTGAATAAACAAATTGTTAAGAAATATCCTTTGATTTATATAATCAGTTTAGGTTCACGCCAAACATTCAAATAATTAAGGATGTTAAATTAACTCTTAAATAGCATACGTCATAAATAGATTAAGACAAATACTTTTAGGTATAAATTAGAATAAGCACGTCGGAAACTTTAGTATTCATCATGTAATACTCTTGATGAGGGCCTAATAAGCCGAAACATATGTAGATTATTTATAATATATTGATTGATTCATCTAAAAGCAGTATTTAATTTATAATTAACAATTAGTTCCTGAATATTTCTCTTCCGTTCATAATAGGTTTGAAACCAATATTTTTCCTGAACATTTTGTAACTAGAGAATTAATTCACGCGAACACAAGTCAAATAGCTAAAAAAAAAATTTCTGTTCACGATGAACATGTTAATGATTATTTGTGATAGTACTTACATCCATCACCAAAAAATTTCAAATAATATATACCAAAAAAAAAATATGTTCTGGGCAGAAAAAAATCCCTTTATGTAAACCATTCACAATATGCACCACTAATGGTTACATTATCCATGTGTTAGGACCATTTAATGCCAACGTAAATGATTCAACTATAATGAAGCACACCATATCGGATCCTAATGGGTTATCGAACTTAAAACCCGGGGACTTAATAATTGTTGACCGAGGTTTTCGTGATATTGTCTCGTATTTAGAGAACAAATATTTAACAGTAATAATGCCGGCACTTAAGGGCGATAGATCGCAACCTGTAAGTGAAGCGAATCAATCGAGATTCGTCACCAAAATAAGATGGCCAGTGGAAGCAGTACATGGTGTAATAAAACAGAAATTCAGATTGCTTGTCCAAAAATTGGATAACAAACTACTACCAAAGACTGAATACTTATGCAGAGTTGCTTGTTTTTTACACAATAAATATGGTAATAGGATGCTCAGTGATACTGAAATGAAAGAAGAAGTAATTCAACGATTGAAACAAAAAGCAAATGAGAACATCAACGCGTTGGCTCAAGATGTCGAAAAAAATGGTTGGCTCCGAAAAAAGCTACTATTTCAACAAATCTCGACCGACAATTTGTTAGACTTTCCTGAATTAATAAAAGAACAGTTGAAACTTTTTTTGGGGGTACTTATCAACTTTCACAATCCGTATGGTATTTAGCAGAGTTAATTAATCTAGATAAATCCATAAATATAGAATATGTAAAGACGAAGGAAGACATTTTGCGTGTACATATAAAATCTAGGCACGTGGGAAACAGAACGTATCACATCTGCACTCATTATGAACCGAACGAAACTGAAATTACTTCTATTAAAGGACATTACTGTTCTTGTCCTAATGGCTACCGAATGGTTGGGTGTTGTTCCCATATTGCAGCTGTACTTTACTATTTATCCAATGCTAGATTTAAATCGAGAATTATAAAACCCGCTGTTATTCTAACCAACATATTTGATTACCAAGAAGTCTCCCCAGTTATTGAGGAGGATAATGATAATGGTTTATGCGTGTAACTTTTATTGTAACATCACGTTTTATGAATAAAATAATATTAGTTCTCTACAAGCAATGCCATTTTAATTTATTTTCATATTGTCACACCACAGCAAAACATCTGACAATTTAGTATGATAATCACGAAGTGTCTAGACATAATATATCATAGAATGTAATTGTACCACAAAAGGTGGCCACTCTTTTATCCTCTAAAAAAGTTTATATTTTTTTTTCCGGTGGTTAGAATGGTCGTAAAATGACCTTATTTTTTGGAGTAAGTTATCTCCATGTAAGCAATACTCTTGCCAAATTTCAAATCGATCTGTTGCGTAGAAGTAGAAGCCGAAAAAAACATATAATGGTTAAGGGCATATTATTTTTTTTTCAACCTTCGTAAGGGTAGTAGGGGGTTAAAATTTTTACCGTGTAATATGCTCTATAAACTGCATCATCTGAAAGCCATTTTAACTATATAAGTGCGGGGGCACATTTCCCTAACTTATCCTGCTATACCCTTTCGTTTCAAAGTTTTGAAAATGTGTGAATTTCATAATATACTAGTAAATTCGCCAAAAATAGTATTAAAAAAAGAACCTACGGAGTGATTTGTTGGCTACAATTCTGTAACGGATTTTTTTTATTTCAAGGAATTCCATTTGGGACAAATGTCCCCGTAAAATAGGCAGCTGTGCGCCGTGCAACTGTGTTGTACGCTTTGTTTTATATTAAAATAATAGAACAGCATAGTATACAGTTCAATATAACTCCAAAGCAAACTAAAACTGGGGGCAAGATGTAAGTACTAGCCAAAATGTAAATACAAATCAGAAAGAAGGAGAAGTAAATTTAGAGGAGGCGGTTTTTAAATTAAAGCGCATGCAGATACGAAAATGAATTTTGTATCTCCCAAAATAGAGTTATTGGAACAAAGAATGTAGATAAACATTACGTAACTGCATGGAAAGTCCTGAGGGTCAGATTTTGATGTCTTATCCTGAGGGTAAGGTTGAAGTTACAACTTCATTTTCACTTTCTAATTTCTTATTTTTCCTACGGGGAAGTAATATGATTTAATTTGCTATTGTTCTTTAGGAATTGTTATAAACATTGCATCTCGAATGGTACATTAATTTTTTAACACTAGGGGCATATTCTTCTAAAGTTTATGCATTATTTTTGAAGTTTTCATCAATTGTTTAGAAGTGGCCACTATCAATTGTCATTTTTTGCAACTTAAATAAATTGATCAAGAGGTATTAAGAAAAACTGCAAAGAAACACAAATCTGAACATTATTTTTCTCAAACAATAGCCTTCCGAGACTCAGATTTAATCCAACGCTGTTTGCTACAATTCACGTAATGTTTACAAGTTCTACCAAAAATATTGGATGTAAAGGGAGGATTACTACAGTTTTTGTACTATTTCCATTACTCCACTAATCCAATTTCTTGTTTGCAACGTTAAGTAAATTTTTATTAAATATTAATGACTTTGCTTACTGATTAAATGAACATTATATATCTATATAGAGGCACTATTTCAAAGAGAATCAAAATCCTTACAAAAACGTGGGGGTTACTGTTTAAGAAAATGGTAGGTCAAATTAAATGGCAATCATAAATAGAATCAGGAATTCAAAAACCAACCTTTATCTAATTCATTTCGCGCAGAGGTACCTTCCATTTTATTTTTTTAAATTTTAGTGGCAAAATACCCAATAAAGAATAAGAAACTTTGAATACACCACAAATAGACATTTATATTCCATAAGATGAATGCACATTAAAAAAATTGTTGACACGTTGGACGATTTCGGCACTAAATTATCAGGGATTTTTTTTATTTGAGACATTCCACAATCAAGGCTGGTACTATATGCATTCACTGACTTTTACCGATAGCACTTTGGTTGTTTGTATGGATAACCGATTTAAAAAATGCAAATGCAAAGTCCATATTACTAGTTATCTGATTATGTTTGTAAGTTTCCCAATACACAGGTGGTTGTTTGATTCTATATTTCTGTTTAGACTTATCACAGTTTGATATAACTGTCTTATATCATCAAGTTAAGGAGACGGCGACTTTGTGAATTTAATATAACAATTTATCAGCCACATTTGTTATTGGGTAATTTAATAATCGCACTGTCATATTATGTATATACGGATTCCTATCAGTTCAGGTTTATGTAGAGTTGGGTAAACGTGTGGAAACACCTAATTCCTAGCTAAACAATAACTTCTGTTAAAAAATACCCTTAATAAAAGTTTTTGTACTATTTCTATTCCATTCAGCTTAGTGACTTGATTTCCAGGAGATATATTTGGAATCGCGAATGTTGTCATTCGCCTCATCAATTTATGTACTTATCAGAAACATGACCCTTTTCTATCACCTTCAGCATTCATTCAATTCAGTAGCCTTGCCGTTTACGCATTTGTCAAGTTTAATTATATTCTATTTCCTCTTGCTATTTATATAAGTTTGAAGTGTTTTTTACTGCATTGTTTTAAGCGTCCTTCAGTTATGTAATTTCTTGTCTAAATAGTTTGTGAGTGCTTTAGTTTTAGTGTTTGTAAAAAAAATAATCTTAGCATTCCAGGAAAAAGAATAAATGTAGTAGTCGGAGACATGGTGGTGAAATTTGTTGAGTAATTCAATCAGATAAAATGCAACGGACGTTCCCTTTTGCCTTTGCAAGCAGTCCATAAAGTGAATCGCAAGATTAAATGGTAGTGGTAGATGTTTGTAAAATAAATTATCTTTTAACGTACTTCTAATGCACTTGTATGTGGACGGTGCAACGGATTTTTAACGAAGCCCGCGAGTAGCAGGACGACTGAAATACTACTGTGGCAAAGTATGGACCCAGAAATAAAAATAAAAGTTCTTGGTGGAGGCAAGGAAGATGGATGTAATATTTTTTAATATAAAATAAAAAGACGGCTGTTTACATTTTAATTGTTAAAGCTATCTGATACAAAATATAAACAAAAAAATATATTTAAATCCTTATTTGTCTACATATCGTGTCCATGTGAGGGATGGGAAATCAAAATTTGGTCAGTTTTATTGGATTTTAGATTTTTCTCGACGGGAAAGCGATATTTATAACCTGGTAACGGGATCGTGTTCTCCGGAAAAAAGAAACAACATCGAATATGATTTTGAGGGCATGATTTTAGTTTTTTTAATATATATAATCACGAGGTGCCAGATGGAGGAAACTGTAAAAGAAGTTTATACCACCTCTAAACCAGCATGAAAATGGCTGAATATTTAAACGAGCTATTTTTTGAAGTATTAAAGATTCTTGTAAGAGAAGAATATGATCGGATTATTTTCTTTTGGACGACCCTAATATATGGTGTAACATAATCACATATGCCACTCTTGATATATTCATCATGGGGTCCACCGGTGGAATATTCAGTATAATTCGACGGAATTATACAGGATGTTAGTTAAGGCGATGCCAACATGGAACATGGGGGTAGGGGGGTCATTTAGCATCTATATGAACCAAACATACCTATATGAAAAGTGATAATGTTTTTTTATATTGCTGATTTTTTTAAAATCTCCTTTTTCATCATATAAACAAATATTACGCACCAAATTAAACTTTCGATGTTCTGAAATATTTCTTTTCTTTATCCGATATACATAAACCAAAACATCAAACAGCTAACGAAAATGTGTAAGATTTCGTCCTCGATAAAAAAAAATAATAACGATATTTATTTTAAAAAATTGTAATGGGAATTAATTGTCGATTTTCAAAGTCTTGCAAATTTGTGTTTAAAAGTCATCTAGATATTACAATTACTTTTGAAACTTCTTTATTTTCTTCCTTTTCCGTGACCTCATCATACATACCATCAAGTTTCACTAGTCACTAACAAAAGATGAAAGACTGTCAATCGACAATAAATTTTCATTTCATCAATATTTGTTCTTTCAACAAAAACAAAGCTATTGTTTCAAAACCTTTACTTAAAACAAAAATTGTTATTTTAGAACCAATTTATTATTTTTGGTGTTTAAAATCTACACTTTTAATTGCCATTACAATTTTTTTAAATATCGTTTTATTTTTTTTATGGGCTACAAAATCTTATAATTTTTTTTGGTTGTCAGTTTATGTATTTCGAATAAAGAAAAAAATGTTACAAAACATCAAAAGTTTAATTTACTGTGTAATACTTACATAAATGATGACAAAGGAGATTTTTTTGAAAAAATGTGCAAAATCGGCAATATAGAAAAAGCAGTAGCATTTTTCATATAGGTATGTTTGGTTCGTATAGATGCCAAATGACCCATCTACGCCTTATCAAACACCCTGTATAATATGTAAAATATCCACATTGAGGTTTCAAGGTACTTTCAAGGGATTATTCCATCAATACTAACAATTTCTAAGTTGATTTTTTCGAGATATCTCAAAATGGGAGGAGAAATTATTCCGATTTCCCCGTTTTCCCGGCAAAAACATGGATAGCTAATAGCGGGATCGTGGTTTACGGAAAATTTTACATCGGATATGGGTTTATTCTTTTTTCTTTACGAAGAGCATAGAAAGAACCGATTTTTTTAAAACGCCGTTTTAATATTCAAAAATTGCAATTGACACCAAGACTTTCCATTATGATATTTAGGGCTGTAATTTTCGAAAATATCTTCTCAATTTTGTAGGAAGTTTACATAAAAAAAATTCGCACTAATATGATGAGGGTTCGCAGAACACCACTACTCACTTGGCGTGAAATGACTCACATACGTTGTCATCACGTTATAACTTTTACGCAAATAATTACTTTACCAAACTTTCTCTTATTAGGTATTGTTATATGATTCTTTGTTAAGAAACATGCTACCATGGTCGATAATCTATGGTCTATAGGTACCCGAATATTTTCCCAGGGAAATTGTTGAATATTTCCCGTATCTAATGTAAAATAATTGGAAGTGTGAAATATCTGTGAAGTGAAAATTTTCATTAGCTGTTAATAAAATAATTTGTTAATATCATCAAAACGTTGTGTCGATTTCACCAAAAGGCTGAAGGCAGGCATCCAGTACATATGGGGTGATACTCTCTGATGTATCAGACAGCAAAGGGAGACCAAGAATGGATTACAAAATGCCTGCCAAAAAGTTGTGAAAAACAAGTAGAGTATTGGCTTAATGGAATTTCTCAAATTCCTTATTTTGTATATTTCATAGGTCATGCTAATATCAACATTAGTTACCATATGATCACGTAGCAAAACGGTATTTCATTATCTAAATATATATACTTCATTTAACAATAATTGTTAAATATCATATATAATAACCTAACCATTACGGGGTGCCTGTGGTAGGCTGTAGGATAATAATCCCTTTTTGTTATAATTATTAATTCCAGTACACATTCTTCAGAGCACCAGTGTATGTTACTTATGTTTCTTAAACCAGAGTTTGTTGTGGAGATTAAACACTAATTAAATTTTAATATGAACACTTGGCTTCTATATCACAAGCATATAGAAAAAGCAAAGCAAAACCATTTTAGAAATAATATCAATCGATAAAATTATGATTTCATGTGCTCAGCGGTGATAGAGATGTTAGCGGGGAGGGAAGGGGATTTTGGATGATAGGAGGGTTGGAAGGAGATCAACATTAGTTAAATGTTACTTACCTTATATAACGATATAACACCAACTGTGGTATAGACATAATTTGGTTCTTTAATGGTCTAACTTTTTGTTTCAAATACTGGTAAGCTAGTAAAAATCCAGATATGAAAAAGAATGTATCTACTGATAAAGGAGCCGTTGTAATGTATCCCGCATATCTGCTCTTCTGCCACTAAAAAGTAAAATTATACATTAGACTCGCATTTAACCAAAAGTGAGCGTTTCTGGGGATAATTACAACCATTGACAAATGAACTTTAGTAACATGGCTCAATAAGTGCTAATATTTTGAAAGATTCATAAGCGTAGTGCTATTGCGAGCAACAGCTAGACGCTAACAGGATGAAGCACACTGCTTAATTTTCAAGTTCAAGGCGGAAAAAATTCTACAAATTTGCAAATGAATAGAAAATATTTGTTAGAAAATTTTGTTATTTAGTTTTAAAATTCTGAAACTTTGTAGATACGATATTATTGTACCCATGAATACACCAAAAATAGTAAAGAAATTATAAGAAGCATGGGAATATTTTTCATGGGGGTTGAAAGATTTATGAATCTACGAAAGATGTAAAGTAAATGTAGTGAAATAAATCTAGGCTCTTAAAGGATGGTTTTTGAAGGGGTGCGGGTGCAGATAACAATTTTATATTTCTAGGACGAAATTATTTCAATTATCTTTTTTCTGTTCTTAATGCAAAATAGTTTACTTTATAATTTTAGGTTGTTCTTAAAACTGTATTAAGGAGGTTGAGGCGTTAGACGAAAATAATGAGGACAATCTGAAATAAAGTTTTTTTAATAGATTTTTATACGACACAATTTTCTGTAAAAAATTCAGTCATTAGGAAACTCATAAAGTTAAAAATTTTGGAAGACTTTTACATGTAGTCTTATGAAAAATATGACAACCCAGCATGCAAACGGTAAATTTTAACACAAATAACTAAATAAAACACACTACTATGTTTCCTACCACATAGTGGTAGAAAACATAGTACTCTGTTTTATTCAGTTATTTATGCAAAATGATTAACTAGCACAGAGTAACGGCTCCTTTAATACATTTTTTGTTACATTTTAATTTATAGAAAATAACCAAATATTGTCAGCAGTTCCGAAAACTAACTATGTAAAGCATTAATGTTTTACACATATTTTAATATATATTGTTTACAATTTAATTAGGAGACGTTTAATAATTTAAAAAAATATTAAAAATTTGTAAACTGTCAAATTTCTTTTTTCGTTAATGATTTTTTACTGATTTTTCAATTATTTAATGATTTAATTTTAATCTTTACTGCTTCTCATCTTTTTAAAAAATAATTACTGAAAGAAATTTGCAATATACAGAGATATTTATATAAATTTATTTATTTTTTTAAAGTTTTGACAAAACAGCCAAAAGTTAGTTCATTACGTAAAATAATTAAATCTACCAAGGGCCGGTTTTTCGATGTCCAGTTAAAAGTGCCAGATAGGTAGCTGCTAGTTAAGTTTAGCTGGCAGTTATATCTATGGTAGTGTTTATCAACAGTAATTTAACTGCCAGCTACGTATTCATGAGTTTAAATATTTCTTAGCTATGTTGGCACTACCGATTCTACCTGAAGTTCCTTTCAATTGGTTTATTAAAATTGCGCGCATGTTTTGGTGGCACTTTATCCTCAAAATTCATTGCGTTGTCTAGCGTGTTGATTGATGTTATGTTCTTAATTTTGTGCATTTTCTTATCAGCAATAATTGCCGTAAAAACGAAAAAAGGTGCTACAACTACACTTTAAGCGATTGGAGAAACAGAATTATTCCTGAAACTCAGGGATATGTAAAACAGTTTCTTTACGCAGACGAAATCTTTATAAAAAAATTTTATCATCATAATTCTCAAAATTATTTCCTCGTTCCCTTATGGTATAGGGCCTCCTTTCATACTTTATAATTTGTATAATATCATCGTTTTAATCACTCATATCCAGAATATTATTATTATTATCCATTATTGGCATATATTTAATATAAATCACAAATTAAAAACGAACACATCAATCAATCACATTGGTTTTTAGGTTAGAATGTTTTAGAATTGTCTGAAATGAAACGAAATGCGCATGTGCAAAACCATTAACAGTAGAATAAATCCTTAACTGGCACTTTTAACTCTCTGCCTAAATTTACTTTCAGATAGTGAGTTTAACCCTCCGGTAAATTTTACCTGCACATTGAAAAACAGTTTATCTGCCAGCTAAATTGTAACAGGTAGTTAAGCTATTTAACTGGACATTGAAAAACCGACCCTTAACCTATTAATTAATAATAAAAAATGATTTATTTATGCCTTGGAGTTTGGAGTTTGGAGTTTGTGGGAGGGCAGTCACATTTAGGTGACCGCAGCACCTAGGCCCCATTGGGCCCCTTGTACGTCCTCCCGAGGGATACAGGATTCTACCTAGGCCTCCAACCATCCTAATCTTGTGAAGAAGGTGGTGATGCTGCTTAGGGGAATATCCCTCAAGTCGGCCAGTGTAGGCCAACGTTCTCCCAAAATGGATTCTCTGCTAGAGGAGACTGCCGGGCACTCACAGAGTACGTGTTGGACAGTCTCGTCTTCTTGTTCACAACCTCTGCATAGGGGTGTGTCATTTAACTTCATGTTGTAAAGGTGCTTCCTCAGCTGGCAATGACCAGTAAGAATTCCTGTCGCGAAGCGCAGGTTCTTCCTGGACATTCCTAGGTAGATCATCGTTGTATCCTTGTCAGGGTATCTAAGCAGATCCCTGGCCAACTGACAACTATGAGTTTCATCCCACAGTTTTTTAAATTTTCTGTGGGTGTCTTCTTTAATCATTAGCATTATTGCTGAGGTCGGCAGTATGTTGGAAGGGCCAGGTCCAAGTATACTTAGACTGGCTGCCTTCTTAGCCAGACTGTCAGCTTCCCTGTTGCCTCTGCACTGTGCATGCCCTTTGACCCAGCATAGAATGACACTGTTCATGCTGGAGGCGCCTACGAGTGCCTGATGGCATTCCCATACTGACCCTGTTGTTATTTTGTGTCTCTGTAGGGCCAGTAGTGATTGTCTACTATCAGTGTAGATTTTTATTGTTTTTCCCGTTATTTGTCTACGGGAAATTTCTTTTGCGGCTATGGTTATTCCCGCCAGTTCTGTTTGTATTATACTGGCTTGTTTGTCCATAGCCCATTTAATTTGAATTTGCAGGTTCCTGGAGTATACCCCACAACCTGTTCCTTCTTTCTTTTTCGATCCGTCTGTGAAGATGTTAACTGTTCCTTCACTGACGGCCTCATTGCTACTGTTGGTGTGTATTTCATAGGGTCTATCAAAGATGAACTGTGGAGAAATACCATCTGCACGTACCTGCAGAAGTGGCATTTGTTTAATTGCCTCATTCCACAGCCGGCATCTGGTCACTCCACATCCTATGTTTGGCTGTATGCCAACGGATTTGAGACGTGCCATAGTAGTTAGGCCCACCTCTTCTAGATATATGTCTAGTGGTGGCAGGCACAGCATCACTTCCATTGCTCTTGTTGGTGTTGTTCTCATAGCTCCAATTGTGTTTAAACAGGCTACTCGTTGTACCTGGCTGAGCTTACGTTTCGCTACAGTCTGCTGACTCTTAGGCCACCAGACGATGGCTCCATAGGCTATCATTGGTCTTATTATAGCAGTGTAAATCCACATAGCCACTTTGGGTTTCATTCCCCAGGTTTTCCCTATGGTTCTGCGGCACTGCTCAAAAGAGATGTAAGCCTTCTTTAGTCTTCTGTCTAAATGAAGATTCCATGTTAGTTTGGCATCAAAAGTTACTCCAAGGTATTTTACTTCTGATGCGAAATTTAGTGTGGTATTTAGGAGAACGGGGGCCGTCATTGGCCCCAATTTCCTTTTCATTGTGAAGAGGACCAGCTCTGTCTTCCTGGGGTTGACCGACAGAGAGTGTTCTCTGCACCATCTTTCGATTATTCTCAGGGCCATCTGCATTCGATCACAGAGGACTCCTTCGAATTTACCACTAAGCAGTATCGTTAGATCATCTGCGTATGCAATTGTGTGGAATCCCTCGGAGTTGAGGCGGCGCAGGAGGCTGTCAAGAACTAAGTTCCATAGAAGAGGTGATAAGACACCCCCCTGAGGACAGCCTCTTGCAACCATTCCTCTAACAGCGATGTCTCCCATGTTAATCTGTACCGCTCTTTTTGAGAGCATATGCCTTTATGGCAATATTTATTAGTATTATCCGATTTAGAATTCGACTTACTTTTGATTGAGACTGTAACACCTCAACCTCCTTAAGATGTGTTGTAAATTAACTTGTGTTTAAAATTAATTGTCCTAAGTAGAGAGGTGTAAAAGTAGGGAATTGTAATTTTCTGAATATCTACAAATTCTGCTGTATAGTTTAATTCATTTTGATTTAAGTTTTGTCACTTTAAGAACTATAATTACTTATTATTATTTATCATTTTATAAAGAAAAGCTGCTAACATCTGCTACTTTAATCATGATTTTACTTTTTAGTTACATATGCTATACCACAGAGAAATCTCTATGAGGTATGGTCAATGGAATCTGACAAAGAGGAAGATAATAATAGGATGTTCTCTCATGTACATTGTAGAGGAACTTTAGAACAGGCAATAATCTACAAAATTTAAGAAATTGGATATCAAATTTCTGAAAGATGGCGAAATAGTTATAGGATTAAGGGAAAGTTTTTAAAAACTAATTATTCCTGGTTGGATGGGGAAATTAAAGTTAGTGAACTGGAAAAGTTGATGGAGGACACACCTAGTCAGCCACCAACTTCCGAGACACTCGCCCTTATTCAGGAGCTCATCAAAAAGGCACAAAGCCACTCACACCATGTTCCATGCATAAACCAAGACAATTACTAACTGCAAAATCCTATAAAGAATGTGTTTCATTACAAGTATAAGCAAGCAAAAAGTAATTTACTTTTAAACATGTATAGAGTATATAGGCTCCATTACTAGCTAGGTAATACAGCTGAAAATCTATCTTTTTGATTCAGTCAATGTCAAACAATGACAAAAATGTTGATAATTGTCTTGGTTTTTGCATGGAACATCGTGTGAGTGGCTTTGTGCCTTTCTGATGAGCTCCAGAATAATGGCGAAAAACGTTTCAAAGAGTAAGCGTCTCCAAAAAAACAGAATGATAGAGTTCATGAAAATGTAATCCATTTGAATGAAAAATTTTCCAGCTGCCATTAATTTGAAATTTATTCTTGACTTCGGATTCGTGATCAACGACCCAAAAAACCCATGCAAAGGTCATAAAAAATAATTAAAAAATTTTTTGTCAAAGAATCTCCTTTATTGAAGTTTATGGGGGTTACATGGGGGTGTAGAGAAAAATTGACGCGGCAAAATTATTTTTTACCAAATTTAATTTCAGCGCATCAAAATAATTAGGAAACGGTTTTTCTAATTGCAAAGACTGACATTTATTTTTTCTGTAGACCTGTGTAATTATAGATTGCGGGCATTAATATCACCCGCTAGTAATATTGTATTCTTCAACATTATCTGTCTAGGTAAATACCTCCTGAGCAAGCAGGCTGTGTTCCGGGACGTGACACTAGAGAACAAATATTGAAAACACGTCAATTTATCCGTTGAGGCTTATTGCAAAGAATCCATTTTCAACATACCTACACTGAAACAATGTAACATTATTTAAATGTGACTTAAAATAACTACTAACGCATTAGCTGTAGTGTTTATATGAGGGTTGTAGCGTACTCATTTTAAGATAGAAGCTACATGTACATTTCATATAGAGCTCCCCAAAAAGAAATGAAAAGCGGTAACCAAGAAAGAAAATAGAAAATACTTCAAGAATAATATTCTGACAAAAAATTAATAATTTTTAATTTACTGTTTGTTTTAACTTGAAACAATATTATATTATTGTAATATACATTTGCAATATATGACAATTCAAGATATTTAATTTTATTTTAATAAATCTGTGGTTAACACTAACCACAACTGGTGACCCCGACGTGATACAATTGGCGTGGTTTCGTCTAGACCATTGACCAGTTGGAGCATTTTGGTGCCCGGCGCAGAGGAAGTCTCGTCTGAAATTTATAGCTGAATTTATGGTTTTGGATCCCTCCGAATTGGCAGTCTGAGAGTTGTTTTTATTAGCATTGATGCTAAGTGTTATTTGCGAGGCCAAGTGAGTACGTTGCATATATTACTCACCATTACTTAAAGATTTGCTAAGCAATCAATATTTTTATTTTTTTTTTTTTTTTCCTACGTTTGTCAATTTGTGATATTAATAATGGTTGATCCACCTCAGACAACTGTCGAGTTAATCGAATCCCTGCCTGTTAATCAACAATGTGTAACGTCTGTCAAATTACCCCCTTTTTGGATGTCAAATCCATTGATATGGTTCATGCAAGTTGAGGCACAATTTAATGTTTCAAGAATAACCTCTGATCGTAAAAAATACGACCTAATTGTTGCCCATTTACCCTTGGAGATAATCAATAATATTTACGATGTTATCATTAATCCTCCAGAACGAGATTTATATGGTAATTTGAAAACTATTGTAATTTCACGCCTTTCCTCCAGTGAAGAGAAAAGACTTGAAGATTTATTAATCGGTTCAGAAATTGGAACCAGGAAGCCTTCAGATTTTTATCGTTCTATGTTAAGTGTTGTTGGCGGTTCGCACATGGTGAGTCAGGATTTGCTAATGAATTTGTGGAAACGACGTTTACCGAAAACAGTTTATATTGCCTTGACTGCTTCGGGAAAGTCAGATTTGCAAGTAGTTCTCGACATAGCTGATAAAGTTTGGGAATCTTGTCAGACTCCAGTTCAATCTAATTTTTCGGCTTTGCCTGTTTCAATCCCTGACACGTTTCCGCCCACAACATTATCAGACCTTTTAACTACTTTTAATAACTTTTCTACAAGTTTCCAATTGACTTTAAATCAAGTTTTACAAAGGCAACAATCACTTGAATCACAATTGTCTACTTTACAATCTTCGAATGATACGATTCGTCCTTCCACGTCTCTAAATGAAACACGTTGTACTAATTGTCATAACCGACGTCGTTCACATTCGCGATTTTCTAATAATCGAAATAATTTTGATCCTTCATGCAACACAATTTGCTATTATCATCAAGTATATAAAGACCGAGCATATATGTGCGGCGGTCCTTGGTGTACTTTTTATAACGTTCCATTATTTGATAATAAGTCAAATAAATCGAATAATTCAAAAAACTAGACAGTTCTATTGTCATGTCTGCTGACACTAGAGAGCTTGACAGCAGACGTCGCCTTTTTATTTTTGATGTATCAAATAATTTTCGCTTTTTGATTGATACCGGAGCAGATTTGTCGGTTATACCGAGAAATGCTTTTACAGATTTAAAGGTAAACAAGGATTTAGTTCTTACCACGGCTAACGGTGGAATTGTTTACACCTACGGTAAGAAACTTTTGAAAGTCAATTTGGGATTACGTCGTGTGTTTACTTCCATATTTAATATAGCTGACCTACAGATCCCGATTATTGGTGCAGATTTTTTGGCACATTTTGGTTTAATTGTGGACTTGAAGAACAATATTTTGATCGATAACAAGACATGTTTGTCAGTGAATTGTTACGCCGAAACTAGTTCTGTCATTTCCACGAGGTTATTTTCTTTTGAAGACCAATATACGGCATTATTGCATGATTTTCCGCAATTGGTGGGAACACCAGATTATTTTTTACCTGTAAAACATACTGTTCAACATTTTATTGTGACTGAGGGTCATTTACCTTTTAACCGTCCACGTAGATTGGATGCAGTGAAATTTGATATTGCTAAGGAGGAATTCGCCCATATGGTAGAATTAGGGATTTGTAGAGCATCTTCTTCATCTGTCGCTACTCCACTACATATGGTTGCAAATCACCATATTGTGGTTAGTGTTAACCACAGATTTAATAAAATAAAATTAAATATCTTGAATTATCATATATTCCAAATGTATAATACAATAATATAATATTGTTTCAAGTTAAAACAAACAGTAAATTAAAAATTATTAATTTTTTGTCAGAATATTATTCTTGAAGTATTTTCTATTTTCTTTCTTGGTTACCGCTTTTCATTTCTTTTTGGGGAGCTCTATATGAAATGTACATGTAGCTTCTATCTTAAAATGAGTACGCTACATATACCCCTCTGCCAAAAGAAAAATTACCCCAAGCAATCAATAACAAAATGAACACGTTTAGGTAAAGAGGTATTTGCAATATATGATAATTCAAGATATTTAATTTTATTTGATTAAATCTGTGGTTAACATTAATCACAATTGGTGACCCCGACGTGATACAGTTGGCGTGGTTTCGTCTAGACCATTGACCAGTTGGAGCATTTTGGTGCCCGGCGCAGAGGAAGTCTCGTCTGAAATTTATAGCTGAATTTATGGTTTTGGATCCCTCCGAATTGGCAGTCTGAGAGTTGTGTAGCGTACTCATTTTAAGATAGAAGCTACATGTACATTTCATATAGAACTCCCCAAAAAGAAATGAAAAGCGGTAACCAAGAAAGAAAATAGAAAAATACTTCAAGAATATTATTCTGACAAAAAATTAATAATTTTTAATTTACTGTTTGTTTTAACTTGAAACAATATTATATTATTGCATTATACATTTGCAATATATTATGATAATTCAAGATATTTAATTTTATTTTATTAAATCTGTGGTTAACACTAACCACAATTGGTGACCCCGACGTGTACAATTGGCGTGGTTTCGTCTAGACCATTGACCAGTTAAAGCATTTTGGTGCCCGGCGCAGAGGAAGTCTCGTCTGAAATTTATAGCTGAATTTATGGTTTTGGATCCCTCCGAATTGGCAGTCTGAGAGTTGTTTTTATTAGCATTGATGCTAAGTGTTATTTGCGAGGCCAAGTGAGTACGTTGCATATATTACTCACCATTACTTAAAGATTTGCTAAGCAATCAATATTTTTATTTTTATTTTTTTTTCCTACGTCTGTCAATTTGTGATATTAATAATGGTTGATCCACCTCAGACAACTGTCGAGTTAATCGAATCCCTGCCTGTTAATCAACAATGTGTAACGTCTGTCAAATGACCCCCTTTTTGGATGTCAAATCCATTGATATGGTTCATGCAAGTTGAGGCACAATTTAATGTTTCGAGAATAACCTCTGATCGTAAAAAATACGACCTAATTGTTGCCCATTTACCCTTGGAGATAATCAATAATATTTACGATGTTATCATTAATCCTCCAGAGCGAGATTTGTATGGTAGTTTGAAAACTATTGTAATTTTACGCCTTTCCTTCAGTGAAGAGAAAAGACTTGAAGATTTATTAACCGGTTCAGAAATTGGAACCAGGAAGCCTTCAGATTTTTATCGTTCTATGTTGTGTTGTTGGCGGTTCGCACATGGTGAGTCAGGATTTGCTAATGAATTTGTGGAAACGACGTTTACCGAAAACAGTTTATATTGCCTTGACTGCTTCGGGAAAGTCAGATTTGCAAGTAGTTCTCGACATAGCTGATAAAGTTTGGGAATCTTGTCAGACTCCAGTTCAATCTAATTTTTCTGCTTTGCCTGTTTCAATCCCTGACACGTTTCCGCCCACAACATTATCAGACCCTTTAACTACTTTTAATAACTTTTCTACAAGTTTCCAATTGACTTTAAATCAAGTTTTTCAAAGACAACAATCACTTGAATCACAATTGTCTACTTTACAATCTTCGAATGATACGATTCGTCCTTCCACGTCTCTAAATGAGACACGTTGTACTAATTGTCATAACCGACGTCGTTCACATTCACGATTTTCTAATAATCGAAATAATTTTGATCCTTTATGCAACACAATTTGCTATTATCATCAAGTATATAAAGACCGAGCATATATGTGCGGCGGTCCTTGGTGTACTTTTTATAACGTTCCATTATTTGATAATAAATCAAATAAATCGAATAATTCAAAAAACTAGACAGTTCTATTGTCATGTCTGCTGACACTAGAGAGCTTGACAGCAGACGTCGCCTTTTTATTTTTGATGCATCAAATAATTTTCGCTTTTTGATTGATACCGGAGCAGATTTGTCGGTTATACCGAGAAATGCTTTTATAGATTTAAAGGTAAACAAGGATTTAGTTCTTACCACGGCTAACGGTGGAATTGTTTACACCTACAGTAAGAAAGTTTGGAAGGTTAATTTGGGATTACGTCGTGTGTTTACTTTCATATTTAATATAGCTGACATACAGATCCCGATTATTGGTGCAGATTTTTTGGCACATTTTGGTTTAATTGTGGACTTGAAGAACAATATTTTGATCGATAACAAGACATGTTTGTCAGTGAATTGTTACGCCGAAACTAGTTCTGTCATTTCCACGAGGTTATTTTCTTTTGAAGACCAATATACGGCATTATTGCATGATTTTCCGCAATTGGTGGGACCACCAGATTATTTTTTACCTGTAAAACATACTGTTCAACATTTTATTGTGACTGAGGGTCATTTACCTTTTAACCGTCCACGTAGATTGGATGCAGTGAAATTTGATATTGCTAAGGAGGAATTCGCCCATATGGTAGAATTAGGGATTTGTAGAGCATCTTCTTCATCTGTCGCTACTCCACTACATATGGTTGCAAAGAAGGAACCCAATGACTGGCGTCCGTGTGGTGACTACCGACAGTTAAACGCTGTAACAGTTCCTGATAGGTACCCCTTACCACACATACAAGATTTTAATGCTCATTTATTTGGTTATAAAGTATTTTCGAAAATCGATTTGATTCGTGCTTATCATCAGATACCTGTCGCCGAGTGTGACATTTATAAGACAGCAATCACAACCTCTTTCGGCTTATTCGAATTTATGCGAATACCCTTTGGTTTGAGAAATGCTGGTCAGACATTCCAAAGATTTATGAATGAAATTTTTTCTAACTTGAAATTTGTTTTCGTGTATCTTGATGATATTCTTGTAGCGAGCTCGGATCATACACAACATTTGGAACATTTACGCTTAATCTTTGAACGCCTTAATGACTATGGAATCAATATCAAACCAACTAAATGTGTTTTTGGCACTAGTGGTTTGACCTTTTTGGGACATTATATTAGTCCAGAAGGTATTGTGCCATCTAAAGAGAGAGTTGAAGTTATTATTAATTTTCCTCAACCATCTACTATTAAACAACTTCAACGTTTCATCGGTATCATTAATTTTTATCATAGATTTGTCCCTAATTTTTCAGAAATTTTGAATCCTTTACATTTGTTGAATGCTAGAATGTTGCGTGATAAAAGTAAAGTTATTAATTTCTGGCCATTGGATTGTTCTGCTAGTTTTGAGAAAGCTAAGCAAGCTTTAATAAATGCCACAGTTTTAGCTCACCCTAGTTGTTTGGAAGGAGTGACACTTTCATTAACTGTGGATTGTTCTAGTGTATCAATGGGTTCGGTGTTAGAACAGACATTTCATAATTCTACTTCTCCGTTAGGTTTCTTTTCTCGAAAACTGACAGATGCGCAAAAACGATATTCTGTTTTTGACAGAGAGTTACTGTCACTTTTCACTTCAATTAAACATTTTAGACATATATTGGAAGGCCGCGTTTTTACTTGTTATACCGATCATAAACCGTTGGTTTACGCTTCATCGTCAAAAGCAGACCGTTCACCTCGACAGATCAGACATTTGGAATTTATTTTACAATTATTTACAAACGATTTACGACACATTCCAGGTCATGCTAATATTGTCGCAGATACTATGTCACGGATTGATGACGTTAACGTTTTGGAACAAGATACTTCAGACATCGTAGACTCGTTAAACTCTTCCAGTTTTAATTTAGCAATATTAAAAACTACCCAAGATGATGATGATCAACTTATTTCTTTATTAAACAATCAAAAGGTGAATAATAAAAACAGTAAAATAAGCTATTTGTTAAAACAAATTACCTTTTCGGATTCACATTTTTTAATTTGGTGCGATGTTTCACGTAATGGATGTCGTCCCTACGTACCAAAATGTTTACGTCGAGTAGTTTTCAATATTTTTCATAATTTAACTCATGCTGGCATTAAAGCAACTAAAAAATTGATAACCACTAAGTATTTCTGGCCCAGGATGAATTCTGATTGTAATTTATGGACAAAAACCTGTATCAACTGTCAAACTTCAAAAGTCAACCGTCATACTAAGACACCTATAGGTGATTTTGAGATACCCAAAGGCCGTTTTGAACACATTCATATTGATATTGTAGGACCTTTACCTCCTTCACATGGTAATTCTTATATATTGACAGTTGTTTGAAAACTACGTATGTCGTTTCGGTGTTCCACTAGACATAACAACAGACCAAGGAGTGCAATTTGAGTCAACTCTATTTTCGGAATTTTCAAAGTTTTTAGGTTTTCACCGGATTCGCACAACTAGTTACCACCCTCAGAGTAATGGCATGGTTGAACGATTCCATCGAACCCTAAAAACCACATTATTAGCGAGAGCAAATACATCACATTGGTACGAAGAACTCCCTATCATTTTGTTGGGTTTGAGAGCTATGCCTAAAACTGATTTGCGTTACTCATCAGCTGAACTAGTTTACGGTCAAACGTTACGCCTCCCCAGAGAATATTTCATTAAATCAAATTTTGACCCACAAGTTTCTAATTTTATTGTTAAATTACGTGAATATTTTGATAATTTACAATTTACTGCCTCAAAACGTCAATTTTGTCAAAAATCTTTTATCAGCTCTGATATTAACAATTGTACATACGTTTTCCTTCGAGAAGCTCGATTGAAATCTAAGTTTTCACCTTTATTTGATGGGCCTTTTGAGGTAGTTTCTCGAACTGATAAGATTGTGACTATCCTTAAACGGGGTAAAGCTGTCACTGTCAGTCTTGACAGAGTTAAACCCGCTTATTTGTTGACTGATGAGGTGGATCAAACTTTTACTTCTTTACCTAAACGTGTTCATTTTGTTATTGATTGCTTGGGGTAATTTTTCTTTTGGCAGAGGGGTATATGTAGCGTACTCATTTTAAGATAGAAGCTAAATGTACATTTCATATAGAACTCCCCAAAAAGAAATGAAATGCGGTAACCAAGAAAGAAAATAGAAAAATACTTCAAGAATATTATTCTGACAAAAAATTAATAATTTTTAATTTACTGTTTGTTTTAACTTGAAACAATATTATATTATTGTATTATACACATGCAATATATGATAATTCAAGATATTTAATTTTATTTTATTAAATCTGTGGTTAACACTAACCACAACTTGTTTTTATTAGCATTAATGCTAAGTGTTATTTGCGAGGCCAAGTGAGTACGTTGCATATATTACTCACCATTACTTAAAGATTTGCTAAGCAATCAATATTTTTTTTTTCCTACGTCTGTCAATTTGTGATATTAATAATGGTTGATCCACCTCAGACAACTGTCGAGTTAATCGAATCCCTGCCTGTTAATCAACAATGTGTAACGTCTGTCAAATTACCCCCTTTTTGGATGTCAAATCCATTGATATGGTTCATGCAAGTTGAGGCACAATTTAATGTTTCGAGAATAACCTCGGATCGTAAAAAATACGACCTAATTGTTGCCCATTTACCCTTGGAGATAATCAATAATATTTACGATGTTATCATTAATCCTCCAGAGCGAGATTTGTATGGTAGTTTGAAAACTATTGTAATTTCACGCCTTTCCTCCAGTGAAGAGAAAAGACTTGAAGATTTATTAACCGGTTCAGAAATTGGGACCAGGAAGCCTTCAGATTTTTATCGTTTTATGTTAAGTGTTGTTGGCGGTTCGCACATGGTGAGTCAGGATTTGCTAATGAATTTGTGGAAACGACGTTTACCGAAAACAGTTTATATTGCCTTGACTGCTTCGGGAAAGTCAGATTTGCAAGTAGTTCTCGACATAGCTGATAAAGTTTGGGAATCTTGTCAGACTCCAGTTCAATAAATAAATAAAATAAATAAAGCAAGCTGGTAAAAGTACAGAAACTTGAAATTCGGTCTATGTACTAGAAGCCAAGGCATTAGATTTTTTATAATATTTTGCAACTCCCTACCACCGCAACTCCATAAAAGGGTTGATAAACTAAAATTGAGATATTCACTTGAGATTTGATACACATGTGCATTATAACGACATGTGGCACTAGATTATATTTTGAGATGATTCCGTTGAAGTGGGAGTTAAATAGGGGTAAATAGATGAAAATAAGTAAAGCAACTAGTAAGAGTACAGAAATATGGGATTTGGTGTATATACTAGAAAGCAAGGCCTCAGACTTCTTTCTAGTATTTTTCAAATTTTTCTATGATATTTGCCCCAAATATTATTAAAATTCTATGACCAATAATTTCCATATACTAGAGTGTAAGTATAGTAAAGATGTTTCCTTTAAAGTGACTTGGACGAGAGAATAAATATCTTAAACTGAAATGTTTTCTGCAAATTTCCTGGACAGACCATCGCACTATCCTGCATCGTATTTTCTAGAATCTTCTTATTCCTTGCCATAGCAACTGGAGTCAGGACAATATGGAACATTTGATTGTCCAAGAAAAACTAGATGGGAAGAGATAAAGAGGAATATCACCAAAATGTTGGGCTGATGCCACCAAATTATTAATGGGAAAGAGAAGTGAGACCGGACACTTAACAAGCAGCCGCGGTAGATTGCATGAAGCTGTGAAACATGCTATGCAGTAAAGGACTGCCAAGATGTAAATAAAAAGAAGATACAATATAAAATTGACTATCAAAATTATCAGAAAATATCTCGGTAGTTAATAATAAATCTGACGATTAAAGAAAATGAAATTTGCGAAATTCTTTCAAGGTACTAATTTGGAATTATAGAAAATGAATCTAAAACTTTCTTGCAATATTGCAAAAACTGAGATTTTCTATCCTCGCCCGCATTTTTTATCGATGTAAAGACTTGAATAATTCCTAGGCATCATTAGCGAATATATCAAGTGCCATAATAAATAAGAACGGCTATGATATTGATGCTAGATGTCGAAATATGGTGTAGTTGTCACAGATGCCAAGGAGTGTCTGTACTTTTTTTCCTATTCTTTTCTTCTTTTCTTTCCTATCGTCTAACTTACGAAGTATTTATTTATGATTAAAACTCTTATCATAATCTTTAGTGGTATAATTTAGTAATGGTATTTGAGGAAAAATATGTCACTATTAGAGTTGCATTAAAAGTTTAGAACTTTTCAACACTAATTGAAAAACAGAGTATATTTGTTGAATAAATATGACGATATAATACTTACTTTTGTAATTGCAGGTGTATTCATAAGAGGGAAATATTGCAATACTTGATATGTATGTCCAGCTACAATCCACATCATACTAATTGCTCTTAATCCATGAAAAGTTTGTATCTGTTCTTTGGAGTTTCTGGAAATATGTAACAACTTTCTACCATTTGATAACATAGAAAATGCGACATACAACGGATGGGAGCTCTCTAAAAATAATTATAAGTTTAAAGCGGTTATTCACAACAACTAAACAGATAATTTTTTCAAATAAAAACCAAGGAAATTAATACAATTTTGACCATATGGGTTAAAACTAATTAATGCAATGCATGCTAATTATCACATGCGTTTATCACTTGCGCTTAGTTTTCTCGATTATCTAAATAACGTTTCGACAGAATCGAATGTACCATCTTCAGGTTCTACTAATTTTCGTTGCTCGAACTGAACTAACGTGCTGGTCATTGTATACATTACAGGCTGTGTACACGCATGCGCATTTCGTTTATTGTCATTGGCTCTTATCCGTTTGCGTATAATAGTCATTACTCAGTATTAAACTGCAGCTCCTCGGGACAGATCCTATCGACGGAAGCTGTGGTGTATCATTGCAATTTGTCTGTACTTAGCTGAACATCTGCGTGATTGTGTCTATCCTCATAAATCATAGTATACCTAAGTTATACGTAGCTCATGTCTGTGGCACCCTCCAGCCGTTCGTTTCCTATCCATACATCTGCCTGAAAGTGCTGGTTCCCATAAGCCAGGAAATCGCTGCTTGATAAATACTTTAGGCGTTTTTATCTATTTCTATAGTCTCTTTGGTGATTCTAGATATGTAATGCTCAATGTTGGCTACTATTCTGGTGTTATCAAAGCCAATCTTGAATTTTGTGGTTTTTATATGCTGTTCTAAAGACGATGACTTCTACCACTTTCGTATTGCCTTAACATTATTTTTCCTTGCACTTATCCGTTCATTGATGTGTCCCATGTATCAGTCTTGGCATAGGATCTCGTATTTTTCTGTCTGTTCTGAATGGTGTTTCTGTCTTATGTATGCCCAGAAGATGCTGATTTTGTTCATTGTCCTCTCAAGTATGGTAAATACTCGTTTTTCGCTTTTCGAAATCCTTTTGTGGTTTTCGAATGATCATTTTTAATACTGTATTGTGTACTGAAGGTATTAACTTAATTCAACCTTCTGAAGTGATGATATCTCTTCTATCTATGTCTATCCGTGTGGGTGGGTTTCTGGTACATAGTATGGTCTGGGATTCCGTCTTGTTTCTTCTTTGATATTACGTTCATAAATGGAAGCTGACTTTCGTTTCTACCTCCATCGTCAAATTAATTTAAACTTGAAAGTAAATCAAAAAGTCTAGCAAATTGTTTAGATATTCCCATCTATGAGTATATATTACGAATATGTCATAGACGTTTCAGTTTAAGTAGTAGGTACCGTTTACATTGCTCGATTCTCTAAGTAATCTATATTTGTTTTGCCCGTAACGATGGACGTTGTATATGAAATAGGTTTTGCTTAAATCCTAACGAATTAGGTTGAGAATGTGTTCTGCTGCATGATGCGTTTGTCTGATATTTTCCAATGACTTTTCTACTATTACTATTGTGGAAAACGACAATACATAAAAGTTCATTTCAGTATGATCCGATTAGACGATCTCGTTACTTTAGCATCTTGATGAAATATTGCATATTCTTAAGAGAGGATGTTCCTATTTCAGTTAAAAGCTACAAATGTACTGTCAAATACTTCACTAATTCCTTCAACAAAATTGATCATCAGTTTCGATAGATTCAACTTTTTGGGTAGTCTTTTTGAAGCCTTCCATAATGAAGATATTCTAGATATTTTTGGCAGAAATTAGTCCTATAATTTCCTAGCTCCAAATAACTTGTTGTGTGAAGGCGTTTAGTTTTATATCTGTAAGATATTATTCATCACTAAAGTCATCCAAGCTGATATTTTTCTCTTATCAATTGTTTCTTTTTATGAAGTGTGCAAATAATTATGTTGAGCACGGTTACTGTTATTTACTGTTGATGTATTAATTGCTATGACGATGTTATCTGTAAAATTTGGTACAGCTGTTTCAACATTCCCACTGTTTAGGTTAGGGACTTTCAACAGTCTATATAATTCAATTTTAACTGTTTCGGTACATCCATGTATTTAATACCAGTGATTCTGTTAACACGTCTGCAAGCTGGAAGAAGCTAATTGTTGTAGACCTTCGTCAATATTAGTCTCGGATTCTTTTTAAAGAGAGTATCCAAAATATGTTGTTGATGGTCTTGGAAATATGGGTAATATGTTGGTGTATTGGAAGTGTATTTGTGGGTATATTGTGAAGTTTTATACCATTTGAATTACTAAGGGGAAAATTCCAGGCAGTATTTTTATTGTAAAGATCGCTTAAGACTAATGTAATCTGATTTTGGTCGAACAGGGTAATGATATCTCTATTGTTAAACGAATTATCTCAGTACACAAAGTCTTTAAAACCAAATAGACCAAGAAGCTGGCGAATTTCGAAAAACTATTGACGAAAGCGTACCTATTATGCGTGAGAGGAATATAGAAAAGAAATCGGTAAACTTTTACGCAAACCCAAAATAGAAACGGTATTCAAAACTGACAAAGAAATGATAGATGTGTGGTACCACACATCTCTCCTACACAGCAGATTATAGTCACAGAACACAAAATTGACCTCGACAATTCCAGAATAGTAGCCAATGTCAAAAATCACGAGTGAGGCCATAGTAATAGAGAAAAGATCTCAGAACCATAATAATCTGGATGACAAGCATAGATTACCTACTTTGTAGAAATCGGCAAGTTGAGATAGATATACAGTGGAAAACCTACTGTTAGGAGGTACTATACCTCAGCGAAGAGACACGTAAGGTATGATACACGACGCGAGAATGGAATCCATCTCATAATGGTACAGTCGAGTACAGATCATATCCGAAGGGATACCGCAACCTACATCGATAAGACTTGTCACAAGGAGTCGCAGTGGAATACTCATTAATCACGATGGTACATGGCAGCCTATGAAGTCCAGATCAATAACAGGTGATGTTTCTGCGACGCCACTACTCGGGACTTGTAGTAAGTATTATTGTACATCACACATGTATATCCATTTAAAGATCTACTTACCAGAATGCATTTTTTCTAAGTAGAAGTCGTATGCCGTGGAAATTATCATTAATAAAATAATTGTTGCGAATATTATTCTGAAATATAAAAGTAGATTAGTGGAAAAACTACTTAAATTCAATTCTAAGAAGTTACAAGATTATGATGTCTTAGAAAATATATTGCATATAGCAACATCATTTTGTATTTATTCAAATAACTCAGATTTCAACATAAGAAATGTATGTTATATGTATAGCAGAAACTTATTTCTAAAACAGGGAAAAAATTCATGTTTAGACCATGTATAGACGGTATTGAGTCAGTGGGTTTCGGCATACGAATATTATACTTACCAAATTTAAATAAATGTTAGGTGAACTTGAAATACCTTAAATGTTATATAATTTGCTCAAATAAAAGCCAATCTTTATCCAGTATGTAATATTTTTAACTATTGAAAAATGAAATAATTTTAACTTACATTGTTACCACATCTGAAGCTGTAAGTTCTTTACCGGTATCAACTGTTACACAATAATCGTCCATAAAAAGAAATGGTAAACCCAATTGACCTATCATTGAGGTATAATCTTCTGCAGTGCAGGCATCTGGCTTGCATATTGATAATATAAAAATTGACTGAAAAATAAATACTACATTATAACCTGTGAAATAAATATTTGCAGTTATTAATATATTAATCACAATAATAATAAAATAGGTAGCTAATAATAGTCATTTAATTATTAAATTCTGGAGCAATTAAATTCTGAAAACTTGATCACTAATAAGTGGAGCTTCTGAATTCTTTAACAGCTTATTTACTAATCGACACACTGTCATAATGTTTGTTATGGTTTTCAGTTCGTTTTAACAAAAGAAACTCGAGAAAATGTAAACCAAAGTTCTCCTCATATACTTCTACACTGTTTTCTATACATTGTACTAAATGGAAAAGATGCCCCCACGCCCTGAAATATTAAAATGAACATATACAGGGTGTCCCGAAAATGATGGACAATATCTCGGATTTGAGTAGAACTAGTGAAAATAAGGTCACAAGTTCGTATATTTTTCTTTCCCCTGAGGTACCTGTAGGAAGATATTCGCTTTTGAAGTTGAGAGTTAAAAATCAATTTCTCGCGATAACTTTTTTATTGTTCAATCGATTTTAATAATTTTTGGGTCAGTATCATATTATTTTAATCCAGTTGAGTCAGTGCATTCGAACCTTGGATGACATTCTTGGGGGCTCGGCGGCAGAGCTCCCATTGCCTTAATAAGTTGTAAAAAAAAATTCAGTCTATTTTGTTTCATTTCTAAGGTCATTTTAAACTTTTTGAGCCCTTTTTACGTAAAAAATGTATACTGGTTTGATGTCGGTAATATGAACCGTTTTAGAGATAAATGCACTTAACGATGAAATTGCGATTTTCAATCGCACAAATAATAGTAATTTTTTAAAATAAATAAACACGAGGATTATGTACAAAACAACATTTATTTCTCTATAAAGTAGTAGGTACTTACCTTTACTTATAAAAACAAAAAATCTTGAACACACTAAACACAAAATTTGAAACCTGACTGTAGAAAACTAATTAGGGACATGGAAAAATAAAGATCTATGAAATTTCATAACAAATGCTCAATATGAGCACCTACTTCTCTAATGCATGCTTGTCCACGACGAACTAACAATCGCTGGACTCGCCACAACATTCCTTGAGTTTCTCTAATTGCATTTGAATGGCACATAATTCTCTCGTATAATTCTTCTCTTGTCTCTACTGGTGTGGCATATACGAGACTTTTTAAATGCCCCCAGAGGAATAAATCAAGGGGATTTAAATCGGGTGATCGGGGAGGTCAAGAAACAGGCCCATCTCGACCTATCCACCGGTTTTGATATACTCTATTCAAAGGACCCCTCGCTATAAGACTAAAATGCAGGGGTGCCCCATCATGCATACACCACATGTTCTCTCGAGATGCAATGTCAACGTCTTCTAAAAGTTGTGGTAACTGCTATAGGAGAAATTCCAGATAAAGTTGCCCATTCAATCGATTTGGTAACACGAATGGACACAACAAGTTTCGGTCAATAATTCCGGTGCAAATATTAATATGGCGCGTTTGAATTGTGGCATGTGGATTTTCCTCGGCCCAAACGTGTAAGTTATGGGAGTTAATGACCGATCGAATGAAGGCATGGTTTTTTTCGTGGTTCTGTATAAACCACTGCGAAAATTGCACCCTAGCAGGAAAGTCAGCTGGGCTAAAGGCATGTACTTTTTGTATATGGTGCGGATGAAGCAATTGCCCTCTCAAAATTCTTCCAACGATCGATTTTGGGACATTCATTTGTAATGATAATGATCTGATACTGACAGCTGAATTCGCAGCGACTGCATCCAATACGTTTTCTTCTATTTCAACAGTACTTGTTGTCCGCGGAGCAACCCTGTTTACGTAATTTGGAGCAAATCGACCTAAGTAGAGATAGAATTATTAGATTTTTAGTTTTCAAAAAAATTATCTTATTTTTTACCAGTTTCTCTCAGCCGTCAATCAACACGTTCAAAAGTTTTGCTATCAGGTCCCCTTCGATGGCGATACCGTCGAGCGTACAGTCTTTTTGCTTTCAAGGCATTACAAGAAGCCATTCCATACATTAAATGCATATCTGCGTATTCATTGTTAGTGTAAGCCATATTTCAACCGATTAATTACTAAATTAAAGTCGGATTAAGCTAATACTGGAAAATTATGTCACTCCAATTATGTGATATTTTTATCCATGGTAACCATAAACTGTTATTATTACTCGTTTGGTTTTGTACATAAACAGCTACATCGTCTTATCTAGACAAGACGATGTAGCTGTTTTTTCAAATATTAAAAAAATTAATATTAACTCGTTCAATGCGGACCCCAGAACTTGGGCTTCAGCACGTGCGGCACCATTTTTTGTCGTTTTTTTTTCCAAATAATCGACGGAAATGTCATACATAATATGACAAAGTAAAAATTACTATTATTTTTCAACTGAAAATCGCAATTTTATCGTTAAGTATACGTTTTTTACGTAAAAAGGACTCAGGAAGTTGAAAATGACGTTAGAAATAAAACAAAATAGGCTGAAATTTTTTTTACAACTTATTAAGGCAATGGGTGCTCTGCCCCCGAGGCCCCCAAGAATGTTATCCAAGATTCTAATACACTAACCTAACTAGATTGAAATAATATGATACTGACCCAAAAATTAATAATATCGATTGAACAATAAAAAATTTATAGCGAAAAATCGATTTCTAATCCTCGACTTCAAGACCGAATATCTTCGTAGAGGTATCTCGGGGGAAAGAAAAATATATGAACTTCTGACCTTATTTTCACTAGTTCTACGCAAGTCCGAGATATTGTCCACCATTTTCGAAACACCCTATATGTATATAAAAAATCGATTTTTTTGTTTTTCATTTTTTGTAAATAATTGGTTATAACCTTAAATTAATCTAACAGCCACCTCTGCATCATTGTTTACAACTCGCAATTTAGTCACGTTTTTCAACACTTTAATGGAACTGTAATATTCATGCCACGTTGACGGTGTTGTTTACAGAAATTGATAATTGGCTTCAAATCTATTGAAGAATTGTTTCGTTTCAGTTGGAACGAATTATTCAATACTCTCTTCAACGATTTCAGAGATTCTGTCGTCTCGTATTGTTGCTCATTTAACATGTATTTCTTCATCCAACTCAGGTTTGCGATTTAAAGCTTCAACAATGTTGTTTTTTTTTTTCAATTGACAAACTTGGATCAAAAGAGCGATTGTAATAATTTCATGGCTTAAATGATACAATAATCTTTAAGCTTATGTAAAGCAGCATGAAAAATATCACGATCAATAGTTTAATAGTGGTGAATCCTAGACAGGACATTGATATCCTGATAGAGTTTTTAAGAGCAGAAGGAGCACAGAACCAAGCTTTAACGTACGTATATGCTGACAATAGAAATACAAATTTCGCAGAGCGATTCCTCTTCTTCAACTCACAATTTGAATATATTCCGGAACAGAAAAATGTTTAATGAGTGAATAGATTTTGCCATCCATCTCGCATGATGAACAGTTCCTGGAACATTAAATGATGTTCCTGGACGACTTCATGCTTCTCCGAGGAATACCGCTGTTAATTCGAAAAAGTTTCTATAATCGTCCCGTAGTTGATTTTCCTCTGTTGTAATTTAATCATTTTTACTTCCAAGACGCATTTAAGGACAATCTCATATATTCTATACCTATAACGCCAACAAACTAAATACAATAGATCTATTTCTAAAACATGTTTTATTAAAGTACATACACCATTTAAACGTCCAGTGGTGTCAAAAACTAATGGTTTTACAGAATCTTGAAGACCACAACCAGAAAGTGATTCGACAGTAGTAGATGCCTTTTTTTCACTGCAAGCGTAAGGCTATATGTAGCCAGCCATCAGTATTGAATGAAGCTGGTAGTATGATTGTGACGTTAGTTTTTGTCGTAAACCTCTGAAAATGCGAGGAAAACCTTTTACATAAAAAAAAGTTCTCATTGAGATCTAGATCTACAGCTTTTGTTTGCTGTTTTTTCCAAAATCAAAATTATAAGAGATAATAATCCAATAAAATCGATTCTTTACATACATAGATGTTTATTTTAATATTTAAGGTCCCGGGTGCACCCTTTCCCTTTATCCGATTAGGTTGAAACATTACATGAATTTTCTTTCATCAAATGGAACCGATTTAGGGGGAGCCGCAAAGAATATTCCGACCTTTGAAAGTGAGAAACACCCTACTGTATAAGGATACTCAGACTACCCGCCTACCAACACTACGTGGCAGCTTTATTATAAAGACTTGCAGAAAACTGATTTAAATAATTCAAATCCAAATTACAAGATACAGTAAGACTAACTACCCCTTTCAATAGAGAAAACTGTAAGGTACATTGTATTACAGTAGCGGTCTGTAGCGTACTCATTTTAAGATAAAAGCTACATGTACATTTCATATAGAGCTCCCCAAAAAGAAATGAAAAGCGGTAACCAAGAAAGAAAATAGAAAATACTTCAAGAATAATATTCTGACAAAAAAATTAATAATTTTTAATTTACTGTTTGTTTTAACTTGAAACAATATTATATTATTGTATTATACATTTGCAATATATGATAATTCAAGATATTTTATTTTATTTTATTAAATCTGTGGTTAACACTAACCACAATTGGTGACCCCGACGTGATACTATTGGCGTGGTTTCGTCTAGACCATTGACCAGTTGGAGCATTTTGGTGCCCGGCGTAGAGGAAGTCTCGTCTGAAATTTATAGCTGAATTTATGGTTTTGGATCCCTCCGAATTGGCAGTCTGAGAGTTGTTTTTATTAGCATTGATGCTAAGTGTTATTTGCGAGGCCAAGTGAGTACGTTGCATATATTACTCACCATTACTTAAAGATTTGCTAAGCAATCAATATTTTTATTTTTTTTTTTTTCCTACGTCTGTCAATTTGTGATATTAATAATGGTTGATCCACCTCAGACAACTGTCGAGTTAATCGAATCCCTGCCTGTTAATCAACAATGTGTAACGTCTGTCAAATTACCCCCTTTTTGGATGTCAAATCCATTGATATGGTTCATGCAAGTTGAGGCACAATTTAATGTTTCGAGAATAACCTCTGATCGTAAAAAATACGACCTAATTGTTGCCCATTTACCCTTGGAGATAATCAATAATATTTACGATGTTATCATTAATCCTCCAGAGCGAGATTTGTATGGTAATTTGAAAACTATTGTAATTTCACGCCTTTCCTCCAGTGAAGAGAAAAGACTTGAAGATTTATTAACCGGTTCAGAAATTGGAACCAGGAAGCCTTCAGATTTTTATCGTTCTATGTTAAGTGTTGTTGGCGGTTCGCACATGGTGAGTCAGGATTTGCTAATGAATTTGTGGAAACGACGTTTACCGAAAACAGTTTATATTGCCTTGACTGCTTCGGGAAAGTCAGATTTGCAAGTAGTTCTCGACATAGCTGATAAAGTTTGGGAATCTTGTCAGACTCCAGTTCAATCTAATTTTTCTGCTTTGCCTGTTTCAATCCCTGACACGTTTCCGCCCACAACATTATCAGACCTTTTAACTACTTTTAATAACTTTTCTACAAGTTTCCAATTGACTTTAAATCAAGTTTTACAAAGACAGCAATCACTTGAATCACAATTGTCTACTTTACAATCTTCGAATGATACGATTCGTCCTTCCACGTCTCTAAATGAGACACGTTGTACTAATAGTCATAACCGAAGTCGTTCACATTCACGATTTTCTAATAATCGAAATAATTTTGATCCTTCATGCAACACAATTTGCTATTATCATCAAGTATATAAAGACCGAGCATATATGTGCGGCGGTCCTTGGTGTACTTTTTATAACGTTCCATTATTTGATAATAAATCAAATAAATCGAATAATTCGAACAATCTAGACAGTTCTATTGTCATGTCTGCTGACACTAGAGAGCTTGACAGCAGACGTCGCCTTTTTATTTTTGATGTATCAAATAATTTTCGCTTTTTGATTGATACCGGAGCAGATTTGTCGGTTATACCGAGAAATGCTTTTACAGATTTAAAGGTAAACAAGGATTTAGTTCTTACCACGGCTAACAGTGGAATTGTTTACACCTACGGTAAGAAACTTTTGAAAGTTAATTTGGGATTACGTCGTGTGTTTACTTTCATATTTAATATAGCTGACATACAGATCCCGATTATTGGTGCAGATTTTTTGGCACATTTTGGTTTAATTGTGGACTTGAAGAACAATATTTTGATCGATAACAAGACAAGTTTGTCAGTGAATTGTTACGCCGAAACTAGTTCTGTCATTTCCACGAGGTTATTTTCTTTTGAAGACCAATATACGGCATTATTGCATGATTTTCCGCAATTGGTGGGAACACCAGATTATTTTTTACCTGTAAAACATACTGTTCAACATTTTATTGTGACTGAGGGTCATTTACCTTTTAACCGTCCACATAGATTGGATGCAGTGAAATTTGATATTGCTAAGGAGGAATTCGCCCATATGGTAGAATTAGGGATTTGTAGAGCATCTTCTTCATCTGTCGCTACTCCACTACATATGGTTGCAAAAAAGGAACCCAATGACTGGCGTCCGTGTGGTGACTACCGACAGTTAAACGCTGTAACAGTTCCTGATAGGTACCCCTTACCACACATACAAGATTTTAATGCTCATTTATTTGGTTGTAAAGTATTTTCGAAAATCGATTTGATTCGTGCTTATCATCAGATACCTGTCGCCGAGTGTGACATTTATAAGACAGCAATCACAACCCCTTTCGGCTTATTCGAATTTATGCGAATGCCCTTTGGTTTGAGAAATGCTGGTCAGACATTCCAAAGATTTATGAATGAAATTTTTTCTAACTTGAAATTTGTTTTCGTGTATCTTGATGATATTCTTGTAGCGAGCTCGGATCATACACAACATTTGGAACATTTACGTTTAATCTTTGAACGCCTTAATGACTATGGAATCAATATCAAACCAACTAAATGTGTTTTTGGCACTAGTGGTTTGACCTTTTTGGGACACTATATTAGTCCAGAAGGTATTGTGCCATCTAAAGAGAGAGTTGAAGTTATTATTAATTTTCCTCAACCATCTACTATTAAACAACTTCAACGTTTCATCGGTATGATTAATTTTTATCATAGATTTGTCCCTAATTTTTCAGAAATTTTGAATCCTTTACATTTGTTGAATGCTAGAATGTTGCGTGATAAAAGTAAAGTTATTAATTTCTGGCCATTGGATTGTTCTGCTAGTTTTGAGAAAGCTAAGCAAGCTTTAATAAATGCCACAGTTTTAGCTCACCCTAGTTGTTTGGAAGGAGTGACACTTTCATTAACTGTGGATTGTTCTAGTGTATCAATGGGTTCGGTGTTAGAACAGACATTTCATAATTCTACTTCTCCGTTAGGTTTCTTTTCTCGAAAACTGACAGATACGCAAAAACGATATTCTGTTTTTGACAGAGAGTTACTGTCACTTTTCACTTCAATTAAACATTTTAGACATATATTGGAAGGCCGCGTTTTTACTTGTTATACCGATCATAAACCGTTGGTTTACGCTTTATCGTCAAAAGCAGACCGTTCACCTCGGCAGATCAGACATTTGGAATTTATTTTACAATTTACAAACGATTTACGACACATTCCAGGTCATGCTAATATTGTCGCAGATACTATGTCACGGATTGATGACGTTAACGTTTTGGAACGAAATACTTCAGACATCATAGACTCGTTAAACTCTTCCAGTTTTAATTTAGCAATATTAAAAACTACCCAAGATGATGATGATCAACTTATTTCTTTATTAAACAATCAAAAGGTGAATAATAAACACAGTAAAATAAGCTATTTGTTAAAACAAATTACCTTTTCGGATTCACATTTTTTAATTTGGTGCGATGTTTCACGTAATAGATGTCGTCCTTACGTACCAAAATGTTTACGTCGAGTAGTTTTCAATATTTTTCATAATTTAACTCATGCTGGCATTAAAGCAACTAAAAAATTGATAACCACTAAGTATTTCTGGCCCAGGATGAATTCTGATTGTAATTTATGGACAAAAACCTGTATCAACTGTCAAACTTCAAAAGTCAACCGTCATACTAAGACACCTATAGGTGATTTTGAGATACCCAAAGGCCGTTTTGAACACATTCATTTTGATATTGTAGGACCTTTACCTCCTTCGCATGGTAATTCTTATATATTGACAGTTGTTGAAAGATACACCCGCTGGCCAGAAGCATATCCGCTCGTAGACATTACAGCAGAAACAGTCGCTAGGACTCTTTTTGAAAACTACGTATGTCGTTTCGGTGTTCCACTAGACATAACAACAGACCAAGGAGTGCAATTTGAGTCAACTCTATTTTCGGAATTTTCAAAGTTTTTAGGTTTTCACCGGATTCGCACAACTAGTTACCACCCTCAGAGTAATGGTATGGTTGAACGATTCCATCGAACCCTAAAAACCACATTATTAGCGAGAGCAAATACATCACATTGGTACGAAGAACTCCCTATCATTTTGTTGGGTTTGAGAGCTATGCCTAAAACTGATTTGCGTTACTCATCATCAGAACTAGTTTACGGTCAAACGTTACGCCTCCCCGGAGAATATTTCATTAAATCAAATTTTGACCCACAAGTTTCTAATTTTATTGTTAAATTACGTGAATATTTTGATAATTTAAAATTTACTGCCTCAAAACGTCAATTTTGTCAAAAATCTTTTATCAGCTCTGATATTAACAATTGTACATACGTTTTCCTTCGAGAAGCTCGATTGAAATCTAAGTTTTCACCTTTATTTGATGGGCCTTTTGAGGTAGTTTCTCGAACTGATAAGATTATGACTATCCTTAAACGGGGTAAAGCTGTCACTGTCAGTCTTGACAGAGTTAAACCCGCTTATTTGTTGACTGATGAGGTGGTTCAAACTTTTACTTCTTTGCCTAAACGTGTTCATTTTGTTATTGATTGATTGGGGTAATTTTTCTTTTGGCAGAGGGGTATATGTAGCGTACTCATTTTAAGATAGAAGCTACATGTACATTTCATATAGAGCTCCCCAAAAAGAAATGAAAAGCGGTAACCAAGAAAGAAAATAGAAAATACTTCAAGAATAATATTCTGACAAAAAAATTAATAATTTTTAATTTACTGTTTGTTTTAACTTGAAACAATATTATATTATTGTATTATACATTTGCAATATATGATAATTCAAGATATTTAATTTTATTTTATTAAATCTGTGGTTAACACTAACCACACGGTCGATCTAATTGGCAGCATAATCTGACACGAAATTAATTGGACAAATAATTATCTTTATGTAAGGTACAAGAACTCCTCCAGTGCTGCATAGGCTAATGCAAGGCCCTACAGTAATAAGACAACAGCACGGAACAGAGCACCAGAAATTATTCTTAAAGAAAATTTCAAAATTAAAATACCAGACAGGGAAGACTGGACAAATGGTCCTCCAATAACGGCGCAAACAGTCTGGTATCCAGGCAGCTCTAAGGCGGACCAAGAAATTGGAGCCGGGATTTATGGGGTCAAAAACAAAAATCAGACTAAGCCTAGAAAAATACGTCATAGTATTCCAGACTGAAGTGGCCGCAATACAGTGATGTGCAAAAAAAATTATAAGGTAAGGAACTGTAGATCAGTCGATTGCCATTTTTTCCGAAAACTAGGCTGCGCTAAAAGCATTCGGTTCCATACAAGTCGAACTCAGACTTGTACTGGACTGAAAAAATACCCTTATGGACCTAAGAAGTCAGAATAAAGTGACCGTGGCGTAGGTAACAGGACAAGAAGGACACAACGGAAATGAAAAGGCTGATGAACTGGCCAGAGAAGGCGCGTGTAATGCCTTTAGAGGGCCCGAAACTTTCTGCGGTATGACCAAGCCATACATACGAGAATGCATTAACAAATGGGTGCAAACCAAATCTTTAGAACGGTGGAAAAGTTTCCCATGACAGAAACAGGCCAAAGAGTTCATTAAAAAACGACTGGCCAAATTTACAAAGAACCTATTATTCCAAAACAGAAATGCCCTTAGAATAATAATAATAATGGGTCTTCTAAACGATCACTGCCAACTTAGTAGTCATCTGAGTCTAATGGGTCTGGCAGAGGACGCAACATGCATATTCCGCCAAGAAGCAGAGGAAACCTCAGTCCATGTTTTGTGCCATTGTGAGGGCCTTGCGCTGACAGCTACACTAAGGGGCCCTTATCATGACTGTAGAATCTAATACAAAGGACAAAACTGGATACGGAGCTCTAAGGAAAACAAACGGCAGCACTACAACAGATCCATGGGGTTACGGTGGTCGAGGCTAATCAGCCAGCTCCTCCTTCTTCACCCTAATCCTAATGTAAGGTACAAGAAATAAGTACTCCAATCGATTTGTCTATTCGTGTAATTTTTAAATTTGTTACGGCGCGGCGAATATGAAATAGAACTTTTTAACCTTAAACATGCTACCATAATGACTTTTTATCATACCCGACATACCTTGTCACTTTGAGCGTATACCACAAAAAGAAAACGTGAAAGTTGTTATAAGATTGAAATATTTTATACAATATTGCTCTGTCATGTCGCTATTGATTTAACAAAAATGAGAGTAGCTCATTTTATGTACATGTACATACTTACACTGGCGTCTGTTGCATTGCCCAATATATCTGGAATCAAGAATCCTGCAGCACAGTGCTTACCCAGAATCCTACCACTTTCATATTTATGATCAATAGTCAGGCATTCATCGTAATTTCCAAGGTCCATTCTCGTTTCATAATTTATTCCGCTATATGGAAATTTTGATGTTGCGTCCAACACTATAGCAGAAAAATAGCTCAGAAAACATTATGACAAGAAGATAGGTATGCTAATTTTAGACTATTGGAACGTGTAGATTGACCCCCTAAACGTTTTTTTGCTTTAATACCCGCTGAGTTACAGGGGGTTGAAACCTTTAATTTTTAAGCAAAAAACACTGATTTTTCAAATGTTTTAAGCAAATTACTCAAAGGGGATCACATTATCAAAATAGTTTGTCATCACAAAAAAAGTCAGCTTATGAAATAAAAAAAATAATCCATTAAATAAACATTTGTTTCGACTCATCGGTGTCGAGATACAGTTAATGCTAGGTGCATCTGAACGTATTAGCTATTCATTAAACTAAAAGAGTATAATATGTATACCAAATTTTATCTAAATATGTGCAGTCATTTCAAAAACATGGCGGACTGAAATTCTGGTCAAAAATCATAAAACACCTCGTACCTCAAAAAACGGTTCACATTCAACAATAAGTATAGGGGTGTCGTGAACTCAGCTGAGTGTGCTCTACCTTCCACTAGAGTATGTCTGTTTAAATCTGGGACACCCTGTAGAATGTGCAACAACTATATAGAAATTATTAAAATTTGACATTGGTCAAGGTGTAGTTCTGGTAATTTTGCTTTTATATTTAAACTCTCCCTGTTCTTCCGGGCTTTCCAGTTGTTGACGTACCAGTGACATTAATTAATGCAACAAAAAAAAATAGTATTAGCGAAATGTCACAAAATGCTATTTTTCATTTGTCGGTCGAATTTTCGATTTCGCTTATGCAATTAACGATGCCGTGAAAATGTCAATTTCGATCTTTCGATATCGACATTAGGAAACCTTTCTCCTGTTGTATTTATTTACCTATGAACATTTAAAAATTTCTGGTTTTGCTTTTTCCGACGAGACTAATTGAAATTTCAAGTTCACCCCTACCGCAGCACATTGCGTTAAGCGGCGACATTCACAGCGGATTTCTCATATCGAATCCTGTACGGGTGCACTCTTTTTAAGTAGTTTTGAACTTTTTGGCTGACGTTTCTGATCCTAAAATCACATCTCATTTATTTATTTATTTCTACAGTTCAACACTATAACTACACAAAATTTAAAGCTGGGCTAAAAGATTTTATCTTAATTAAAAATTAACGCATTTGACCGCCCACCCACGCTTTCCTCCCCGGGATGGACTTCTGGCTGCAGAGCTATGTACCTTGCAGCTAGTAAGGAGGGTCTTTATATAAAAATTTTCACTGCATCTTATCATTTTTAACTTCCGTGGCCAGTCCGTCTATTATCTTGTTTCAATTTGGAATACTTTGGTAAACCTTTCTTGATATAACTATTAAAATATACTTACTTGTTAAAAGTAAAGTCGTATTTGCACACACAACGTTTAGCTGTTCACCACATTTTTCACTGATATTAGCGGTTATTGTAGTATTAAAGCAAACAAAATCCATACTAGGTATTGTATAATTTTCATACTTTAACGCAAAAATTTGGTTAAATTCTGTTTTGACTGCTGCTAAACTTAACAAAAGTAATAATAATTCACTGCGCATTTTGTTGTTTATTGTAAAAGAGTCCAACGTGCAACTACAACATCAATTTAAATCACGCCCGCAATAGATAAAGTTTATAAAAATATATCGATAGGTGCACTAGGCGTATCTGTATCAAAATGATACTATAACTTATTTGTCATTTAATATTTATATATAAGGAAGCTCGGGAGAATATCTTGTAATCTCTTAAAAATTATGCTTTTTTCTTGATTGATAATTTAATATGTCGAGAACTGAACTGAATTCATAATACAAGAGAACAAGATGCGTCACATTAAAGTAATTAGATAATTTGAAAAACAGAACGCATAAACTACAAACATTCCCTTAGTGGTTTTAATTCGATTTACAATATACATCAACCCCATTTACGCATTGCAGTAAATTGATATCTGCGGGAGACATTTCTTACTCTTATTAGTGATGGGGATATTTTGAAAACTTACTTAACTATTTATTTAACCCCATTCAAATAAATAAAGTGCTGTCAAGACTTACCTAACTAACTGGTTGAATTATATCTATGAATCTATACTTAATATTTGAATTATAATGTTCTATAACTTACATGATATAGCAAAGAGTTTAATTGATTTGCGGCTCTTAAATATAATTAATTCCTTGTTCATTATTTAACAAAAATAGGGGGTTCTACTATCGCCGTACTTCCAGTTCATATTTATATATTAAGTATTATTTTTTTAAATATAATTTGATGAAATATGTCTTGTAGAAATAAAGAAGGAAACTTTGTAATATTCGGTTACTTTTTTCAAGAATTGAATACAATACTCTAGTTTTCTATCGGTATTGTTTCTGCATAGATTTTGATGATGGTGTTTATAAAATTGATATTAGTGTTTTTTTTATATTCTTCACTTTACTAAGACACGTACCTATTTTCGTATTTTTATTAATTATAAGTTACTATTTCTTCATTTTTGCTTAGTCCTTTAATAGCTTCAATTCTTAAAATAGTGCCTTAACTGGTGAAGTATTTTATATGATTTTTGCACTTAGTTTGCATTCTCTATTAGTTAGAAGAGCAATTATTTTCTTGAGTTATTTTAGAACGCAAGGTACTGAACTGGCGAAAAAAATATTCATTTGAATATTACCATGATGCATTATTAAACAATATAATATAGATGGAGATGTTTGAAAAATGCTTATATAGAAATATGGGTTCACATAATATCATTATATTAATTTGCCCACTAATTAAGGTAGTATTTTTGTGATGGAAAGGACTGCCTAGCTGGAAAATTATTATTATTTTTCTAAATCATGAACCTATCAATAATTGAAATTGGTGTCATTTTGACGAAACCGGAGGTGCGACGATTTTATTTGCTGATAATTAAATTCAGTTATTAGGTACCTACATGCATTCACAAAATTTTATGTTCTATCTAATGAATGAAAAAGTTACAGAAATGTAACTTATTTCGTATCCATCCGATATACTTTTTTTTACAGCATCGACATCTTACATTAGCCACCATTAGCCTAGTGTACAATGATAGAGTTCAAGCTACAAATACATAGATAAACAAAAGTCGGATAGGTATTCTGAGGTCTAGTATTATCATATTTTGTATTAAAGGTCAGCTTTTCTTAGAAACTCTAATAAGCGGTCTATGTTCATGCTGTTACTATTTAAGCATTCTACTAGTGACCTTGGCATATTTAAATTTTACCTAACATTTTCTAAAACGTTACATTCAAGTAGCAAATGTTTGACCGTAATGACATTTCCACAGGTGGGACATTCAGGTGGTTTTTCACCTCTTAACAAATGGAATGAGCTTATGTGGGTATGACATATTGTCTGTAATTATTTATTTGTGGCATATTCAAATTTTCTTACTTTTTATTGGGTATTTTGCCGTTGAAAAATATTAAAAAATTTTAATGAAAAAACCTCTGCGCCAAACGGATCAGACAGATGTTGGTTCTTGAACACTTGACTGTTTCAAAAAGTCTCACACTTAAAAATATATAAACTAGAACAGTGTAATAAACTAAAAACTGAAAATGAAAGCTATAGGTAGTTAACGTTTCGGTAGAGAATTTACTTCCGTTCTCAAAACTTTTTTGGCCGTCAACCATGACAGTTATTTGTTTATGTATTTCCATAGTCACGTGAGACATTAAATTATATTTATCTTATTTTTACGTACTTCGTCTCTAAGGATGGGCAACCAACTAGTACAAAAATCTATTGAATAATTCGAAACGCATCTATCCTCGTTTAACAAAATAATCGCGGATTCTTTAAGTTTTCTTTTTGTTCCGATGCTCTCTTTTTCCAAAATCTTCGCCGAGTCTCATTCCTGTGATTATTATCCCACGCATGTTCACAAATTTTGGATTTTTCAAATTCTCCTCTTCTAGCGTAATTTCTATGTTCACCAAGCCTTACGTTGAAAGATCTAGATGATTCACCTACGTAATGTTTTCCGTACTCACACGGAACACTATAAATGCAATGTTTTGAATTTTGAACAATATTTAGAGGTTTGGTTTTTGATAAAACCGATCTTAGCGTGGAGCCTGTTTGAAAAACCGTTCGTACGGAAAACCTATTCCCAATTTTTCGTAATTTATCCGATAGACCATGTATATATGGAATTACTGCCATTGACCTAAATACCTCAAGTTGTGATAGTATATTCTCTCTACTACCAATGTTCAATAACTGACTATCAACATAACTCTCAGGATATTGATTATTTAATAAGACAGTTTTTATAACATGAGTATGACCTATTCGAAGGCGAGTGAGCACTTCTACTTCTCTCCTTGTCAACTTTCTAGGAGCCATCCATTTGTTCACTGTTTGTTTCACTCTCCGTAGTTTACTTATTGTGGTGTCCCACTCTGCCTGCCAGGCGTCAGTAGTCTTGGTGGTAAAAACATGCTTCATGTCAGAATTTATTATTGCTATACCGTTCTCGGTATTTTCATGTTCTGCTGCTTGACGGGCAGCCATATCCGCCTTCTCATTACCATGGATTCCCACATGTCCTCATCACCAGACAAGAACCACCCGCTTACCGAGATTAATCGTCCAATGTAGTAATGAAAGGATACTTTGGACCTGCGGATCTCTTGAGAAAGTATTCCCTAACGCTTAAAGAGTCTATACAAATTAAAAATTGATCATATACTGGCATTTCGCAGTACCTAAGTATATCTATATCGCATACAATTCTGCCGTATAAATACTAGTCATAGGTGGTAATGTCCAAGAGTAGGTATCTTCCAAAACTAGAAAGGCGCAGCCTATTCCATAATCAGTTTTTGAGCCGTCAGTACAGACTTTCAGAGCATTTGGATATTCATGACTGCATGCAATATTTGGTGTAGAGTTATTTTATTTACCTCGCCTTTCTTATATTTAGTGAAATATATTCTTACTGAAGGTGGTGTTAGCTCCCACGGCACTATTTCACAATTGTCCAGACGTGAGAATGCTGGAAGTTCCATGTCAAATTTTTGTAAGAGCTCCTTTGCACGAATCCTCAATGGACGTGTGATGGTAGATCTTGTCTCATAGATGTCATCTAATTCTGTATCGCGAATTATGGAATGGAGAGGGTGGTCTGGCAAAGCCCAGATTTTAGTAAATTAATTTAGTAGCAGGCGGTCTCTTCTAAATTTCAGTGGTGGAAATCGCGCTTCTACATATACTGACTCCATTGGGCTAGTTCTGAATGCATCGGTTGCTAATCTGAGTCCCATGCAGTGTATGTAGTCTAAGACTCTAAGTCGGGATCTACGAGCCGAACGGTATATATGATAGCAGTAATCTAATTTTGACAGTACCAAGTCAAGTTTAAAACATTTTTTGTTCTTTTTGCTAAGTCAGTTATGTGAGGACCCCAAGTGAGCTTAGTATCGAAGGTTACACCTAAGATTCGGATTTTGTTACTGACTTTTATACGATTTCAATTTACGTACAAGTAAGGTTCGTTATGAGGGTCTCTTAAGCGACAAAAATGGATGCACCCAGTCTTTGACATAGAGAATTTAAAGCCTAGGCGTTCTGCTTTACCGACTAAACTATTGATATTCTGCGGAATATTTTCCTTTATTTCTTCCATCGATTTAGCCGAATAAAAAATTATCAAATGATCCACCTATATGGAGCCTAATACAGGATGTGTAACTTCAGAAATCAGTTCATTTACAGCAGCAGAGAATAGCGTGACTCTTAAAGTGGATCCCTGAGGTACACCGTTCTCCAAAGTAAACAGATTAGATTTGGTGTTGTTGATTCGAACTTTAAAATTGCGGTTACTTAAAAAATTCTTTATAAATACAGGAAGACGCCCTCGCAAACCCCGTGTGTGTAGTATCTTTAAGACTCCATGTTTCCAAGTGGCATCGTAAGCTTTTTCCAGATAGTTATCCGGGTACCTACAGGCATTCACAAAATTTTATGTTTTATCTAATGAATGAAAAAGTTATAGAAATGAAACTTATTTCGTCTCCATCAAATATACTTATGATCTGTAACAGGTGTGTGCTACTCATCTGTGGCATTGCACATTGAATGTGATTGAGTGATTGCTATATGTTTGAAATCTTCCAAATTTGTTTATATGTTATAAATGTCGTGTAGTAGAAAATTATTCTTAATATGTAATATGCTCAATTGCTCAATGCAATGTATTACATGTGGATATGGGCGTCTCCATTTATTTAAAGCACATAAAAGAGATACATAAAAATGGCACGAAGAAAGCAATAGAAACCAGCGATCCAAATATCAAAATCGGCTAATACCTGCCGACAAGGTACTACAGAGCCGTATTTCAAATCTTTGCATATTAGAATGAACAAAATAATACTTGAGATTTAAAAATCGTATTTCGGTAGAAACTTAATGGAGTTTCTGGTAAATTAATAATTTTTCTCTGTATTGCAACTAGATAGGAATATGCTATGCATTGGTGGATGCATTGCGCGTCCTTGACGACATTGGCAGATAAATTCTAAGTACGTATATATAGCTCAGAGTGGTCGAAGCTTAGATGTACGGGTAAACTAACAGAAAAAGTCAATTTTAGAGAATAAAAATCAACTGGTTTCGCAGAACATTGTATAGACAATAACCATTTCTTCAACAGTAGTAGTATCAAACTTTTGCATAATGTCGATAAGGGAAATAGGTTCCGTGGTTACTCCGTGAACTCGTCAGTAAGGCTGGAGTAGCCACTGCCTTGTACACTTCTCCAACGAACCCAACATGACCGCTCGTATATATACTTAGTGGGCCAAATGATGTGGCGGTAAAATATAAGGGAAACGTCACACGCCACACCATTTCCCCTCCAGTGACCAAGTCACGAGAAACCTGTTGGTAGTAGGAGATTGACGGACTAGGACCAACACCACCTAAAAACAAGGCCTGAGCGCTAGCTTTCGTCAGCTGTATGAGTCATCAACAGTAGGCAATCGACACAAAATAGTTTCATTTAATCTATGCTCTGTGGCGTCAGTTCGTCAGTTGTCAATTGCTAATTTGTGATTTTAATTGTGTTTTTTGGGAGTTTTCGTTTCCAATCACGTCTTATTTATTTATTTAACTATTTTCTGAGATTTAAAGACTAGCAAGGTAGGTAATTAATAGTCAGCGTAAACAAGTAATTCTTGATATTTTGAAGTGTTTTCAAATGTGGTTTCATTTATAGGTTATATTTTTAGTTATCTTTAATTTCACTTTCAGTGGTTTTTATTTCATTTCAGATCAGACATGCCGTTTAAGTGTTGCGTACCTAATTGTAGGGGCAATTATGATGCAAATGAAAAAGTTTCTACATTTTCATTTCCAAAAGAAGAAACCTTGAAAAGCAAATGGTTGAAAGCCATTTGCAGGCAGAATTTTTCCCCAACAAATAATTCTAAGGTAATCAAATCTATTATTTTGACTTAATGCTCACAAATATTACCTGCCCCATTTCGTTTCAGGTATGTGAAAAGCATTTCGCACCTTGTGAAGTCCAACGAACAACAGAGATATATCGTGAGGCGGATGGAAAGTTGCTCAGTGCCCCTTTAAAACATCCACGGCTAGTTGAAGGTAATTTACTCATGAGAAATATTATTGCACACAGTTTAATTTTTTTTCTCTCTTTAAGGAGCTGTTCCCAGCATACTCCCAGGATGTCCAAAATATTTATCGGCAACAGTTAGCCATCGTGAAGCTCCAGCCGAAAAGAAGCAAAGAATAGAATCAGAATTACTAAATAAAGTAATACAGAATAGTATTGAAGCTCAGCGAGAATATGATGAAAGGATTACGTTTTACAGTATTGATGACCTCCATCATCGATTTGGGGGAGTGGCTTGCATTTAAAAAAAATGGACAGATGACCTTTTTATTAATAAATGATGATCCACAACCAGTCTTAAAGTGCAGTGTTGTGGTGAATACCAATTTATACTTGTCGGTGTTTTGTGCGGGTGTGGAATTAAAGTCATTGAGCGGTGCTGTTAAAAATACTAATCAAGTAGAACAAAAACTTACGGAGGCTTTTAAATTGAACACTTCGTCGGAATTAGATATCAGTGCAGTGCATCAAAATCTAAAATTATTAGAAGAACTTCTGCAAAACTTGCGAGAAAAATTGCCACAGGAAAAAACCAAAATCGATTTTTTAGCCGAACAAGTTAAACATTTTGCTGTCAACAAGAAAAGCAGATTGAGATACTCGTGGGAGACGTTGCTATTTTGTTCATTGCTCCATTCAATATCCCCACACGCTTACAAATTTCTCAGGAATTCAGGAAATATAACAGCACCTTCTATTAGTACGCTTCGCCGTGTGTGCAGTAACTTTTCAACGGATCCTAGACTGGAACAAGATGATGAAAACTTTTTGCAATATACCAAATCTAAAATTAAACTTCTACAGCCTGAGGATAAGTTGGTTGTGCTGATGCTGGATGAAATTCATTTAAAACCATATTTGGATTACAAAGGTGGTAATTTGGTGGGGAATGCTTTTAACAGTACTGAATGTGCGACTAGTGCTCATACATTTTTCATAAACAGCCTGAGATCGACATACAAAGATGTTGTACATATATTACCTGTGAAAACAATAAACGCACTCACACTTCATGAATATGTAAAAAAGATTATAATTGGATTAGAAGAAATAGGATTCGAAGTTCTGGGAGTTGTTACTGATAATAATTCAATTAACAGAAAAACAATGTCATTCTTCAGTACCCCACCAACATTTGCAAATCAATATCTACACCCCACAGATCCATCTAGGCCCCTTTTCCATGCAATTGACTCCGTACATATTCTCAAATGCATCCGGAATAATTGGATTAATAAAAAACCTCCGTACATAAAATTTCCTGACTTTGAAGACAATACGATAATGAGACTGGCCTCATTCACAGCATTGAGAGAAATGCACACTACTGAAAAAGACAGCTTGCTCAAATATGGATATAATTTGACACTAAAAGCTCTCTACCCGAGTTCCATCGAGAAACAAAACGTCAAATTAGCTTTGACAGTATTTAATCCTTCAATTGTAACTGCTCTGAAAGAGCTAGGTCCAAGAAAACATTTTGAGAGCTACGAGGACACCGCAGAATTCATAAAAATTGTCAGTAAGTGGTGGAACGTGGTGAATGTCAAAACTTTGTTAAAGGGGAAACGTTTACGAGATCCGTATCAAGAACCAGTTACGAAAAATTCTGTGCATATGAAATATTTCAAGGATTTTCTAAAATGGATCGACTCTTGGGCTAAATGTGAATGTGATGGAAAATTGACAGATGAAACTCATTGGGCTTTACGAAACACTGTGGAATGCCTAATGAAAATGGCGGAATATTGCATGGACGAGAAGGGCTACAATTTCTTCCTTTGTGGCCAAGTACAAACAGATAAATTGGAGGAACGATTTGGTAAATTCCACATGCAGGCAGGTGCTCAGTACCATATTTCCTTACGGCAAGTTTTCGAAACCGAGTCAAAATTACGAATGCAAAGTGTTGTGCCGCTTATTTTGAAATCAAAACAATTTGGAGATGTCACCATTACGAAAGATGACATGAAACAGTTCGTCCAAACTAAGTTGCTAAATGAGGAAGACGATTTTGATAATAGATCGATTCTTGCATTCCAGAAAATTTAAGAAGCACGTGTTCTGTCGGGGAAGAAGATATCGAACATATCAATGAAGACATGTGGCCCTTGATTTGTTACGTTGCAGGGTATGCTTCATATGCAGCTATCAAAAAATTCAAGTGCACGTACTGCAAAGTTTATCTTACAAGTGACGATGAAGACGAAGCTGAATATTTCCGCCTTATTAGTGCCAATGATCGTGGGGGGATGAGTTACCCAAGTAGAGATGTAGTTGCTTGTGCTGCGTACACCTACGTTGTTATAAATGGGTGTCCTAGCTTTTGAAGTTATTAATGAACTTGAATTAGAAATATTTGAGGGTCATAATTGTAAAAACAATTCTTCTAGTGTAATTTTAAAAAAAATTGTGATTTCTCTAGTAAATACTTTATTAAACAATTATTGTAAAATACAAAATGATACAATTAAGAACAAACAAATGTCTCAGTGTAAGAGATTTAAGCCAGGAAATAAAATTTAATTTTATTGTATTTCATTCATATTAGTTAAGATAATTGTTGGACATTTATTAATAACATTTTTAAGAAATTTCGTATTTTGTAACTATGGGAAAAAATATAAAATATGCGAATAACCGAAATTTGTGATTTTGACTATGAAAATAAACTTTTAAACCATATCTCCGTTTGTATTATTAGTCATACAAATTTCAGCTAATTTTTTTCATTATAAATAAAGAGATAAAAGTATTCCTCACTTTTTACAGAATACTTATTACATTGTTTTCAAATTAGAATATAAAATTTTAAGAAATTTTGACATTTATAGGTTTGTTCATTTGTATTGATTTAAAGCAGCTGCCAGCAGTTAAATAAAGATAGTGCAATAACAAACACTGTGAGTGTGAGAGAGATAACGTGTTTCAAAGTTGCTATAAATAAACACAAATGAACAAACTGTATGATGCTTTCCATCTTGAATTCGTTTCAAATCTAGGTAGAAAATGCATTGCCTACTCTTGATGACTCATACTTCCAGTGCTCAGGCCTTGTATTTAGGTGGTGTTGCTAGGACTGGATAGAAACGAAGGGAGTACCCCACTCTGAAAGTACTCTACGTGCAACGGGCACCAGGCAACTGGCTACGTGCAACGGGCAACATTCGGTATCAGGCCATGAGCAACGGGCAACTGGCAACGGGCCTCTGGTAGGTTTTTCAGTGTTCAAATCAAAGGGGTCACCATTTGTGGAATAAGAAAATATTAGCGTTTCGTTCCGTGGCTACTCCGTGAACTCGTCAGTAAGGCTGGAGTATCCACTGCCTTATACACTTCTCCAACGAACCCAACATGGTCGCTCGTATATATACTTAGTGGGCCAAATGATGTGACGGTGAAATATAAGGTAAACGTCACACGCCACAACATGCTTGAAATTTTGGAAATCAAGAAGGCCTTAAATGAACAGAAAACGTTACTAATACACAAACTAAATTTCATAATACCCCCATAATAGACACCATATTGAAATTAAACATACCCAGAATTAGTAATTAAAATTTAAATTAAATTCCTAGTAGTACATATATTAGAAATAAGTAATAAAATGTTAATTTAGTTATCTATACTTCTCAAATCGTATAAATATCTTGAAATGGTCACTTTTAGGTTAGTTTTTATAACTCTTTGATAATGGTCGAAAGGCCGAAACATATGTCAGAGAAATCTGAATAATAATTGTGAAACAGTAATACCAAGTGCTTTTAATCCTTATTTTATATTTATTCCTTAATATAGTTTAGAAAAATTTAACATGCCCCGGTCTCCCTATATATTAACTCGGTTGGAGTTTTGAGTTTTTTATGCACCGTATAGATTGATTGATTGATTGATTTGCCAGCGTAAGGTGGGCATTGCTGCCAATTCCGGTGCAGGGAGATTTGTTCCACCACGCAGCCCGATCGCCCACCGATCATCCCACCGTGTGCCAGAACAAACCCCCAGTGCTTTTATATACCGCCGGACCAGCTGCATACGCTGGATTGGACATTGGACATGCTTGTTGTCAGCAGCGAGAGCCGCATGACGCATGGGGTAGGAGTATAGGATGGAGCGTGTAGACTGTAGGTGTTTGTGAGATGTTTCTTCTTGTTTTCCTTCTGTCTTCATCGGATGGAAAGTGTAGGCGTTTGTGAGATGCTTCTTTTAGGTTTTCGTGCTTCTTTTTACTTTCAGGTTTTTGTGATATGCTTCTTCTTAGTTTCTGTCTGTGATCATCTTCTCTCCTATTCTACTTCTGAGTTTTCTGTTTCTTCTGTTTCTGAGTCTGGCAGTGTGTATATCCTTGATATTTCTTTATTGTATTCCATTTTTTGTTGTGCCAACTTTTCCCAGTGTGTATAATCCTTTCCTAGCTTATTCATAATCCTCTCGATTGTTGTAATACATGTGTAGCATGGCCTCCCTATTTTCAGTTTGTTGCTGTTCATTCGCAACGCTTTCTTCAGTAGGTATGTAGTGTCCCGTCTTTGGACATGTCCCCAGTATTTCATTGCGTATGATTCTATTCTTTTGATTATTGTTCTTCCCTCTAGTAATGTTGACGTTTTCTGTCGTTTTTGTGGTTTTCCTGTTTTTGCTAGCAGTTGGATAATGTTCCTTTCAGCTCTTCTCAGGCTTCTTCGGTTGGCCTTTATCGTTGCTGCGTTTTTGACTCCATATATCATCGTAGGCATTATGATGGTCGTGTATACCTTTTTGGTTAGGCACCATGGTGGTTTGTTGTCCTCAATGAAGGGTAGTAGAGCTCTTGTGACTCTGTAGGCTGTTTTGACTTGGTGAATAGTCCGGGGGATAGGGGACATCCTTGTTTGACTCCTATATTCTTCATTTTTGATTCCGTCGTCTGTTCAAACCATTGTATTGCAGTGTTTTCTTTATACTGTTTTCCTGTGGCCTTTATTTTCTTTAGTTTTTCGTAATTTCTTTTCGTGTCTTTTCTTGTTGGGCTCATAGGGGATTTGTTCCTTTTCAACGTTTTCCTCGCCGCTATTTTGATTTTTAAACCCATTGTTGACCAATTTAGTTCCTTTCCTGTTAACTGTTTTTCTATCTCCTCCTGGTATTTCTTTTTTATTCCTTTGTTCTGTAGCAGTGAGATGTTCCATGTGTCATTTGCTGTTTTGTTGTATCTTTTTTTTTTCTTTTTTTCTTCTTGTTTCTTTATTACTAGTGTTCCATATAATATTTTGTGATCTGTTTTGACGTTTGTTGCTTGTTTTGCCTTAATATTTTTGACCCTGTCCCTTATTTTTCTATCCACTAGGATATGGTCTATTTGAGAGTTGATGTTTCCTTTACTCCAGGTATTAAGGCGGGTTAGGTTCTTGCTCCATGTGTTTCTAACTGTTAGATCTAACAGATGTGCCAAGTTTTTTAGCAAGCTTCCATTATCGTTTGTCCATGTGTGAAGTCAGGTTTTTCCTATGATATTCTTGTCTTCATGTGTTTGGTCGTCCTTTCCTATATGCGCGTTGAAGTCTCCTAGTATTATTGTGTTCATTTTTCTATTCCTATTTCTTCTAGTCTCTTGGGTAATCTGTCTGAATACTCGTCCTGCCCATTTGTCGGAGGGCACATGTACTCCTAGTATGCATATGTTTTCCTTTCCAATTTGTAAGTCTGCCATGGTTATGTTTTCGTTTACTTGTCTTGTCTTTATCTGGATAGGGGTGTTCCGTCTTATTGCCCATGCGACTCCTCTGCTGGTTTTTTCTTTGTCATAAAATATATATAGGTATACAACTCAGAAGAAATGAAATGCTTTAATACGTTAATCGTATAAAAGTCATGTAAGTCAATTTAATATAGATAGAAGCTTCACTGTTATTTAAAAACTGTAGAATCCATACCAAAAAATTACATATAAAATATGACAACTTATCAATTTATTTTCTTCAATGTAAACGCTCAACTTTTATTTGTAAATAAGGACGAACTAGTAGTGGATGTTGCTAAATATAATCGTATTGCCTTGTTTACAGATAATTCAAACTTGCTGACTTTATTCATGATGAATTAAGAATAATAGGATAAAATATAATTTGCTGTAATTCAAATAATAAATATGCGGTTCAGGTTTCGTAATTAAATACTCGGGGTACCTGACGTTGTGATCTAAGAAATGGCGAGGGATCTGGTGATACTTCACCTATTAAATTAATATGTATCTGAAATGTATTTAATCAGCTTTGAAAAATATGTTGAGCTGTATAGGTTTAAGTTAATCTTATAAAAAAAAAATGAAAATAAAATGTAAATTAAAAATTTTAAAAACCCCCAATAGAAAAAACAAACCTTTAAAAGGGAAGACAGGACTTATATTCACTGGCTCGAAATACTGGTTACTTCCTTTTCAGTAAGTTTATTGTTGGACTGTGGATTAATAGCTTTCAGTTAGGTAAGTACATTATTTGTTTTTCTACAGATATCATCACTATCGAAAAGAAATCATAAGTGCGCCGGTTACCTCTGCTGTCTATATATGCAGATAGAAACAAATAAATATATTCGATTTTATGCAATATGTTACTTCTAGTAAGTATGCGAGTTGTTCATTTCAGCGGTCCCCGACGCACTTGTGATTTTAAAAGTAGTAAAACTAGTAAAACAAATAATAATGTACCTACATACCTTGCTGAAAACTATTAATCCACGATCCAACAATAAATTTACAGAGAAAGAAATAGCCAATGCATCGAGCCAGTGAACATAAATTATTTCTTCCTATTTAAAGCTTTATTTTTTGTGTCGGTGGTTTTTCTAATATTTAACTAACTTTTATCATATCGACTTTAATACCAATATTAGATAATATAGTCCAATTATCCCGGTGACTACGTGTACTTTTATTTCTTATTTCTAGCATTTTATTTTACAAATAAAACGCTATGGCTTCCCGACCGGTACCGACCTGCAAATAAACAGCCGGTAATGACATCATTGATCCGTTATAGCCATCATATGCCATCATATTTTTAAGTAAACATTTCTTTTTTACTATTATCACACTAATTAAAATAGATAATGTCGATATACTTATAATGTGACAACAAAGAAACGTACTTAAAGGTGTAGGAGAAAAAAGAAATTTCCAGGCGCATAGTTCAAACCCGGATTTCCTTGGTAGAGAAGTCTTCTTCTTCTTCTTCTTCTTCTTCTTAACACATTTATTTAATGATTAAAATATAACATTGCCTCACTGGATCGAGATCCGGAGCCAACCATACAACCACATCGCGCAGCGCCGTGGTGTTAGTGCGGTTGGGCGGATCGCGATCGGTTCAGCTCAATAAAATTTACATTAAAAAGACAAAACTCCTGCCGCCTGGGGCGGCTTAAATTTATCATTAAAACTGAACATGTTTAAAACTTAAACTTTAAGACACTGTAAACTAACACTTTAACAATTTTGGTATTTTTCACTGATTTTAGTTTTGTTGCTTAGACGGAAATAAACTCAATGGAAAAGACCCGTTCGAGAGAACTGTGACCCAACAGTCTGCTCGCCGTTGGTAAATTATGGTAGTTGAAGGAAATTTGATTTTTTAAGAAGTTGGAATTTTTATAACAAAAAATTACAAAAATTACAAGAATACAAACAGATTACAAACAATAGGAAAGAGAAAGAGGATAGGTATAGAATAAACTTACGGTAGTGAAAAGTGATAGACAGAAGTTTTGGTAGAGAAATAGTGTACTAAGAGAGGCTGCCGAAAGATAGACAACGCCTGATATGATAGGTTGAGAATCCGAAATTCTAGCCACTACGCTACCGTGGTTACTGACTGTAGCGTATTTAAAAGTAATGTTGAGTAGTGGAACACTTTGTTTGCAACATTTTGAGATAGGTCAAAGTCGTCCGCTGAAAGTCAGTAGGTGGTATGTGAGAAGAGCAAGGAGAACTTTTGCGTCGTTTTTGAAATTGAATACCTTATGACTATAACGGGCCAATGACGGTATTACCAGTTGCTTTGTTGTATGCCGGTACCCGTAGGGAATTCACTGTGCAAAAAAATTAATCTTTCTAGTGGCAGGTAAATCAGAACTCTAACGTGGGTGTGGCTAAAACATTCCTATGAGCACCATTATTTATTTGGTAAAACTTTCATCAAATCGATTTTTTGAAAATAGAGTTGTATATTATTAGTGTAAATGCTGCTTTTGAAAAAAATATATAAAGAAGGAAATTTCTAAAACATTTAAAATTCAAGTTTTTTAATGAGGTAAGTTAAAAAATTCTAACGTGGATAGAACTACAACCTCTACTGCATAACTATACATTAATTTCGATAAAATTTCATCTTCATCAAAACGGATTTTTTAAGTGAGAGCCACTTTTTCCACTGGTAAAAATTCTGGTACTCTAATTCTAGAAGACTAGTATTAATTGAAACAAAAACCGAAGCTTGTTCAAAAGTTTCTGGAAATTTTTAAACTTTAAATTAGTGATATATTTAATAGGTCTAATAGGAGGTCGTCCTCTTTGCTTTTTGCTATTTGGTTTTCCCCGAACAATGAACTATTAGAAATTGTCCTTTCACTAGTTGATCTAAGCAGGAACTGAGAAGATTGGGGAGAACAAGATGCAGAAGAATTGCATTTAGGGACATTTCTTGAAGCAAGCATACCGGATGTCTCCAAACTTACATCTCAAAAGCATCGACACACCATTTGTCTGCTTCCCTAATGGTCCATGTCTCATAGGCGAAACGAAAAATGGAGAAAACTAAAGCGTTGGCAAGTCTGATTTTTGTGAGTTTCTTGATATTTCTGTCATGCCAAATTATTCTCTACTCTGTGTTCTTCGCTTATATTAGTATTGTTCTGTGATTTTGTTGCAATATATAATCAAACGGAGTTTGTGTTGGTATTAGAGCTTATCTATAGATTATATTATAATGTCTCATTTGGTGGGAAGAAACTCTTTGTACTTTTACTTTAACACATGATCCTCCTAAAAGAACGTGAAAATACATATTTAGTGATTGTAGAGGATTTTTTTGGCAAAACATGGATTTGCAAGCTACTTTCAAACATCATAACATCGAAGCTATAAGTAGTAAATAGAGTTTCTTACAAATATTTTCGTTCGATGCGTAAAAACTAGAAACTACGAGTTTTCACACACATTTGGAATGTTGTATCTCCTTTTCACTTTTCGCAAGATGTGACTATTGCACTCATATTGATAAGAATTTTATAGATAGAAAAAGCTTTTATCGTTCTTTCCATATTATTGAAAAAACACTAAAATGCACCTTTCATTGTTAGTAATGTTTTAACGCACCCATATCTTTGTTCAACAATTTAATTTTTTTTCTTCTGAATACAAATGCTAATCAATCACTACACTGGCTGAGTACGAATTTTATTTCATTTAGGATCTTTAAAAGGTACCATTGTTTACACTATTGTACTGAGAATTAATACTGCTATATTAAATAGTGTAAAACAATGGGGGTGGTATTTAAAAAAGAAAGTTGTTGTTTATTTGTGAAGGGTAGGTTTTAGGTGGTAGTTTGTAAAGGTTCTGTTGAGTACCCCGGATCTTAGAGTACTAAGAAATCTTTATAATGGTAAGTTAATCATTCTTTTATCTCTGCGGAAAAGAAAGATTTGCCTGCCACATTGAACCTAGAATACCCAGTATACGATTATTTAGAATTATGTATTATTATTCTATTGATGTGACTAAGAAACAGGTGGGCTATAGAGCGCATGCAAATTAATTTCAATATCGTGATTCATTTTCATCATCCTTTAGTAATCTCTTTATCTTATCGTTAATCTCAAGTAGTAATAATGGTACATTAGTTGTTGTTTTAGATAAATATATTTTTATGAAATCAGAGGAAACGATTTAAATTTCTTTGCTTTTATGGTAACACTTGGTAACACCAGGTGGGGTGGAATCAACTTGATTTTATTAAATTTGTCTCTTCTGTTGAATTTCTACTGTGGCCCCGTTTCCTATTGAGTCCTTGAAAATATAATTTAATGAGTTAAATGATTTTACTTCCACATCCACGTAGTGGATTGGAAGTATAGTGATCGTAAAAAAAATTCAAACATTCGCTTAAATATTTCACACCAATTGTCGATTAATTAAAGATTTGCTAGGCTTAGATGATTTTTTGTTAACTATTCTACAATTAGTTGCAAAGTATATGGCACGTAGTGTCTTTTGCAGTATAGAATTATCTGAATGTGTCCTTTTCTGACCATGTTCTTAAGATGATATATCAATGAGCGGTAGCCCGTTACAAGATCTATCAGCCATAAGCCAGACATTTCAAGATCTAGAAACCTTGTGGTATTCTTTGTCGAATAATTTATGAACTTTTTGATGATTCTTAACCTGAAGTATTCCATTAGAAGAGTTTCTTCTGTTCCGTTTTACCATTTTACCTTTACCACTAGAAGGTTTGGGCGCAAAAGATGGAACCTATGCACCTTTGCTATTTGTTACCTTCTATTACATTGTGCCCTAACACCCACACCAAGACAACTTTATTGTCTTTTGTCAATTTCTTCAGAAATTAGATTAGATATAACGTTGTATGATATGAGAGTCTTTAATGCTGCCTGGTATCCTATAAATCTTTGCCTATGCAATGTCTTTGTTTATACATTTCTGGGAACATAGGTCTGTAATACAAATGTTTGTCTGGAAGATGATTGGAATGCTATCCAGTTCTCTAGATAGCTTGCAATTAGGTTCCACTCCAACCACACCAATCCCTTTAGTCATCTAAGATCTGTTTTGTACCAAATGAGTACACTTTTTTTACACAAATGGGTTGTAGGCGACAAATGTATCTTCTTCAAATCTTTTCATCTATATTTTATAGATGCGTCGTATTTTCTTAAATAATTTCAATTTTTATTAATTTACACGTTATTTGTAGGTATTTTCTTCTAATTATTAATTTTTCACTATTATAAATATGTAGTATATTGCAGACTATATATTTGAGAGCAAATAATTGTGTATTATGTACTTTGTGTCAGTTATTCTATTACTTTATACATTTTCGTTCTATTAATGGATTAGACTTGTTATGGAAACAATTTTTTTGTAGAAATTAATCTTATCTATTTTATATTATATATTATATAGTTTATTTTTACTATTAATATGAAGTATGATATTGCCAATCAATTTAATAGTATAGCAACTGGATGATTTTTTCAGAACGTCACCTTATTTATTGTGAGGTATTTTTAAAGTTTTATGAATATTATCGATTCACAAAATCGAGTCCGGTATGTCACAATCGCCGGTTATGAATCAGTGGAATTATGTCATCGCTACAAGGCTCATTTATTTGTGTACGTCCACCTATTCTGCATAAACTAAATAAAGTCGGCAGAAAATGTCAAGAAACTACTAAAATGTAAAAAATATTTTTTTAAAGTTCATACACCTGGGAACGAAAAGCTTTATTCTTGAACGATTTTCATATTTTACTTCCACATCCACGTAGTGAATTGGACGTACAATAATCGTAAACAAATTTTTTTCCTTGAAATGCTTAGGTTTGAATGTCATAAAACGTCGAGATTTTATATTTGAGGGAAAAAAATCGGTCTGTCTTTCTGTCTGTCTGTCGGTCTGTCTGTCTGTAACTTTTCTTGTCCGCACGTTTTCTCCGGAACGGTTTAAAATATTGACTTGAAATTTTGTACACGTATATATAAGAGATCTGGAACTGGATTGTTTTTTTAATATATCCGTTGAAGATTTGGGGGTAAATAGGGAGAAATAAATAAGACAAGCTGGTAAGAGTACAGAAACTTGAAATTTGGTGTATGTGTTGTAGAAGTCAAGCATCGTTTTTGTAAAACGCCTGAATTTAATAATTTTGGTACGTAAATTCTTATTCTTCGACGCTGATCGACACCTAACATCGTTCTTGTAAAACTTGTGTATATGATACATTTTGATACCTAGATTCATAATCCTGCATTTTTACGTCACGACGCCGACCGACGCCCAGCGTCGATTTTGTAAAACTTGTCAATTTGACCAAATTCGATACCTAAATTCATATTCTTGCGTTTTTACGTCTCGACGCCGACCGACGCCCAGTATCGTTCTTGCAAAACTGGTGCATTTGATCAAATTTGATACCTAGATTCATGTTCCCGCATTTATACGAAACCCATTTTGTTGTGGGATATTAATGTAAAGCCTATTACAATTACTTCGAGTTGTGTAACTTTTGAAACATTTTATCCGCAGCTTAATAAAAGTTTGAAAATTTCTTAAACTTTTCTTTATTTCTCTCCCCTGTACATTTTGCAGATTTTGTAAATGTCACGCCGGGCTTGAAAGTTAGCCAAGTTAATTTTCAATGTCTTAACGAAGCTTGCTAAATTTCAACTTTTGTAAATTTTTTTATGACATCTGCCCCAAATATTATTAAAATTCCATGACCAATTATTTCCGCATACTAAAGTGCAAATATAGTCAAGAAGTTTACGTTTAAAGAAACTTGGAGGAAAATCTGGATGTGAAAGTAGTGATTCCTTAAACAACGGTTTTTTGCCCTTCCCTGTGTACTATTTAACTTGAAGCGATTCTAAGTGCACCCGACAACTTTTAAAAAAAATAAGTAGGTACTCTCCGCAAAAACTAGCGTTTAGTACATGATACAGTTCTGCTGCTGTTCTCTTAAACGTTACCCATGACTCTGCTGTTACATTTATTATAAATTTTTCACAAAACAGAAATCGGAGATAGCCAAATGCATTTAAAAATTGTTTCGTCAAATTCGAGATAAAGTCGACTTCTGCAAATTTCAACAGATGTAACTTATAAAACATTTCTTTTAGATACCGGGATCTGAGAGCTGAATGTTTTCTCATTTGAAGCCTATATTTATTATTCTTATTTTTATTTTTAGTTCGGATATATTTGCTTTGAATAGCAATAAGGCGACTGACCCACAGCCAGACACTAAATTGTTACCTATATTATTTCACCTAATTCTAACCTTCTCGGCAAAATATAAATAATTCCTTTACACAATGAGCAACATGCATGAATTTTAGAAATGCAATAATTTATTATTTTTTCGTTATATATGTTATATAAGTTGAGAAAGTAATGAAGAAAAGGTATAAAAAAATGTGTAGCCTAAAGAAACGACTTTGAAATTCAAAATTTTATGGGAACATATCCACGTGACTGAAAACACCACGCTATTGGTCTGACGTCATTCGGCATAATGTCTAATGGTCGTCTATCTGCCAAGGGGTTAAATCGTAAATTGTTTTGTGTTTTGTAAATGTGTATTGATATTTTCATAAAAGAAATCATTCATTTATTTATTTATTTTAATTATTAAGTGGTAAAAATGACGGACAGTGGGTTTTTACGGGGCCAGAGTGACAATTTGCCCGTTGTTGATGTGTTTATGATGACAAACTTTTTTGCTACTAATACTGATTTTATTAGTGCAGAAATTGGAGGTACTAAAGCAACAAGGTATGTGTCATTCATTATTCTAAACATTAATTCAATTGTGCCCATTTTTATCCTTTTACTGTAGTTAAATATAACAAATAATTTATGTACCTAACCTCAAAATAGGTAAACAAGGCAATGTTTTAATGTTATATTATTAATATTTTTCATCTTAGAATGCTTTACTTTTTTATATAATAAATACCTCCCGTCACTTACTAAGTACGTACTTTTAGGTAGGTAGGTACATTCATAGTAAAAATAACTGTTGACATACATAGGTATATATAAATATATAACTGGATAATATGTTGAACGTCGAGAAGTTACATTATTCCCACCGTTCTTATACCATGACCAAATTCACCATGATATGTAAACAAATTATCACAATAATATTAAGGTTAGGTACATATTTTCATAATATTATTATAAAATAATTAGTTTTAATGGGTAAATTTACATCAAAATGATCCTGGTAGCAATATAATCTTGGGGATGACTATAATTCTGCATTTCGGCCGTCTCGTCTCATAGTTCTGCACCCTTTCTTCCGAAGTTTATCGCATCTAGGCACATTAAAAAATAACTTTTCTGGAATTTTTATTGTACTTAGTATTTGTACATTTGGGCACAATACAATATTTATAGCTACTTTTCTTTGTATTTTCGATAACACAACATAAATAATATGTACACATTCGCAATCACAATACGTTTTCCATCGGTGCGATGTGCCCAATGACGTCACACACAAGTAGCGCGAAAACTTCTCCGTTTAAACGCAGTTAAATTGACAGCTGCAGTAAATAATTTTTTTAACCTTTAATTAGAACATAAAACAAAAATAAAATACTGGAAAAATAATGTTTTTTAGTGATCTGTTCCTCTGTGATGTTTAAAAAAATTACGCATTTTGCTCATTGGAAAAGGATAATTACCCAGGGTTCTAGCTCTGACGTCTGGGGTCGAGCATTTTTCAATTACGCATACATGTATTGATCACGAGTAATTTGAGTTGGTAAAACAATAGACATATAAGTGACAAAGCTAAGCCTACTTTAAATATTTAATTTTATGTTATTTATTAATGAAATTGTGCATCCAATTATATACTTTTTGTTTACAGTTAGTAGATTTAGTAAATTAAATGGGACTTCTACTTTGTACTCCTACATCCAGTTACTGCATAATTCATTAGTTTCTTGACAGTATTTATGACATTTGAAGAAAATATGTATATATCCCATTCTACTACACTGCTCACAAATATTTGATGACAATATTCCCATTTTATTCAGGTAACATGGATAACAGTTATAACTAGATTTAAGACTGTTTATATGCGTTATGCTTCTGGAAAAATTAACGCTATTATATCAATGTTCTTTTGGAATTTTTTGCTGGATATTTTGTCGGATTAGTGGAGCAGTATTCATTCCACTGCGGAGATCACTATTTTTTAATACTTTTTCATTTTCCAATGTCATCTTCTAGACATAGTGCATAAGGTATTCGTGAAGATATACTTTCTTTGGCCAACTGGTCTACTTTTTCGTTGTTCTCAATGCCAATACGAGCTTTGACCCAATCAAATTTAATGATGTAATCTCTCTCAGTCAATTTATTTAATATTAATTTAATTTTGATAATATCGGGTTACAAAATATATCTATACTATTTTTAATGGATGTTAGAAGAGGCAGCGAATAACAAATAGCCTTTTTCAATCGTGGTATTCAGTGTATTGTGGAGCTTTCAGAATGCCCATAAACTCAGCAGAGTATATCGAAGTATCTAGATGTAGTGTATACTGTGTTGATACCGGGTGCAAAATTAACTAGATATCGGGAGACCTTCATAAATTAACAGAATAGAATTAAATATATGAAAAACAAATGCCTGCTTCTCTGTGTCAATCTATATCATAGAATTATCATTCTTGCAGGCTATCGTATTCATAATATAAAGACAAGATTTAAAGGTTCTCTTACTCAGTCTCGTCACCGAACAGCTGTGGTTGAGAGATCTCTTTCAACAATGCTAATCCCTATAACTCCCTTCCTCTGGCTCAGAAATCTCAGTTTATTTTTAGTTTCTCCAAACCTTATAAACTTAACTTTTTATATTTGGTTGATGTAATTGTATACTTAATCCAGTCAGTAATGTAAGAAATACACCAGAAACTCGCAAAAATGTGAACTGACTTTTTTCTTCCGTAACTATTAGTGCGAGGATTAAACATCACAAAACCACAAAAATCAGTTCTGGGAGTGCCGCGCCACCCCCCGAAAAAAACCCTCCTTTGGTGAAAAAAGCATTACCTTACTGATAACTCGTTAGCCGTTGAAGATATAAAAAAATGCTCTTCATAAAAAAGTAAGCTTGACTAATTGCCTAAGAAAAAGCCTTTTTGTAATTTTCTTGTATATACCATGGTTTTAGAAAAAATCGATATTGACAAAAATTGTAAAATTTGTATTTTTAATGGGCGAATTTTCATTTACTTGAAATTTCTTGCGCCCAGCCTATAGATAAAATTGAATCGCTTAAAAACCACAAAAGCTAGGAAGAAAAAAATGGGATTTAATGGGGGTATAAAATACTCTCTTGTGTTGCCACTCTTAAGAGCTATTGATATTTATCATTATATGAAAGTAACAATATAATATACACTGCTGGCCACTCGAACTTACACATAGAGACTTTTAGGCAAAATTTAAAGTTCAATATTTTCAACAGGAATGCAAATTTTTGAACGCGGCTTGCAAATTTTAAGAGCTAGTTTTTTTCGGATTAAGCTGCATGACGTATATTTATCGTAGGACCATAAGTTTATTATATACGGGGTGATCAATGAAGTCATGCAAAAAATCAAAAAGTTTGTATGAGTGAAATTTCCGCAAAAAATTTTTTTGGTCGTTGCAATATGGTTCCTCTAAGGTAACATCAATATCTCTAGACGGTTTTGTCAGTTTTTGGATTAAGGCCCTTAGGCCTTGTACACACTACTCAACATAAAATTTGGATACCGAAATTTTTAAAATGCTATAACTTGACATTGGATTGACGGTTCTTGATTATTTTTGCGGATTTGGAATCCTTATTTCACGTAGATTTTCTATGATCTAAGCATTTTATTTGAGGGTTGAAATTTACACATTATACCGGGTCGATAATAAACAAAAACGTAGCGAGAAGAACAAGTTTATTACATTAAATTCTACAATATACAACATTGCTTAACAACGACCAAAAGTCAATTCTTAAAAAATTTATAATTCTAATTCTGGTAATTTTTAATAACTGAAAAAAATTTTAACTAAAAAAGTAAAAATTAATTTAATTTAAACTTAAATTAAAATTACCTAATTAAAATTAGGTACATTAATTAAAAAAAAGAGAAGCTAATATTTTGTTGGTCCTCCTGCTCGGAATATTACTTCCCGACATCGATTTGGTAGAGTATCCACAAAATTATTTATAAAATCTTGTGGAATATTCTCCCATACTTCACGAACGGCCTCACTGAGCGTTTCTAGGGTTTCAGGGGGCACATCAAGAGATCTTACTTTAAGTTTTAAATAAGACCAAACGTGTTCGATGACATTAAGATCCGGAGACTTTGCAGGCCAGTCCATCCTATTGATGTTTTGTGCCTGCAAAAACTCTGTAATCCTTCGCGCTCTGTGAGGTCGAGCGTTGTCATCCACCAATAGAATTTCTGGGCCGTAATGTCGAGCAAAAGGAACAACAATAGGTTCCAAAATTTCCTCCTGATAAACAGTAGCATTAATGGTTTGGTTGGTAATGATTAGCTCGGTTTTACCATTTCTTATGATAACTCCCCACACTGTAACACCTCCGCCACCAAATGCTTTTTGAGGGGCCATATTTTCCTCCAAATATCGCTGATTTGGCCTTCTCCAAACTAACATTCGGCCATCGGAGTGAAAAAAATTAAATCTTGTTTCGTCAGCAAATAAACAATGGCTCCACTCTGCATTACCCCAATTCGCATGCCGATTTGCCCATGCCCGCCTATTCGCTCTATGGCGTTGTAATAACCGCACACATTTTGCTCTGCGACGGGCTCTATAATTTAAAATGTTTGGCATTATGTTATGTTTAAAAAAAAAAAAAATCTCACCTCAAGTTGTTTTTATTTAATGTTCTTCTCACTGTTCTGTCCGAAACTCTCACCCCAGTTTGTTGTCTTAAAGAGTCATTTAGTTTTCTTCTTTGTTCTATTCCGCATAGTTTCTCTCATTAAAATTCTTTCGGTTCTTTGGTTTATTTTTTTTGTATGTCCACCCCCATGCCCATAATTATGATCACCAGTAGTTTCGACGCGGCGGTTCAAATTATAAATTGTCTTTCGGCTGACATTGTAAATGTGTAAAAGTCGAATGCAATTTTCCCTTTCTGCCGTGGTTGAACGCCTCATATTAATTAAACTTTACAAAATTATAACATTGAAATATGTCAGATTATTTCTAAAATAATGTAAACAGTTTTTAATTCCATAGCAACAAATTTGATTTTCCAGTGCCTACTTTGAAATTGACGCGTCGCGTAGAAATTACACCCGATCATAGTTATGGGCATGGGGAGGTGGACAAAGAACTCTGTAAAACTGAATGATTCTTTGAGACAACAAACTGGGGGTGTGAGTTTCGGACAGAACAGTGAGAAGAACATTAAATAAAAACAACTTGAGGTGAGAATTTATTTTTACAAAAACTTAAATAATGCCAAACTTTAGAGCGCGTCGTACCCTACGTTTTTGTTTATTATCGACCCGGTATAATGTGTAAATTTCAACCCTCAAATAAAATGCTTAGACCATAGAAAATCTACGTGAAATAAGGATTCCAAATCCGCAAAAATCATCAAGAACCGTCAATCCAATGTCAAGCTATAGCATTTTAAAGATTTCGGTATCCAAATTGTATGTTGAGTAGTGTGTACAAGGCCTAAGGGCCTTAATCCAAAAACTGACAAAACCGTCTAGAGATATTGATGTTACCTTAGTAAGGAACCATATTGCAACGACCAAAAAAATTTTTTGCGGAAATTTCACTCATACAAACTTTTTGATTTTTTGCATGACTTCATTGATCACCCCGTATATAATAAACTTATAGTCCTACGATAAATATACGTCATGCAGCTTAACCCGAAAAAAACTAGCTCTTAAAATTTGCAAGCCGTGTTCAAAAATTTGCATTCCTGTTGAAAATATTGAACTTTAAATTTTGCCTAAAAGTCTCTATGTGTAAGTTTGAGTGGCCAGCAGTATATATATATATAACATTTCTGTGTAACTGTAAATCAGTCATTTTTGATTCACTACTTGACAAGCAGATTTGTAAGTCGAAACTGCAGTGGCAATTTTTATAAATACATAGTGGCAGAAAACATAGTAGTATGTTTTGTTTAGTTATTTGTGCAAAATGATTAACTACCACAAAGTAACGGCTCCTTCAATCAATTTTTTTCATTAATTCCATGCCTGGGAATTGTCGTTTGATAAAAAATGAGTTATTTGCCCCACTGTTCGCCATGAATATTAAAACTTCAATAATTATTTATTTATTTATTAGTTCAGATTAAAATGAAGTCGTATTACATTATCACTTTGTTGTAGGCTCATTTTCTCTCTTTGTTTCTGTATTCTCGCGTAAAGCTTGTGATTCTTTGCCTAAAAAAAATAATAAATAAACATAATGTTTATGCCCACTAATAATACATATGTTTCTTACTTTGTACTTGTCTGCTTCCAAGGAAATGTTTTTCAATTATAATTAATGGTGATTCAAAGGCCAATGTCCAGAAAATAGCCAGCAACGTTGACACAATAAAATGACCACACCAATTATAAAACTGAAAAAAGCAAGTTCAACATTACCAAACTTTAATACAGTTTTACCAAAAACTATAAACTGCCTTTACAGAACTATAACAAGGGTAGTATTATTTTCACTCAATAATTTCAGTCGGGAAGTCGATAAAAAATTTAATCATAATGTCAGTCTTCTTAATTATATCTTAATTTTGAAACTACTGATTTTGCAAGGGTTTGAAATTATTGACTTGAGTGAACGTTGGTAACTAATACTACTCTTTAAAGGTTGTACTTATGTACTCTTGTAGTTTTTTCTTAAAAGATATTAAGGAAAAGTTGTGGTAAAAATAATAGAAATTTTTTATCAAACCCTTAATACTAAGCAACCTAATAGTTAACTGGCTCGTGATATTTGAGGTATATGATATGGTCGTCCTTCACAATGAAAGATATTGTAAGTTATGTTAAGTTATGCACGAGAACTCATGAGGCACACAGTACGGCAAGAAACTACATTTGTGGACAAAAATCGCTTGCCACCTCTTTTGAGCAAATTTAATATAAATTTGTACTTCTCTCGCATACCGAAGGGAAGTATTGTATTCGAGAAAAAATCACTCTCCGAGATTTTTCGGATTTTCACGTTTCAGATCATGTACATTACGAAAATATAGGTTTTTCAGTCTGTCTGTTGGTCTGCCTGTCTGTCTGTCGGTCCGCCTGTCTGTCTGTCGGTCTGTATGTTGGTGCATTAACTAAAAAACTACTTGACGGAGAACAGTCAAATTTGGTAGGTAGCTGACGCTACTGCCAACGAAGAAATGGTTAGACTTGGAAAATATACAGTATGGACCGTTTCAAAGTAATTGATAATGGGAAAAAAATGTTTGTCTCAAATTTTAAATTTCCACGCTACATGACTTTCTTTCCTATTTAAAGAAAAAAAAACGGAAAATTAAAGAAGAAATTGGAAATTGTGTCTGTCACTATAGAAAAGATGATGGAAACAAACTTTTTTTTTTGCTTAAATTTAAAATTTTCACGTTTTATGACATTCTAAACCCATTTCAAGAAAAAGTAAATTTGAAAATTTTGCAAGGCGATCATCCTAAGAAATAAGTCAACTTCAGTGAAAATTTGTGAAGGCATTTACGCAAGCCTTCCTATATGGAATTTTTGCTGTCAGATGACCACTCTGTTCAAATTTTTGACCAAAAGTTAGCAAGCCTTCTCTCTAATAATAGGGCTAACTATATTGCAATTATTATTCTCATATTATGTCGTTTCTTAATTAATATGTTTTTAGAGTGACTGTCCCGTATAAATAGAGAGAGAAGTTTTCTGTAATTATCTTTACCGATTATTTTTAAATGCTCGTAAGGAATGTAGCATCAACGCCCGACTCCTACAATTTTGAAATAAATAAATAAATAATAATTGTAATTATTATTTTTATAATTTTTTTATCTAGATCAAATGAATCTCTTATCGCAAAAAATATTCTACAATGGATTTACAAGGTGGCGAATGAAGAAAAATGCTTTTGCATACAACAATACATACGAATGTGTTACATAACCTAAACATATTTAATAAATCAATTTTATTGGCTAACTTCGCCTCTCAGCTTTATGTTTAACCTAATTTGAATATTGAATTTTCAATGGACATCTGCTACAAATTTGATAACAGTAAGACATAATCTAAACAATCCAAAATAATAGTAGAATATTTTTAATACATTGGGTTGATTCTACGGTTGGTTCCTTGTGAAACATTCTTCAATAATTTAAATATACAGGAAAATTATGCTTTTTAATGTTTCAAAAAGTTTTATTAAAACTCTACACGTGTTTCGGCTTATTAGGCCTTTATCAAGAGTACAAGATAATACTAAATTTAAAATGTGTTTCTTACTTATTTATACCTAATGGAAGGTATAAATTATTCAAAGCTTTTAATCTATTTATTACATGCAACTAGTTATATGATTCCTATCCTATGTAAATATACTACAAATAAGTTCTTAATGTTAAATTATTTTTTCTAGAATATTATGACCCATAAATAATGTTTGATCATTAGTTACATTTTTATGCTTTTTGACAGCTTTCATGATCTCAAATTGTTCTAGTAAATCTAACTTATTTCCTTTATTTTCTGTATGAAGTAATTCGACTTCATTAAAATTAACAAAATGATTATTTTCTATGCAGTGTGTTGACATACCGGTGCTATGTATACCATTCGTTATTGATTTTTTATGTTCAGCGAGACGATTTTTTAATTTACGACCAGTTTGACCGATATATATAGCATCGCAGTCATTACATTTTAATTGATATACACCTGTTTTTTCTAATAAATCTCTTTTGTCTTTATTATTAACTAACATTTTCCCTAGATTATTTTTATTAACAGAAATAGTTTTACATCCTAGTTTTTTCAGTTTATGACTAATTTTATCACTAATCTTAGGCCTATAATTAATACATTTATATGTCAGTTCTTTGTGGAGTATCAGCATAAAATTCTTTAAGGAACTTTTTCTTTTGTTTATGTTTTATTAATTTATCTATGAGGTTTTCACTATAACCGTTGTTTCTAGCTATTTCTTTAATGGTGTTCACTTCTTTCATAAAATGATTCTTATTTAAAGGGAAGGTTAGCAGACGGTGGATAAATGAATGGAAAGATGCCATTTTTATTTGTGATGATTGCTTAGAGTTCTTGTGAATGACTGTGTCTGTGCAAGTTGGTTTACGGTAAATGTTAAACTCTAAGCTGTTGTTTCTATTTTTTTAAGTTAACGTCCAAGAAGTTTAAACCTTCCTCGTTTTCTATTTCTAGAGTGAATTGAATTTTATCGTGAAATGAATTCAGAAGATTTAAGAATTTATTAAGTTGTCTTTCTGTACCTTGCCAAATACAAAACACGTCATCCACATATCTAGTGCAGAAAAATACATTATTTATTAGGTTATTTTCGCAGTTAAACAACTTATTTTCAAAGTCTGACATAAATATTTCAGCTAATAACGGTGATATGGGGGAACCCATAGGTAATCCATCTGTTAATTTATAAATTTCATTATTAAATTGAAAGTAATTTTGACTCGTACAGATTTTTATTATGATGTTTAATTAATTTTTTAATTCTAAGTCAATATCAGATTGATTGATAAGTATTTAGATAAGATGTGACCTCGATAACAAATACGCACTTATTTTCAGTCAAATGGCATCGTAAATGGCAAAATGTGTCCTGCAGCTCCGCCGCCATCTTGAATTTTTCAATTTCGATTTAGGATTCGTAATCGGCGACCTTGAAAACCCCCACATACCAATTTTGAGCGGTGTGACGCCATAATCGACAAACATCGTCCGCCATTTTGCGCCGCCATTTTGAATTTTGCGATTCCGACGTCACATTCGTGAGTACCGTGGTCGATAATCCCCGAGTACCAAATTTCAGGCCAATCAATCGGACGACAAATAAATTTAATTGCGATTTTCGATAAATTTGGCTCACCCTATATCGAGATGTTTTGCGCACCCGTACTATTGGCATTCTATTTAATTTGTAAAAATTTGACATCAAAACTTATTTCCGCGTTGCTGGCAACGCCTAACTTCACACACATAATTTTTACCACCTATTCCAGTGGTCTGCCTTACCGACAGAAATTTATGTCGGAAAGGAAAACATGGACTTTGAAAACTGTGATTTTTCAGGAAATAATGGGAGTTGAGAGGCTTTCTAGGTCTCAAATTATATAGTGGAGTGTGCGGGCCAAATCGGAAATTCGGCCCGACACGGGCGTGTGAATGTTGGTTTTTTTGTGAGAAAGTGAAAGACATCTACGTACAAAAAAAATCATAATTAAGCAAGTACATAGAATAGAAGCTCGTTCTGTGTCTTGATGCAAAGGGGGAGCTTGGCCCTTTCCCGTGATACCAAATTTTACGGGGAAAATCGAAAATTCGGCCTCACAGGGGCGAGACAAATGTGACAAATTTGAGTGTGTTAAAACGTAACCTAGAAAATTGTAAAACGTGAAATCTTAAAACACTCATACTTTAGTTAATACTTGACGTAGAAGCTCGACCTTAGTCTCTATTTGAACACGGAGATTGGCATTTTATCCACGCAGTACGTGCTCTGGGTTAAATAAAAAATTTAGTGTAGTTCTGTGCGAAATAAGAATGGATATTTTCGTAAAAATTGAAAACCGTAAGTATTTTAAAAATTCATAAGTAAATAAAAATGGGGAGTGAAACGGCGTTCTACGTCTCTCTGGAAAGCAGAAGAACGTAGCTTTCTGGCGATACCAAGTTTGACCGGAAAAATGGAAAATTAGGCCCCCGGCGAGCGCGACAAATGTAGCTTTTCTGGGATCTTTTAAATTTAAAATATCACGTAATTACGAAAAATTCTTCCATTTTGACCGCCCGTAGCTCGTTAATCTTTGGAGCTGGAGAAAAACAGAAAAAGACTTTTAGATAATTCGTTTTTCTACATTTTCGTTAGGGCGAAGTATTTTGCTCTAGGAGGCCCCGTTTAGAAGTTATGGAGGTTTAAAGGTAAAAATGTCCAATTTTTCGCCTTTTTGCACCGCCGCAACTTTCGGCCGATATCTCCGAAACGAAGACACGTACGGAAATTTTGAAGATACCGGAGAAAGCGAAAAGAAACGCTCTTGTCCTTGTCCTTTTTTTAATTTTGAGCTAGCTCCAACCGTTTTCGAGTTATAGGCGAAAAACCGCAAAAATGAGTCTCGCTTCGGAGCCGAAACAGTGCAAAAACGTGCAGTCTTAAAACGTCCATATTTTTCTAAATACATATTTTGGAGCGCCGTACGGCATCGCGGCGGAACGGGGAGAGGTTCTAGTTATCGCTAGCCGCAAACTGCGAGGTCGAAATCGAAAATTAGGCCCGGCAGGAGCTAACGAAAATGGTAAATTTTTGACGTTTATGAAATACCAAAACGCCTTCCCCTATTTTCTCTCGTCACCCTCCACTCCCCATTCCCAAAAATAAGAGGCGAGAGAGATAGGTGATTTTCGTCCGTTAATAAAGAAAAAACCGGAAAAGTACCGGAACCGAGTATAGTCTATACACTACAGAATTCCGTCCCGATGCATCAGAGGCGACCGGCGAAATTAAGCGCGTCTTGACATCTCGAACTTATAAGATCGCAAAGAGGAAGGGGCTCGCACCAACTGGATTCTATTACTATGACTATGATAGGCCCGATATTTATGTTCATTTAAATAAAACTCTGAAAACCGAACTGATGTCGCATTCTATTGCAAATGTCCTTGTGGATGTAATTGTGTTTACCTCCACATACCTATGCTAAACTTAATTGTAACGTTCTTTGCGCTCATAATTATTAAATGTTTGATAGCTCAAGATTGCCTATAACTACACGAGTCTGTCTGACAGCTGATATTGTTTTATTACATTCAATGGCTACTATGATTTTTCCAATGTTATTAGGTTACCAGATTTACACAGAAATGTGCCATTTTAGTTTCCAAAGCCCACTAATCTATTATTATCTATTATGTTTCTAAAAGATTGGTTGCATTGTGTTTTGGCTGAAATCTCAAATATTTCTGAGCGGATTTTCAAAATTTTAGTATCATTAGATTCGTATGAAAATGAGGTATTTAAAAATGTTGGTGAACGTTTAAATTCCCATTAAAAAAAAAACAGTTAGTGGGTAAAAATCACATTTAAAAATTTTAAACGCCTCTTGAGAATTAAGTAATGCAATCATATTGCTCTTTTTATTTTTATAGTAACGTAGCACACAAACTAAAATATATTTTGGGCACCACAGCACTCTGGATTCAGAAATAGATTTTTTAATAAAATTTTTAATGTTTATCAAAAAGTGACCAAAATGGATGTATTGTATTCAAAATTTCCTCTAGATTCCAAAAATGTAAAAATATATAGGGTGTTCTATTTAAAAATCGAAAGTTGTGAGCATTTCCGGTCAAACCGGATGTGTACCAAACTTGATTTTTTATTGAGAAGATGGCATTTTAGTCGTGTAATAAGGCCTCCAAATTTCAATTTTCTATTCCAAATATTTTAGGAAATATCGGGGCGAGCGCAATTCGTGACTCACCCGGTATAGAGAATCTAAGGCCTCAAAAAATTTTTGTATTATTTGTGAGCCAGGCCATCATTAACGGTTGATAAAATGAAATTGAGAAATTCACTTGAAATCTGTTACACGTATGTATTATAACGACATCTGGACCTTGCTTATATTTTGAAATGATTCCGTTGAAGAGGCGGAAGGTATGTGGGGAAAAATAAGTAAAGCAAGCTTTTAAGAATTCAAGAACTTGGGATTTGATGTATACACTAGAAGTGAAAGTCTCAATTTTTTTATAACATCTACCACCCCTCCATCCCATTAAAGAAATTGAAAATTAAATTAAGACATTGATTTAGTAGGGCATATGGGCGTAAATTAGTAAAACATTCTGGAAAAGTTCAGAAACTTGGGATTTGAGATACATACTAGAAATCTGGGTATCAATCTTCTTTATGATATCTGTCGCCCCAACCATCACCTCCAACATCCCCACTCCATTATTAAAGGAGTTATAAAAAAAAATTGTGTTTATATAATAAAGCATTAGTTCTTAAATAATGTATGGGCATCAACCACACCCAGACGATTTCAATAATTAAAATTCTATGAGAAAATATTTTAAAGAGACTTGGATGGGAAATTTGGATATGGAAGTAGTGATTCCTTAAGCAGCGGTTCTTTAACCTTGGAACACTGTCAAATGATAATACAGCCATCCCCTGCTAAAAATGTCTGGTTATTGTTTATTATGATCGTCAGTTGAATAAGTTCTGCCAGATGATCACTTTATTTACATTTTTACTTCCCTCGCATACCAAGGGGAATATTGTATTCTTGAAAAAATCACCCTCAGAGATTTATTCGGATTTTCACGTTTTAGAACAGATTACGAAAACTAATTTCTTTCAATTCAAATACCAAAGCTATTCTCCTACTTAGTGTTCTCCAATATTTTTTGGTTACATCAATTAATATGGACACGGTAATGGTGCAGTGAAAACCAAACGGTGGCAGTCTAAGATGATGCTCTCTCTGCAAATTGTTGAGCAGATGTCACCAAGGAACTGAAGTAAAACAACTTTATTAATACTGACAACCTCAGGAGATAGTATGATGCTTTCAGATGTGCCATACAGCAAATAGAAGCCAATTAGAACTTGGATCATGAAATATCTGACTTCGTCAATAAGAAGATGAAGTATACAGGAAAATGATTGCCTTAAATTTTAATACCTCTTTATAAACTTTGAAAACAAAATCAGGAGAGACTTACAGCATTAGCCCAATGGTTTAAAATTCGCTCTGAAAATAATTTTTTTAATCATCAGAAAATACTCACAGCCATGTAATCGGAGAAGTAGAGTTTGCTCCGAATACTCATCTGGTGCAATCTTAAAACAGGTAGATGTATCAAATATATACAATATGTTAATCTTCCAAGCACCTCCATTAATGGCACACTTAATATCCAGTTGACAAAACCTGAAAATATTCGTATTTTTAGAATACCTTTGAAGAAAACTATTTTTAAATTAAAACGTTTATTATTAAAGTTTAAAATCACATATAATATTAACTTCTATCGATTATAAATATTGCCAAAGATTTTAATTAAAAATCCGATCTAAGTGAAAAAAGAATCATGATTTAAAAACTGAAACGTTATGATAAATAGGGTAGCAGCAGATTCCGTACAGCCAAACTTAGCTTAATTGAAAAATTAATAGTCACCGAGAAGTAATTTTTTTAAATGTTTTAAATTACTTCTACAAGGATTGAATTATTTTAACAAAATTTGGGGGTTTTTGATGCGAGAGCACTATTTTAAATTTTAAAAAATCATATTGTTCGAATTACACAATAATTGATAGTGAAGCAGATAATATAAAATAGAATTAATTTTCCATTTACAGGGTATACCTTATTTACTAAAAAGATATACAGAAAATTATTTTTATTCAAAACAAAGAAACAGTAAAGTGCAAAGAAGTTTTGACGTTCTAGAGACACGTAAATACTATAGGTGGTGCCCGTTACAAATAAAAGTAAAACTAGAGCTGAATTCTTTGCTCCTTGGTACCCCCGATAACCAAATTTCATTAAAATATAATAAGTTACTTAAGGAAAGAGAAGAAAATTATTTTGATACCCTGAGACTCAGTTACTATTAATTTTTGAACTAGGGTAAGTTTGACTAAATCGCATTATCCACGTAGTTTCTGTTCATATTTGAAGTAAAATTTCACATAAAATCAAATATAATGGACTAATACACCAATTTCCATTAACAATGTTATAAGATAGTATTTGATGAAAGAGACTTATGGAATTTTTTTCGAATTTTTTTCTTTACCGTTTAGCCGGAAAAAAATAATAAAGCTGAAAAATTTTCCACTCTGACGTCAATTTGCCCGTGACGTCACGATATGAAGCCGGCAACAGTGCATTGTCCTGATGCCTAAATTTGTATTTTAGTTTAATTTTTCAGTAGTTCAATCAGAGATTTATAATAAGTCTCTAAGAGTTCAATTCAATGTCAGTTGACAGTTGTTAGTGTTAACAAGGTTATGATAATCAGTAATATTTTTCGATTTTTTTCGTGTTAAAATACACTAACTTTGGGCCTGTATTAATTCAATTCAAATTTCAAAATATGGAAACAAAATCATATTTTGTGCCATGTGCCAGTCTTTTACGCAAACATTGGAGAGACAAAACTAAATATTAAAATGTAATGTTATACTACAGTAGTTCAAATAGTTTAATAGTTTAATGTCACAGAATCTATTGCGATGTTGTCAATTCTTGTAATTGATAAAAATTTAATAATTTAAAACCCAATTCTTTGCCTTATTTGTAAATTATTTTGATATTAATAGAAAGTAAATGCATAAAAACTTCATAGAGATTATGTTTATTATTGGATAATTGTAATTAAACGGCAATTTAATGCAGGTACAATTACCGGGGATAATGACGTCACGATCACCAATTTACTTAATTTTTATCTTATCCAGGTATTAAAAAATTGGGGTAATAATTATTTTGGTATTATTCAGACCTTACTGATGGGTTCATATAATTAAAATATTTAAAAAAATCTTAAGTGTATTAGGAAATATTACGTTCAATATTTCGTTAGTCTGATTTCCCGTCATGAATGATAAGCAATTATTCAAACAGGAGCTCCGCGCCTGCGGTAGGTGAAACATATTAAATATTATTTACCTCCATATCCATGATGGCAAGAATAAACTATCCAACTCAGTCCTATGCACCACGCTGGTCTCATCAAAGAATTGAAAACTGCTTTACTCTCATATCCATAATGCGTTAAGACTTCTTGGTAGCAAATTAATATTGTTAGCATCCCAAGAAGAGTGACTGCCCAGATTAATACATTTATAGTCTAAAAATATTTATTTCAATGGTTAAAATCATATTAGTCATTAACTAAATTGTCCCAGATACAACTTAATTTCAACGTACTAATTTGAGATTAGTTAATAACTACCATAAAATAGATCAAGAGATATTTTGACGTTTTTATTTAGTAAAAAATAAAACCAGTTTTATCGATAGGACCTAAGCTATCGAATGCCGTTGGGCGTTTTTTAAAAAAACCAACTGGCGGCTCAATATGACTGAAAATGTCCTAATGAAAGTAAATGGGGTTTTCTATTGATAATTAATCTGAAATTACCCGAAAAGTATGAAAAAAATTTATATTATATATTTGATTACAGAAACCAACATTATTTTACCAAATATATTTAACGGATTCAAGATAGCGCCCTAATCGGTGTCAAATTCATACATTCATGTAAAAAGTGGAAAATTCTATCCATAATTCTTATTGAATAAAAAATCTTAGGGTACCAATTTCTTTGTTAGAACTTAAGATTTTTAATGGTAATTATGTGTCACTTAATGTGGTGGGTATTTCAAGAAAATATAAAAATGTATACTTACTACATATATTATTGTTAAAGAATATGAAAACAGTAATATTTATTTTCTTAGGACTTAAGCTTTTAAATGCTACGAGTCATTAAAAAAATGGCGGCTGAATACCGCCTAGAATGCCCTGAAAACATGACAAAAATAAATAATGATTTCTTCCAGAAATTAATCTGAAATGTCCTGACAACTGTAATTAAATGTTTAATATGTAAGCTTTTGAATGCCACTTATCATTAAAAAAATATATATTGGCTTCAGATGGTGCTTAAATTTGTGAGTATGTACTTTGAAAATTAAAGAAAATCTAATACTTGTTCATTGTTAAAATAATACAATAAAAGAAGCAGTGCTTTTTTAAGGACATGTATTTTCCACATAATTCAACAAGTTATTTTTACAAGAAAATAAAATGGCGGATCAATGCGGTTGAATTTTTCCTGAAAATGCGGCAGGAATAAAAATAAATGATGATTTCTTCTGGAAATTTTGAAATGAACTGAAAACTATTATTAACCATTATTATTAAAAATTAAACTGGCACACAAATGTGCAAAAGTGCCTTTACCCATAGGTCCCATTATGTGATGTAACGTGCCAAATGCTCAAAAAAGCATTTAACAACCTTAAGTTTTAACGAAGATATTTTCCTATTGAATAAGAATTGTAGATACGATTTTCCGCCTTTTATATGAATCTATGTATCTGACACCGATTAGGGCGCCATCTTGTATCCATATAAATATTTTTGGTAAAATAATGTTGGCTTCTACCTGTAATCAAATACAAAATGCAAAATTTTTGCACACTTTCTAGGTAATTCAGATTAATTGTCAATAGAAAACCTCTTTACTTTATAATTAAATGCAAATGCAAATTCCCTACAATATAAGAGTACTCTAAAATAGAATATGAGGAAATAAATGGGGATTGACACTATACATTTACCAAATTACAAAATTTGTTCCTCCTTTTGCCGGACCTCGGGTGAGCATGGTGGTAGCGCTATATTTTGTAAAAATAAAATAAAATTCAAGGTAATCGACATTAAAGACTATTGCGTCGAAAATGTTATTGAATGCGCATGTATAGAGCTACAAGATCTTTCCATCATAGTTATTGTTGTATACAGGCCACCCTCTGGTGACTTTTATCAGTTTCTTGAGTATTTCTGTGCACTACTTAGTAAATTTGAAAATACGTCATCAATTATTATAGGATGAGATTTTAATGTTGACCGCTTAAAAAATACTATAAATAAACTGTTGTTTGACGACTTGTTGGTGATGTATGATCTTAAGTCAACGATTAATTTACCAACGAGAGTAAAGGATAATAGTGCCACATGTATTGACAACATTTTTATAAATGTAGATCTTGTCGATTACACGATCAAAAACATTAATTTATGTCTCTCTGACCATTATACTCAAATACTAAATTTTAATGCGTATCGAAATAAAAATGAGTCAAATAAGCCAACATTTATTACCAAAAGAAACATGTGTAAAGAGAACATCGACAGATTTAATGACCTTTTAGCAAATGAAAACTGGACAAATGTTTCTTCTCAAACGTGCCCAAATTTTGCCTTTAATAATTTCGCCGATACTTTAAGTTATTATTTTGAAATCTGTTTCCCTCTGCAACGTGTCAAACAAAATAAAAAGGAGTCTCCGCCTATGTGGGTTTCAGAGGAGCTTCTAGAATTAAAACAGAGAGTGTGTTTGATCTCGGACTTTGCTCAAAAATATCCTCAACTGAAGCCTATTTGCAGAAATGTAAATATGGAGTATAAAAATAAATTAAAAGAAACCAAAATAACATATAATGATAATAAAATTTCAGAGTCAACAAACAAGGTTAAAACCATGTGGAATATGATAAACGAGGTGGTAGGAAAATCTTCTGCCTCACAGACAAAAATAGTTGTTCATGAGAATGGTTCCCTTCTCGCAGATAAAGTTATTGCAGATAACTTCAATGCTCACTTTACTACAAGTCATATAAATATCCAAGCTGACCCAATCGACTTCAATTTATTAAACACAAACATACCACTTTTTTCTCAATCTCTGTTTCTTCAACCAGTCACTGAAATAGATACGGTATCTTTTATTAGCAGGTTAAAGTCCTCTCCCTCCAGTGGTCTGGACAATATGTCTAACAATTTATTAAAAAATGTAAAAATAATTTCACCCTACCGTTAACCTATATAATTAACCTATGCTTTGTAAACGGAACTTTCCCTGACAACTTAAAAATTAGTAAAGTCATTCCACTATTTAAAAAAGGAGACAAAAACTCTTATAACAATTATCGAGCGATTAGCATAATTTCTAGTATGTCGAAGGTTATAGAACTTGCATTTTTAGAACAGCTGAGTGGTTTCTTTTTAAAAAATAACCTTTTATCGTCACTTCAACATGGTTTCTTAAGAAATAAAAGTGTTGACACTGCATTAGTAAATTTTCACAGCTCGATAGTGGACGCCTTAGATAAAGGATTATTTGCTTTTGGACTTTTTATAGATTATTCACGTGCCTTTGACTGTGTAGATTATGAATTACTTATTGCGAAGTTGTTTAGATATGGTATTAGGGGTCCTGCCTTAGATTTTTTATCAAGCTATATTATAAACCGTACGCAAGTAGTCTATGTGAATGGAACAAAGAGCAATACATGTATAATAAATGCCGGTGTACCACAAGGTTCCATATTAGGGCCGTTCGTTTATCTCATCTTTGCCAACGATCTCGCTCTATACATTCAAACCAAATACAATGTTCATATTACGTGCTACGCCGATGATACAAACTTTTTAGTTGTTCAAAAAAGTCCTGACGCAGTAAGAAATATATCTAAGGATCTATATAAAGACATCATAGTTTGGTCAGAGAAGAATCGGCTTACGCTTAATAAAGAAAAAACAAATACTGTATCATTTAGGTATAATATCGAGCAGAACTCTAGCGACGAATTTCTAATAACAGATTCTGCTAAAATATTGGGTATTATGTTCGACCGAAATTTGACGTGGGCTGCTCATATAGATAGTGTGTGTGTGAAGCTCAGTAAAGGTTGTTATGGTATGCGCAACTTAAAAAATCACTGCGGTAAAGATTCTCTAATGACATTCTATTATACTAACATACATTCTCATCTGCGTTATGGAATTATGCTGTGGGGATTGAGTACTACTTATGTTCGTCGGGCATTTATTCTTCAAAAGCGTGTCATTAGGATTATGGCGAGTTTCTTACAAACCAAACACACCACAATTATCAAACAAGATTTAATGATCAATTAATTCCACATCAGCACACAACAGCATTGTATCAAAAAAGCGTGTATTACAACGGCTGTAAAATTTATAATCATTTACCCACTGATGTGAAAAATTGTAAGAGCCTATTTACTTTCAAAAAGAGGATAAAGAATTTGTTAACAGAAAAATGCTTGTATGATGTCAATGAATTTTACTTAGTCTGACCATTTATATATCCATTTATTTATTGCGTGTTTGTATATTTATATATATTTTTTTTGTGTAGTTTGTTAATATGTTAGTGTTTTGTTTTTTTACAATTTTAGGTGTATTTTATTTTATATTATTTTAAATGTATTATGTTTATGCATATTAGCTTCGATTTTGACGCACTCCTAAATTACTTGTATGGTTATCAATTAATTGTATTTGTGATTGGGAAATAAAGATTATTATTATTATTATTATTATTAAATATATTACTAGCAAGAAATGCTCGTAATTATTTCAAACTCATACTAAAGACTTTTCAGAGATAAGCACAGAAACATATATCTTTCTAAACAAAATACTTTGCTGGCTATATGCCACGAACAACATTGCATTATAAGAAAGAAATATGCATATTATGTACAGCATAACTGTCACAATAATGTTATTTTTAATTTTAAATTATCCTGTTCAACAAAACTAAAAAAGAACTAAAGATAAAAACTTACCAAAAAACTTTAGAAACTTTCAGATACACGTGTTTCGGAATCCTACACCAAGGATGCACTCTTCAGTATTACTTTTTTCAAAATTTAAAATGAATTGAATAGTCACTTATCAGGCAAAAATTATTTATGCAATAATTATTTGTGGTTCTGACGTAGCATATAGCTAGTAAAGTATTTTGCTTAGAAAGATATATGTTTCTGTACTTATCTCTGATAAGTTTTTAGTAAGCGTTTGAAATAATTACGAGTATTTTTTGCTAGTAATATATTCTAGTTAAGGTTAACTAACTCTTTAATACTTTCACATCCTGAATATCGCAATATTGCATTTTGGTCAGCTTTACTACAAGATGGCATAAATAGCCTTCATAAGGTACAAAGTATGTTTAAGGATTTTAAGTGGTTTATGCTAATGGAACATTTTTAAAGCGACATTATGTGCTTACAGAATAGATAAAATTAAACTCCCTACATGAAGAACATTAATGATTTCTAAACATAGTTCAACAATGTTCCTACGCAGTTTTTCTTACAACTAACTCCAATATAATTTTCAATTCTCAAAATGATAACATCATGGCAGCTTCTATCATTGTTGCTTTTCTGAATACAATAACAACTGAAGTGCAACGTAATATATAGATATAGAAAAAGGGATAGTTGTATGAGCAGCTCTATTGAATATTATCATTTCACATTCTGGTAGTGGAAATCTAAAGTTTTATTCACAACCTCAAATGATCACTTAAAAATTTTCAAAACTTTCTTATTTCTTTCTTATTTCTATCCGCTAATTCTTCTTATATGTCACTTTGTCACTCTTTCTTTTACATAAGTAGAGAGAATACTCATAATTATACTTTAGGAACTGTACATTATTTATGGTGATCTACTGAAAATACCTCGAAACCGTTTACTTACTGTTTTATGTGTACTTTTCACCATATATAGAAATTGTTTCTCTTGCTTCATCCTCATAAATACTGCTAACATCATTCCAATAAAGTAATTAATAAATCTTGAATTTGGATGGTTACCACTAAAAACAAAAGCAAAAAGTCTTTAATGAAAATTCTCAAATACGAACACGAAGAATTTGATCCGAAACTTTCTAGAGCTGTAACTGTTGCTCATTGAGTAAGCAAATTTCATATCATTGTGTTATTGAATGAATTCTCAACAGCTTTCAAGGTGTTCGTCTCTCCGTCAGCAACGTTTCATGTAAGTACTATAAATTAAAAAGAAAAATCTCTTGTTACGCTCTTCTCGAATACGAACGTGAAGAGTATATTACATTTGATCGTCACGTTTCTAAAGCTGTGTCACTGAAAATAAATTACATATTTATTGTGTTAGTGAACAACTTTCAAAGTGTTTGTCTTGTCCATCCGTTACTTTTATCGTAAGCACTAGAAATCAAGAAAAAAAGTCCAATAGTGATGAAATTTGGGAAGTAAATTAGTGTTAACTAGAGGACTCTCTCCTCTGTTTATTTCTTAAAACGATTTTAAATATTTTTAAAAAGAAGGATGTTCTCAGTTCGACACGTATGCATATTTCATGTCGAAAGAAGTACTTTCTATTCGAAGTAATGCCGCAGCAAAGTGTGGCAAACAGCTACACATTTGTGAACAGAAATCGCCTGCCAGCTCAAATTTTGACAAAATTTAATATATTAATGTTAATGCTCGTGGGGAATGTAGCTTCAACGCCAGACTGCTACAATTTTAAAATAAACAAAACATAACCCAGAAAATCAAAAATAATGCTAGACAATTCATATTAAAAAAGATTATCTAGATCAAATGAATCTATTATCGCAAAAAAATGTTATCTAAGGGAATCTCAAGGTAGAAAATAGAGAAAAATAATTTTGCGAACAACAATATATTCGAATATGTGTTACATAACCTAAAATTTTTTTAATAAATCAGTTTTATTGGCTAACCTCGCCTGTTAGCTTTATATTTAACCAAATTAATTTTTTTAATTGTTCAAGATGAATGCATTTTGAAAGCACATCTGTTACAAATTTGATAACAGTAAGACATAACCTAGAAAATCCAAAATAATACCAGAACATTTAAGAAAAATTGTATCTATATCAAATGAGCCTATTATAGCAAAAAATGTTCTAGAATGCGAATGGGGCAAATGGGGAAAATTTCCCCAATCGGACGATAAAAATTTAGAAAACTATCCCAATTTCTAGAATATGGGCTGAAAAGATCACTTTCGTCCGGATTCGGAATTTGATAAAAATGGCTAATTTTACTATTAAAAGAGTGAATTTTCTAAAATTTTTCACAATTTTCATCGTTTCAATGGGGACATTTGCCTAATTTCCATGTCCATTACCCCCCCCCCTCGTTCTACATTCTTCCCAATAAACATGTTCCATGTTAAAAAAAATTAATCAGAAGCCTATAATAGATTGAAATATATTCTTTATAGGATTTTGCAAACAGCTGAAAAACAAAGCCACTCATAAGGATGTTTCATGTAAAATAGTATGAGATATTTATATTTGTATTTATATTTGACATTGACTGATAAAAAACAACAGATCTTCACCTATCTATTAGCTAACTAGTATTAGAGCCTATATACTCTATGCATGTTTAAAAGTGAATTATTGTGCCTTTCTGATGAGCTCAGAATAAGGGCGAAAAACGTTTCAAAGGATAAGCATTTCCAAGAAACTGAATGACAGATTTTATGAAAATGTAATCCGTTAGAATGAAAAAATTTTGGGAGTTGCTACATGGACGCCGCGGCGGACATATATAATTTCTTAGCTGTCCGCCGCGCATGCGCATTCGCTTTTGCACGACTTATTGAACCGCCGCACAGAGAAATTGGAATATTTTATGAAATTTTCTGAAGAAGAAGGCGGGGGGATGCCCCCCGCACCCCCCGTTCTTGTCTGCGACGCTAATGCTGCCTGCGGCGCTGATAATTTATTAACAATATTTAGCAAAACCTAACCTAACCTAACTAACCCAACTACCATCACATGAAAGAGATAAATTATTATATGAAAAAAAAGAACAAATCTGTCGTCAAATCCAACCAGAATTTGTGAAAAAGGATATTAATCGTTACAAAATATATTAAAAAAAAAAGTCAAGTGGGCAGTATTTGAACCCAGGACCTGTCGCTCCACAACGCGATAATCATCATCATCATCAACATATTTATTTCCTTTTTTATACAATTAATGCTTCTCTGGATCACGACCCGGAGCCAACCGTAGAACCACGTCGCGCAGCGCCGTGGTGTTAGTGCGGTTGGACGGGTCATGACCGGCTTAGATCAATAAAATGATTAAAATTAGATAAAACTCCTGCCGCCTGTGGCGGCTTAAAATTATCAATGAATTTGAACATATTAAAAACTTAATTTTAAACAATGAATAAAAACTTAATCTATTTTATGGAAAAACACTTTTTAAAAATTTTGTTGCTTAGATGGAGACGAACTCAATTGGAAAAGCTCCATTTAAACAAGTTACCCTAACAGTCTGCTCGCCGTTAGGAATTTTTGGTTTTAGGAAAGGAAAATTGAGTTTAAAATAGTTACAATTTTTACAAGGTTTATTGATCTAAATTGAATTTTTCAACAAAAAAGTACAAAATAACAAAAATTACAAAAATACAAACATATAACAAACAAGAAGAAGGAAAGAGATAGGTACAGAATAAAAGATATGGTGGTGAAAAGTGTATGATAGTTGGAAGTTTTGGTAGGATAGAGTGTGGCTATAGAGGTTGCCGAAAGATAGGCAACGCCTGGTATGGTAATGGGTGTTTAATTTGGAATGGGGCATTATCGTTACGCATAGACCAGCGATCCACGTCGAGAACACCGCTATAGCACAGAATAAATAGTATATATGCAAATCAATTGCCACGGCGGACAGCTAAGAAATGATAGATGTCCGCCGCGGCGTCCACGTAGCCACTCCCAAAAATTTTTAAGGCAAGGTTGGTTAATAAATTCATTTCAGGCCTTTGTTCTCATTTTTAACTGAATCTTCAAACCGTAGGGGGTCATGTAGATACTAGCTTAATCTGCTTGGCCGTAGGGGACTATGCTGGATGCCAGTGTTATAATGAGAATGTCAAATAAGAAATTGAACAAATTTGTTTTAGGGTTTAACTTGTTAGCATAACCAGAAGTCAAGTTATCGAAAGAATACAAAGATTTCATTAATATTTTTACATATAATTTTTCTTTTAGTTCTCATAAATAGTTTTTTCCGCTGTTTGCAAAATTCTATAAAGAATATGTTTCATTACTATAAGCAAGCAAATAATGAATAATTCACTTTTATACAATAGATTCACAAATTGTTTTGTTTGTCTTTAGATCAGGTTTATTGTCATGTAAGCCTTTAGTTCTTTCAAGGTTTAACCAATTCAGTTATATTCGGTTTAGAGCTTGTCGTATATACCTTCTTGGTCACTAACTATTTGACCTATTATATTAAATTAGGTTTAGAGCTTGTCGTGTATACTATTCTGCGGGTTTATAGTTCGACCAATTATGTTTTGTTAGGTTTTGCGCTTATCGTGAACGCCTTTCTGCTCGTTCATGGTTTGATCCATTTGCCTATATTAGGTTTAGAAATTGCCGTGCATACCTTTCTGCTCGTCCATAATTCGATCCATTAAATTTTCTAATGTTTGGAGCTTATCGTGGCTACCATTCTACTCGTTCGTGAATTGATCCATTAAGTTATGGTAAGTTTTTACAGCTTATGAGATGTACCTTTTTGTTCGTTTTCTCCAACTATTTTTTTGGTAAGATGTGAGACAAATTTGTAATTATGTATTTTGTTACGGAAAAGTATTTTTCTTCATTTACTACCTTGTAATTCCATTATAGAATATTTTTTGCTATAATAGGCTCATTTGATATAGATAAAAAAATGTACACAAATGTTCTACTATAGAGCGCGTGCAAAATCTGACAGCTAACGAGGGTGGAGGGCATATAACCTCAATGTTCCAAATTAATTATCGTGAAATTCGCTGTTCATGTTTGCTTTTTTAACTTTCTTGTGCTATCAGCTATTGAAATAAACATTTTTAAGTTTAGTTTTCATTATATATAGACAATTACGTGTTTTGTACAATAATATTTCCTTTGATTTGGCGAGATGTGCATTGTTAACCTATGTGTTTTTAGTTATTTTCTTCGTATTTAAACAACGTGTGGGATTGATCATATTGTTTTATATAGAGCATATTTAGATTATTTAAAATTTAAATGCTATTAATTATCCTGTTACCAGTTTACCACAAAAATCAATCATATTGTATGGAATCTGGTTGTCAAAGTCTCACCGAATGCCAATTTAAGCTTTAAAAGGTATGTGATTATTACTTAACATTGGATTTTAATACTTATTATATAACATATTTAATTAATACATAGTAGTATACTTACCGCATGCACGAAGATAAAGTTATAGTTATTTTAGATTGCCATCGATTTACACCAAAGAAGATAAGCTTGTGGTCAATTAAAAGTTTAAAGAGAAAAGTGGTTAAATGCTTTAAGGCTGCATAACCCATAAACTTATTTGTTAGTCAATCTAGATGAGCTACCTTACCTAGTTCATCAGGTTTTCCTAAAAATTATAAAGTATAAAATTTAAATGAAATTATTATCCATAAAGATTATCCGCTAAGATAATGTCTGGAACTATGACCATATTTCATCTTTGACTCAGTAAGATCGAATCTCTCTAAGTCTCTTTTCGCTTTGCCCTTTTGATTGAGCACAAACTTTACTTCTTTTGGTGTAAATCGATGGCATTCTGAAATAATTAATAATTTTATTTTCGTTCATGCAGAAGGTATTTACTACTATTTATTTAGTAAATGTGTTATATAATTATGTGTTAGTAATAATCACATACCTTTAAAAGCTTAAATTGGCATTTGGTGAGACTTCGACAACCAAATACCATAGAATATGATGACTTTTTGTCGTAAACTGATAACAAAATAATTAACAGCTTTTAAATCTTAAATAATCTAATTGTGCTCTATATATAATTGTAAGATCAATCCCATACGTTGTTTCAATACGAAGAAAATAACTAAAAACACATAGGTAAACAATGCATATCTCGCCAAATCAAAGGAAATATTATTGTACAAAACACGTAATTGTCTATTATATAATGAAAAGTAAACTTAAAAATGTTTATTTCGATAACTGATAGCTCAAGAAAGTTAAAAAAGCAAACGAAAACAGCGAATTTCACGATAATTAATTTGGTTATATGCCCTCCACTCTCGTTAGCTGTCAGATTTTGCACGCGCCCTATTATCTTTGATTTTTAGGTTATGTCTTACTTTTATCAAATTTGTAACATATGTCCATTGGAAATGTATTCATCCCGATCATTAAAAAAAAAATAAATTTGGCTTAATATAAAGCTGACAGGCGATGTTAGCCAATAAAATTAGTTTATTAATATTTAGATTATGTAACACATATTCGAATATATGTTCGCAAAACTATTTTTCTGTATTCTCCACCTTGAGATTCCCTTACATAACATTTTTGTGACAATGGATTCATTTGATTTAGATAAAAATATTGTATAAAAATTGTCCAGCATTATTTTTGATTTTTTGGGCCATTTTTTATTTATTTCAAAATTGTAGCAGTCGGACGTTGAAGCTACATGCATCGCGAGCATTTTAAAAAGAAATATTAATATTAAACAAAATTTGAGCTGGCAAGCACAAATGTAGTTTTTTGCCCAACAGTGCGGAGGTGCAGGTTGGAGGTAAATAATTAATTATTTTTGTAGTAGCTGTGTAACGGTCACGTTTTAAAAGAACACCCAGTGCCTTACATTAAATAAAAAAATGGGTAAAATGTGTGCCTTTATAAAATTGTTTTTGTACGAAAGTAAAATTTTATCTTCAAGACCGTTTGACCTTTAACGAAGTACCGAATGATACGGTGAGGATAAGGGTGCCGCGGGGACTTGTTTGTTCAACAGGAATATCTTTCGGTTTAAAGCGGGAGATCATTGTGTTATGAGTTATCATTCAGAACGCACGCAATTTAAGTGCTTGCGAATTTACGTTTTTGGTCTATTTTCCGTGCCGTGCAATAAGTAAGAAAGATAAGAAGTACTTTCTAAAAAGAAATGATTATCTTATTTATATTGTGTAAAAGCGAAACTTAAGTTAATGATTGGTGAAATGGATTAAGCTAGTACTAGTGGACAATATCGTGACGTACTAGTGTTAGGCAATGGAAACTCACTCTTGTTGAAACGCGTCGTTATCATAAAACTGCGTTTGTGAAATAAAGGTGATACAGCAACCATAAACGTAAGTTTTTAACTTTTCAACCAGACTATTCATAACAACGTTCCTTTGAACACTTCGATTAGACATTAACTAAATATTTCGGTCTCCAGATTTCATGTTTGTGACTTTTGTTGTTAATATATGACATATTATCGGAACAATAAGGTGTGACATTCCGGTTTTCTTGTCCACAAGCTGTAAACTGTACCTCGGAAGGTGCTTAATTACTAGTTTATTAATTAATAGTCACATGTTCATTGCCTAATTTATTTTTGTAGTTTATTGTTATGTTGATAAGCCGCTGGTATCGAATTGTGATTTATGTTTCTATTTTTTATCCTTGGAGGCTTTGGAATATAAGCCCTATTTTCTTTGTTATCTTAGTAAAATTATTTGAATTCAATTTTGAAAGTTATGTTAATGTTTTACCCTAAGAGTTATGTGTTAATTCTCTTTCATGTTGCAAATTTAAGATCAAGGTAGAAATCAAGCTTGATGTAAGTTATCCTACTTATTAACCATACTTAGTAAATTACTTTGTTTATCTGTGGAAACTTTGTAAAAATTTAATTTTTAATATACCCTGTTTTTGTTACATATGTTTTTTATTAAGTATGGTGTGTAATCTGGTTTTGACAAAATACTTGCTTGGATCAAGTTAAGCAGTTTCAAGTAAATAAGTCCATAGTTAAGAGAATGTAACAGGTCTGCCAGTTGGTCAAGTACGTATCTACGCCCACGAAATAGCCTCATGCTCTGGGTTGAACCTTGGTAAGTAGGGTAAAGTATTGATGAAACTTTGAACGTTATAGCTGATACCAAATTTGAAAGCAAGAGTTCAATATTCAAAATTACGAATCCAAGAGCTCTTCTAGTAGATTTGCATGAAATTAGGCTACTAAAGGGAGTGATTACAGCTGTTGAAAGATTGATACATTTAGTGTGTACGATATTCGGTGCCAACTTTCTTCTCGAATTTGGCGAAAAAATATGTAAATTGTTATTTTTATAAAAGAACTTCTTACATCACAAAGCATATTATTCGAGGTTTAATATCCGTGATATAAAATGTAAATATCCTGTTTATTAACGGCGTTAACGGCATAAATTTGAAGTTTATTCTATGAGGGGTCGAAATTTATTTTCAAAAATTGATGGTTTTCAAGGGGCTGTATTGGCAACAATAAACTTATAATTTTTTTTCTCCTCATACATCTTGTAAGGCAGTGATTTTAAATTACGATATTCCATTATGAAGCCAATCAGGAACATATAAAAAAGGCTGATTAACTAAAATATTTACCAAATTTCATATTGTTTAATTTTACTTATTAATAGTTAATAATTTAAAAATGCCTTTTGAAAACAAATATATACACAAATTGTTCCCCAATATCTACTTTAAAATATGTTTTAATTTTTGTCCTTTGGTCTTGTCAATCAAAAGTTATAACACCAGTGGCGGCTCGTGATATTGTCTGCAGAGGAGGCTTGATATTCTGAAAGACAATTGATGTGCAATATGACTACAATTTCTACATTTCCCCACCACCCCTGAGGTATTACAACGGCGCGTTACCGATTCACGACTTGAGAGAATAGAACTAATAAAAGAATAGATTGAAAAGGAAATAGAAAATATGATGAGATGAAAAAATCATTCTCATGAAATTCTCGTTCCTACGACTCGAGTATCGGTATCCAAAGGAGTCCTACTATCCCACTTGTAATTAAATTATATAACTTTTAATAAAAATAAAAATAGTTTTGGTAAAAAAATTAAAGTGTTTTTCTACAAACAAAAAATTGTATTCATTATCACTGCCAGGCGTGTAAAATTATAAGTTTTAATAGAAATTAAAATAGTTTTGAGAAAGAAGTTATATAAAAAAAATATAACCGCGGAACTCTATATTATGGAGAATTATAAAAAATATTTCCTAAAAAATAAATAACGCAAATAAATATTTTTTCTAAAATAACAACTACCTATATTAATCTCTGCTTTAAAGCCTGCATATTTTTATAAATGAGTGGTAACCTGCGATTTTTGGAACTAGCAAAATGGTTGATTATTTCATCATAAAATGAATCGCGTTTCCTCAATTCTGACAAAAAACGTTTTTCTATTGAAATAAGCGATACATTTGAAAGGCGGTCTTGACTCATTTTGTTTCTAGTAAAAATGTTTTTATGCATTTAAGTGCTGAAAATGATCATTCTACAGAAGCTTACCGGAATTGTCTCAAAAAATAGTGGCGTTATTCAAAAAATTCTCTAATTTTGGGTCATAAGTTTTTAAAAAAATCTACCAGCTCTTTGAAATTTCCTTTATTGCACGATTCTCGTTTTTCGTCACGTCCTCGGAAAGAATTTTCTTTTGAAGATAACTATATAACGGCATCTATTAACCTCTTTAATATTTCCCTATTCTCACGGACCTTTTCGTTAACATTTTCTATTTCTCTCTTATGTGCAGAATCCAAGAAATTTACAATATTTTGTTTACCAAACATTTCGAATTTAATGCAAGATGAAATGTGCTCCTGGGATTTTTCGTGCCTTTCTAAACCTCGCGACAAATTTTGCAAATTATTAAACCCGGCCCTGCCCCAAATTGAGGATTGATCATTAGTAAATAATAAACATCTCCAACAATATAATTTGTTTCTAACTGTTGATGCCGTTAACCACTCGACTTTTTTATAATTGTTATCACAAAACCCTCTGTTTTGTTTACCACTTTTAAAAACTAACGAAAGCATTGCTGGTGTAGGCCTGGCATTTCTTTTAATTCTTACCTTTTCGTCATAAATAAGAGTAGTAAATCCATTTAATAACAAATAATCCACCACGTCTGGACAACAAGACATGTTGTTGGGAATATTTTCACCTAGAGCACTTATTTCTAGCCCGCCTATCAAATGTTTTATGTATTTATACGTCAAGTTGTTCTTAACCGGCTAGGCTAAACGCAACTGTCAGACGTCAGTTCGTTTTCTTTGTGAATCACCTGACTCTTGAATGACCTGTGCACATGCGCTATAAAAACTGGGATCTGAGGCTAGCCTCATACTTGGCTATTCTAAGTGTTGCTATTTTACACAGCGCAAAGAAATTCAAGGTCATTCATGTTATAAGTAAATGCGGTAAAGTTGGAAGCTATTTCGTATTAGCCTCCAGCGAACCGCAGTGTTTATTCAGTAAAAGACCGGCCGACCGGGAAATATGCATACAAAGACTATCCGGACTGTAACGTTATAGGTATGTTTGTGGAAAGGAAATGCAAAAATGTTATATATAAACTGAAAATTAATTAATGAATAATAAACAATAAAAAATATTGAGAATTGAGATATACCTAATAGAAATTTCTTAAGATATTACTTTTGAAGATATGGTGGTTCTTCCAAGGGGAGGCTCAGCCTCCCCTGCCTCCCCTGACGAGCCGCCACTGTATAACACCTATTGTACAACGCGCGTACATAGGCTCTGTAGTAGAACGTACGAATACCATTGCGTTGTAATTAGTTACGAGCGTTACTTGCAAAGTAACTACGGTAGTTATTTGCTTAAATAAGAAAATGGTAGATACACTTTTTATGTAAAATTTTCAGTTCTTTCTTTTTGTCCTCTTATCATTTTCTTAAAGAAATTAAACAACAGATTTATTTACAAAAAACATATTTGTACATCTAATCATTAAGTAAAAAAAAAATGGCACAATTAAGTCAGTAAACTTTTCAGATTCTCAAAATGATAAAAAGGGTCTAGGATTTTGAGATGTTCTCAATTTTTCAGAGGCTCCAAGGTGTATCCCAAACAATAATCGGAATACATTGGACTATAAGTTTTAATATGAATGTCACCAATATCCGATCATTTTCTGGAAACATTTAATTTTTATGAATATTTACAATGTAAACATAATTCTGAATAAAAGAAAAGTTACCACTAACTTAATTTTTTTTTGTTTATCCTGTAAAATTTCTCAATTTTGGTATAACCTATTACACCTAATACGTCGTCATTATGCTATATACAAATACGCACTAAAACAGTACTTACTGATTATATTCTCGATTCACGAATTGTAAACTCATAGGTAGAGCAACGAAAATTAAATTTAAAATTAATAATCCTGCCATACACATCATGAATCCTGATGGCTTCCTTAAATTTAAAGATAGTGGGATTAGGACTAGCGGTGACAGTAGAAACATTTGCATGTCCGCAGACAAGTACCATGTGTGAGGTAAACACTAAAAAAAAAGCAAATGAAACAAACATAAGTTTTACATTTTCACCTATACTAATTCAAAAACTATTTTAAAGCATCGTTAACTTGAAGTTTTTGTTTCAATTATGTGCTTATTTTATTTTGACACAAGAAATTGTATCCGCAAGAGTTTATCTAATATATAATAATATCGTAGGGAAATATTTTAAAAAAATAACGTTCCGTTAAAAAAAATAACTAGGCTAGAGATAACTCTTATAATATTAATAAACGCTTTACTTTATCACAGTGTATATCTTGCAATAATTTTAGACTGTACTTTTCACTGAACAGTACAGGATTTTAAAATGCCGAGTTATTTTTTTTCTATTGTTTTCTTAGAGGTTGTTAAATTTTCTTTTAAAATTATGTTATTGGCGACATGCGATTCATGCAATTTACAAGATACGTTTAACTCTCAATACAGCTATTCGGCAAATGCAGTCAGAAGTTTGTAGTGCGCTTATTTTAATTAAAGCTTTTATAGCTAACAAGTGTAAAGTGATCGCTAGCCTCTCAAGTCAGGAAGAACTGAACGTAATTTTGTCTATCTTTTCATTTTCCGCACTTAAATGAAGTGCACAATGCTTACATAAATGATGAAAAGGTATCCTTTTCCATAGAGGTATGTTGGGTTGGGTCATATAGATGACAAATGACTCTCTATAGTTCCCTTTAAGGGTACCGTTTTACCAAACACCTTGTACTATATTCTCTTACTTTGCCACCTCTAGTTCTACTACCTATTTTCTAACAATTAAACTTTAAAATTTATAAATCTTAAATGTCCACAATCAAACTCATAAATCTTTTGTGGAATGATCAAGAAATGTATTGCTGCAGAAATAAATTGAAAAATCACAGAGATAACTAATTTAAATGAATTTAATATCAGAAACAATGTAATGTGGAATTTATATAGATCCATTTCTGATCTTATGACAATCGTATTGGATCACGTAATGATGAATGACTGTAATAAAAATGTCTAACGCGTATTAAGATACTACTACACACTATTCTCTACAATTTCATCAAATCAAATAGGGACCGTCCTCATATTAACCCGCAGTTAACCGATACATACAGTTCCTCTTTACTTACCATTTCTTCCGCATTATCAGCAAAATAATTTTGTATATATAAGAAAAATGGCCACCACTTTTCTTTGCATATATTAGCAGACCTCTCAACAGCAGGTGTCCACAAAGGTCCTGATCCAAAATATTTAATAATTGATGCGGTTAGTAGAAAGACCATAAGCATTGCTGGAGTGAGCCTAGAAATTTTGCAATTATTAACTATTAACTAGTATATATAACTGGCTACGTTCACATCTGCGTTTACGATGACAGCAAACCAAAATAAAGAATGTAAAATCAACAAAACCTCTAAATGATTATGGAGCTCCTCAAGATAACATATTGGGACCTAAGTTCTCCACCTCTTTTATTGACATATTCTTGCTAACTCATAAAGTTGTAAATTATACGTTTTTGCAGATAATGCAATAGTATCTTTATCACGGTTAGACGCCAAACAAGTTATACTGAATACTAACAAAATATTGAATGCCGTGAGGTATGATTTGAAACAAATGTATGGTAGATAACATAGATCCATAAAGATGTGAATCAAAGCATTAATACTGACATGTATTAAGTATTTCTGGTAATGACTGTGAAATGCCGAATTACTATAACAGTACCATATTTAGACTACTATCACAGCCTCCGCTACTTATAAGCTATGCACCTAAAATTGGCAACGCTTTCAAGTAGACATGCAGTCCGATCATTTATTTGACGAGCGCACCACGATGCGCCCGAATATCAGTAATTAGGAGGAAATAAAAAGTTACCTATTTCATTAATTAAATTATACAATACAATACAATTCATCCAGGTAAAGCCCAGTGTTTTTAAGGTCACTATCCGGATCAATATTGAACAAGTGATGAAGAAATATTTTCTCTCTTCTGTGGCATTAAGTTTTAAATGTTCTCTTAAATGATTATAACAAGCCAGTGAAAAAATGAAATCCATAAATGAAGAAATTACTGTTGAGGTGTGATATCGTCTTTTTCAATGACATTAACTTTATCTGATCAGAGGTTAATTCCAAGCTACTTCTGTACCCACATGTTCGGTTTTTTCAATAACTATCAAACCCTTTTCCAAAAATGCATTGGCTTTTTGCAAAAAATAATCATTATCAGTCACTGGGGAATTATTTGCATTTAAACACTGATACCTACTTAATATATTCTGCACTTCTTTCAACTTGTTTACTTTTAAATTGGGTAGCAAAACCCAGTCCGTCATTAGATGGAATCTCATTAGTTCCTACAAAAATTTTAATGTTTATTTCTTTCGAAATTACAACACTGCACTGCACTTTTAACTTTCAGTTGTATTCACGTCATCAATATTTAGTCCATACATCCAGGCAGAATCGGACATTATTTTAATATTCCACTGTGTAATACACGTTAAATTTTCTGAAAGTTGTTTAAGAAATGTTCGTAGTCTTTAATGCGGTCATTCTCCAAGAAAGCTTTCACCATTCTTTCATGGCATTGCATCGCTTCATTTTTTTCTGTCATTGGGGTCTTTCCGAAAACCGTCCTATTTTTGCGATAAATAGGAGGCCATATTATCGAAAATCTAGGGCCCTGCATTATCAGTCAACTGAGGGTGCCTTAAAAATAACTGCTGTACGAAACCAGTAGTTGGATTTTTATACTTTTGACTTCTAATTATATGAGCTTCATTAAAATGTTTGATACGCATAGAAGAACTAGTTGATGGTAACCAGTTCTGTCGCGGAATTTACCGAATACGAAGTTTCCTTCGTTCCTCATTTTTGAGGAAGGAAAATGTCGACACTGTCATTTTTTAACGATCTGTCGTAGTTTGATTTGCTGCTTGGTACAAAATCTCTATTGCACGATATTGTTACTCGTATAAATAAAAGTGTTTCATGGGCCGTCGATGTAAAAAAAGAATGATAAACAACTAAATTATACCACCATACCACGACAATACCACAGCTGCGTCATTTGTTAACTAGATACGATAGGACTATTGGCAGCGTTACCACTTTTCTACTTCTTGGCTTGTAAATATAGGAAGCTGTGCTATTGTTCAAGTATTTTATTAACGAGTATTGGTACTAACATGTCTAAACCATAACTGCTTCAAAATATTTGTAATGATCCGTTGAAAATTTGTAAGAGCTATTATCAATAAAACACGTATTAAACTCACCTCAAATACCGATATAAGTACATCTGTGGTACAGAAACAAGTTGCTTCTTTAATGGCTTAGCTTCCTGTTTCAAATATTGGAAAGCTAGTAGAAATCCAGATATAAAAAAGAATGTATCTACTGATAAGGGACCCGTTGTTATATATCCCGAATATCTGCTATTCATCCACTAAAAAATAATGTAATTAAAAATAATGTAATCATCCCCATATGACGCTAGCTGAGTTATCGAAACACATGCATAGTATAGTGTTTAGTATATTGTCATTTTTAAACACAATTTCAATGTCACAGTCATATTAAAGGTTTCAACTAATGATGAATAGATTATCAGGATTAATCGTAACCGACAATTTATGATTTTTCGATAAATTTTAGTCGCAGATTATCGATTATTTAATAACTATTAGTTGTTGCTTGTATGTATGCCGGCCCTTGTTTGAAGAAGGCACACTGTCACACTCAGAGAACAACGTGAGATACTAAATTCAACCAATTTGCGAAACACTCCCTTACCATCTTGCTATAATTGTTCTTTCACGGTGCACTGCCTACTATTGTATGAAGCTAAATTCGTTTTTGCTACATTTGTCAAATATAAGTTGAGCTAAAGCTCATATGATACTTTGTTTATTTGGTTTATCTTCAAGTATATGAGGGAACATGATAATGATTTTGCACGTTTGCAGAGAACCTATAATGTAAAATCAAGCCGAAAAATCAACGAATCCAATGTTCTCTCTATAATCGCTTTCCCGAAAATCCAGGAATTTGTTAAATAAAAAAGCGAGACACTACAGTTTATTGTGAAATTCGGGCCATTTTATCGGAATAATTCTATAACTAAAATTCTTTCTCAGTAAGCAGGGTTTGAACCCTATCCGCTAGAAACGAAAGTATCCCGTATAATACGATTTAAGTGTATTTACTTAACTTTAAATTAAACTTTAGTCTTAGTTAAGTTTTTGACATTATGGAATATAGATTTAACTTTATTTTTCTATATAATCGCAATCGTATAATTGTAGTTCCAATCGTGATCATAATCAGTAAAAGTGGAATGGTTTAATCACCAGCACTTACAATATTTCATTACCACATTTTATAAAACATACTTTTACTGTATCTTCTACGTTAGTGATAGGTATAACTCGCCATAGTCCAAATCCATGCCCAGCTACAATCCACATCATACCAATCGCTCTTAATCCATGAAAAGGTTGGATCTGTTCTTTAGAATTTTTTGACACCTGTAACAATTTCTTGCCATTTGATAGCACAGAAAATGCTAGGTACAACGGATGGGGACAGTCTAAAAATAATTATCTATGAGAAATTTAGAACCAGTTATTCATAAAACTTATACAGATAAATAATAGAAACATTTGTTCAAGAACCGCAGGTAAGCGGTGTAAATTCAGCCTTAGCTCGGATTTCGCTAATATTTTTGAGCACGTTGCATTTAGGATGAATGTTCTCAAGTTTATATACTAGGGTGTAGAAATTGTTGAATTCTCAATTAAATTTTCTATCGAAGAAAGATTATTATATTGGAAAGTTTCAAACTATGAAATCCCTTTGGAGAGAGAGAGAAGATCAACTGGAATAATACGTGGACCACAAAACATATTATGAATGAGAAGAAGAGTCAAGTTCTGCTAGAAGAAAAATTAATAATTTTTATAATATTCATGTTATCCATGCTGTCGGAGTTTGCAACGAAGTGATTTTTCGTTGCCAAAAATGTTATTTAAATTATTATTATACTTCGTTAATTGCTCCGCTTACATTCGAACATATGTTAAATCATAATTATAAATTCCTCCCAATTTAGCTAGCTTAAACTATGAGCCAGATTTCTACTTTATATTCAAAATGTAATAAACCCAGCTGTGAGAAGATTACCTGTAATATTAGCCGAATTGCAAAAATTGACAATGAAGGCGTTGGCTAAGCTAGCGCAAATCATTCTCATTCAAACAGATTTGAATTCAATTCCGCATCGCCTGTCTAATATTTAAGTTGACTATTAGACACCGACCGACGATCCAGCAAATACTGAGATAACCACCGTTTCTTATCACAGTTTTTACGTTTACAAAGGTAAGATTACTTTACTGAAATACGTGTATAAAAATTCCAATTTAAAATAATGTTGCAAATAATTTTCAGTAGAGAGAATACCAGGAAAACTGTTTTCCGTTTATATTATTTAAACTTAGACCCTTTTCCTATTACTTCCACATTCACGTAGTGAATTTGGTATATATACTAGAAACCAAGGCCTCAAATTTCTTTCTAATATTTCTGAAACCCGACCACCTCCGCTCCATTATTAATGGGATTGATAACACAAAATTGACTTGAAAGTTAGTACACGTATGTATTGTAATGACATCTGATTGAGATGATCCTATTATAGGGGTGGGAGTTGATAGGTTGTGAATAGGGGAAAATAAGTAGGATAAACTAGAAACTTCATTTTTAAAGTATATGGTAGGAACCAACGCCTTAAACTTTTCTGACATCTGCCCCAAATATTATTAACATTCTACGACCAATAATTTCCACCTACTAGAGTGCAAATCTAGTCAAAATGTTTCCTTTAAAGTGACTTGGATGAAATATCTGGATGTAAAAGTAGTGATTCCTTAGGCAGCGGTTTTTAATTGGATATGTAACGCCTTCGATATTTTTAATTGCAGCCTTAGTGACATAAAACAAAATGTTCTAAATTAAATAACCAGTGAGTGTCTTTGTTTTTCTTAATTTGCTTTGAATCACATATGTGTATATATGTATATATAGTTTTTATATTTAAACATTTCCCATGTTATTTTTTTCTCTTTCTTCGTATCATTAGTTATTCATAGTTCGTACATTTAAGTAATTTTTTTCTTCATTTTACTTTCTTTCTATGTTGTTGTATATTATGTAATTAATGCTTTGTATGCCTTTATTCCTGTTCTGTAATTGGGTATCTTACCTGTTGAACAGTGTATGCAATAAATAAATAAATAAATAAATAAATAAATAAAATAATATCTGTCGTGTACCGAGTGGGTAGAAACTGTAGTTTTCCGTTCATTTTATTTTAACTATTTCATACTATTTTTACGCATTAAAATAAAATCTGTCACACTAAAATAATTTTTAGAAATTGCCTATAGTCAGGGAATTTAGTACAAAAGCTAGGCATACCGTTGATAAATTAACTACCTTGATATTTTGATACTTAGAAATTTTCCGTATTAACTCTGACAAAATACCACGTAGCCCAACCGAATTCATTTAAAAAACACTTAGCTGTGGGGTTTGAGGCACTTGGCAGATACCTCATGGAATGTTCAGGCTGAATAATCTCCGCCGTATCCTAATAACAATCATTTTATTTATTTGGTATCAGTTTAATTTAGTTTTGCTAAGTTCTTCACACCTGCACCTTGACCGTTCATTTATGCATGATTATTTCTCTAGATAATCATTTGCTATTGCCTGGTACTTGCACACTGCTTGTTTTTTTTCACTATTTGCTGTTGTTTTTACCGCTTACTGTATTTTACCGATTTTATTGTTTTCCGCTCTGACCGTTTGCTTGCTTACCACCACTAGGTTCCGAATTAATATTAGTAACTAGTAGTTAACTAATTTCTCGCCGTCTCGTTCCTCATACTTTTAGCTTTGTTTGTCACAAATATTAAATTACAATGAAATGACATCTTAAGTTTTGATATTATTTATAATGAACGCCTTAGGAGTATTTTTGGTACCTGACCATTTTATTACTGTTGTAAATTTTATTATATTTAATAAACTTTGTTATTTACCGACATATGCGTTTTTCTGTTGAATGTGAGTGAAAATCTAATCTACCGTCCGGACCCCTGGACATAACCGTTTCGTCACTGTAGCTATCCCAGCCCTACTGTAACAGGCTGTGTTAAGAGGCTAGTTTGGAACGTAAAATTGTAAAGGTGGCGCTCGAGAAAACCGAATATAACCGAAATATAGCTCAGCGCTCTAGTGACGCGTCCACTTGTCTAAGCGATAGGCAACTGGAAGAAAGTACATCACAAGTTCTTACTTTATGGGACGAGAGGGCAAAATTGCAATCAATTTTTTCAATGTAGATGACCTTGATGATTTAAACAATTTCTTAATCATTTTTTCACATATCACAACGGTTTCCGATATTTCCTTTAATGGTAATCAAAGTTTTCAATGTAGATGACCTTGATGATTTAAACAATCTCTTAATCTTTTTGCCACATATCACACAACGGTTTTCGATACTTTTTTCAATGGTAAAATGGACTCATTTTGGATTCATTTCACTTCATATTCAAATAGTCATTTATTTAGTAGCCATTAAAACGTTATGTTTATTTTAAATGAATTTTAGTGTAAAAATTTCATTTGAAGGCAAGACATTGACACGCCAATAAAATAATCTATAGCAACTTAAAAATCTACTTACCAGATTGTGTTTTGTGCAAGTAGAAATTATATATCGTGGAAATAATCATCAGCAAAATAACTGTTGCAAATATTATTCTGAAATATGAAACTAAATTAATGGAGACACTGATTGAATTAAATTAAATTACAGACTAGACTAGAAAAATTTTCGTAGATAACAAAAATTTTCACAAGGCAGCATTAAATATGAATCATTGCGTGAAATTTAGATGTGATTTATATTATATGTGAAATTAATTTCAAAGAGCATATAAAAATAGCTCCTTTTATTGACATTTTGTATTGTCCGATCATATTTATTTCATATGAATTATCACACAGTCAAGTTGAAACAAAAAAAAAATCTCATGACTTTTTAATTATTTTCCTATCATAAGCATCATTATTGTGTGTACATTTTTTACCAGAAATAAAGTTATTGTGTTTATTTATTGCTAATTCTCGTATTAGTAAATGTCGCCGTAAATCGTCAGTATTAACTAATTTAAAATAGATTTTTCTGTGTTCATTAAATTACTTTGACAATAGATGCAACTTCAAGATACAAGTATATTTAATTATTTTTTCATTTTATAAAATGATGTGGCAGAGAAGACAGAAACAAATATATTACTCATAAAGTGAACCCAAAAATCATTTGAATCTTCTTCTTTCTTTTGATGTCGATGAAGAAATAAGTAAACTGATTATACTGATATTCTCATTAGTTTACTATTTTTTAATCTCAAAGCATCAATTTCGATCATGATCCAGAATTTTGACGCAATGCGATAACATGGGTTCAAGAACAAATGGTAAAATATGGCAAAGAATGCTTAACTTTGAATGGCGATGTCTCGGTCATCGTTTGTCGTACGCAGCGAAAAAAAAGCGATATCTTTGATTTGTTACTAAATTTTTTTCTCTCAACACACAATTATATATACCTAGAATGGCGTAAAAAAGTTATAGACGAATTACTGGAAGAAGAAAAATAAGTGAATTTTCGTAAATATTTAACCTTGCCCTTTCATTATTCTTAATACTATAAATAGGGAAAAAACATCAACAACGTACTTGGGATATTTAATTTTCTACAAAAAAATGTTTTTGTAAAAATCTCCAAAGCATTATTTTTGAGTTATTTTGAAAAAACTAAAAAGTGGGCTTCTGCGAATGGCTCTCAAAAGCGCACCATGGAATTTGGTAGCACTATGTAATTTTATCGTCTTTAGGTGTTAAACTAACATATTAAATAATAAAAACCATTTAATGCAAACATGATATGGTAAAGATCTTGCATATATTTATTTTTGAGTTATTTTGAAAAAACTAAAAAGTGGGCTTCTTCGAATGGCTCTCAAAAGCGCACCATGGAATTTGGTAGCACTATGTAATTTTATCGTCTTTAAGTGTTAAACTAACATATTAAATAATAAAAACCCTTTAATGCAAACATTATATGGTAAAGATCTTGATACTAAAATAGGGGTAACATCGTTATATAGTCATGGTCAATAAGTTATGGTCATTTGATAAAAATGTATCAATCTATTGAATATTCCTCGATTTATATAATTATTTTACGAAATTACAAAATTAAATATTTTAACTTACATTGTGACTATATCTAAAGCTGTTATTTCTCTACTGGATTCAACAGTTTGACACATCGAATCTTGGAAAATAAGCGGTAAACCTTCCATTAAGTTACTTGTCATTGCGGTATAATCTTCAGCAGAACAAGCATCTGGCTTACACACTGATAGTTGATAAAATGACTAAAATAAATATAATTTTATAAATTAAACATTTAATATTCTCAGTGCGTGTTTATTGAAAATAATAAGTCACTAGCAAGGAATTATATGACAGATCAAGTGTAACGCTCACGTTTTGAAACACACTATAATTTAATTTCATTATGTGTGCCAAAGCGAAAAAGCGGGCCACTATTCTATTCATTATTTAAATTTAAATTATAAGATACTGGTCTGAGCATTATACGCTTTTAACTTTTATTTGCTAATCAAATGCTTGACCAACAGCGTGGTAGCTTGTACGACCAAGTTTAGCCAACAGTAAACGGAGATATTGATACGCCAACTCGGGAGGAGACGCTGAAAAAATGGCGTAGAGGCGGTTGGCCGTGTAGGCTGTAAGAATTAAAAAACCGCCATATATTTGTAAATATTTGTATATAGTGATTAATAACTGCGAATAAAATCAGTAAAGTAGTTATTTTAATTTATATAATAATAACAATAATAATAATAAAGCATTTATTATTTACTCAATTTGACAAATTTAACAACAGTAAATTATACATGTTTACACAACAGGTAAATAAAAGGCGAGTAATTCAGTTTACTGACAAGCCAGTAAACTGTTCTTCCACTATTGCCTATAAATAATATCAGAGGTAGATAAATTAAATAAATATAGGTACTCATATCGAAACAATCATACAAAAATTGAAAAAAATACATCAAAGTAGAATGAAAAAGAGGCAAACTAGAGCTGAAGGAGGGAGGAGAGTAGGAAATGAGAGGAAGAGAAAGAAAAGCAATTAGAAAAAAAATGAAACAAAGAAAATTAAAGAAGGAACAAAGTTTAAAAACAGAGAAATTACGGGAAAAGGTAAGATTTTATTATTACTGATTTCGCATTAAATATTTTAAATGTTTTTTTTAAACTTACACACTAAAGGGCGAGTCCATTAAAGGGTAGCGTATTTATAGAAGTAGCAATGTTATAAGAGAATGACCTCTTGAATATTTCCTTACGGTGGTGTGGTATGGTGAGAATATTTCTTCGTCTAATATTAATGTTATGAATATCATTTCTAAAAGAGAGCTTGTTGAGGAGATAAGGTGGCGATCTAAACTTTAAAATTTTATGAAAAAAACAAGCCATGTGAAGTTTGCGGCGATTGTACATCTTCAGCCATCCTGCAGTTTTCAACTTACGAGATATTCTTTGGCGGCGTTGAATTCCAAAAATTAAGCGAAGACAAGCATTTTGTACTTTTTGTATGCGCCGGGTCTCGATGCTGTCAATACAGGGGCCATAAACCACATCGCAATGATTAAAATGGGACAAGACTAGAGAATCACATAACAATTTTTTTAATTTAATTTTAATTTTAATTTTTAATTTACTCGTAATATGCTGTTTAAATCTCAATTTATAATCAATAATAAGACCAAGACTTTTAGAGCTGTTATTGAAGGCAATTGTATCATTTCCAATCTGTATATTAATTTCTCTCGACACAAATTCACGAGCATTGTCATTACAAAATATTATAGCAGATGATTTACTAGGGTTAATTTTAAGTAGATGATCAGTGGAAACTGACACCAAATTCTTTATATCGCTGTTAATGAAATTCCTATATTCCTGTAGATCTTCAACATGAAATGAACAATAAAGCTGTGTATCATCAGCATATAAATGGTAATTGCAGTGTTGCAAGGATGTGTGAAAATTCGATGTAAAAATTGTATACAACAACGGTCCAAGTATACTTCCTTGCGGTACACCTGAAACTACCGTTAGTGGTTGTGAAATATTATTATTAAGTACTGTTTGTTGAATTCTATCCGACAAGAATGACAAAATTAGACTGGAGGAATTTCGTTCAAAGCCACAAAAGTGTAGAATTGAAAAAAGTAATTGGTGATTTATCATATCAAAAGCTTTTGTATAATCTAATAATATTAATACACTTATTTTGTTATTGTCAGTAGCTCCAATGATGTCATCAGTTACGTCTGCAAGAGCCGTAGCACAAGAGAATCCAGATCTAAATCCCGACTGCTTTAATGGTAGAACATTGTTGAGATTCACAAATTCTCTAATTTGCAATTCCAAGATTTTTTCAAAAATCTTTGACAAGACAGGTAAAACACTAATGTGCCTTAGGTGACTCAATTGGCTAGGTTGACTAATTTTAGGTAAAGGAAATATTAAAGCTATTTTCCAAGCTTTAGGAAAGTAGTGTGTATTTATACATACATTATATATGGAGTTAAGAATGGAACTATATAAGGACAGCATAAATGTATTAAAGTTATATTTAATTTATCATATCCATAAGCTTTAGATTTTATGTTTTGAATGATTTTAATTACATCTATATCAGAAATAAGTTTAAAAGTTTAAAAAATAAACCATCTATGCCTTCTTTAACATTGGTATTATAAAAATGTATTAACTCGTCTTTAGATCTATCATCATTATTAGAGGAATTGATAAAAAAATTATTAATAGTGTCCACATTACTTAACTGTTCAGGTATATTTGATTTTGATTTTTAGCAATATTTAATTTTTTTAATTCATCCCATTTCTCTTTAATATTACAATTATTAAATTTATATCTTAAATAAGCCTTCTTTTCAGCCTTAATAGCTGCATTAGTTACATTTCTAAGTTGTTTATAGTACACCCAGTGGCCATTTTGCCCTGTTTGTTTGAATTTTGCCAAGGCTTTATCACGTAGTTTCTGCATAAATTTAATGTTATCTGTTAACCACGGAGCATATTTTCTTTTGGAGCATTTTATAGATTTGATAGGTGCATGCGTATTGAATAACTGCAAAATATTATCAGTAACAAATTCAATTTTATCGTCAATATTATTCATATAGAAAATATCATTCCAAGCTATGTTTTCTAAATCCATTTGAAAATGTTCAAAATTTATATGCTTTAAAGCTCTGTAATTAAATATTCTCTCCGGTTCTTCCATAACATTAAACGTTATAGTGCAGTGAACTAAGAAGTGATCGGATAGTTGTGCATCGACTACCCCAACGTCACAAACACTTTCAAAATTTACCAGAATTAAATCTAGCAATGACATGGTTGTATCAGTTATTCGCGTGGGTTCGTTGATTACTTGCACAAAATTGAAAGTTTGATATATATTTTTAAATTGCGCGGAGTAGTTAGCAAGCATATTAATATTAAAGTCACCTAAACACACTATATTGTCATAATTTGCAAAAATGTTGGAAAACGTGTCCTCGAAATAGTTTAGAAAGGAATCATAATCGGAATTTGGTGGCCTATATACATTAGCGGTAACAAGTGCCTGATTTTCTATTAATATTTTGGTTATAATAATCTCTATATAATCACGGGTTTCACTTAATAAATATGTTCTGCATATGCCCATAGCTACAGCAGGGCAATGTTTTCGTCGAGTCATCTGTAATTACAACAGACTTTTATATTATGTATGCATCTCGTGATGCTAATGTTGCTGTTTGAAGCCAATTGCGACAATGCAGAATTATTGATGGCTTCAGTACCTCATTTCACGTTTGACCAGTAATATTATCTATTATATCCAGTGTTCGATTAAGACTCGTACCCCATTAGAAGACAATAGTGCGTGAATAACCTCGTTTTGTTGGCGTAACTATACTGTCCCGTTATTTTGACATCTCTCGTGTGTTTTGATTATCAAAACATAGTGTTCAACTACCGAACCCGTTTATGTCGAAATTATTAATTGTCGGAAAATTTTTGTTATTAGTTTTAGGTACAGTCTGTACTATTTCCTTTTGTGTGATCTCATGTAATTTAATTGAGCCTTTTTTATGTTAACGTAAGAATTATTAAATATACGGATTTTAATTGAATACCATTTTGCTTTGTATTTTGCTATATGTCAGAAGGATTAATGATTTGTATACATGATTATTATGACGAAAGTTTTCGTAAAGTTTACTCACACCCTGATGTTAATTGCTCTACTATTTGTGTATTTTTCACTAAACCATTAAGGTAAGTTAAATTTAAATGATTGGTTTTATTTCAACTTAAGAAAGTTTAACGGTTCACAAGGCCAAAATCCATGTATTTTCTTATGGAATTTCATTCTGGTTTTTTAAGCTATTATGTCAAATTGGTAAGCGAAACCACAGTTCATCATCTGATGTATTTCTTTTCTTTTAACGGATTTGAATGACCTTTATTTACCATTACCGTTGCGACACAGTTTTACTCTTATTTAACCGTGTTTATTATTTTAGATTACAAACCTCTTACAAGCTGTATACAGATCTGTGACACTAAAAATACATCCGATGATGAACTCTGATTTCGCTACCTAAGTTGACATCATCATTTAAAAAAACAGAATGAACCTCCATTAAAAGCACATGAAATTTTCATCTTGATCTATCATAGTATATCTACTGGCACTAATACAGTTCATTAACAATTGATTCTAAACGCAACATTCCAGGAAATTGAACCGTAAATAAGCACCGCCACTGTAATTCTTTAAAACCTGATCTATTGATGAACATTTGGTCAAGGTTGCGAACTTCTGGCATGGGATGGGTATACCTAAATACCCCTAAACTCACCTTGAAAATTTAATCAGTCGTTTTCTTTTTTTTTAATTAAAATATAAAACTTTTCCAAACACCAATAGAAAACATACTGTCTTAACATTTTTGCGTAACCGTGAAGAACAATCTATTGGTATTTGGATAAACTAAAACTGAAACGGAAAATTGGCAATTGTTTAAATAGTTATTATAGTTACGGTATTATTGGACGACTGTAGTTAGGTGAAGTTGTCATTGTCCTTACAAATATCGGTTTGTTTAGGCAAACTTCCTACGGTTTTATTTCAATACAGTCGACCAGATATCAATGGTGTAAAGGCAAATGATTTTAATAATTTTCTTTTAATTATTTTAGCGCTATAGTATTTTCCTTAAGATCTAAATTACTCTATATAAACCACTAAAAATGTTGCATGCATATTGTCATAGGATATAAACGACAGTTTTTTTATCTATTTGTACGTCATATCACTGATGCTACAATGGTAATGACAGTAGCTCATTTTACGTGCTTGCTGTAACACTCGGTACATCCAAAACCTTCAATGATAAATTATTTCTGTTATGAATTTTTTTTGCAATATGTATGGCCGAAAACAAGGACACTTACATTGAAGTCTGATATGTTACCAGATATGTCTGCAATCAAAAGTCCTGCAGTGCAGTGCTTTCCCAAGATTTTACCACCTACATAGTTATGAGCAACAGTCATGCACTGATCGAAATTTCCATAATCCGACCTCGAAGCATAGTTTAAACCGGTATATGGAAATGCTGATGTCGCATCCAACACTGCAACAAAGAAATATCATTGATAAAATATCATCACAAGTACCACAACATTTAGTAAATCAATTTCTCAATGTTCATAGATTTATTTTACTTTTCATTTAAAACGGATTACATAATATGTATACAGGGTGTCTCACTCGATACTGAATGGATATTGGGGCCATCCATTAATTACGTCACGCAAATTTTACGGTTTTCCTACCCCTCCCACCCCCTATGTCACATTCGAGTCAACCCCCCCCCCTATTGTGACTTCACATATGTTACGGCATTACATTTTGGGGTAGAATTTTATATTTTTTTAAATTTTATTCAGAGTAAAACGACGATATGCGTAGGTGTAAATAATGTGATGTCACAAAAGTTTGACCCCCTCCTCCCCTCTTGTCACACTCTGTCACACTTTATGGACCCCCTCCTCCTTCCCCTTCAAAGTGTGACATAATTAATGGATGGCTCCTATAGGGAAACGTACTCGGAAAAGTATATAGGTAACAAAAAATTTTGAAAATTTTAGCAGTTACTAAAGTGAGTGCGGCCAATCCAACCAAAATAATTACAAGCATGTGGTACTTCCGGTTATACCGAAAGTCGATACTAACATGCATATTTTAAATGGAACTCCTTATATATTTTTAATTTAGCGTCATCTGTTCATATGATACTTCCCAAAAAGTAATTGTCACCTTCATGTCTTATTCAAATAAATTCGCAAAAATTTTCCCTCATCAGGAGATCAGTTTCTTCTATTTGTTGAATCATAAAGGACGATAATGGATTTATGTTTTGACAAGATTCTGTGAATTGAATTCTTGGGTAATCCCGATTCCACAGCAGCTTGCCCTATGATATAATTGGAAATGCCCAAACATACCCAAGTTTTCGTCATCAACAGTAGGCTTCCTCCTGAGAATTCCTGCCTTTACAGAGCCAAATATTCCAAAATTATCCATACGCGTTTTTTCAGTGTATGGTAGATGATTTCTGTTCTTGTGGGTGTCGAGTACCAAATGCGTTACATGTACTTTTAATCCAGTCAATGAACTTTTTCCCGTATAATTTTGCCAAACAGCACCGATATTCATAAAAATTTGGATTTATGTTTTACTTACCCCCTACTTCAAAGTTGATCCTGTACCGGGGGTGGATGCCACCCCTTCTCGGGGGTAAAAATGTTTCATTGGAAATAAATCCGGGAATTGATAGATTGACTAATTCTAAGCAACTTATGTTCTATGAAGTTTTTTATGAAAGTCAACACATTTCGACGACTTATTCGCGAGTAAAAGTGTCAATTTTTCAACCAATAAACCCACGTTTTCAGATGGTTTCTCGCGAATAACTCAAAAAGTAAGTATTTCATCGAAAAAATCATTCTTAGTAAAAATATAGCTTATAAGAAAACAAAAAGAATGGTAGGATTATGGTGTCTGTAGACCCAATACAAACGGAGTAATAACTTGTTGAAGGTTGGTTCTTATTGGTCAAACGCCAAAATTTAAAGTTTCAACGCGAAGTTACCAAATAACAATGCATTTTTCGGGGGAAACTCATGAATCCTTTTTTGAAGTGCTTGAAGAAACCTTTATTTTTGCTTTTTTATAAAAGTCCCTAGCATCAAAACTAAGCGAGTTATGACGAAAATAATGTTGGTCCCTATTTTTTTCCGCGTCAGAAAATGTGAAAATCACCCCGTAATTACCACCCCAATTGAAAATAATCGTTACTACTTTACAATTCACTTTATTTGTATACTTGTAACATGCTCTAGAAGTTTGACAGGTTTAAAGCACTTAGTTTTGAAAAAAAATAAGCTTGAAGTGGAAAGAGCATTTTTGTCATTTTGCAAAAAATTGCCTTTTCTTCAAAATAATTCAAAAACTATTAAAGATGTGCAAAATTTTGCAGACTACAAAGTTGTAGGTTTTGCTTTTCTGAAAATGTTCGTTTCTTTTTTTTTTCTGTAGGATAAAATTTGAGTTTAATGTTTGCATATGTTCGTAAATAGTAACTTGCTCAAGCCCTTTCAGCTCAAACCTATTAAAAAATAAGGGCTGAAAGAAAATTAAATTTACGTGAGCTTATAGCTTTTGAAAAAATCTACAAAATGATAATTTAAAAACTAAGTGAGTTATGGGTAAAAAACCAATCACATATTTCTGCAGATATCAGAACACGTATATTGAATCATTGATGAATACACATTATAGTTATATTAAGGCACAGCATACCCAGTTATGGCTGGGAAATAAAAATAATAATCCACTTGATTGGGGTTGAGTTAATATTGAAGGAGTATTAAATCCTATTATAACTTCGAATCAACCTGCACCTGAAAAGCTGTTGAAAATGATTTTTTGTAGCTGTAAAAAAGGGTGCGATTGAGCGTGCGGTTGCCGAAGACTACGACTTTTCTGCAGTTCGACATGTACAACATGAAGCGGAAACAATTGTCAAAATAGTGCTGCAGTTATGGACCAAGAGAAGGACAAGGGGGAAGACGAGGATGAGGCGGACGTGGAAAGGAATGAGGGCGAAGAGGAAAAGAAAGACGATAGTGAAGAGAATTTTTGATTATTTATATGTTTTTTGTAATATATAATGTAATAAAAATTTAAAAAAATTAAAATCCATATAAAAATAAAATTTTTATTTTCATGCAAGTCGGTGATATTTTATCATTCTAAGTTGCTAAGGAACATCAAAGATATTTTTTTTAATTATAACTATTCTAGGGGGTGCCTTAAGGGACGAAACTATTTAATAGATCATAAATTATGTCCCTTAATGTAATATGACGTTCATTCAACTTATTTAAAGATGATTTCAATCGATTAAATGCTCGAATCTACAATTCTAAAACAATTTTCGAATAGGGGTAGTTTCACCCCTAAAATATAAAAAGCAACCCCCGGAAAGGAGTCAACTTTAAATTAAAGGGTAAGTAGAATCTAAATCCAAATTTTTGTGCAAATCGGTGCTGTTTGACAGAATTATACAGTATCGCCGTATTTTACCTTCGATGACTGGACTATTTGTTATTAATTTATTACATTCTCCATAAATAATGAACGAATCGAAAGAGTCTTCTTGCATTTTTTGACATAAGAATATGACTGACGTTAATGATTGTCGCGAGCATTTCAGGAAGTTGTAACTTTAACCCCTACAATGCCTTACTAAGAAAAATGGAATATAATTTTACAACTTGATGTAAAAAATACAGCGTGTTCCATTTGAACTAAAAAAGTTATTGAGGTTCGAATTTGACAAAATATAGCGTGAAAAATAGAATACTTCTTATACTATAATGGCATTTATCTTTATTGTAGAGAGTAGCTCATATTGTGTTCTTTCTATGGGCCAAAGAGCAAATGACGATCTCCTACAAGAAGGAAGTTCTGATGCTGGCAAACCATTGTGCCTATCAGATCAAATATCTCCGAAACTGCTGGGGTTTAGGTAGAGGTATGCTACATGTTTCGACTAAGACTTTTATGACCATTTCGAAAAGTCGAAAATATATGGAGTGTTCCATTTAAAATAGGCATGTTGATATCGACTTCCGGTATAACCAGAAGTACCACATACTTGTAATTTTTATGGTTGGATTGGCCGTACTGAATTATTTTACATAACTTTTCCTATATCGATCGATTCAGTTCCCGGTGAGATAGGTATAATAGCAAAATTGTATTATTTCAAGGTATATTATACAGTACAATGAAAATTTACCACGCTAAAAAATGGATATATTGATTTTTTGAAAAAAAGAAATGATAGAGGGATACACTTTCTTATGACTACTACCCCCTCACCAAAGGAACCACCCCTACAATTGTTTTCAAAAACAATACTTCTATAGGTCATTAGTTTCCCCTCGAAGAGTTTATTACTAATATATAAAATGTGGAGTCTAAAGTGAATACTTTAAAAGTTTTAAATTAAAAAAAGATTTAGAGCAATAAACGATTCAGTACCAAAAATTATTTTACTACGAGTTTAAACTGACTTCCTTTAACCTCCATGCACTGACACAGTTGCGGTTCAAACACCTGTCCACCATTAAGCTTGTGGCGTTAAATGTTGACATTCTTGTACAATCCTCTATCGTAAATCATATGGCAACTCTGGTTGAGCTCTATAGGCTCTTGTCAAATGACCCCACAAAGAAAGTCTAAAGGAATTAAATCCGGTTACCGAGGTGGCCACTCCATCTTAGAATCCCTTTCACCTATTAAGCGACCAATGAATTTATCATTAAGGAATTGATGGACAGTTACAGCAAAATGTGGCGGTGCTCCGTCATTCTATCTGTAGCTGTCAAACCATTTACATTTGTAGTAAGTTCTTCGAGACTAAACTAGTGACTTAAGAAAATATAGGGTGTTCATTGTATATAGAAAAGCCACAGACCGATTTTGAAAGAGTTACTTGATAAATTCTACAAAGCTAGGTAAAATAATGAATCAAAATGCATCACAGTACCCATTATATGCTTAAGATTTCAGAAAAATTTCATGTTTTACTTTAAAATGCTAAGTTATGGCAATATAATGCAAAACTAATGCAGGAGATTTAAATACAAAAACATGGTACAGAATGCCCCCGCATTTCAAAAGTCACCTTGAATCATCCCCATCCCGAAGCTAGTGCTTAAGTTTTAAATGGAACGTCTTTATATAAGTGTTGTCAGTACGTTGTTATAGAGGTGTTGTTAACAATAGTAAAACGTTATTAGTATATCATGCCAAAGACTTTAAAATAAATCTTGTAGTACCTACGAAATGTGCCTATATTTCAGAAAGTTCAGAAGCAAGGAGGACAAAAAAATGTTTTACTTTAATGGTCTACTTTAATTGTGAAATATACTATACAAGGCAGATAAATTATTTGCAATTTATGTTAAAATAATGTAAAAGTAGGCAGCTCTTTATTACTGTCGATATTATTTTTATATATTGGAATTTCTAAGCTCTAGTTGTGCATTATTTGTTATATTTCTAATTAACCTTAATTTATCGATATCTGTTCTATGCATCTTATCATAGGTCTGCAAATTTTTCAATTCTTTTACTATTTAGATGGGCCATATATTCCTTGAATCTTATTATAACTGGACGTTTGACTTTTCCAACTAATTGCGTAAATATCGGATCTTTAATTTGTTTCAGTCTGATACTTTTGGTTACCTAAAAGTGGTTGCAATTTATTTTCCGGCAAGTAAACAACTGTCAAATCTAGGTTTTTAAGAACAACGCTTTAAATCTTAAATAAATAAAAAGTACCTTTGAAAGCTTAGACATTGCAATGTATAAAGATAGTATGAAAAATGACATGCAATATTTAAGACATATTAGAAACATTTGATTCATTATTTTAGTAAATAACGAAAATTAGGATCAGTAACGTTACATTTAATATTCAAACGAACAGAAGCATTCACTAGTGAGCAGGAAATTGATACATCCACCAAAGTACCTTGTAACTACGGGGAAACGGTGAATTAGGAACAATAATAACGGCTGGGTGAAAATGATAATTTGTCTTTGGGTTCTGAGTCTGACTCCACTCCTAGGAGATGATTCTCCCAGAGAGTATAATTGTGAGTAAGTTGTTATATTATATTTTCAGTGAATACATTAATTGTACTCTCACTATATTCTACGAAGTATTCATTTAATAACCCAATGAAATACTACCACAGGCCAAGCATGTCACGTGTCAATCGTGTAATACCGTGTGTCAAGAAGCAGTATTGGAGTGTAAGGTTTAAATATTTTGGTGTATGAGAACTACTTCAGTGGCAATGTGACAACGAAGTTACCAGCCCCTCCAGGGCTATAGCACAGTAGGCTAGAAACCAACTCTAAATGAAATATGTATGCACTCTCAATTCTCAATTGCTGAAGAAAATAGTAGCCTTATCTGTCATGAAACAATGCACGTAAACCTTGAAATTAGTCCCTTGGCCGTTTTCTAGAAAATTCATTTTCTTTTTAATTTTTAATAATTTCTTTTGAAAAATAATTTTTTGCACTGATAAGCTCATTTTTGGTATTGGACGTACTCTTCAGATTTCTACATTAACATAATAAGAACGTAATTTTTCATTTAAGGAAATGTTCTATTCTAATTTAATATCAGTTTTATGATAATCAAATACAAACTATATAACTGATTGATATCTGTGACTTTATTCCACATGAATATCATGTTACAATATATATGTGTTGACATTATTACCTAATGATAGAAATTGGAATTCTATATATGCTTGCTGTTGTACTCACAAATACTTCTCATTCATTTCGCTGAATATTCTAATTATGATCCCTAGGTCAATATAGGTGGCTCAGAAAATGGAAATATACTCAATGTATTTGAAATCCACAGCAACAGCAAAACAAGAATCTACGACACTTTAAAAACTCTCTGAACACCAGGACATATTTCAAAGAACCTATCCCACAAAGGCTCTCCAGAATGTCTACTTTATTTATTTCCGGCAAACGAGGAAGATCCGTGAAATAAATCTGGTGTTACATTACATTGTTTTGCCCATTGTAGCCATCTTCTTCGAAATTGACCAGCATATTTTTGTAAATGTCATTGACTATGCCTATCATAGGATAAGGTTCTGGCGGAGGATTTATGTGAATTACCTCTTTATCATCTCTATTCTATAATTTGATAAATAGCTACCTAACATATCGAAAACAGTTTGTCAACATAGATAACTTTAATAGTAACATAAAAGATATATGTTATGGAGTTCCATAAGATGCAGTGCTGGGACCAATTTTATTTTGTATCTATGTCAACGACTTATTTAAAATTCAAATTGATTATGAAATAATAAGCTATGCTGGTGACATGGCTATTTTCTTTAAAGATGGTTCATGGGAATCATTAAAACTTAAAGTTGAGAGGGATATCAAAACGATGGCGAATTTCTTTAGTGGTAAAATATTGACAATAAATTTTGACAAGATGCATTACTTACCGTTTTTGAGTTATACCAATGGCTTCCAAAGTATAATTTAATTAGCATAGACCAAGGAGACTCTAAAATTGCAATAGTGTCGGTCCAATCAATAAAATATTTAGGCATCACCGTTGACTGTCAGCTAAAGTGAGATATACATGTAAATAACATAGTTAAAAAATTAAGAAGTCTACTAACAAAATTCAAATGTTTGAAGTAAATTTTTGAAAAGAACATCTCTAAATAATGTATCACGCATTCACGCATTGGCGGAATAACATATTACTTACGGGGTTATATGTTGGGAGGGTTGTAATAAATTGTTATCTGAACAACTTAGAAACTGTACAAAAGTGGCTATTAAAAGTTATGTACGACAAGGAATACGACGATCCATCCAACGATCTGTACTTAGACCGTCGCGTTCTTGATCTCATGCAGCTTTGATGTGAGAAGAAAAGATGATAAATAGGAAATCAGAAATAAAAAAAATAGTCTATGTGCCAAAAATGTACAAAACCATTGGTCAAAGATGTTACCGATACATTGGAGCAAAAACATATAATTTACTACCTGGTTGTATGACAAATATCCTTCACTTATTTCATTCAAAAAAAAGTCAGAGTGGATAAATGATCAATTGAGATTTATAATTAACCAATTACTTGACTTCAAAAGCAATTAAGAAGAGTTAAAATCGAAATAGAACTTGAAATACTCATCAAAAGTCATATTCATCCATCTCAGATTTCATTTAGATTCTATCTTTTAAAAGTTGGAACAAAATCAGAGAATATTGTTCATTCATTAAAATATCTTAGATGATAATTCATTTATTAAAATCTCTTAAATAGTAACTTAGTTAATACTATTAATTATCTATACTTACCTTTAATTTGGAAGGAAAAAGTATAAATTGCTATGTAATGTCTTAATATGCACATACTATTGTTATTGTCGATTAATAAGGATTGGTTGTTATACCCACGAAAAAGGTTTACCTTCTGTGGGTCTTTCTAATGTTTATTTCAATCAATAAGTTTTAATTGTTAAATCACTTGTTATGTATTATTTATACAAATAAACATTATTATTATTATATCATTATTGCCCGAAAGCAGTGCTCCATAAACGCAGTTTTGATACTTTTTTGCCTCGTTTTCTTTGTTTTCATTCGCTTTCCACATATTGTAATTCTCTATGCACTCTCCAATTGTTCTGAATTTTCCACCTTCGTCAAGTTTATCTTTTTTTGACAAACACCAAGTACAAGGATAGTTACTTGCTAGTTCTGGACTACTACTTTCGGGCAATAATGATAAAGAGGTAATTGACATAATTCCTCCTCCAGAACTTCATCTTATAATAGGCATAGTCAATCGCGTTTACAAAAATATGCTGGTCAATTTTGAAGGAGATGGCTTACAATGGGCAAAACAATGTAATATAACACGAGATTTATATTGTAAGATGGTAATAATGTGAAATAAAGAGAGTCGCACATCTCAATCAGTTACATGTTTTGTATTTAATTATCATAACACTGATATTAAATTAGATCAGATTTGTTTAATGAAAAATTACGTTTTTGTGATGTTAATACAGAAATATGAACAGCAAAAAATTTATTTTCAAAAGAAATTATGAAAATTTCTTTTAAAAAAATTTAGAAAACAGCAAAGGGAATCATTTCAAGGTTTACGTGAATTGTTTCGGGGCAAGTAAAGCTACCATATCCTGTAGGAATTGAGAAAATACATGCATATTTCATTTAAAGGTAGTTCTAGCCTACTGTGATAGGACACATTTCTACCTTGTCTATGACGTAAATGAAAAATCGATGAAATACTTTAAGTTTTAAAAAATTCAACATGGTTGAGCAGTACCTTCTTTGAATTATATTCTTAAAATGGCGTATTTTTTAAAGAAGTGTATTTTGGAAAACGAAACCCTGAACTCCATTAAATGAGTTGCTATTATAATTCTTTTGCTTTGTAATACGTACTTGTTGAAAATAAATCTACATCTTCGCACACAACTTGTAACTGTTCGCCACATTTTTCACTAATATTCTCAGTTAATTTGTAATTCGAGCAAATGTAATCTATATTAGGTATTGTATAATTTTTATACTTTAATATAGAAACTTGGTTGATATCTGCTTTGACTACAGCTGAACTTAACAAGAGTAGAAGTATTTTGACGCGCATTTTGTTATTAACTAGAAGAAAGCGTACGTACAACTGAAATATATTTTATATAATTCCTTGTATAGATAAACTTTACACAAATATATCAATAAGCGTACCGAGCGCAAATGGAATCAAGATTATACCATAATCCCCTTGTCCTATAATATACGCCTGTGAAAGTTTGACATAAGTAAAATAATTCTAATACTTCGAGTTTCGCTTTAAATAATATAAATTTCTAGTGTTTAAATGACACTGTGTATATTTTTAGATTTCTGGATTTACATCATTCTGTTTGCGACGGCACTGCTTTGAGGAAAACACTTTATTTTTTAATTTATAATAATAATAATAACTTTTATTGTAGTCTATAAAAATTGTGTACAGTAAAAGTGTAAAAGTTGTTTACGGATAATATTTACATCTAACTATGGCTACAAGGGGACTGAAAAACAATACAATATTGATCAAAGTTTCAGCCTAGTGAAAAAATATTTTGACACGTGGTCGTAAAAGGAAACGAATATAATAAAGAGTATTTAGATAAGGAAATAAGAACAGAGACACTTGCAAGAATAAATTAAATGAAATTAGGATATGCATATTTCCTAATGCCATAGATATATCTTAAACATGCCTTTTGGATTTTCTCTATTTTGTTACTATCCATTTTATCGAGGCAGGGACCATATACAACATCACAGTAGTTGAAATGGCAGCACTAGCGTATCAGTAAGTTTGACTTTAAGACATGGTGAGAGTAAATGACGGTGAGAATATAAACATTTTAAATTGGCGTAAGCTTTTTGCATACATTTACTTATATGTTTCTTTAACCGCAAGTCTGTATCCATCTCGACATCAAGATATATTGCCACCTTAGTACATACTAAATCACTATCGCATACTGTAATTTTTATATTTGCTTCCAACCGAGCTCTACGTTTGGCAAATATGAGAACAGAAGACTTTATTGGATTTATAGATAATTTATGCCGTGTTGATATTTGGACTAGTCTTTGCAAATCATTATTAAAAATATCATTTGCCCGATTCAGGTCGTCATGAGAAAATGAATAATACATTTGAGTGTCGTCCGCGTATAAATGTACTTTACAATGATTTAAACAGCTTATTGTATTACACGTGCATATACACAAAACAACATCGGGCCAAGGATTGATCCTTGTGGTACTCCACGCAATATATTTCCTTAATTTGGTTTACCATTGCTTGTTTCTACAATCTGAGATCTATTATTCAAATAAATCTTAATAAAGTTAATAGCACTCTCCCAAAATGCAATATAGTGTAAAATAACGAATAAAATTTCATGACTAATTGTGTCGAATGCCTTTGAATAATCTAATAAAATTAAGGCTGTTGTTTTTCCTGAGTCAATATCTCCAATAATATCATCCATGATACCTAATGATGCGGTGGCACAGCTGTGGCCCGGACGATCTCTAGTTGGTTTCTAATGCTTCATGATCTGACTGTTCTGTGCTACTACTATTTCTACTTCCTCTTCAAACCACCTACGGAAACGTGTTTATATCAGAAACATTTTATAGCACTGGCACCCAAACATGTCACCTCAGCCCAATATTGGCATTGTTGTGTAACAAAAGTCAAATTAAGGGAGCCAAGTCCGGCCCTGGCTCATAGAACCACCGTATTTTCTTACTTCTGATTTCTGTAACATTTTAAGGGTCGAGATTTTAGTACATTAAAATACTGGTCATAGAAACATCTGTTTTATCTTGCAAACTTTAGAGCCCAGGAAACATGCTTTGTTAACTTTACTCTTTATTAGGTAGTCGACGTTAGCCACTTGGAAACAATAAATAACCATCCAAATTATTTTATGTCCAATTCTCTTTTCTTAGTCGAACTTGTTAAATACGGCCTCGCCGGGTGGTGTAGTGAGATTTTCAGGGCTAAAGCAGTTGATAGAGGCTTCCAGGAACCTATGTAATAGACCATAAGATAGATAGACCACTTAAGGCAGATTTTTCCCCCATACAAAAGCAAAGTAAGGAACAAAAGGGGTTTTTTTCATCTGTTTTAGTGGTAATAAAAAATGTTCAGATAGGCCATATGATAAATACCATGGTCCGTTAGGTAATTTCAAATGCGTACGGTTTAAAGTAAAGAAGATCCTAATTGGTCGAGGGTTTAAAGTTTACTGCCCACTTTGGAAACGTATTATTTCGATGTAGAGATTATCTTCACTTTTGGCTTAACTTTTGTTCGGTCATCATCTACCTACGGGGTATAGTAAATTCTCGTTTTGCGAACCTTTTTCAATTTTAAAGTTTAAGTACATTTGTCCAGTATTTTGCCGGTTTTAATAAGTAGAAAATTAATGTGTTGTAATTATTGATCTAGGAATATTCGGTCGCGGTTTAGTTAAAGATTTGAAATTGCCGCGGACCATTTTATTTCTTGATATAGAGTAATTATCGTTTGTTAATTTATTTAATCGTCTTTAAGTGTTTGTGATTGTCAATTTCATTTGCTTTCATTTTCTTATGTAAATATAGTGGTTTAAGTGTTTTGAGAAATCACGTGTTTTATTTGCTTGTCATTAAATTAAGTTCATTCCATAGGCAATAAAGTTTGTTGGTGAAGTAACCTGGTTGATGGACACCAAAAAGGATAAAGATTCACCGCAATGCGGTCAGGTCAACCTTCACTGTTTTGTTAATTAGCTTGATTTTTCTGTTAGAGGCATTGTTTTTTTCAGTATGAATTTTTATGGATTATTACAATATTTAAATGCAAAATATTTTTACCTGCAGTTCAAACCAATACGCTATCACTTGTTCACAAACAACTTATTTTTCTTTTTATGGACGATTTCATTTACATTCAAAACTAAAAATATTGTTGAGGAATAAGAGGTGAATAGTAAAAGTAATTAGATAACTTAAGTAATAGAATGCATACATTTCGAACAAGATTCCAATTTCTGATACACCTCAGCTACTTCTATTCAACTGCAGGGAATTGATACTCATATTTCTTACTAAATTTCATTATTAGTCATGATCAGCTTATAAAAACTTGACTATTTATCTAATCCCATTCAAAGAAAGCAAATCTATTATCAGAGAACCTCATGGTTAACTTAACGGGTTTAATGGTACCCATCAATTTTCTCTCAATATTTGAATATTATTGTTCCCCAATTCAGCTGATTGCGTAAGGTTGACCCTTGATTTGCAGCACCGAACGGGTTTCATGTCTATTTAACTGGTTATCAAATATATAAGTTCTACTAATATCTCTACAATAATATAATACGTATTCCATACACTAAACCCCAAACATTTTTGGAAATTTTCTTCTGTAAATATAGCTGATTGTCGTATACACACTAGTTAGTACTAGAAGAGCAAGAATAATGATTTAATAATTTTTGTGCATTAAGCATAAGTTCCTTTTTCACAGGTTAACAAAATTCCATGTTTCATCTAATTAACGAAAAAGCAAGAGAAAGAATAGGGATAATTTTAATTTAATCAAATTATGTATCCGTCAAAGTGTAGGAGAACGGGCTAAAACATTCACAGATCTTGTATCTTAAGTGTATTGAAAATATCAGATGTAACTATACTGCTCTTGGTGTCCAAGGATGGATGGCTAGAATGATAGGTATTTTCAGTACTTGCATTAGGTACAATTTCATATAAAATTTAATAACACCACTTGGGTTCATTGTAATTGGACCCATGTTCATTGATAAAAATTTTTTAGATTAACCCAGCTATCATCTGTCAAATTTTCTCATAAAGCTTGTAGAACACTCTGTATAGTGCTTTTCTACTGTACTTTTTTATATCATACTTAAATGTGTTTGATAATTTTATTTACATAATTTTAAATATGTCTCTCCATTCGATCGAATTAAGCTAGTCCATGTTTTATTGGTTTATTTTGTTGTTTAATGTTAATTTGAAAGTGACGGTGTTCTGTAAGAAATAACGCAAGTTATGCAAACTAAGTGACATAGGATATGGCAGTGTCGGCATGTATCACAAGAGACCATTAAGTATAGGGGTGTTTATGTTTATATTTAGTTTCGAGATACTGCTTGGATTGTTATTGAAACGCGATGTCCCTAATAGCATGACGTTGAGTGAACGGTACGGTTACAAGACCGGCGTAGCGGCCTAGACAGATCTGTCGCTCTCGATATGTTTTTCGTAAGATGGGTCCTATATCATGCGCCTAGTAGTGTTTTCAGTACTAATATTTTATTTAGTAATAGTTTCCCCCCTGTTTTCGGGTGTGCTGAACATGATGGCGACAATAAGAGTTCTTCAACCCCTATGGCCAAAAAGCCCTTTTTATGGATTTTCTGGCCATAGGCGTGTGTGGAGTTGTTGGAACGGAATTTTCGCAAGAGATATCGAGGACAATGTTGCAAGGGAGTTAGTTTAAATTTATTTTATTCTGTTTTTATAGGAAATGTAATTAAAACTTGTTAAGATGGTATTCAACGTGAATTTCGGCTCTTCGGGGCTTAAAACGACATTATGTAGGAGTGGGGAAGTTGATTTTTTTTCTTTAAGATGAGAACAAAATTCGCATTTTAAATTTGACGTTATAAATGAATATTACGAAATGAGCAGTCTTAACCTATATACAACATAATTAAATAATCCTACGCCGCTTGCTTACATTATGCAAACCTATATTATATATATATTTGGTGCATCAATATAGGTATATGTAAATGTAATATAATTATAAATAAATATATATAAATATCATATAGGACAATCCTTGTTTTAGAAAATGCCCCAGAGTACATCCTGCTGATTGCAGATCATCATCTGGAAAAATTCTTATGTTCCACCATGGCCCACACAAGGAAACATTTTGCAACCCTATGTGGAGCATTTCAAGCCTTAAAATGCCGAAACTTGCAGTGACAACTACTTTAGCAACGCTATATATGCATGTGATCGGGGTCACTGAGACTTGGTTACATCCAGGTATTGGCAGCAATGTTGTAAGTATGAATGACTATGTTCTTGTCAGGCGAGACCGGCTTGTTCGAGGAGGTGGTGTAGGTCTGTATTTAAAGAACACTTTAAATTATACTATTTTATTAAGTGAAACCGGTGATTATATAGAGATTATTATAATCAAAATATTAATAGAAAATCAGGCACTTGTTATCGCTAATGTATATAGGCCACCAAATTCCGATTATGATTCCTTTCTAAACTATTTCAGGGACACGTTTTCCAATATTTTTGCAAATAATGACAATATAGTCTGTTTAGGTGACTTTAATATTAATATGCTTGCTAACTACTCTGCGCAATTTAAAAATGTATATCAAACTTTCAATTTTGTGCAAGTAATCAACGAACCCACGCGAATAACTGATACAACCATGTCATTGCTAGATTTAATTCTGGTAAATTTTGAAAGTGTTTGTGACGTTGGGGTAGTCGATGCACAAATATCCGATCACTTCTTAGTTCACTGCACTATAACGTTTAATGTTATGGAAGAACCGGAGAGAATATTTAATTACAGAGCTTTAAAGCATATAAATTTTGCATTAAATTAAAACATTTTCAAACGGATTTAGAAAACATACCTTGGAATGATATTTTCTATATGAATAATATTGACGATAAAATTGAATTTGTTACTGATAATATTTTGCAGTTATTCAATACGCATGCACCTATCAAATCTATAAAATGCTCCAAAAGAAAATATGCTCCGTGGTTAACAGATAACATTAAATTTATGCAGAAACTACGTGATAAAGCCTTGGCAAAATTCAAACAAACAGGGCAAAATGGCCACTGGGTGTACTATAAACAACTTAGAAATGTAACTAATGCAGCTATTAAGGCTGAAAAGAAGGCTTATTTAAGATATAAATTTAATAATAGTAATATTAAAGAAAATGGGGTGAATTAAAAAAAATTTAATATTGCTAAAAATCAAAAGGCTAATATACCTGAACAGTTAAGTAATGTGGACACTATTAATGATTTTTTTATCAATTCCTCTAATAATAATGATAGACCTAAAGACGAGTTAATACATTTTTATAATACCAATGTTAAAGAAGGCATAGATGGTTTATTTTCTTTTAAACTTATTTCTGATATAGATGTAATTAAAATCATTCAAAACATAAAATCTAAAGCTTATGGATATGATAAATTAAATATAACTTTAATACATTTATGCTGTCCTTATATAGTTCCATTCTTAACTCACATATATAATGTATGTATAAATACACACTACTTTCCTAAAGCTTGAAAAATAGCTTTAATATTTCCTTTACCTAAAATCAGTCAACCTAGCCAATTGAGTCACCTAAGGTCCATTAGTGTTTTACCGGTCTTATCAAAGATTTTTGAAAAAATCTTAGAATTGCAAATTAGAGAATTTGTGAATCTCAACAATGTTCTACCATTAAAGCAGTCGGGATTTAGATCTGGATTCTCTTGTGCTACGGCTCTTGCAGACGTAACTGATGACATCATTGGAGCTACTGACAATAACAAAATAAGTGTATTAATATTATTAGATTATACAAAAGCTTTTGATATGATAAATCACAAATTACTTTTTTCAATTCTACACTTTTGTGGCTTTGAACGAAATTCCTCCAGTCTAATTTTGTCATTCTTGTCGGATAGAATTCAACAAACAGTACTTAATAATAATATTTCACAACCACTAACGGTAGTTTCAGGTGTACCGCAAGGAAGTATACTTGGACCGTTATTGTTTACAATTTTTACATCGAATTTTCACACATCCTTGCAACACTGCAATTACCATTTATATGCTGATGATACACAGCTTTATTGTTCACTTCATGTTGAAGATCTACAGGAATATAGGAATTTAATTAACAGCGATATAAAGAATTTGGTGTCAGTTTCTATTGATCATCTACTTAAAATTAACCCTAGTAAATCATCTGCTATAATATTTTGCAATGACAATGCTCGTGAATTTGTGTCGAGAGAAATTAATATACAGATTGGAAATGATACAATTGCCTTCAATAACAGCTCTAAAAGTCTTGGTCTTATTATTGATTATTAATTGAGATTTAAACAGCATATTACGAGTAAATTAAGATCAGCATACGCTGCACTAAAAATAATATATTCCCAGAGACGATTTTTAAGCATGGAAGTAAAAAAAATGTTATGTGATTCTCTAGTTTTGTCCCATTTTAATCATTGCGACGTGGTTTATGGCCCCTGTATTGATAGCATCGAGACCCGGCGCATACAAAAAGTACAAAATGCTTGTCTCCGCTTAATTTTTGGAATTCAACGCCGTCAAAGAATATCTCGTAAATTGAAAACTGCAGGATGGCTGAATATGTACAATCGCCGCAAACTTCACATGGCTTGTTTTTTTCATAAAATTTTAAAGTTTAGATCGCCACCTTATCTCCTCAACAAGCTCTCTTTTAGAAATGATATTCATAACATTAATATTAGACGAAGAAATATTCTCACCATACCACAACACCGTAAGGAAATATTCAAAAGGTCATTCTCTTATAACATTGCTGCTTCTATAAATACTCTACCCTTTAATGGACTCACTCTTTCGTGTGTAAGTTTTAAAAAAACATTTAAAAAATATTTAATGCGAAATCAGTAACAATAAAATCTTACCTTTTCCCGTAATTTCTCTGTTTTTAAACTTTGTTCCTTATTTAATTTTCTTTGTTTCATTTTTTTTTCTAATTTCTTTTCTTTCTCTTCCTCTCATTTCCTACTCTCCTCCCTCCTTCAGCTCTAGTTTGCCTCTTTTTCATTCTACTTTGATGTGTTTTTTTTTCTTAATTTTTTTTATGATTGTTTCGATATGAGTAGTATATTTATTTAATTTATCTACCTCTGATATTATTTATAGGCAATAGTGGAAGAACAGTTTACTGGCTTGTCAGTAAACTGAACTACTCGCCTTTTATTTACCTGTTGTGTAAACATGTATAATTTACTATTGTTAAATTTGTCAAATTGGGTAAATAATAAATGCTTTATTATTATTATTATTATTATTATTATTATTATTATTATTATTATATTAAATTCCTTTTCAAAGACACTCCATTTTCCAGTCCTTCGAAGGGTTGTTTCAACCCTTAAAGCACTAAAATTTCCTGCAGAAACAAGTCTAGCCGACTCCCCACCCAATCTCGTGCCAAAAACAACAAAATGATCGCGTTACAAGGAGGTTCCACCCCATGACGCATGGTGGTCGGGCCTCGATCAATTCTCTTGCAATATGGCTCACGATGTTACTTGCGAAAATCTCATCCAAGCACGCTCCACTCCACGCCAAAAAATCCATAAAGAGATATTTTTTGGCCATAAGGGTTGAACGAAGGCGATTGAAGAATTCCCGTTGTCACCCGGGGGGGAAAAAGTATATTATAGCCTGTTCCCTATACTTCTACAAAAACGGCCTCTTTTGCATTACTTTATTGGACTATTTTATCTGAACCATAATTTAATATTATAATACACTATCCTTAATTTATGAATTTTTTATAATATGTTTCCTGTAGAAATACCAAGCTCATAAATTTGATAATATTTTTATCAAATCTCTTCGAGAGATGTATATCAGATCGACATTAAAATTTATTAATCATAAATCAAATAAATAAAACCTACGCATTTCTTTCCTAAAATTTTTCTAGCGAACTTTGTCCACAGAATGCGACTGAAAATGTTTAATAAAAAAAACCTTTGCGTAAGAAAACAGCATCTTTCACATATTTCAAGTATTTTAATCCTTAAAAATGCAACTACGATCTACTAACTGGTATAGCTTGTTGATTACTGAAAAGGGAAAAACTCACTGAGAAAGAAACCTGCATTCTACGAAATAGCAAGAGAGATGCTCTGCTAGGATACCGAATTGATGATAAAATGTTTAGTTTTAATTGTGATTTATGCCGTTTACCCGGATATGATTTTTTCTTGCTTAATAAAGTTAGAGAAAGTTATTGCTTGTTATTGTAGATTTATATACAATTTAAAACTGCAAATTAAAGAAATATAGGTACTATAAAATTTAATGAACCTTTAAATAATAGGCATTCTGTGAAGATTATAAACTGTACAGTAATTCCCTCAATAAGTCTAGTAAATTATTATCTCAATTAATTTCTAGACAGCAAGGTTTTACGAGGAAGTAATCGCACTTTAGACTGTGATAAAAAAAATTAGGGTAATTCTTTCACCTAAACATAATTTCACAAAATTTATGATACATGAGCACGATATACTAGATATTGTATATTTATTATTTGTTGCAAATCCTTATTTCCCTTTTTTAGACTAGACATTTTGATACATTTCTGCAAAAATTTAAAAAAAATTCGCAACAGTTTTCTATTTATGTTCTTCCATAGTCACGTGAGACATTAATTCAATTTTATTGTTTGTACCTACCTCTCTAATTTCCTATTTTCAGGGAAGGTTATTGCGCACCATCAGGGAGGAACTTAGCAAGGGGTCAATGCAACACAATTTATTTAGGCCTAATCCAAGCAATGCTCAATATTTAGTTAGCGAATTTTCTGGGACTTGCCTCCTTTTTTTCTTATTTCCACGTAAGGTAAGTATCCAGAGCGTTTCTAAAAGCTTAGGTGAGCTTGATAGTCCCGTTTAAGAAAAATATCTTCGTCTCAGTTGAGTGAACTGAATTAAATACACGAGATTTTTTGTATTCCTACATTTAACAAATTTCATCCTAAACTATTTATAGGATTCTGTTTCTGATTCTATCTCGATCGATTTCAAAATCCATTACAATATTTCTTTCTACAAGGCGTTATTTGTTGTCAGATCTATTTCATAACACTTTTCTTGTAATGTAATGCTCCTATTAAAGAAAAATTAAAAATGTTCATCTGACAACAAAAAAGTACTTTAAAGATGGAAATAATTCAGTGTTTATGATTGAAGTGCAATATTCGATTAATTACTTATATCTCATTATAATGGATCCAAGAGGCGATAAGAAATCAAAAGTCTCAAATTTGAATATAATAAGCAATTCTGTAAAAATAATAAATCGTTTGGACCACGTTTAAATGAGGGGTGTTACTCTGGATTCATTTATTTCTGAATGATAGAAAACAATACGTCATTTTGCACAGAAGGAACAATAGGTAGATTCAATTCAGAGTATGGTGAAGTTAAAACCGGAGTTCCACAGGGTTTAGTTTTAGACCCTGTGCTATTGTTATTATACAACAATGATCTTGACAGTTTAACCACCTCAGAGGCATTCCTGATCATATGCACAGATGATAAGTCACTTATTTTGACAGATAAATCTGAGGCAATATTCCAACATTGCTAATATATTCCAATCTATTAGGAATAATGTGTTCAAATAATTAAGTAATTGGTTTTTGTCTAATACATTGTTTTTACATATCGATAAAACACATTTTATAGGATTTAACAATAGACATATACAAGCAGGCAAATTGGTAGCGTACTTTTCTTGGGTATTAATATTGATGAATGTCTAAACTGGATGGATGATTGCAATTACGTGATTGCCAAATTGAATTAAATTACTTCCACATCCACATAGATAACAATAAAAATCAAACGGCTCAAATGTACCTATAATAAACAATTCTGTAAAAATAACAAATCTGTGGAAAGTAATCCTATACACAAAAGATATGATGAAGAGGATATGACCGATTATAGACTTGTTACACCTTCAGGTTTTTCGAAAGCGTTTAAGTATTGTTATTTCTATCGCACGTCAAATTTTCTTGAAAATTTTAAAATGTTAACGGAAATCCAACATGGGTTTGATTATGATGAAGCAGGTGAATTAATTTCCTGTTGGAAAATTTTGGGACCTTAGCAGAGTGTAGACTGTGTAAGCCATAACAAACTATGGATAAATTGTCAATGTGGTATCAGGGGTGTTACCATAAATCCATTAATTTCTGAATAATAGGAACCAATACCTCAGTCCATTTTGCACAGAATGAACAATAAGTAGATTTAATTCAGAGTATGATGAAGTTAAAACTGAGATTCCACAGGGTTTAATTTTAGGCCCTATGCTATTTTTATTATATACATTGTTTTTAAATATCGATAGAATGCATTTTATAGGGTTTCACAATAAACAAAAACAAACAGACAAATTGGTAGCGTACTTTTCTTGAGCATTAATACCCAATATCGATTAATGTCTAAACTGGAAGGATCATTGCAATTACGCGATAGACAAATTGAATTCAATTTCATATTTATTTAAAAATTTAAAAACTGTTCTGTGTAAAGAGCAACTGATAAATTATACCACGCACACTCAAATTGGATCTATGTTGATATGGTATTTATTGCAGAAATTCCACCCCCTTATCGAATGTATTTGTTTTAATACAACTGAAAAGGTTCTCTTTATTAATGTACGAAAAGAAAAAAGTCTTTTATGTGGCATCCTGTAAGTATAAAATATCCTCAGATGGTTCAGATTTTATCGGGCGTAAGATTTTTCATTGTCTACCAGACTGTTTAAAGCAGGTCAAATCCTTACATTGTTTTAAATTAGAGCTTAAGATGGCCATTTCCTAGAAAGGGACATCCGATACGGAAATATTTATTATTTTAGGCCATAGCTTTTTTCTTAGTACGTATATTAAAAAAAAAACTATAAGACTACCTAAGTAGAACCATAACAAGACTATTACTATGAATTATTACTCAATAATTCCAGACGTTTCCAATATAGTTAGATTCAAAACTACGAAATAGGAAGATTAGTATAATCTTGAAATTTAAATCTGTTCGGCAAATCACAGAAGTTATTGACTGAAAATTCCCAGTAATAGGCTTAATATAGTCCAGTCAATGAACGCTCAAAAGTGGGGTGTAGAAGACATGGTCAGGAACAGAATTTTTGACTTCAGGGCTGTGTTTGGAGTGCTTAGGAGATAAACATACTAAAAGTCCCCGAATCTACGAGGTGAGCGGGAAGCAGGGGGGCACATTGAAGGTCACTTTTTTGGGTTTTCGCTGATATCTCGAAAACGGCGCATCGTGGCTAAAATATTAATCCATTCCAAATTAAAGCTGACAAAATTTCCTATAAGATTGCTTTATTATTTTTCTATTATTCTTCTATTCCCAATAACTTTCGAGGTATCCGCTACCGAAAATTACAGATTTTAGAAAAACGCTTTTTTGCCTCACGCTTCTCGACAAACTTTGCCCTTTAGCACCTTAGCCTTTAGTTTCACGGTAATGTTTTCACAGTAGAGCATTAGTTGTAAAGCATTCAATTTTTTTTAAAGTGAGTTATTATTAACACTTCCTCTGTCAGCTTAACCTGTAACATTTTAAGCAAATTTTACAACTCACTTTTCACCCACTTCCAAATATCATGTTGACTTTAAATTTGGCATGTCCATATGGTTCATGTATCGGCGTTTTAAAAATGGCGGGTAGTCTATTATTATTTAATATCCGATCCTACTGAAAATTAGTATCTGGGAATTCATGATGTTGCAGATTACAAACATGTCATGAAAACTCAAAAATTCAAGATGGCGGCGTAAATATGGTGGATAGGTTTTATCACATATCGTCTGATTTGGCTGAAAATGGATATCTGAGGATTATCGAGAATACAGAGTAGAATTATCTAGTCCGAATTTAATAATTCAAAATGGCGGCGTCAAAATTGCGGATAAGCACAAAGCTTGTCCGCAATATTACAAAAATATATGGTCCGATTCGTACGAGAATCGGTATCTGTGGATTATAAGTATTTAGTAGAAATTCAAAAATTCGAAATGGAGGCTTTAGGATGACGAATAGGTTATGTCATTTATATCTCGAAAACAGTGCGGCGTAGTGAACAGGTTGTTGTATTCAGAATAAAGCTGACAAAATTTCCTGTAAGATTGTTACTATTCATTATTCTTCTATCATCATTTGCTTTCGAGATATTCGCTGGCGAAAATCACAAAGGACCATGCACAAAATATACGGTGCGACTTGGAATATTTCCTTTTAAGTTCCCATTGATGCTACTTAAACAAATAGAAATTTAGCTCCGGAATTTGCTAGAAAATTTTAAATTGCTATAACTTCTAATCGTTTTAAGATAAAATAGCAAATAAATTGATAATTTCAAGAACACCTATTTACATCCACCCTGAAACTTAAAAAATGCTCTAAAGGCAAAAAAATAATGTTAATAATAATAATTATGTTAATAAACGCCCCACGCTCTTATATTTACTAACATAGTGACTATTATTATTAACATTAGTTTTTTCTTTTTAATGCATTTTTTAACAATTTGTGTTTTGCAAGCGTGTTTTCTTAAATTTTGAAATTATGCATTTATTATGTATTTAATTTCTTCCCTATAAGTGACAAAACCTTTTCATCATCCTGAAGCCGCATGTTGAATATTTGAATTTCGACTAAATACTTATAAGGGGCCATCCATTAATTACGTCACGTAAATTTCATGGTTTCTCTACCCCTCCCTCCCCCTATGACACGGCTTGTCACAGACGATAAATGATAAAATCTATCTACCATATTGACGCCGCTATCTTGAATTTTTGAGTTTTGATCACATGTTTGTAATCCGTGACATTATGAATCCCCAGATACTAATTTTCAGTAGGATCAGATATTAAATAATAATAGACTACCCGCCATCTTTGAAACGCCATCTCGGATTTTTTACAAAAGATGTCAAATTCTACTGACACATGAACCTTATATACATGCGAAATTTAAAGTCAATACGAAATTTAGAAGTGGGTGAAAGGTGAGTTGTAAGATTTGCTTAAAATGTTACAGGTTAAGCTTATAGAGGAGTGTTAATAATGACTCAGTTTAAAAAAAATGAATTCCCTACAACGAATGCTCTACTATGAATATATTACCGTGAAACTAAAGGTTGAGGTGCTAGAAGGTAAAGTTTGTCGAGAAACGTGAGACAAAAAGCGCTTTTCGAAAATCTCCAGTAGCGGATATCTCGAAAGCTATTGGGAGTAGAAGAATAATGAACAGGGACAATTTTATAGGAAATTTTGTCAGTTTTAATTTTGGATAGATTAACATTTTAGCTACGATGCGCCGTTTTCGAGATATCAACGAAAACCCAAAAATAGTGACCTTTAATGTGCCCCCCTGCCCCCCGCTAACCTCCTACATTTGGGGAGTTTTAGTATGTTTACCTCCTAAGTATTCCGAACACATCCCTGAAGTCAAAAATTCTGTTCCCGACCATGTCCTCTACAACCAGATCATTGACTGGACTAATAAGGTTCTACTTAGGTAGTGACCAAAAATAATAAATATTTCCCTATCGGATGACCCTTTCTAGAAAATAACAACTTTAGGGAATTTTTTTGTGGATAAGTGTTGGTTGAAATATATTCTCTATAGGATTTTGCAAACAGCAGAAAATATAACTCTCTAAGAGAACTAAAAGAAAAACTATGTTTAAAAATGTTAATGAAATCTTTGCGTTGTTTTGATAACCTGAATTCTGGTTATGCTAGCAAACTGAAATCCTAAAATGAATTTGCATAATTTCTTATTTGAAAATTCTCATTCAACAACTAGCACACAGTCCCTTGCGGCCATGCAGATTAAACTAGTATCTACATAACCCCCTACGATCATGAAGATTGAGTTAAAAATGAGCACAAAGGCCTAAAATGAATTTATTTACCTACTTTGTTTTAAAACATTTTCATTCTAAGTGTTGATATTATGTCAATGAACATGTGTTAAATTACATTTAAGTAAGTGGTGACGATTCCTATACAAAATATTGTCTTAAAGGAAAATAAATGTATTATTATTACAAGCTATTGTTGCTATTAACTTAAACGTGAAATTGAGTAGCTGACGCTTCTTATCAATGATAACTTAACGACTCCACTTAAAATATTAATAATGTGTATGATGACTTATTGATAAAATTAGAATATAATTAATTCCTTTGACAAAGATCCCTATTCATTTATAATGTTATAAACAACATGACTAATGGAATGATTAATGAAATGCTAACATCTTATTCCGAGTAGAGACACTTTGCCTGAAAAAAGTGGAAAACTTTGTAGGACATTATGTAACGAACACTTTTTCCATTTTGTTGATGATTTGTAAGGATAGCAAAAATTGTTTGCGGCAGAAAAATACCAACAGCGAATGCGGCTTGAGCCGTACATTAACATTGCTGTAGAGGATAGTAACTTTTTTTGATTTTGGATCAGTATGAGTCGGGCTACAACATATAAAAAAAAATCGGTAAAGGTATTTACACAGAACTTCCGGCGGTCACACTAAAAAATTAATAATTACAAAATGACATTGGGAATAATAATCGGAATATAGTTATTGCTATTATTACAAAGAAAACTGGATAAGTTTTGGTCAAAAAAATATACAGATTGCTCATCCAACAGCAAAAGTTCAATACTAAATAGCAGGTGCCACATATGGCAGGCTTGCGCAAATACCTTTACAAATGTCCACCATGACTGAATTATTTCTTGGGATGACCACCCTGTACATTTTTCAATAAAAGTATAATAGGTGCATATGCCAGATATTATTGCCATCTGTCACATTTTCAATCCAACATTCACGTAATGGAGTGGAAGTATGGTGGTTAAAAAATTTCTTTTATTTTATTTTTCAAAAATAATGGTAAAAAAATTTTCAAAATGTTCTCTTCTGAAATAGGTTTAAAATGTCAAACGTAGAAATTTTAAATTTGAGCAAAAAGGAAAGTTTCCTTCTATTCTATAGTAGTGGTAAAAAAAGGTTAAAATTCAAAAATTATGTATTTTTTTTAAATAGGTTTAGAATGCTATGAAACGTGAAAATTTTAAATTTGAGCAAATAAAAAAAAATGATCTATTTTAGTGGTAAAAACTTTTGAAAAATGTTGATGAAAACAATTTTCAAATTTTTTTTCTCTGAAATAGGTTTAGAATGTCACGAAACGTGAAACTTTTAAATTTGATAAAAAAAAAAGTTTCCATCTATTCTAGTGTTAAATTTTTTTCCAAACGTGGAAATTTTAAATTTGAGCAAAAAAAAATGTTTCGTCTATTCTATAGTAGTGATAAATAGAATAAAAATGTTTTCAAAATTTTATAAAAATTTTTCAAAAACAATTTTAAATTTGTTTGAATAGTTTTAGAATGCCATGAAAACGTGGATAGTTTAAATCTGAACAAAGAAAAAAATTCTATCTTAGTGGTAAAAATTTTTAAAAATAATAAAAAAAATTTCTAATTTTTCTTTTAAATAGATTAGAACGCTATGAAACGTGGAAATTTTAAATTTGAAGAATTAAAAAAAAATGTCCTTCTATTTTAGTGGTAAAAAAATTTTCAAAAATGTTGGCAAAAAAAAAATTCAAAACATTTTTTAATCAGGCTTAGAATGCCATGAAACGTGGAAATTTGAAATTTAAAGAAAGAAAAATTTGTTTTCATCTATTTTAGTACTTGGTAAAAAAAATTTCAAAAATGTTGGTAAATTTTTTTTTTTTTGAAATAGGTTTAGAATGCCATGAATCATGGAAATTTTAAATTTGAAAAAGGAAACATTTTTCCATCTTGGTAAAAAAATTTTCAAAAATATTGGTGAAAAAAATTTTCAAATTTTTTTTTCCTGAAATAGGTTAAGCGTATCATGAAACGTAGAAATTTTAAATTTGAGCAAAAAAAAAATTTTCATCTTGGTAAAATAATTTTGAAAAATGGTGAAAAAATTATCAATTTTTTTTCTGAAATAGGTTAAGCATGTCATGAAATGTGGAAATTTTAAATTTGAGCAAAAAAACATTTTTTTTCATTATTTATTCCCTTTAGACGGTCCGCCCTGTATATTTTCTAGTGAAATTTCTACCATTTCTTCGCTGACAGTAGCGTCAACTACCTACCTTTGACTGCTCTCCGTCAAGTTAATTTTTTTAGTAAATACACCAACATACAGACAGACAGACATACTGACGGAATTGAAAAACCTATATTTTCGTAATCTACGTGTTCTGAAACGTCAAAATCCGAAAAAATCTCGGAGGGTGATTTTTTCTCGAATACAATACTTCCCTTCGGTATGCGAGAGAAGTAATTCCTTCAATTTGACTTGAAGCCAATTTCACCTAGAAGTGCGTGGTGTCCTTCGAGAAAGAGAAAAAACTCTGCAAGTATGTCTGTAACTTTTTGTGGGCACCGTTACTTTGAAACGGTTTAAGATATTGACTTGAAATTGAAATGGAACTAGATTATATTTTGATCATATTCCGTTGAAGGTTGTGGGGTAAACAAGGGTAAATGAATAAAGCTAAACTTCATAATAAAGCTAATTAAGTCAAGAAATTGGGCTTAGGTGTACTTGTATACTGGAGCCCAAGGTCTCAGTTTTTTATTACCTTGCCTGTTACCATTGTTTTGAATTAAGTTATTTACCTGTCTTCTACTACATCAAAGTTTATAGATCCAATGTTGCCTTTTATTAAAGATTATCTGCCTTTGTAGGCTCTTTCCACTAATTTTTGCTTTTTAAATTTCATAAAACTTTTATTAAAATTCAATATTTACTTTAGAATCATACAATACCTAGAAAGGTGTACAACACAAGGAAACAACATAAACAACATTACACCACTACTGAGAAGGATATTTTATGTTTGTAAAAACGGTTGATTGAGATCTTCTCCCAAATGCTAAACCAAAATTATGTTACACAACTCAACAACAAAGCAAACTTTATAGCACTCCATTGGTGTCTATTTATAAACAAAAAGTAGATAAAAAATAGAAACACAGAGTTTCACCCAGACTATTAATTTTAGGATTTTCACAACAGCTAGAGAGCTAAAAATTGGTAATCAAATTGGTAATCAATGATCATTTTTTGTTTCACAGTTAAGGTAAAAACCATTTTTATGGGCTCTAGCAAACAAAAGGAAAAGAATTATCTACCACCAATCAAAAATTAAAATCTATTTACTAAAATATCAATTTGTAATCTTTCTAATCTTAATTTCCGTTTCGGGATTAATGTGTCACCATTGTTTTAATTTAAGTCATCTGGCTGTTTTCTACTATTTGGAATGAATGGGTTTAGTGTGACATATAAATCTTCGAAAGCAGGCAATCCGTAACACATATGAGACAGTGCATTCTCTGAAAATTTATTTTATGTACATTATACATAAGGATTAAAATCGTTTGGGTTAACCGGAGTCTCATATTTTCATTAAGTTTTAATTAAATTCAGCTCAGTCTTAATTTCGATCTAATCTGGAGTAGTCATAAGGCTCGATGTTTTTAGAGCTTCTACTACAGCATACATTTTTGACTCGCTGTATCGTGCGATTGCAAACATTCGGACGCTATTGACTAGTTTTGACGTCATCACTAAATTGGACCTCTTAGAAGTAAAGTAACCATTTAGTAACTTTTCTGCAGGAGCAGGCGCTGGATCCTATCATAATCGATGTTTTATTTTGTCTATAAATAGTCCAGTTGAGAGTAAATTTAATCAGTTATATGCATTTAAAAGCTATATGTAATTTAATCGCTGTTAAATTTTAGGAATAGCTAGCTTGCATTTATTTAGTGTAAGACTGTTGGCATTGACTGAAATTTAAAAATTCACAAAATGTTATTGGTATATAATTTCTGAAGGAAATAATCGTGGTTAATAATTTACACAAAAAGTAAGGTACATTATTAAGTTTCGAACATTTTCTAAGCAACATTTTACAAAAAAATCACAGATCTTGTATCTTAAGCGTATTGAAAATACCAGATGCAACTATAATGCTCTTGGAGTCCAAGGATGGATGGCTAGGATGATAGATATTTTCAGCATTTGCGTTAGGTACCATTAGCGATTAGTGATAAAATAAAAGGAATAAAAACTGTTATCAAATTTAATAATACCACTTGGGTTTATTGTAATTGGACTCATGTTCATTGATATTTTTTTTAGATTAACCCAGCTATCATCTGTCAAATTCTGTCATAAAGCTTGTAGAACAGCCTGTATAGTGCGGTTCTACTGTACTTTCTATATCATACTTAGATGTGTTTGATAATTTTATTTACGTAATTTTAAATATATTTGTCCATACGATCGAATTAAGCTAGTTCATGTTTTATTGGGCTATTTTTGTTTTTTTAATGTTAATTTGAAAGTGGCGGTGTTCTGTAAGAAATAACGCAAGGTATGCAAACTGAGTGACATACGATATGGCAGTGTCAGCATATATCACAAGAGACTATTAAGTTTAGGAGTGTTTATGTTTAAATTTTAGTTTCGAGATAGTCTGGAATGAATTGAGAGTGACAGGGAAAAGTCTGATTGTTAGAACGTTATGATGAGATAGTCTTAATTATTCATACAGATTTAGTTCGTGAAATAATTAAAATAGTACATTTGTTGATTTGCTGGTATTTCTTACAGTACTATTAAAAGAATATTCAAATTTCATATACTTAGCATGCGCTCAGTAGTATTTTCAATACTAGAAAAGCTACCCGCAGTTTATCCGATAAAATTTAGAGCTGTCGGGATATAACCGATGATAGAAATGGAAAAATATTTTAATAAATTTGTTGATAGTAATGTTTAAAAATGAACTATTATTATTTGTTTGCTTATAATTGCATTGAAACATATTCTTTATAGGATTTTGCAAGCAGCAGAAAAAATAACTATCTATATCTAAAAGAAAAACTTTGCGTAAAAATGTTAATGAAATCTTTGCATTCTTTCGATAACCTGAATTCTGGTTATGCTAGCAAATTAAAATCCTAAAATGAGTTTGTCTAATTTTTTTATTTGACGATTCTCATTCTAACACTAACATCCACACAGTCCCCTACGGCCATGCAGATTAAACTAGTATCTACACAAACCCATACGATCATGAAGATTCATTTAAAAATGGGAACAAAGGCCTAAAATTAATTTATTTATCTACCTTGTCTTAAAAAAATTTCGTTCTAATGGATTACATTTTCATGAAATCTATCATTCTGTTTCTTGGAAATGCTTAGCCTTTGAAACGCTTTTCGCCCTTATTCTGGAGCTCATCAGAAAGACATAAAGCCACTCATAAAGATGTTTCATGCAAAACCAAGACAACGTAGATAAATAAATTCATGTTTGGCCTTTGTACTCATTTTTAACTGAATCTTCATGATCTTAGTGGGTTGTGTAGATACTAGTTTAATCTGCATGACCGTAGGGGACTGTGTGGATGCTAGTGTTAGAATGAGAATTGTCAAATAATAAATTAGACAACTTCATTTTAGAATTTTAATTTGCTGGTAACTAGATTTCGGGTTATCGAAAGAATGCAAAGATTTCATTAATATTTTTGCACAAAATTTTTCTTTTAGTTCTAGATAGTTATTTTTTCTGCTGTTTGCAAAATTAGTAATAATGACAGTTACTTCTTTTAATCATTTTCAAAAGTAGGCATTACATCTAATGTAATATGATAGGTCAGTCAATTTGTGCATCCCACCTTGCAAGAGATCAGGATGTTCTAATTTTTTAATATGTTGTTAGGATCTTTGCCAATAGTAAGAAACCAAGTTTTCAGCTTCGATAGACTTGCGCGAGCGCCCAATAAACAGGGAAATCGTTGTATTTGTTTCGGATTTTCCGCACTATCTCCTAAAGTATGTATCGTACGGAAAAGGCTATTACTCCATTTTTTAAGTAGATTAAAGGGTACTTCGAGATAAGATAGGTGAAATGCCCCTTGACACGGATTTTGGAATAAAACTGATAGGGTCGTTTCTTGCGCGTAGAAGATAAGGTCGACAGGGTCCGTATATCATAATTACATCCCCTGTTCCAGAGAGGGCCTACTTCAGTTTTTACTTTTTTTTACAAAAGTAGAGTCAATTTAAAATTCTGATATTCATGTATATAGCAATCCCAATGACCTGTAGCCTCAATTTTTTGGGGCCTGTATTGGGTCCCATTAAGGCATGGAGTTTTGTGGAAAATTTTATTTCATTACAATATTTGCCACCAGATAAATCAATATTTTAGTTAGTTTAAAAATTTCCAAACCCCATGCGTTGGGCCCAAAATCCAATCTTTTCATGTCTTAACGAAAAATCACGTTAATTAGATAAGAGGCTTAGCTTTAAAATCTTGGGTGATGAATAAACCCCTGAGGCAAAGGTCCCCCCTGGGATCAATAGTCACCTCATTGGATTAGCCCCTGGGGCCCAAAGGCCACCTTCTTTCGTAAAAGGTTACCCTCTTGGGAAAAATTATCTCCCCAGCCAAAATGAGTCTCTTGGATCTGCAGAATCTATCTCGTCGATTGAAGAGGACAGCGAAGAGGATTAAATATATCTATGAATATTTAAATATGTATTATTTTTAGTGTTGAAACATTTAAACCATTTCAGAAAAATGGTAACTGCCTGACGGTAATATTCAGTGGAGTGGAAATATAGCTTTGATCTTGACAATAATTTCCCATAACAATGTATTATTTTTAGTAGTGAGACGTTATATAACATTCAACAAAATGATTTATTAAGAGCCAATTTCCCTTCCCCCAACATGTTTTGTACTAATTTGTAAAACCCAAATAAGACGCTATAAAATATTTAACGTGTGAGAAAAATAGTTATATCCCGAAATCAGTATGCACCGTTGTCTATTTAAAATTAAAAATCAATTCTCAGGAGTCATTGTTATCTCTGTTATCAGAAAAGAATTGTTTTATTTATAATTACAAACTTCAAGTTTTAATAGGGAAAACTATTTCGACATATTATCTAAAAATCAATTTATTTTCAATTGTTTCAAAAATCTGTGAAAAAGTCTCTTTTATCTAAATATGTTGGTAATTGATATTGTACAATATGCACCATCTGTAATTTGTATATTGATAACTTCATTGATATTTTTTATGAAAATTGTCTGCTCAGTATTTTAGTTTTACGTGGGTTCCCTTGTAATTAACAACAAGATGCGAGGGCAACTGGTTTTGATTTTGCTAAGTTTAGGCATGGTTAAAACTCAAGTTAAGCAAACATTTATAACACAATTTGAAAAATACGCTATACCCGATTTAAAATATATATGTTTAAATTTCGAGGATAATTCTAAAATTAGCGAAAAATGTGTTAAACAATTAGAAGTTGTGTGTAGAAATTTAACTCTATTTGCAACAAGTAAGTATATATTTATATCTAGTTGTTGAGTATTGTCTGTCGTGACAATAATGAAGTCATATTAGTTTTTACAGATTATTAGCGGTCAGTCGGTCTGCGGCGTTAAACAAGTTGAATTTATTAATGAATCTTAATTTCTAGCTCTTACAATGCAGGCATTAATTTTTAAATGAAAATTGTTATTGTTTCTTAATCTCAACGTTTTGACTTCATTATTAATCTCACGTTTGTAAGTATTTCTTTAAATGTCATACACAAATTTAAAATTATTAATTATTATATGTAGTATCTTTCCTAATAAGGAAAAAAATAAAGTTTCGAAAGCTTGAAATTTAATTAAAGAGTGTACTTTTATTTAACCCTTAACCGGACACGTGAACTTTCATAGCACAAACGAACACGTGCCGTTTGTGAGACTGTGCCCCTTCAGAAACCAAGATAAATGACGTACTCTGTCAATTTTGCATACATGAAATTCAAGCAGTGTTGTTTATTAATTTTTACTTATAGATAAATAAATTTTAATGAAAAACAATATTTAATGTAGAGTTAAATACATCTGAAATAAATATGCCCTCGTCATGTGCATAACCAACGAAGATACAAAATGATATTTAAAAAAATATTAAACAAATGTACACATTCTTTCAATTTAAATTAAGTACCAACCGAATTAATCAATAATCAATAAAAAATTTAGTTCGAAAAAACATAGATTGCAGCAAGCTCTGAACATTACTGGTTCTTTATGCAATCTTTACACGTTAGTTTTGAACACTGCAAATATGTTGGCTTCTTGCACTGCACCCATAGGCACTTCGTCATCCTGTGAATTGTTTTGTAACATAAAAGCCATGTCTTATGTTTTTCCAATATTAAATCTTCATCTCTTGATGGTTATCCTCGTCAGGTCTTCCAAGAGAGTCTACTCCTCCTTTGGTACAATTATAGCACATTATAATTTCGGATTTTTGAGTATTCGGGTCAATACAAACTCTGTCATGCATTGAGGAAATGTCAGAAATTGGGATGGAATTTCCTTCTTATTTTTTTCATGGTTCCAACAAAAGTGACTGTGTTCTTCAATAAGAATTCAACTAGTTCTATTGAAGAAAACCAGTTATCGGCGGTTACGTTCCGATTTGTTCCATAGAGAGGCTTCACCAGACGGACAACGGACTGAGTTGGTTTCGAAAGTCTTCTTTCCTCTGGGCAAAGTAAGAGTGATTACTTCTGGCATCAGATAAAGTAATAATTTTGATGCCGTATTTGCATGGCTTTCTCGGAATATACATCTTGAAGCGATTCCTTCCACGGAAACTAGCGAGCATTTCGTCAACCGTTAGAGACTGACCGATTCCATGTACATGTTGGAAATTTTTTTTGAAACTGTTAAAAATATATGAAATTACAGCTATTGGGTCTTCCTTTTTTCGTTCAGCTCTATCTTCTGGATTATCAAATCTTAGCGCCCTCAATAGAATCGCAAAGCGTTTTACGCTCATAACTGACTCAAATATATCCCGATCTGTGCCGTCTGTAGCGAAAAGGGTCTCAATATTTTCATGGCTTGAATTAAGTACTGCTGTGAAGATGAAGAGGCCTAGAAATGCTTTTAGTTCGATTGGGTTAGTGTGTTGTAAGTGTCTAGACATTTGCATAGCACCTATTTTGTAATTTGTCCAATAAACAATGTGCAGTAACATTTGACCTGTTACTAGTAATTGCCAAATAATATATGGATCAGCTTCCCCACCAAGCTCATGAGCTTTACCCCTTAAAACTGGTATCTTCATAATTATATTGTGTTTGCTAGTTCGTGAAGATGGTCGAACCATCTGTAGCGGTTTTCTCCATACATACAGAGCCTTTCATCTAACTATTCCTCACCACTTCCTCACTTTCGTAATCGTTATTGCTACCTGATAACTCACTAACACTCTCATGTTCTGATTCAATGTATTCCTCATCCGAAATGCTGTCTATATCTCACGTGAGGTGAGGTACGGTACCGCTTTCAGTGGAGAGATCTCGGTCAACGAAGTTAAGTCACGTCGGTCGAGTCCATCACTTGGATAGGTGATCGTATCTCATTTCGCCGACCTAGTTAAGTGGTAGTGTAGCATTAACTAAACTTCGCCAGGATGTTAAAATAAATAAGGCAATTAAATTAAAATAAATAAATATTATTACAGTCATCTTCCCCATTATTACATCACTCTAAAATCGTTTTCCCCAAGTCGTCATCTCCATAAAGCACTCGTTTTAACGGTCCCATCATATTGATACTTTACCGGAAATAATTACATAAGCAGACACGTACCCTCCCAGACTGTGCTCAACTGAAGATCTTTATTATTGCAGTACTGAAATATCCAAATTACATGCAAATGTGGTGGAGGGTAAGAGTACAATAGCGCAGGGATTAGGTAAAGTGATCATCCTGTACGAGGTTCAAGTTTGAAATTAACGAATAATTTGTAAACGGTGCAGTCTGTGAGACTGCACGTGTCCGGTTAAAGGTTAATTGAACTGCATCCCCGTTAAATAAGGTTCTATTCGATACAGTTTTTTACACATATTTAAGGCACATAGAAAACCTCAACTTACGTATAGATGGGAGAGCAGGGTATGCTATGTATTCGTAAAAAATGGTAAGTCATAAATATAATGTATTACTTAATACATAATACAACCTTGTTCTCGTGTAAAGTATGTTCTGGCATGATGTAACGGTTTACAGCAGGCATGCAAATCCTATGCACGACAGAGTTGAACTTAATATTGTCAGTGTATCATGGAATATCGAATTTGTCAATGCTCCACAAATATATATTGCTACCGTGACACAAGCAAAACAGTGTAAAATGTTTTAATTCATCACTGTACCAAATAACTATTTATTTACTAAAGACAATACTTCTAAATTTCCACTGTTATTGTGCACAAACATTTTAAGTACGGCTCTGTGTGATATTCCTTATCCTAACGAAACAGTGATTTACGGTCGGTCTATGGCTTTTTTATAAACCTTAAATATATGTAATGAACTATACTTACTACTTACACAAAGCCATTAACATAGTTTAATTTCAGGCAGTAGTTAATTTTTAAAGTCTTCTATCAGCATCAGTAACCAGATTGTGCCAACCTCTACAGAACATTTCGCCACGTATTTATTTCGTTTGGTATTTTTTTAAGAAACATATTTATTACAGTGTTGGACGCAACATCAAAATTTCCATATACCGGCCTAGACTATTCTTCAAGATTGGATTATGGAAATTTCGATCAATGCCTCACCATTGATCACAAGTATATAGGTGGTAGAATTCTGGGAATGCACTGTACTGCAGGACTTTTGATCCCTGACATATTTGGCAACGTATCAGATCCTAATGTAAGTATATTTATTCTTAGGCATGGACTTGTGTAACAGATCGTACCTGAACAACAAATAGGTTTTCTTAGTTTATACAGGGTGATTTACCAGAACATGCGAAAAATAAAATGGTGTACTAGAAATAGCCTGCAAAATTTTATAGTGACAATAATTTAGTACATTTTTTGCATTAAGACTTGTAATAATGCGCTACTGAACCATGGAATTAGCTACCCTTAATGGTTCAATTGTTTACGCGTATTTACGCGTGCGCCGCTTCGTGTATTCAAGCGATCAGAAGTTGTTTACGTATGGTCAGTTTCTTTCCGGCTTCCGTTTGGATTTTTACGTTTTAAAAATTGTATTCACAGATCGATGCCGATCAATATGCCAACGTGTACATTGCATGAATACTGCGATATGATTTTAACTCATAGTGCAGTGAATGAAAATCTTGCAGCTGCTGTACGAGAATATGAGAGAGAATTTCACACGTCACCATTTTAGTCAATCAGAAGTTTGTTTTTGTGTCGTTACCAAGGCAACCCAAAAAATTTCCGGAAATTTTCAAGGGTACCCTGAACGAAATTAATAAGTGGAAATTTTTCTGTCAAATTATTGACATATGATCATATTTGACATTTGCTATTACATAAAAGTGGAATTTTACTTTTCAAATTAAACGAGATAATTATAACAAAATCATTGAGCTTTGTGAAACAACATTTTATTTAATGTTTAATACCTAATTATGATAGCGAATCACTTCTCATTTTGGTTTTCCTTCATAACACTTATCATCGGCTATGATAAGTATTTCAATTTTGGACGGCTTTTTTAACTTCACAAAGTTCTTCGCAATATATGCATATTGTATATTATGTTCTTTTTCCATACCCTATAATCTTATTCTTTTAAAAACTCGAAAATAACTTCAACAATAAGACATATTGAGCTTAAACTGGTTAAACTGTCAATGAAATAATGATAAATAACTAATGATGTTTCAAAGCAGTCAAGTTACACTAGGTTGAAACTATACTTACTATATGTGTATAAAACATGAAAATATATAAAGAAAACAAGGTTTCACCTATTTTAGTGAATAAAACTTATTCCATAGCACACAAATAGAGTTGTCCTAAACAATTTTCAGTAATTTTTTGAAACTAAAATGGGTGGAAGAGATATTATTTATCTACTATACGTATTCCGTTTTCAAATAACTCTTATAATTTTAACTTTTGACCAACAACACTACTTACCAATTCCGATGCGTTTCTGTCACTTTGTCAACAAGGTCCATTCATGGCCTACTAATCTTATACCTTGTTATGTCATAGAATAATCTTAATGTCATTTGAAATTAGAGTTAATTTAATTTATTTTCGTGTGAAATTTTCTTACCGAATTCCCCGCGTGCTTGAATTAATTGCAGGAAGTTTTTCTTATACATGAATTTTTTAAGAAAATTTCCCGGCAGGCGTGTGCCAACTGAAAGAACAAGGAGCCCAGATATCACCCCTATGGATTTTTTTGTGGGGTTACATGAAAAGTTTGGTGTACGCTAAGTCAATAGATTCCCTAGAACAGTTACAACAAGCCATTGACAATGCCTCGATTCTAATTCGAACATTTTCTTTGACTTTTCGTTACTTTTAAGTTTTCTCGTGTGCTGTGTTCTACAAATATTATTTTAATTTTTACTATTTTTGTTGTGTGATTAAATCCAAAAAGTCACTACTAACACCGCCAGCTTCGCTGTCAGTCCCAAGTCTGATAAAGTGGGAGGGGAAGTAATATGGTTGCACCGCGTTGCGCCAGATTGGTTAAAGTCATAGGTAGCGCATTTTCACAAAAAAATAAGGTAATTTTTTTTTGTCATATTTTCTCCTTTCGGTGGGGATAACTTACTTATAAATTTTTCGCATGTTGTGGTAAATCACCCTGTATACAGGATAACTTTACTCAAACTTGAAAAAAAATTGTGCAGACCTTGAACTTTGGTTATAGATCCAAAATAGGCGAAAGTTTACGAAACAAAAAAACTTTAGGAGTTTTACGGATCCGCGGGAATCTATAAAGGGTGAGGGAGCATTTTTAATCAAATAATCGATTTTCTCTACTTTCTCAGGAAATACAGTATTTTGCAACAAAAGTTGTTTCTGACAAAATTATCTTTAATTTGGTATTTTTAAATTAATTTCGTAGCAACAATTAACCGATATACGGCCATTTTTCGATAAGGATCGAAGGGGGTGATTTTTTTTAAGTTTCTCTATATGAAAGTTTCTCTATATAATTTCATTCAGTATTATTATCAATTCAACACGAATATTAATAGAAAAATAATACAAAAAACTATATAGATAAAATGCTATTCACTTTCGGAACTGTCGTCTTCATTATCATCATCAGGGTCAAGCTCTTCTAAATCACTTCCATCATCAAAGTTTGCTCGAACAAAGTCTGTTACAGTATCTACTGCTGCGATTTGAGCTTCGCAACTACTACATTCAGAGACTTCGCAAATTTTACACATTACAGAACATTTTAAACCTGCTTTCATGCATTTGTATTGTAACGTGAAGCAGTTTCCTTTATACTCATATGTTATTAAATCTGAAATATCGTTTGGTGCAGCATCTAAAGTGGTGCGGACTGATTGTAGAATATCTCCTCTTTTTTCCCATCTCCACTCTTCAGCAAACTTTTCCTTGCCAAGTCATTTTTGCAATGATTCCAAGTGAGCAGTTTTTTAAGCGATTGTTGAGACATAAAATCTGTGTTCGTCTAGTTTTATGTTTTCTTTTTAACATCCCTACAGACGCAAAAAAATTTTCTCTCCTGCCTCCTTTACTTCACTTAAACAAGAACTTTCATTATAAAAAGCAGTTATAGCATTTTGCTCTCGAAGTAAACCTTTTGTAATCGGGTTTATTGTTCCTTTTTTTCCTTTATTGTACTGAGCGCTTGTTGTATCGCAGCCGCTTATTGCGTAATCTAAAAATATCCACTTTTTTCTACTAAAGTACTGTCCTTGCAAGTCTATTGACTAATACAGCTTTGATTTTGTTCTACCACTTTTTAGTTTATGATTACGTCTGTATTTTCAGGAGCTAATAGTATTAGAAGAACAAACAGATCTTGTCCAACTATTGTTGTTGTAAAGTCTTTGGAGTTGCTAATTGTAACATCAACAATCAATTTGTCGGCAACATCACAAGCTTGATCGATTTTGATGTTGTTGTCAGTAAATGTAGATAGCGGGCTAAGGGAAAGAGCAAAACAAATCCTATAGGGCTCAAACTAAACTTTGAGAAATTTTTAAAAGATAAAACAACTCTGTTATTACTCAAATTTTATATTGTATGAATTTTTTACGGATTATGTATTATTCTGTAGCGTATTTGGAAGAATTTAGGAAATTGTCCTACAACTCTCCAACACCCTGTAAAAACCAAAACACCAACACCAAAAAACGAACAAATTCGTAGGTCCTACCCACATGATACAATCGTCATGAGATTTTCACTAAAAAACATTTTTTTTATGAAATAGGTTTACAATGTCATGAACCGTGAAAAATTTTAATTTGAGCAAACAAAAATTCCCATATTTCTATTGCTAAAGAAATTTTCAAAAAGTTTTGAATCTTTTTTTTGTAATAGGTTTGAAATGTCATGAAACGTGGAAATTTTTAATTTGAGTAAAAAAATGTTTCCGTCTATTAGTAAGAATATATTTTAAAAATGTTTCTTTGACAAAATTTTAAAATTTTTCTATTTAAAATTTTTTTTTATGAAATAGATTTAGAATGTTATGAAACGTGGGAACTCTAAATTTGAGCAAAAGTTTCCATCATGCATTCTATAAGTAGTAAAAATATACTTTAAAATATCTTGTAAATTTTTCTTTGACAAAATTTTCTAATTATTCTTTTAAAAAAAAATTTTTATGAAATAAATTTAGAAACGTGGAAATATTAAATTTGAGCAAAATAAATTTCGTTTTTCTACTGGTAAAAAATTTTTCAAGAAGATTTGAATTTTCTTATCTGAAATAGCTTTAGAATGTCATGCAACGTGGGGATTTTAAATTTGAGCAAAAAAACATTTTTTTCACTATTTATTCCCTTTAGACGGTCCACACTGTATATTTTACAGTGAAAGATCAACCATTTGTTCGCTGATAATAGTGTCAGCTACCTACCAAATTTGACTATACCCGTCAAGTAGTTTTTTAGATAATGCACCAACAGACAGACTGACGGAATTGAAAACTTATATTTTCGTAATCTACGTGATCTGAAACGTGTAAATCTGCAAAAATCTCGAACGGTGATTTTTTTCTCGATTACAATACTTCCCTTCGGTATGCGAAGGAAGTAAAAAAACATAAGAAAACAGAGAACTAAGAGCTATTTCACTTAATTTGACTTAATCTGGTAGGAGGAAAAGTTAAAACATTTGTGTGAGTTAGGAAAGTAAAACAATGATGTAGATCTGGTTGACCTGGTAGGTGCTCTAAAGCTGATTTTTTCATGTAATTGTGGACAGTCGATCACGTTTAGAAGTTTGTATAAAAATATTACGCTTTGCATCTCTCTACGCTGCTTCATAGAACTGTATGTAAAACGATTCAGTAGTAATGAGTGGTCATATAGGGGGGGGATATTGATGATTCCATATGATGCTCGCGTATTCTAATCTAGGTCGGACTAAGGTTTTTATGGTAATTGTATTTTGAAAGTCGCGAGGCGAGCATTTCGTATGAGAAAACCTAGCAATTTGTAACTATGTTACTTATGTGTTCTCTAAAGGAAAGATGCGAGTCAAATGTTACGCCTAGATCTTTAAAACTATCACGACGTGTCAGATAAGCCCCATTAAGACTGTACTCATATAGTGTTTTATTTGTCAAAGGCCTTGGAAAAGTCCATATAGATGACATCGACTTGCCCGCCTTAGTCCATAACTTCGGCTGAAAATTGTGTTATAGTAGGTCTGTTGTTGTTGATCGTTGGAAAACAAAGCCATGTTGATTGGTACATATACTCTGGTGAATCTGAGGATAAAATGTAGTATGCAGGACGATTTCAAGAACCTTGCCAAAATTGTTTATGATTGTAATAGGACGATAATTCTGTATACCGGGTGCCACAAGTAAGTGGCTCACCCTTATATTTCTTTTATTTTTTAACTTATTCATTTGAAATTTGGGGTGCATAAACTACCTATAAAAATTGATTTTTGGACATGAAAAATGGTATGAGACCATTTCCGGTTTACCCGGAAATGACCGCAGCTTTCGAATTTTAAATGGAACACCCTGTATATTTTTACATATTTGGATTCAAGACAACATTCTAAATATACCATGAGAATTTCGCGAATTTTTGAGTCGATGTTCAGTTTTTTTAAGCATTTTAAGATATTCGTCTAGAGTGCTTTGAAATACCAAAATTTGTTCTACGGTATATAAAGTCCAAGGGAAAAATATAATTTTTCATTTAATTTCATTAACAACCATTTACGAAGCCTCCAAAGTTGAACATATCACTTTTTTATCGAAAACTTTTTTTTTTCAAATGGAAAGGTGGTGGCTCATTATGTTCAATAAATTATAGATTTTTTTCTGAATTTTTTGACATATGAAGTAATTTAATACCACTTCCGGTTTCGCAGGAAATAATCCTAACTTCTGATTTTCGAATGGAACACCCTGTATATTATTGCATTTTTTGATTCAGAATGAATTTTTGAACATGTGTGGTGATTTTTATAAATTTGTGGCAAGTTGGTATTCTTTATAGCAATTATAAATTTTAATCTAGACTGCAATGAAATAAAAAAATAAGTACTTTGTCATTTTAGATTGTACAGAAAAATTTTTTTATACATAGTTACTATTATTAACCAGGCATGTAGGCATTTTAATGCAAGTAATTTAGTTTTTTTGAAATAACTCTTTTTTTCAGATGGGACGGTGGTGGGTCCTTATATCCATTAAATTGCCCTTTTCTACGAATCCATTGATATCACTATGCTTGGGTTTTTATTAACATTTATTTAAAAAACTGTAAAAACAGATTGTACTTGTGGTATTTTAAATCTATAGTTATTATTATATGGCTATCAAAAAATTTCGCATCAAGTTACCTTTGCATTTTAAAGAAAAAAAACGTATGTTTATTATTATTCGAAATTCTTAATCAAAATTTTTAAATAATAACACATTGTAAGAAAACTGAATCAAAATTAAAATATTTACAATTAACACAAATTACAAGTATTGTTCAAAGTGGCCTCCCCCACGAGCTATACCACTCTCTTGCTCGATGTTCTGTCCCTCGAATGACGTTTTCCAATATTTCAGATGTTATAGTATTGAATGCAGCTCTTATTCTGTTTTCTAGATTTTCTAATATCAAAACTGGTATCCTGTACACTTTATCCTTGAGATATCCCTATAAATAAAAATCCAAACAGGTTAAGTCCGGAGACCTGGCAGGCCACCATATCGGACCATGAGTTGCTATTACTTGTTCACCATACGTCTCAGTGATATGATTTAAAACAATTCTGCTGTTGTGCGGAGGAGCACCATCTTGTTGGAAGTATAAGTTCCTAAATTGAGTTAATGGTAGCTCTGCAACTTCATCCCATATCTCATTTTGTAGAAACTCGAGGTATCTTTCACCCGATAATGTTCCTTGAAACAAAATAGGCCCGACTATGCGGCGTCCATAAATTCCAGCCCATACATTTATGCCAAAACGTTCTTGAAAATTATTGGTTCTGACTAAATGTTGATTTTCTTGAGACCAGTATCTAGTATTGTGTCGATTAAACATTCCATTTTTTGTGAATCTAGATTCATCTGAGAATAACACATTTTCTAAAAATCTGTTATCTTTTTCACGTTTATTACGTAATCACTCACAGTATTTGTACCCTTCGATCATTATCAGCTTCATAAAGATGCTGGTGTAAGTTGTATTTAAAAGAATGATAATTGTGTTTTTTTTAATATGCGTCTTACAGTTTCCTTATTTGAACCCAATTCCTCTGCGATTTGTCTCGTAGAAGCAATTTGATCATAGTTTACTATGGCTAGCACATTAATTTCCAACTTTTTCATTATTTGTATACACCATTATTGCAATACTTAACTAAAAGTTTCAATTAGAGAACTGTCATTTAATTTATTTTGTTTCTTTTTAAAATACAAGGGTAACTTGATGCGAAATTGCAATAGTTAACTAAAAGTTTCAGTTAGAGAACTGTCATTTCGTTTATTTTGTTTCTCTTTTAAAATGCAAGGGTAACTTGATGTGAAATTTCTTGACAGCCGTATAATAATAACTGCAGATTTAAAATACCACAAGTATGGGTTTTTACAGTTTTTTAAATAAATGTTAATAAAAACCCAAGCATAGTGATATCAATGGATTCGTAGAAAAGGGCAATTTAATGGATATAAGGAGCCACCACCGTCCCATTTGAAAAAAAGAGTTATTTCAAAAAAACTATATTACTTGCACTAAAATGCCTACAAAATGGTTAATAATAGTAACTATGTATACATATTTTTTTCTGTACAATCTAAAATGACAAAGTACGTATTTTTTTATTTCATAGCATTCTAGATTAAAATTTATAATTGCTATAAAAAAGAACAACTTGCCATAAATTTAGAAAAATCACTACACATGTTCAAAAATTCATTCTGAATTCAAAAATTTAATAATATACAGGGTGTTCCATTTGAAAATCAGAAGTTAGGGTTATTTCCTGCGAAACCGCAAGTGGTATTAAATTACTTCATATGTCAAAAAATTCAGAAAAAAATCTATAATTTATTGAGCATAATGAGCCACCACCTTTCCATTTGAAAAAAAAAAGTTTTCGATAAAAAAGTGATATGTTCAACTTTGGGGACTTCGTAAATGGTTATTAATGAAATTAAATGAAAAATTATATTTTTCCCTTGGACTTTACATACCGTAGAACAAATTTTGGTATTCCAAAGCACTCTAGACGAATATTTTAAAATGCTTAAAAAAACTGAACATCGACTCAAAAATTCGCGAAATTCTCATGATGTATTTAGAATGTTGTCTTGAATCCAAATATATAAAAATATATAGGGTGTTCCATTTAAAATTCGAAAGTTGCGGTCATTTCCGGGAAAACCGGAAATGGTCTCATACCATTTTTCATGTCCAAAAATCCATTTTTACAGGTAGTTTATGCACCCCAAATTTCAAATGAATAAGTTAAAAAATAAAGGAAATATAAGGGTGAGCCACTTACTTGTGGCACCCGGTATATGATTTGCTATATTTTTTGTGGATTGGACAAATTTTGGATTTGCACAAGTTTGTAATCACATGTTAAAAAGAAACTTTTTGGGTTAGAGAATAGATTCTTGTAAGATGTGTCGATATCTCTTTTCAACTTAGTTCTTAGTGGTTTAAAGTTCTCAAAGTGGACAGTGTTGCTATACTTTTTATAGACGCCATGCTATCTCTTTACGCCTTATGTAGGAGATGAAGTGTTTTGTGAACCAGGGAGGGAATGTTTCTTTGGATGCTTTTTGCATGGGAACAAATATTGATATACTATAATTAATGATATAATACAAGTGATCCGCTGCGTCGTTAACATTATTCATTTTATAGATATCATCCCAGTTAGTGTTACATAAATCTGAATAGAGTGATGTAAAAGAGACTTTTTTAAAGTTGTACCTCGTGAAGCGAGACCCAACATTTTGATATCGACGTTAGAGGTGTTTCAGAATCTCATGAGCCGCGAAATGCGCAAAAAGCAAAATTTAATCTGAGTTATAAGTATGTTTTTGAAGACAGTGGAGGCTGCCTTGCTGTATACATAAACAAGAGCTCGGGATAAATTGTAAACAATAAATATAATATTTTTAAGAAGTGTAACTGAGTCAACAGGACGGATTATGTCTCTACGCATATGAAGGTCACGGCTCATGAGGTTTTAAAACACCTCTACTTTCATATCTTTTAATGCTGTTGGGATTCTCATATCCATCAAAAATAATAATAAACGATATGTACCATTTTTTGACATAATTTAGATAAATTTTGCACAGATCACTAAAAAGTTTGCATTTTTGAATGATCCATTTCACTTTATAGAGCAACATGCAGTGTAGTACTTCTTTTGGTATTTTCACCTATAGTTTTAAATGCATCGGATAGTACTAATTTAACATTTTTTCTCAGGCCTTTTGCGATAAAAAGTGATAGTGGATATTGGGCAAGATGATTTTGCCAGAAATAACTTTTATTTGAACCATGTTTTGTAAATGCTATATTTCCCGAGAAACTTGAGAAAAATCGATTCCTTCTATTAAAAATACTCCGTCTTACCCCCTATAGGGTTCCCCGGATCTGTGAAATTCCTAAACCTTTTTGTTTCGTGAACTTTTACTTATTTTAAACTTAAAACCAAAGTTTGCACAAATTTCTTTCGAGTTACGATCATTTCTTTCAATATTTTCCTGTATTATTGCTATACTTTTCATGAATAAAATATCGTATTACGCGCTATATGTGTTTAAACTTGAGAAAACTGAAACTTTGATCGTCATGGTTGCCCACTACAGCCAAAGTGAAGCGGAGTAAAGAAATCTTCCACGTCTCGACAACTTGCCTAGTTTATACATTTTACTGGAATAAATAAGTTCCCTCAAACTTTTAACCATCTGTATACCATAGTATTCCTTTTGCAGTCATTTTATCGGTTATCAGTTTGTAAGCCAGATGCATGTTCTGCTAAAGACTACAATACAATAGCCAATAAGTTATTGGTTGGATTACCTCTTGTTTTTCAAGATACTTTGTGCCAAACTGTTGAATCCGGAAAAGACCTTACAGCCTCAGATATTGTTACAATGTAAGTGGAACTATTTTATCCTATAATATAGCTAGTAATATTTAGTAAATCACATAATACGAACTGACAAATAAATTTATTTGTTACACAGAAGTATAAGGGGTCGTGGGTTTAGGCCCAGAGAAAGACGTTTGGTGTGGTTTAAGAAAATATTTATATAACAACTTTTATATTTGGTTGATGACCTTTTTTTAACGACAGGATTCTTCCTTTAATCATCAGTAAGTTATTATTCACGAAAGGACTTTCTGCCCTTAAATTACAAAAACAGGAGAGACGGAGTGACGAGCACATGCCAAATGTTCTTTAACTGCCAAGTTAGCAACTTTTTCCTGCTCTTTGTTGGGTATTTTGCTACTTCTGTAGAAATATTAAAAAATTTAATGAAAAGAACCTCTGAGCCAAATAGATCAAGACAGAGGTCGGTCTTTAAGTACTTACTCGATTGATTATTACAAAATATCACACATCTAAAAGTATTCAAAAACCATCTGTCTGATTCATTTGGTGCGCCTCTTTCATTAAATTTTTAGATATTTTAACAGAACTGAAATCAAGAAAATTTGAATTTGCTAGAAATAAATCATTGGAGACATTACCAACCTTAGTCTCTTTACTCCCTATTCAATCTCAAATTCGTGATAATGTTCGTTTTTCTCAGTAAGTGTTTCAATTTATAACCAGTCACTGACCAAGTGCTAACACGCAAATGTATTTTACTGGAAAGAACCCCGCACCACTTTAATGGGATATCGGACCTCCGCGGATTTGGATGAAATATATATTATACAGGGTGTCCCAGAAAAGAATAATTCGTCTCATATTGGGTTTATCTTACAATGTCGGGATACATTTAAAAGTAAAAAAAATCTAACTTTTACGGGAATATGTATTTTTAAATTATTACAGCATACTTATAAAAATATAGATAACTTCTTAAAAAATAAAAAACTCCATTCCTATCCAACGTGCATAAAGGACAACATTCATATTGATAGCTTTAAGCATATATTCTATAAGAAACATCCGGATTACGCGGGACCCAAATACCTCAAAATGTTACCTGGAAAAGTTAGAAATTTATGCCGTTTGTTTAGATTTAAAAAAATCGGTAAAGGTATTTACACAGAACTTCCCTCATTATTTGTGCATGGCAGTCACTCTAAAAAATTAATAATTACGAAATGACACAATAATAAACGGAATAGAGTTATTGCTATTATTACAAAGAAAACTTGATAAGTTTTGGTCAAAAAAATATACAGATTGCTCATCCAACAGCAAAAGTTCAATACTAAATAGCAGGTGCCACATATGGCAGGCTTGCGCAAATACATTTACGAATGTACACCATGACTGTACATTTTTCAATAAAAGTATAATAGGTGCATATGCCAGATATTATTGCCATCTGTCACATTTTCAATCCAACATTCACGTAATGGAGTGGAAGTATAGTGGTAACTAAAAGATTTAATTTCTTTTTAAATTTATCAAAAGATGTTGGTAAAATAATTTTCAAAATTTTTTCTTCTGAAATAGGTTTAAAATGTCAAACGTAGAAATTTTAAATTTGAGCAAAAAGGAAAGTTTCCTTCTATTCTATAGTAGTGCTAAAAAAAGTTTAAAAATTAAAAATTATATATTTTACTTCCCTCGCATACCGAAGGGAAGTATTGTATTCGAGAAAAAATCACCCTCCGAGATTTTTTCGGATTCTGACGTTTCAGAACACGTAGATTCCGAAAATATAGGTTTTTCAATTCCGTCAGTCTGTCTGTCTGTCTGTCTGTCGGTCTGTCTGTCTGTCTGTCTGTCTGTCTGTCTGTCTGTCTGTCTGTCTGTCTGTCTGTCTGTCTGTCTGTCTGTCTGTTGGTGTATTTACTAAAAAACTACTTGACGGAGAGCAGTCAAATTTGGTAGGTAGTTAACCCTACTGTCAGCGAAGAACTGGTAGAATTTGCACTGAAAAATATACAGGGTGGACCGTCTAAACGGAATAAATAGTGAAAAAAATTTTTTTTTGCTCAAATTTAAAATTTCCACGTTTTATGACGCGCTAAACCTGTTTCAGGAAAAAAAATTTTTTGAAAATTTTTTTCAAACATTTTTGAACAAATTTTTACCAAGATGAAAAAAATTTGTTTTTGCTCAAATTTAAAATTTCTACGTTTCATGACACGCTTAACCTATTCCAGGAAAAAAAATTTGCAAAATTTTTTTCACCAATATTTTTGAAAAAATTTTTACCAAGATGAAAAAATTTTTTTTTTGCTCAAATTTAAAATTTCCTCGTTTCATGACGCGCTAAACCTATTTCAGGAAAAAAAATTTTTTGAAAATTTTTTTCAAACATTTTTGAAAAAATTTTTACAAAGATGAAAAAAATTTGTTTTTGCTCAAATTTAAAATTTCTACGTTTCATGACACGCTTAACCTATTCCAGGAAAAAAAATTTTGAAAATTTTTTTCACCAATATTTTTGAAAAAATTTTTACTACTAAAATGATTTTTTTTTTCTTTCTTCTAATTTAAAATTTTCACGTTTCATGGCATTCTAAGCCTGATTAAAAAAAAGTTTTTTGAAATTTTATCACTAAGATAGAATTTTTCTTTCTTTGTTCAGATTTTAACTATCCACGTTTCCATGCCATTCTAAAACTATTCAAACAAATTTAAAAATGTTTTTGAAGAATTTTTTAAAAAATTTGAAAACATTTTTAATCCATTTATGTATCACTACTATAGAACAGACGAAAAAATTGTTTTTGCTCAAATTTAAAATTTCCACGTTTCATGATATTCCAAACCAATTTCGGAAAAAAAAAATTTGCAACATTTTGTTACCAGTTTGGAAAAAAATTTAACACCAGAATGCTCAAATTTAAATGACATTCAACCTAGGTATTTCAGAAAAAAAATTTTGAAAATTTTTTTCACCAACATTTTTCAAAAAGTTTTTACCACTAAAATAGATCGAATTTTTTTTATTTGCTCAAATTTAAAATTTTCACGTTTCATAGCATTCTAAACCTATTTTAAAAATACATCATCATTTTTAATTTTTAAACTTTTTTTAGCACTCCTATAGAACAGAAGGAAACTTTCCTTTTTGCTCTAATTTAAAATTTCTACCTTTGACATTTTAAACCTATTTCAGAAGAAAAAAATTTGAAAATTATTTTACCATCTTTTGAAAAATTTTTAAAAAATGAAATTTTTTAACCACCACTAACTATACTTCCACTCCATTACGTGAATGTTGGATTGAAAATGTGACAGATGGCAATAACATCTGGCATATGCACCTATTATACTTTTATTGAAAAATGTACAGGGTGGTCATCCCAAGAAATAATTCAGTCATGGTGGACATTTGTAAAGGTATTTGCGCAAGCCTGCCATATGTGGCACCTGCTATTTAGTATTGAACTTTTGCTGTTGGATGAGCAATCTGTATATTTTTTTGACCAAAACTTATCAAGTTTTCTTTGTAATAATAGCAATAACTCTACTCCGATTATTATTCTCAATGTCATTTCGTAATTATAATTTTTTTAGAGAGACTGCCATGAACGAGGGAAGTTCTGTGTAAATACCTTTACCGATTTTTTTAAAATAGGTTTAGAATGCTATGAAGTTTTAAATTTGAGCAAATAAAAAAAAATTCGATCTATTTTAGTGGTAAAAACTTTTTGAAAAATGTTGGTGAAAAAAATTTTCAAAAATTTTTTTCTGAAATATCTACGTTTAGAATGTCATTTAAATTTGAGCATTCTAGTGTTAAATTTTTTTCCAAACTGGTAACAAAATGTTGCAAATTTTTTTTCCGAAATTGGTTTGGAATATCATGAAACGAGTAAATTTTAAATTTGAGCAAAAAAAATTTTTTTTCACTATTTATTCCATTTAGACGGTCCACCCTGTATATTTTCCAGCGAAATTTCTACCATTTCTTCGCTGACAGTAGCGTCAACTACCTACCAAATTTGACTGCTCTCCGTCAAGTAGTTTTTTAGTAAATGCACCAACAGACAGACAGACAGACAGTCTGACGGAATTGAAAAATCTGTATTTTCGTAATCTACGTGTTCTGAAACGTCAGAATCCGAAAAAATCTCGGAGGGTGATTTTTTCTCGAATACAATACTTCCCTTCGGTATGCGAGGGAAGTAAAAAATTCTATCTTAGTGGTAAATTTTTTAAAAAATAGTAAAAAAAATTTCTAATTTTTCTTTTAAATAGATTTAGAACGCTATGAAACGTGGAAATTAGAAATTTGAAGAAATAAAAAAAAATTCCATCTATTTTAGTGGTAAACAAATTTTCAAGAATGGTAAAAAAAATTTTGAAAACAAATTTTTTTTTTAATCAGGCTTAGAATGCCATGAAACGTGGAAATTTTAAATTTGAAGAAAGAAACAAAATATTTCATTTTAGTAGTAAAAAATTTTTTAAAAATATTGGTAAAAAACATTTTCAATTTTTTTTTTCCTGAAATAGGTTAAGCGTGTCATGAAACGTAGAAATTTTAAATTTGAGCAAAAAAAAAAAATTTTTCATCTTGGTAAAAATTTTTTCAAAAATGTTGGTGAAAAAAATTTTCAAAAATTTTTTTTTTCTGAAATAGGTTTAGCGCGTCATGAAACGTGGAAATTTTAAATTTGAGCAAAAAAAATTTTTTTCACTATTTATTCCGTTTAGACGGTCCACCCTGTATATTTTCCAGTGAAATTTCTACCATTTCTTCGCTGACAGTAGCGTCAGCTACCTACCAAATTTGACTGCTCTCCGTCAAGTAGACAGACAGACAGACAGACTGACAGACTGACGGAATTGAAAAACCTATATTTTCGTAGTCTACGTGTTCTGAAACGTCAGAATGCGAAAAAATCTGGGAGGGTGATTTTTTCTCGAATACAATACTTCCCTTCGGTATGCGAGGGAAGTAAAATGGCTAAAATCCTTATTAGAAAGCTTTTGAATTTGAATTGTATATTACTCAAAGTAATATGTTACAATTTATAAACCTTGCCTAACTATATTTTAGGTATGATCTATTTTTGTTTCACGTTTGTTCAACAATTTTGAATTTTTCCTAAATGTGCCCTGTTGTATAATACCTAATTATATGTACATTACCACATCCTTTATAGCACATTGTATTTTTATTGTTATGTAAAGGTTCTATTTATTGTGTAAGTGTTTCTATGTTTTTTTTTATAGAACAACTTAATAACTTCTTTGACGTACCTTATCCAATTCTTTGTATTTGGCAAACAAGGGTTTAATAAAGATTATTATTATTAATATTATTAACTTACTATTTACAATACACATTACACACTAATATACCGTTAAACACTATTTAATATTTGACATAGAAATCTCGTATAGTCTGTTCGTGTTCTAGAGTCTCGATTCACATTCCCACCGACATCTCTGTAGTAGAAGTTGAACTTCAGTACAGGATTCTAATGAAATGCCAAAGTAGAATAGCTAGTTGTAATTTGAGTACGTCGACGAAGGTACTGGGATAGCGTAGCACATTGATATTTTTTCCAACTACTATTGCAAACAAAATAAATTTCAGAATAAGATAAGTTATCTTAGATATATTTCAAACCAATGGATTAAGTCTATAATGGATTTTATTCCCAAATCATCTTCTGGACCCACAGTTGAAATTTTTCTTCACTTATGTTATGTTTCTTAAGAAAGTCCTTAGGATATTTTAAATATTAATTGTGCATCTGCTGTTATTCAAAATGTTTATTTATCTACCCAAATAATATAGCGATTGTGTATAGTTATAAGAATTGATACAAATACTTCTTCAAAGCTTAAAAATCTGTCCTGAATAAACTCGGTGAAGTTTAATATTTAATGTATTCTTTTGCTCGATTTGGTTGTATTAGTCAACACATGACGCTCTCTTATACGTCAAATTACCAGTACTAATTAATATTGTTAATATTACATCAGGAATACTGATAGAGTATTTCGTGGACAAAATATTTTCTCACTATCATTTTCGATATAGTTATTTAAAATGATTAGGTAAAACAATGCAAACCAAAACGGTAAAGAAAAGTTCTCTTGGTGATCAGAAAAAGCACCTGGTTTTGACAGAGAAATCTTATATAATGCGAAAGAGAATAACAAAACATAGGTTCACAAAATTTTAGATGATTTACTTATATTTATAATTTTGCGGCGTTTTCTTGATTGTTTTGAAAAGTGTAATATAGTAAAAATACATCAGAACATGATAGATTTTATTTTTATAAATCTTATAATGATTTTCTATAACATTGTAACACTGTAAATGTAATTTTATATTTCAGAGTAATATTTGCAATAGTTGTTCTATTGATGATTCTCTCCACGACGTATGACTTCTATTTATACAAAACTCAATCTGGTAAGTATATTAGGTACATTTCTCTTCTGTTGTAATTTTAAACCGGATATTTTACAATTATTAATGTTCATAATTTTCAAATTATTTTAGTAAATTTGTACGCAGAGTTAATACCACGAATATCTGTTCAACATATTTCAGAATTTTGCTACTTGGCCACAATCTCCTCTTTTAATACTACAAAATCATATAGTTTTGAAACTTGAATCATTGTCCCAAGACAAATATTTCGATGAATTAAAGATGTCTACTCCACGGAAGCCGGAAATTTGCAAAATTTATTTCATATTTTCAGTTTTTGCATACGCACTAATGAGCGTCGGTCACTGGTTACTATTAGTAGCGATGTTACATAAATGAAAAAACCAGGTCATACACGTCATACAGTTGCCTGACTTGGATGTTAGAAATCCATTATTTTGTAGTGTAGCCTACAATAAAACTAATAACAAATTAATAATACATTATCGAACCAAATTCAACGGTGCATTCTTCAAGTTTTATGAATCTTTTTTAGTTATTTATTATTCAATTCAATTCAATTTTCTCACTGTATAGTGTTTTTCAACTCGTGTTGTATATCATTTATGCAGACAGTTTTTAAAAAATTTTTTGAGGTTTCGATGCAATTTTGACGAGGATTTTATTGTGTCTATTAAATGTTTCGTTATAATTTTTTGCTTATATGTGGAAAAACTCCACTCTCACAGAATTTGGTGCAAGATGGACCACTCCCTTTCAAAAATATAGATATAGAGGGTCGCGACGAACTTTTGTATTTAAGTAACTTAAGTGACATATTTACTAAACTATTTCGATAAAGTAGAATATTGTCTTGCTTTTTTTATGTATAAATATTGTTTTAATGTGACATAATATAAAACTATGTCGTTAAATTTATTACAGGAAAGAAATAGAATTTTGCAATAATTGGCATTAATTGTACAACGTTTTGAAAATATTATATATTATAAATTTTGATAACTACATGAAACATGAAGCGGTTCTTTATTGACCCCATATTATGTAGTCATGTGTTTCAAATCTACCACCTTCAACCAATTCAGACTTAAAATTCACATAATTTTAATTTTCCTACGTTTTTTTTTAATCACTTATTTAACGCCGACCTATTTCCGCTACTAAGGCCAATCACCGACGCCAAGAGACGAGCTACCCCCAACCTGGAAATCTTGCCGAACCTCTTCTCTATCGAAGAGTAGGGACCTTTTACTTGCCTAACATTTAATAGACAAGGGACCGACTGCCTTACATCCCCTCCGAAGGATGGTATATCCGCTATGTAACCCCCGCCTAAAGTTACATACCTTCTACGCATGCGCTGATATACAAGCCGTTAGAAGATGGAGCGAGAACGCTGTTTCCCTGGAGAGGCTTACCCATCCAAGTACTAACCGCGTCCGACGTTGCTGCATTTGCGTATCGAAATACGAGTATATGCAGACGTCTCTACGCTCGCTACGTTATTATTATTTAGTAAAACTACATTTCTTAAATAAATACTCTTACCTATGAAGATTAAAAGTAAAAAAGTCAAATTTTTAAGATATCAGTTTCGAAATTACTGTGTTTTAAAACTAAAATCGCAGCCTACGGAATCACTACTTTCACTACTAATACTACTTCCCTAATACTAAACTTGCTAAGTACGCTGATGACACAGCCATGTACGCACATAGTCATAATGCACAAGCGGCTAACATGCTTCTAAAAGCCTACATGGCTCGTGCCACGGAATATTACGACAAGTGGAAGATTCGGGTAAATGCGGAGAAGTCAGAATCTATAGTCTTCACGCGCAGATTTACAGAAAATAAGATTTTAACACCAATTTTGATAAGGGGAAACAAAATTCCAGAAAGGGAGTGCGTGAAGTATTTGGGCATACGACTGGACAAGCGACTGACGTTCAACCGACATATTAACGAAACTGTACGGACAGTCTATTCCATGTCCAGGAGTCTGTATCCGCTCCTGGCCAGGAATAGTAGACTCAGCAGACAGAATAAAAAATTAATTTACACTGTTATTGTGAGACCGGCCCTAACATATGCGGCTCCGGTATGGTGCAGTATACCGGACACGACAATGAATAAACTAAGAGTTCTGGAACATAAATTTATGCGCCTCATTTCAAATTCTTCACGATACATCTCCTTAAGAGACCTTTATGCACGTTGCCACGACATAACGCCACTAGTGGACTACATCAAAGTTACATCGGAAAAATTCTATCAATTTAAACTTGGTAATAGTCCACTAACAAACAACATCACGCGAATCAGAGAGCATAATGCACCTTTTCGCATCAAACACAAATTACCATACCAGGCGTTGCCCATCTTTCGGCAACATATCTAGCCACACCCACTTTCTCTATTCAATTATAAAAATTCTCAAACACAATTTCCGATATTTACCTTTTCTCTTCGTTTCCTTTTTGTATTTTTTGTTTGTTTTGTCGCTCTAAATTATTTCTTCCAAACAATAATTATTCCTTTATTATTATTATTATTATTATTATTATTATTATTATTAAATTCTTTAGGAAGCAAACATTTTAAATTATAAATTATGTGGTCTGATATAGCCGCTCGCTCTTGCTGCATTGCTTGGAACGGGTTTTTTGGATAGTAATTTTCCCGTGCCGAACTATCATATATATCTGTGATATTTTATCTACACCAGCGTCTTTTGCATTGCATATATCAATTGTTTTAAGTTTAAACTTTTTTTTACATGTTCTATCTTATACACTTTTTAATTCGCCGATCCCGCGAAAGGAGATAGTGATTATTATTTATGTTTACTTTTAATCCAACCTAGCCTCGCTCTGTCCATCCCTTCAATTACCATGGCGATTAGTGCTGTGGATGTTTGGCTGGCTCCGGACGAGTGCTTAGGTAGGACAATTATGTATTATTAATTTAAAATAAATTTGTTTTGATTTGATTTGATTGATTACAAATGAAATGTCAAAAGGCCCCACCGATTCGTCGCGGCTGAAAATTTTATTCGAGGTCAAAGGTCACAAATATCGGTTTTTCGCATGTTTCTCTTAAACGGTAAGTGTTATTGTAAAAATAGCCCATAGAAAGTTTATAGCTCATACAATTATCTACAAACTGTTCCAATACTTTCTTTCCTACGAATCATCATTCATAAGATATCGCCATTTCAAACATTGAAAGTGCTAATATAGATTCGGAAATTGTAATTGGTAATATGTAAACGTGTATCTGCGCTGGTAAACCACGCCTTGCCGTAGATGAACGCAGGGCACTGCTATTCGTTCATAGCACCACCGCTTGGCTTCGTCGTTGATCACATGCATTCTGCTTTCAGTAGCCTAACCGTAAGGACGTGGGAATAAAATTAATTAACATCAACTGCTGAAAAAGTGCAAATTGTGAAGTAGTACTTTGGGGGCCATTCTATTGATGACACAATAAATTTAGTTACTGTGGCATTTCAAGACAGACCGATCTCTCACCTAGAGCAATTTCACGTATTATTAAAAAATTTGAAAATTTCATTTGAATCGTGAATTACTGTAAAAATGCTCTCAACACGAACCCCGTCACCAACAAATGAGCGAAGAACGTGAAATTCGAGAAACTAGTGTCTGCGCACTTGTTGAAAACAGTGAACCTTTAAAAGTGAGTTATTATTTGTTTGCGTATTGAAACATGTTATGTATAGGATTTTGCAAGCAGAAAGGAAAATAACTATCTATGAGAACTAAAAGAAAAACTATGTGCAAAAATATTGTTGAAATCATTGCATTCTTTCGATAGCCTGAATCCTGGTTATGCTAGTAAATTAATTTCCTAAAAATTAATTTATAAAATTTCTTATTTGAATATTCTCATTTATCCACACAGTCCTTTACGACCATGCAGGTTAAACTAGTTTCTACATAACCCTCCACGGTCATGAAGATTCAGTTAAAAATGAGAACCAATTCCTAAAATGAATTTATTTATCTATCTTGTCTTAAACATTTTTCATTCTAATGGATAACAGTTTCATGAATTCTATCATTCTGTTTTGGAACGGCCTTTGAAACGTTTTTCGTCCTTATTCTGGAACTCATCAGAAAGGCACAAAGCTACTCATAAAAATGTTTCATGCAAAACCAAGACAATTTCTCTTAATAAGTATGAAACAATTAAATTTGACATTGACTAATACAAATAACAGATCTTCACCTATATATTAACTACCTAGTAAATTCATTTTAGACGTTTGTTGGCGAAGATCTGTTGTTTTTATTAGTCAATGTCAAATATAATTATTTCATACTTATTCATAGAAATTGTCTTAGTTTTGTATGAAACATCTGAATGAGTGGCTTTGTGCCTTTCTGATGAGCTCCAGAATAAGGGCAAAAAACGTTTCAAAGGCTAAGCATTCCAAAATAGAATGACAGATTTCATGAAAATGTAATCCATTAGAATGAAAAATATTTTAGACAAGGTAGGTAAATAAATTCATTTTAGGCCTTTGTTCTCATTTTTAACGGAATCTTCATGACCGTAGGGGGTTGTGTAGATACTAGTTGTTTAATCTGCGTGGCAGTAGGGGACTGTGTGAATGCTAGTTGTTGAATGAGAATTTTCAAATAAGAAAAATGCAAAGATTTCATTAATATTTTTACACATAGTTTTTCTTTTAGTTCTCATAGATAGTTATTTTTTCTGCTGTATGCAAAATCCTATAAAGAATATGTTTCAATGGTGAACCTTGTTCTAGCAGGCAAATTGCTGATGAAGTTAATATGGAGGAAAGGACTGTAAGAAACATTTTTAAAAGAAATGGGTATAGTTAGTTTAAACGCAAGAACTATTTCCCGAGGACAATTTCAAACCGATGGAATTTTACGAAATCATGATGAATAAAGTAAATGACAATGAAAACTTTTTAAAATACATATTGTTTACAGATGAATCATCCTTCTCATTACATCCGTCCGTAGTACGATATTGGTCTCGGGAAAATAAACATTTGAGTGTTGCTGTGCGAACTCAGTATACGCAAAAGTTGAACGTTTGGACGAGAGTTTTAGACAATCCTATTATAGGCTCACTGATAATCGATAACACCTTAAATGAAAATAAATGTTTAGAGCTTTTAGAAAACCAAATAATTCCTGCAGTTCAAAATCTTCCTGTCAACTTTGACAACATTTGGTTTCAACAAGAAGGCTGCCCAAATCACAATAAAGGAACGGTTATAAACTTTCTGGAAAGAACACTTCCCAATCGTTTAATAAGTACGAGGGGAATGATAAAATGGTCCCCCCAGGTCACCTGATCTAGCACCCCATGACTTCTTTCTGTGGGGGGCTTTTTAAAGGAAACCGCGTACAAACATGCCTTTGAACGAGCCAATAATTTAATTGAATTACTTATCCAACTTTGTGCAAACATTGCCCCAAATCAACTCAGTAATATGAGAGATTCATTGTATAATTGGTGTCGCTACTGTTTCGCACAAGAAGGTGGTTTGTTTGAAGCCTTACTTCGTTAATTTATTTGTGATAATTATTAGTTGATTTTAATTTCTGAGTTATTAAATTTTATTTTAATGCTCTAATTTATTTCGGTTTTAATAAGAATAATTTATTTTTTACTAATTATTACTTGATTTTAATTGCTAAGAATTATTTAACTTTATTTTAATACCCTATTTTTATTTCGTATTTAATAAGAATTATTATTTTATTCCCATGGCCTTTATGGCTAAGAAAAAATCTGCAGAAATTCTCTCAATAGAAGAAATTATTTGTCAAAAATGTGACAAATAACTTCTAACTAAATTTAGACGAGATGTTATTTTCGTTCCGTGTAGAAATTATTAGCGATGTATATCCTTCCTCAGTTTTCATGCGGTACTAAATTCAATGTCGACTTGATTACTTTCAGAAACTGCGTTCACGAATTATGGGGCGGGGCGCTTATTACCTATATTGCGTACTACAATTTCTGAATCTGTGTACACCTATACGCGGCCTGTATACGTCATTGGACAATCAATATAAGTATAAGTATAAGATTGACTTTTATTCATACGTCGTCATCTTTATTATTATTTTTGTCCACGACTATTAAATAATGTACTCAATATGTATGCGTTTCCTTAAGGATAATGCTATCCATTATTATCTGCAGTGAATAATGATTTCATTATTCACTGATTGCAGTGAATAATGAGGACAGTCAATTGTTTGCAAGAAATGACATTAGTGGCTTTTTACTAACAATTTGAAATGTCAAAATTGTAGTAACCAAAAGACAAGTGTTGTCTCTCTAAGTTTTCTAGGAAGCACTCAAATGCCGAAAAGGTATTTTAATAAACACTCAAAAACTACATTAGTAAGTTCATTTCAAAGCATCATCTATTTCTATTAGCAACACGCGGAAATCCCCAACATTGTTTTTGAAACCATTTACTTACATGTCTACAAACTGTATTATTTTATTAGTAAGCCATGATGTGTCAAAACGTAAATTGATTTGAAACGTCAAAATTTGTGCGATTTCAACGCCAGCGTTATTTACAATAATTTTACATTTTAGGTACTCAAAAAGGGTAATATAATTAAATAAATCGGTAGGGTAGGGCCCCCTGTTTTAGCCACTGCGCTAGATATAGCCACCTTAAAATTTAAGTTTAAATATTAACTTTCGCGCGCATATTAGCAAATGGGCATTATTCCCGCCTAATTCCTTCAATTTTAAGGTAACCTCGTTTGTAACTGTCAGTTAGTTGAGTGCGCATGTCATATGATTAAGTGTGCATGTAATTGTGTTGGTCCAGAATCTCGGCTTTTCTTATAAAATTTGTTAAGCTATCGTGGTAAGTTCCTGTGTTATTTCTTCTGCTCACGTTGTATTAGTTGCATTGATTATGTTTATGTTTTTAAGTATATGCCTTAAAATAGCTTATTTGCGCAAATTTTTGAGGTTATTTTACATATATACTTAAAACTCTAGGGTGGCTAAAACTAGATAATTAAATATGCGCTTTCACCAGTTTTAGTTCAAAGATGGCTAAAACTAGAATAACTAAATCTAGATTTCGCCATGTTATAGAAAATTATGATACCTCCTATGTAAAGTGGGTATTTTTTTTATAGAATATAATGGAGCGAATGAGGAATAAGGGAAAAATTTACCAATACTCCGCAGAATCATTACATAATGCATTAGCAGCGATTCATGATGGTATGTCGGTATTAAGAGCAAGCAAAACTTTTCAAATTCCACGCACCACTTTGCGGGATAAACTAACTGGAAGGACGCCCTTACATGCAAGGAGGGTTGGTCCCGAATGCCAACTTGGGAAACATGTTGAAGGAAAATTGGTGGAATGGATAGTCGGTATGGCGGCGCGGGGATTTCCAGTGAATAGAGAGTGCCTACTTTACTCAGTTAAAAGACTAGTAGATAAAGCAAATATGGAGATGGGTTTTGTAAATAAAACTCCTGGAAAAAAGTGGTTGGAATTATTTCTAAAGCGGAATCCAATTGTCCGACAAAAACATGCTGAGTACATTAATAAAGCCCGAGCTTCTGTAACGGAAGAAAAAATTCGCGAATGGTTCTCCGAAACCACAACTTTGCTTGGAGATGATATCGATATATTGAATTTCCCTGCGAGAGTCTGGAATATGGACGAAACGGCTATGTTTTTGTCACCAAAGGGATCACTTATTTTGGCAGAAAGAGGTAAACCAACCTATGATATAACATCTACATCTGAAAAAGAAAATGTAACAACACTAATTACGGTCAACGCGGAGGGAGATATAGCTCCTTCTTTAACTACTTATATTTAAATACGATCGTTTGCCTGCTGCGGTAACAAATGCTGCCCCACCTGGATGGGGTATTGGAAAATCCGATAGTGGATGGATGCAAAGCGAAACATTCTTCGAATATTTTTCCAATGTATTTTTTCCTTATCTTCAACATAGAAACACTACGTTTCCTATTGTGGTATTTTTAGATGGACACGCCTCTCATCTTTCCTTAAACTTAAGTAAATTTTGCCGAGAAAGAGAAATTATCCTGGTGAGCTTGTATCCAAACACCACTCATATCATGCAACCCTTAGATGTTGCCTTCTTTTTCCCACTCAAGCAGGCCTGGAAAAAAATTCATAGAAAATGGATTTTTGAGCACAGTGGACAAAGTTTGCAAAAGAAAGATGTACCCTCGGCTCTTAACGAAATACTTACCGAAAACAATTTCAAAAATACAATTATCGCTGGTTTTAGAACTTGTGGTCTATACCCATTTAACCCGGAAGCCGTAAATTATAGTAAATGTGTATCCCGGTATGCACAATCAGTAGAATTTTCAAATGCAGACGATGCCAATAGGGACGAAATTACACACCACCTACAGTTTATTGAATCAAAAATAAATATTGGAGTGTTACGACAGTTTAAAGAAACTTTCATGAGAAAAGTACAATGGTCAGGGGATGTTTCATTTCTTGAACTATACAAATTTTGGCTTGGCATTCAGAATAGCTTAGCTAAGACTACAAATGAAATTGTCTCTTCAGTTAATTTGAACCTAAATGTTACTGAACCTGTTATTGTAAATGAAGATATATTAGAATTTCCATTTCCTGAATTTAATTTACTCACTAATTTTGACAATAATTTTCCCAGTTTTGAAGAATATAGGGATGACACATCCGAGGTACAACAGGAAAGTTTACAAGAAAATATGGAAGTTTTGGAAAATTGTCATGAACAAAGGAAACATATAAAAGAGGACGAGATCAATAATTTTGAGGAAATAAAGAGTAATAAATGCGAAATATACAATGAAATTAAGCAAATTGAGACGGGAAACATAGAAAAGGAAGAAGTAGATGAAATTATTAATAAAGAAATACTGGAAAGTGAAGTGGAACCTGAAATTCAAATTGAGAAAGAATGTTCACAAACAAACAAAATTAATGTTGTGCAAAATATTTTGATAAAAAGCCCAGAAAATCGATCAGTTAATGTAATTCTAAACGACATTCTGGTGTGGCCAGATCCAAACGTTTCTAAGAACAAGAGAAAAAGAGAACATTTACCATCAGTTCTGACATCCGATAAGTGGATAGAAATAGCACAGGCAAAAGAGCAGGAGAAGAAACGAAAAGAAGAAGAAAAAAATGAAAGGAAAGTCAAACGTGAGCAGAACAAAGCAAACAAAGTAATTCAGAAAAATAAAGGAGGAAAAAAATCTAAAGAGGATAAACTAAGAAGTGGAGATAGTTTAATGGAAGGGGCCCGAAAAGAAGACACTGCCATTCCCAATCTTGTCTCAGAAAATAAAGAAAATTTAACAGACTTGGGCAATGCAGACCAGCCTGAAAAATCACTTGCTGTTAACTCGTACGTAATTTTAAAATACGAAAACTCATACTATCCTTCAAAAATAATGAAACTAAAACAAAATATGGCACATTGTTCCTCTATGGAAAGGAGTGGACCAAATTGGAAGTGGCCTGAGCGGCCAGATGTTTTGTGGTATCCTCGTGACGATTTGTTGGAAATAATACCTTCTCCAAAGAAGATAAACTCCAGAGGCATATTTTCTGTTCCGCAAATGGACAATTATATTTAATTGTTTATACTGTTTAATCGATTACGTACATATAATATGTTCGAGGTACATGAAATAAACATTTTCAGAATGATGGTGTTTTAATTACGGGGTGGCTATAAATAGAGAATGGAGTTGACTAAAAATGGTTAAATTGTGGCTAAAACTGGTAAAACTTGTATTTCTGGTCAGAATTATTTTTTCATAGCAAAACGTATATCTTTATTTCTTTCTAGCCTATAAGTTTGAATATATTAATGTACAAGCTGTCTCATTCACACTTACTCTGTAATAAATAAATCATGGTAATATATTAGATAAAACAGTATATTTGAGATTTGCCTTATAGTGGCTATAACTGGTGGACCAACCCTACTGATAGTGAAAACTAGATTTCAAAGATACCGCCAGAGATAAAGGAAGCTGCAGATATATCGTCTCATTAAACTTGTGGCCCGAAAAATTGAGAAAATTATATGTGATGTCTGATATATGAATTTTTCCTAAATAGGAGACATTGAATGAAGATGAATTAAATAAATATTAAATATTTAATAGTCGTGGACAAAGTATAGTATTCTACTCGCATATAATGGCTATTATTCACTCTGGTGATTTATGACACTCGCCTGCGGCTCGTGTCTTAAACTTCACTCTCGTGAATAATAGCCATCATTATATGCTCGTTGAATAATATACTATTTTTTTTATTTAATCGTCTTATTTATATTAACGTCCTGGCGGAGTTTAGCTAATGCTATTCCACCACTCAACCAGGACACGTACACATAGACATCAACTCAACAACCATTCCCTGCGATATTGCCATCTACCGCAGCTGAGACTCGAACTCAGGATAGATAACGGTGACTAGACATGTTGTGCCACCCAACAGCGGTCTAGCTCACCGCTACCATCTCAGTAACACATTAAAAACGCGACTAAACATCCATACCCTGGCCAGGATTCGAACCCGGAACTCCGTGGTCGCAAGACAAAAGCCTTAGCATTGCGCCACCGAGCCGGTTAGATCTCAAATGAAATTCGCTTTCTTCTTGCTATGTATTTAGCTGCAAAAAATTTGATTTTATAGACAAGTATAAATATTTAAAGTTTGTAAAAAATACAGGAAACAATGAAGGAGTGGTTATCCTGTCTTCCTCCAGCATCTGCTTCTGCTTATCAACATTTATAATCTTCACCAGTATGTACCAATACCTAGGCCAGCCTTGCTAGAATGTTGAACAAATACAACAGATGAGAATACTTATGATATCAATAAGGAGATAATCGATCCATTTCTTTTCTTACAAACATTTACAGAAATCCAGCAAGGTGAGAAAGAAGGAAGCGAAGAAGGAGATATGGCTGTTGAAGAATTCGAAGATTACTGATCATACGACGATTTTTAAAATTCAACAATAATCCGTTCCACTTTGATAATTACCAACTGTACCATTCTTTTAATCAATAATGATCGACCGTGGATTATGCTTACTGGGAAACCACATAAAAAAATGCGACAAGTACACTGCCTTACAGGTGGCGCGGAACTGTGTGCATATTATGCAGACTACGACGTTTCCAATTTTTAAAATCGCGATATCTCATGAATGATGATTCGTAGGAAAAAGAGTATTGAAACAGTATTTGCAAATAATTGCATGATCTACAAACTTTGTAAGACCTATCTTTACTATAACACTTATCGTTTACGAAAAATACGCGAAAAACTGGTATTTAAAACTTTTGACCTTGAATGAAATCCTTAGCCGTAGTGGGATCGGTGGAAACTGCTAACATTTTATTTGTACTAGTACATTCAAGGTGTGTACCAATGTTCAGCTTTATGCGAATTATTACGTTGAAATTCTCTTTTAACTGGATTATATGTGAAAATAATTGCTGATAGAATTTCAATATTTTAATTTTTGAAGTAGTAGTATTGGTGATAGATGTCATAAATAACTTTTGAATCCTAGCTTCTAGTATATACACCAAGTCCAAAATGTCTTTACTCTTACTAGCTTGCTTTACTTATTTCCCCTTTTTCATCCCTATTTACTCCGCAACCATCCAACGGAGCAAGCTCAAAATATAATCTAATTGATATTTCGTTATTGCACGTACGTGTACCAAATCAAGTCAATATCTGTATTTTATTTTATTAACCCTGTTAATAGCTGAGGGTGGTGGTGGAGGTGGCAGACGTCTTGACCTTTGCTTCTAATTCATACACAAAACCCCAAGTTTCTGAACTCTTGCTAGCTTGATTTGCTCATTTACCCCTACTTACCCGTATTTACCCCCCAGTCCTTCACCAGACCAGCTCCAGATCTCGTTATCATAAAGTTACAGACCGACCGACCGACAGATTGACAGACAGAAATTCTTTTTTCAATCAAATTTAAAATCTCGATGTTTCATAATATTTCCATCATATTTGAACAGAAAAAAAATGAAATTTCTTTTGCGATACTTCCACTTCATTATGTGTATGTGGAAGTAAAATTTTGAGGAACTATTCTTGCATGATTCTATACTGATGGGTACTGTCTTCGAAAATATAAGTAACATTGCTTTCAAATTTCATTCTATTCAATTTAAACTATTTTTCAGAAAGCCGCCATCCATTATATATAGCATTTTCCATACTCTCCAATGGCAAGAAATTGTTACAGATTTCGAGAAGTTCTAAACAACAGATACAAACTTTCCACGGGCTTAGAACGATTAGTACGATGTGGATCGTAGCTGGACATGGGTTTTCATTGATGGATCTGAGCGCGGGCGTTACTAATCTAGATGATGTTGTAAAAGTAAGTTCTCTACCGCACTTTCTAGGTAGATATTGATGCCCAAAATAGCTGTTACTACCATTCAAATAATGAAAATTCTGGTTTTACTCTAGAAGCCAATGAACATTTTGGGATACGATTTATAAGTTGATATTCATATATTTGATCAAATTAAATCTGAGGATCATAGTGCGTTGCCAAAGACGAAGAAGGGCTTGAACCTTGGCAAAAATACTAGAACAGCTGAACTTCAACACATGCTTATTTTCAAAGCATATTACTTTAAAAAAAACACCAAACTTTACATTTCTATAGAGCATGATGGGCAATAGTGAGGTTAAATTTTTATAATTTCGTTTTTCCTAAATATGCTTTTGTAGGACAAACAGTTTTCTAGTAAAATGGAATTTAACAAAAAACTAAACATAAGAATTTGTACACATTTTTATTTTTTATACTTTCCGATTTAAAATCTACCTATTGATATATGTAAGCTTGTAAATTTCGCCATAATTTAAATGATTCTTAGTAAAATATTTGAAGAATAATAAAAATAATAAAACTTTTTAAAAATACATATTTCGTTCAAAATTTTCTTTCACTGAGTTAGACGTCATAAGCAAAATCAGCACGTGTGAGTAACATCAGCTGATCAACAGCGGCAACACGCTTAATGTAGCAACGGGCAAATGCATGTGTTACACATGACGCCTTTTCTTAGAAAATTTTACGTACTTTCAGACCCATTGTATTTTCTTCGGACAAAACAATATCAAAATAAATTACCATGAACTGAATGCATAGACGTTAATAGAAATTCATTAAGAAAGTACGAGAAAGTGCCAGAAGTTACTCTTCTGGTACAGTGTAAACATTTTGGATTGAAATTAAGCTGATTTTCCTGTTTGTTATCTATCTCGTCCGTGTAATCTCACATTCGCAGTTTTTGCTAATCTAGTAGTTTTGTCAGTATTTAATTTCCATATCCACTTATAATGTTTAATAGTCCAGCAAGTTTAGCATTTCAATTCGGAAAAAATTATAGCGAGATATAAATTGGTGTGCATGTACCTCTCAGCTCCCCAAATAATCTGAAAAGTCTCAAAGATTCCGGTGTATGCATAACTTTTGACAGCGAAACGGTCCAAGAAAGTACCTTTTTTTGGTTATTTGCCAATACCTTCATTCCCATCGATCATACGGTTGTGATGTGTACTTATAAAAAAGAAAGAACCGGAAATTCTCTACAAAGGAGATGATTGATGATGATGACGATGGATATTTTAGCGCATGTAATGATCAAAATACAGTGTTCTGTGCGTTATCTTCTAATTTTTACATTTTCCATAGGAATTAGGGTATGAAAAATGGTATATTTTAGTGAACAAAATTTATTATTTATTTATATTATTGATTATTAATAATTATAAAAATTTTGTTTTCTAATGTAACTCAGTTTTGACTATTTTTAGACATTCTTCGATTTATTCTTCATTTTACCACTGGACTGGTAGTGAATACTAGGATTCGGAATCATGAATAGAGGTTGTTTCTGGATTGTCGATGTCAATTCTTTTTTCAAGATTGTGGTCTTCGTAATGAAACATATTCTTTATAGGATTTTGCAAACAGCAGAAAAAACTATGAGACCTAAAAAGAAAAACTATTTGTAAAATTATTAATTTCCATTCTTTGCATTCCTTCGATAACCAGAATTCAGGTTATAATAGATACGTGGTCTTCGATTGGGGCAACATTCAGGCAAGCTGTCCCATGATAGTTGCCACAAACTGCTGAACATTGCTGTCCTAACTTTCGACATCCGCACAAAGCGCCACAACCTTTCGAACAATTACAAAAAATTATGTTCAAAAGACATTCCGGGGCAGGAGGTTTTTATTGGCTACAATAAGCCGTTATTGAATACTCATCTCAATCTTGAGGGTTCGGCTCGTTTCCTAACCACTTCTGCACCTGGTAGTAAACACGATATAAATGCTCTTTAGCCACATCGACTGTAGGGGGTAACATATTCAACTGGACCGACTTACTTCTGCCTGCAGCTTTCGTAAAGCACTGGCAACGGCATTCTTCCAACTCATTTTGGTTAACCGGAGCGCCATTCACAGCTAGAAAAAAGCGTGTTCCATCCAAAGAAACTGACTCTCGAAACGCATCACTGTGGTTGAAAATTTAAGCTGCAGCACGTAAGTCTTGACGTTTTGTGAAAAATTTCAAAGCTGCAGTTTTCCCATTATGAAATAGACGAGTTCTCGTGTCACATCTAGTGAAAGCGTGTAGGAAGAGAAGATTATCTCCGATGTCTTAGTATTTATTTAAACTCCGAGATTAGTACAGCTTTTGCTGGAGTTTTCCTTTGCATGGCTTGAGAAAGAAGATATCTTCATCGATCGGAACCCGACCAACCAAAATTACCAAAAGGTCTACATCTTCCCCAACAACAACTGTTCTATTTGTGCGTAAACATTCCAGAGCTGTTTCAATGATTAAAATGTCAGCATCATCTTGCGCCTGTTTAAAGACAAAATTGTCGGATTCGAACTTGACAGACAACATTGATATTAATCTGCTCTTATTGTTACTGTTGGAAAGGAATCTTTTCTGGCTTACTGTGTCATTCGTCGTCTCGTCGAAGTAAGTATCAACAGATGAACATATTGCTGCACGACGGCGATGTTCCATGGCTTTCACGCTGTTGGTGCTATTGTTGTATCCATCGAATACTACGACAGCGTTTGAACCATGGTACCTTTGTACATAACCAACATACTTCGCACAAATCGAATCAAAAGATTCATTCTGACACCACACAACTCGATGCAATAGAAATCCTTCGTCGATGACGTAAGTGACTGTTGTAAAATCAAGTTCAGTTACTGATTGCTCTAAGACGTCCAACAAAGCAGATGTTTTCCTTTGCGCGGGTCCCCAAGAACGAACATTGATAGCGGGAACGGAGCTAATTTATGTTTGATGTAAATACGGAGCTCTGTACCTTATCTTTTAATAACACTGGGTTCAAAGTGATAACCTGCCTCTATACGCTAGTCATCAGCACATCCCTCCAGAAAAAAACAGTAAAGCAGGTATAAACCTGTCACCGATGTCGGAGGGGAAGGCGCAGCTGCTATTTGCATCGCCGCACAGAACGCACCACGCAGCGGCGACGAACCACAGAACTTAATCTGATGTTTCACGCCTTTTCCCGTGGAAATGGCTAGCTCTATCGATAAACTTTATAGCACATTTTCTGTAGAAAATATTCCGTTCTTTCTTTTATATACGTACACTTCGTAGCCGTAGGATCAATGGGAACGAAGATATTGGCAAGAAAACGAGAAGAGGCAATTTTCTTGGCCGTTTTTGGGCTGTCAAAAGTTAAGCATACACTGGAATCTTTGGGACTTTTCATAGATTGTTTGGGAAGTTGAAAGGTACATGTACACCAACATATAGCTAACTATAAATTTTTCCGAAGATACCGCATTTTTCGCCAAAAGTTCCTGGATTATAAAGAAATACACCTCATATAGTCGAGATGTAGAAGGCGTGTTTCATGCCAAGCTATATCAATTGCTTCCTTTAAAACAAATTAACTGTGATAAACAATTGCCGCGTGTATTTAAAATTTACATTTCCTATCTCAAAATTTAAGATGGCTAACGTCAAATGTATACAAAATTTTTATTCCATGCAAAAAAATAACATTATCCTAAGATGTTATCTTTATCGTACAATAATATACTTGCAAATGATAAAACCAGTGCTGTGTTGCGACGGCCTCATTTGTTTTAACTTTTTAGTGGAAGCGTTCACGATATTCTGGATATATTACAACGGCTTATTTGGCAGTAGATACATTCTTTTTCATATCTGGATTTTTACTAGCTTTCCAATATTTGAAACAAAAAGCAAGACCTTTAAAGGACCACATCATTTCTGTACCGCACATGTACTTGCATCGTTATTTGAGGTAAGTGTAACTATCTAATAAATTAATCTATCCTGCAAACTAATCGAGTTTAATTTGGTACGAGTTTTATCTAATTAAAATATTTGTCCTAACTGACCGCAGAAACAAATATTTGCATAATTTAATTCCCATAATAAGTTCACACGCATATCGCCAACAAACTAAGTAGTGTTCATATAGATTGGGTACCAAATTCATTTTTATGGGATCATAAGTTAATTGCTTGAGTTTCTTGAATCGTTTTTAGCGTATTACGTATGAAAAATATTTAATTTAATCAACCCTTTTAGTGGTGGGGCGATGTATGGAGGGGGGGTTTTATTTTCACATATTTACCTCTATTTAACTCCCAACCCTTTAACAGAATCATTTCAAAATATAATCTAGTTTCAGATGTCGTTATAATACAGACGTGTACCAAATTTCAACTGAATATCTCAATGTTACTTTATCAAAGCCTTTAATAATGGAGTAGAGGTGGTGGGGGAGTTGAAAAATATTATAAATAATCTGAGGCCTTGGCTTCTAATAAATACGCCGAAATGCAAGTCTCTGTACCCTTACCAGCTTGCTTTACTTCCTTTCCCCTAGTTACCCCTATTAAACGCCTATCCCGTCGACTGAAACATCTCAAAATATAGTCTGGTTCCAGATGCCGTTATAATACATACGTGTACCAAATTTTAAATGAATATCTCAATTTTATTTTATCAACCCCTTTAATAATGGAGTAGTGGTGGTGGGGGTTGAAAAATATTATAAAACATTTGAGGCCTTAGCTTCTAGTACATACACCGAATTTCAAGTTTCTGTACTCTTATCAGCTTGCTTTACTTATTTTCCCCTATTTAACCCCCATCCCTTCAATGGAATAATCCCAAAATATAATCTAATTCCAGATGTCATTATAATATATACGTATACCAAATTTCAAGTGAATGTCTCAATTTTATTTTATCAACCCCTTTATTATTGGAGTGGGGGGGTAGTGGGGGGATGGAAAATATTATGTAAAATATTGAGGCCTTGGCTTCTAGTACACACACCAAATTTCATGTTTCTGTACTCTTACCAGCTGGATTTACATATTTCCCCTTATTTACCCCCCACCTCTTCACTGGATCTATTCAAAAGACAATCCAGTTCCAGATCTCGTTATAATATACGCGTGTACAAAATTTCAAGTGAATAACTTAAACTGTTCCGGAGAAAACGGGCGGACAAAAAAGTTACAGACAGACAGACCGACAAACAGAAATTTTTCTAAACCTGTTTCGAGAAAAAAAATGATTTTTTTTTACGATTACTATACTTCCAGTCCACTACGTGAATGTGGAAGTAATTGCGTGTATTAACAGCCGTATTCACCAATGCTAGTTAAATAGATAACGGTTCGTTAAACTGCTAGCGGATTGTTAAATCAATCTTTATGTATTCATCGACTTTAGTTAGCGTTTAACGCGCCCTCTATCTTGACTGACGAATATCGGGTAGGCAACTAGTTTAACGGCTTGTTAACGTTTTTAGGTTGAGGTTATGTTATTTGTTGACAATGGGCTTGTTCGGCATTTTTTTTTTATTTCATAAATCGAAAGTGCAAGTGTAAATTAATGGATTTGCAAAAAATCAGAATCTTATTCGCACGTTTAGTATCTTAAAAAGTATTACAAATTTCCATCTCGCGAAAATGGGGCGTGGCCAGGCGCTACGTCACTATACGCATAGACTCGGCGATGTCAATAGACTTGATGCTCCTTATTGGTTATAATTATAAGTGTTTTCGAAGTATTGTTTGTTTTGCTTACTACTTGACAGTAGGGGAGTATAATTTGGTGAAATGTCAAAAAATTACAATTTTCTCTCGCTTCTGCCAGAACGAATTTTCGACTTCGACCCTGCAATTTACGATTATAATTCATCGCCGACCTTCTCCTTTCCGTAGACACATAGAACGAACTTCCACTCGACGTATTTATTTAGTTACCAGCGTTTAAAAATTCCATGTTTTTCGACTTTTCAGGTTAAATTTGAAAGATCCCAGAAAGCCATTTTTCTTACGTCACTTGCGTAAGTGACGTCACAAATGAGCGCTCGGTTTTTGCAACTATTACTAATTTCAACTCCTTATACCTCGAGAACGGAAAAAGTTAATAATACGAAATTTTAAGTGTATAATGAGAATATCGAGTACTATATGAAAAAGTATAAAAACCATATAAAAAGAATAGCATGGAACAAGCCCATAGTCAAGTGAAGCTACAATTTGATTTGGAATAATTTGAATATTTTTGTTTGTTAGTAAATAGTAAAGCTTATCACAACAGTGCACATACCTAGGTAATTTAATTAGTGCTTGCATCTTTTTATGTGTAATAATAAATAACCAATTATTTTCTTATTTTCGACAATGTGGAAAAAATCTTGCACAGTATTGAGCAAATTTTCTTTCCCACGTTCGGTAACATTTTTTGATCTACTTTTCTTTTAATCCATATTTGCAACAAAACTACCGACACCAATACAAAAGGAAATATAATAAACAAACGGATCACATTGACATTCCATTATTTCCATTCGAGCACATACGCTACTATCCGTCCGGAAAACATTCAAAATTCATATTTAAATAACCTTTTGTTAATTATTCTAATATTTCATTTGGTGAATACATAATAGCACTAACGGCCATTTGAAATTTAATGAACTGTTAGTAAATGAGTTGTTAAGCACGTCTTGGTGAATACGGCTGTAAATAACAGTTACAAACCTAAAAGTTTAACCCCTAACATTATCCGCGAATAAAGAGGGTAGATTAACTCAAAGCCACAGCATTACTCTAAATTACAATGTATTAAAGGCATTTTCGATTTTTTAAAATTTAAATTGATTGACATATCTACTGTCCGCAAATTTTTGTCCAAGAAGGGGCACATTTCTTCTACTGTACCATTGATATCATTTTAAAATACCTACTTTTCTACCACTAGTAATTCATCAAAAAAATCACAAGTTCTCGTGGCTAAGACTCCTAGCTAATTAAGACACTCAAATCTCCTCACCATATAGTACTAGATGAGGTCAATAGATTGGCCAGCACCCCTATTTTTGACACACTTCGCAGTGCACGTATACGTATTAATACGAATGGCATATTTGCGAACACTTTATATATACGATATTCTCTGCAAATCTACAAATGTTACATAGTTACTATTGGTGAACTGTTGCTTTACATACTTAAGCCTTAAGACATTTAGTTCTTCAAATTTTATGGGAAAATATACCCATTGATCCAAGATTACTGGTTCATTTAAAGCAAACGTTTCTTCTTCTATGGCATCGACTAATTATAGGTTGTGAAACAGTTACAAACAAATTTATTCCAATATCCATCTGATAACTTCCAGATACAAAGAAACGCAATGCAACCAAAACCTATGACATTAAAAAAAAATACTTCATTGCTACAAATTCATAGTAAAACCTTGCACTTGTGATTAAACTTAGATATATGGACTCTTTTGTGGTCTCACAGATCGTTGTACAGAGTCAATGGAAAATCTGCATAATCCCTTAGACATTTTAAATATTTGTATAAACTCTTTTTCCCTTAAAACTTCAAACGGATCTATAATATTATATATTCTAGATCATCTATTAGCAACAAATACAACAATACAATAATTGTTGTTAATTTACCGTAATGAATTTGAAGATTTTAAAAACATACCAAATAAAATACTAGGTTATGTATCATCATACGCATATTTACCGACTGCCAAGAACCACTCGTTGTTTAATGCGAGTACTGGAATACCTTGCGAACTGTGCAGAATGTCTAGAATGAATTTTTATTCGAACTGTAGTTGAATGCAAGTAGTAGGAGGCATTTTTCAGTGATGATTTAGTTAAGGCCTATTTTTTGAGGGAATGTTGAGGCGGGCATGTATAAGTGTCACCTTGAAGGATTTACCCTGGTAGCGGTATCTGAGGGGGGCAGAACACCCCAAAGTTGCAAAAATAGTGACAACAATTATCAGTTAGTTATGGGTGTAACTTTTTATATTGTTTGCTTGTTACCTTATAAACGTAGCGATAACATTGACAGATCGATTGGCCAGTATTAAAGGGGTGGCAGATCCCCTCAAACGTGCCGTATATACAACGAAGTTTTTGATATGTTATTATGTTAACTGTTTTAAGTGTAGATTTCAATTTGCAGAACAAAATCGATTTTAACCCCCTTGCAGATCGACATACCAACAGCGTGCCTTGATTTCGAGCCTTGATTGTCGTCTGCCACATTATTATACTCTTCGTAAATACAAAACGAAGAGTATATTGTATTCGATCGGCACATTTCTAAAACCGGTAATAATATTGCTCGGAGAACAGAAATTTTCATATCAGTGTGTTGGTGATCGAATTCTGAACAAAAGCGTCCACCCGTCTGTCCGTCCGTCTGTCTGTCCGTCTGTCTGTCCATCTGTCTGTCTGTCCCTCCTTCACGTTTTTTTTTGCAAGCACTGTAACTTAAGAACGAAAGTTCCGATTATTTTGAAATTTGGACAGTATGTTACTGTTAGCTAGGGAAAGAAGTCTATTGCATTTGAACAAAATCGATCAACAAGTAAAAAAGTTATTAATTTTTCAAACAAAAAAGAAAATTTTTACGTTTTGTACTTAAACTAAAAATGTCTAAAAGTAATAATATTTACAAAAATAACTGCGAAGAGTATCCTGTAGAATGCGCAACAATTATCAAAAAGGTGCAGTAAATCGGCAAAGAGTATAATATTTAGCTTGTTATTAATATTACTACCTCAGCAAACCTTGTGGAATTTGGAACATCTGCATTCAATACTTTGGTGCATATAACCAAAGTACTGAATGATAATTCACAGGAACGTACGCGAGAGACCTATACCCTAGAGTCTATAACATCAAGTTAGAAGGTAAGGAGAAAACATTTTCTTTCCAGACACGACACCGGTAACTGTGGTTCAAAGTAGGAGCAATATGCTAGTATTGTCAGACTCGGAATATCTAAATTTGTATGAATTCAGTATACCGAGGAGCCGGAAGCCAAGAAATTATGGCTGGTGTATCAATGATAGCAGTACACGTTCGTCTGGTTTCAAGGAAATCAATTGCCTGAGTTTGTTGGTGATGTTCTCATTGACGATTCCAATGAAAGCAACAAAGATCACGAAAGTGACATAGAATTAGTTATGTAGATAAAACTAAATATTAACAAAAAAAATCATCATTAAAATTTTACAGACATGAACTCCCGAGAATCGTATGATTTAGAGTCAGCTGACGATAATGAGGTCGATGCCGATTGCCTCGAAGAGACAGATTATTAAAAGTAAAACTTTTTTTTATTGTTGTATATTGGTACAATCATATTTGTTAATGAAATTAAAATTGGTAGAAAAAACAAAATACGTTCGCTTTAAAAAAAACGTGTAAGTAACATTATTTCCATTCACGCACCTATCTATACTTTATATTTGAAAAACAAAACACATAATGTGTTAATGATTTATGGAAATTAGTTTTTAATATTGCAATATATGCTAAAATGTAAATTCCAGTGAAGAACAATGTCACTATTTGTCATTAGGAAGGTTGCAAAAATTAACTAAATCATTGCTCAGGTTTGAATCATTCATGATAATCCTAATAATACGCTTAACTACACGAAATCAAGGCACCCACACGGTATGTTCAAATCGTTCTGCAATGGGGTTAAAACCGATATTTTGTTCTGCAAATTGAACATATCAGAAATTGAAGTTTATAAATAATAAAAATATCGTCATACGTACGGCACATTTGAGGGAATCTGCCACCACTTTAATACTGGCCAATCGATCTTCCAATGTTATAGCAATATTTATAAGGTAACAGGCACACAATATAAAAAGTTACATTAAATGATAATTGTGTTCACTATTTTTTGCAACTTTAGGGTGTTCTGCCTCCCTCCGATACCGCTACCAGGATAAATCCTTAAAGATGACGTTTATAAATGCCTGCCTGAACATACTCTCAAAAAATAAATCATCACCGAAAAATATCAGCAACTTTTAGTCTAGAGTAACCTTCAAAACTGCGTGCAGTCAAGAATAGCGTTGCAGGCCAATTATATACTGCCTCTATGCATACGCATATTGTAGGTATCAAAACCAAAGCGAACGTTGCTTTCAGTATTTGGTTTGCTCGACCAGTATCAATTTTGAGAGCAGTATAAACTGTAGCTCTATTCTCAATATTACTAATTAGAGTATAATAAATCAAATTAATACCCATTTCATGCAATTTTAGACTTACACCAGCAATGCTAATGATTTTTATGGTCACTATATCGATTTTCCGTTATTTTGGATCGGGACCTATGTGGGTGGCTGGAACAAATATTTTCAATCGAAGTTGCAGAGATAATTGGTGGCCATTCTTTTTATATATACAAAACTACTTCGTTAATTTCACTGATATGGTAAGTAAGAGAAATGACATGCCGTTTAAGCGGTGCGTAATGCTACACTTTTGTTATGATCCTATAAAATAAATAAATTAATTTATATTGAATAATAATAATAATAATAATTGCTTTTATTGATAGATATTGAAATAGAACATATTTACAAAATGTAATAATTTAATAATACATCTATCAAAAGACAGAGTTCGCTGATCCTCAGGGTTTGAGGACCTGCGCTCTTCCACTCAACCACAAACACCCACAGAACAAAATAAAACGGTAAAATGATAAAATTTTAGACAAATTGTTGTAAACCACATGAATATTTACCACCATTTTCTCCGGTGGGTCAGCTTCTTAACTTAACTTAACTTCTTAACACCTAGTTGAATTATATATACATAATGTACATCTTATAAATATTCGCGCACATACATACCCATGTAGGAAACGAGTATGGGGAGACACAACAAAACCGGAAATGAACGTCTAAATTGACGAAATTAAATTAAGTTTTCTCAAATTTGGCTAATTTAGAATTCAAAATTTAATAACGCCTTCGAAGAGCATTTTCTTAAGCTTATTTTGAACGAGTGAGTGGGTAGCTCATATCATCCGGGACCTTATTATATTGCCTAGTAACATTATAGGAATATGGCGATTGGAAGAGAGCTGTGCGATGTTGGGGAATTGTGATATTACCTTTTCGACGTACATTTATATTGTGAACATCTGTACGAAACTTGATTTTGTTGTAAAGGTATAAAGGTTTCTGTTAGGTCATAATTTTATGAAAAAGAACACAACTGTGCAGTACTCTTCTCTGTTCTATATTCAGCCATCCTATATCTCCTAAATGGTTCGTAACATGGTCGCGTCTCCCAAAGCCACAGACTAATCTAATACAAGAATTTCGAATTATTTGGAGACGTTGAGTGTCAGTTTTAGTAAGAGCCGGGCCTTATACGCTATCGACAAAATTGAGATGGGATAGTACCAATGATTCGCATAAGAGAATTTTACATTTTTTATTACCTATTATTATAAATTAGTTTTAAGTTACAAAATGCTATTTTAGTGATCATTGTGACATGCTGTGAAAACCTGAGGTGATTGTCCATTACTATACCGAAATTGTTTTCATTATCTGAATGTGATAGTATTTGATTATTTACTTGTATATTGATTAAATTTGAACACCTCTTGCTCGCGGCATTTCTTCCAAAGTAAATTACATTAGATTTAGCAGAGTTTATTTGAAGGCAAAATTTAGTGTAAATTGATACTAAAGAGTCAAGATCATTGTCTAAACTTGTGCATGCCAGTTGTAAATCACTTCAAAATATATATTTGTATGTCGTCCGCATAGAAATGCGCGTTTAAATATTTTAAGTGTTGATGAAATTAAATTGTATATAAAGTAAACATGAGAGGTCCCAAAATTGAACCTTGTGGGACTCCATTTTCCACGGTGGCAAATTCAGATTTTAATCCTCCCAGGGCAACAGATTGAAAACGTTGCGTCAAATAATTTTTAAATAAAGATCTGGCTTGTTCAGTAAATCCTATATAGTGAAAGATTGCTAAAAGTAACTGATGTTTTATTTTATCAAATGCTTTGGAATAGTCAAGTAATATAAGCAAGCACAAATTATTTTGATCTAAAGCAGTGAATATATCATCAGTTACTTTAAGCAGCGCAGTTTTGCAGCTGTGACCAGTTCTGAAACCTGACTGGTTCGATGGTAAAATTGTAAATTCATTAAGATGTACTCTTATTTGATTATTAATAATTTTTTCAAAAACTTTTGAGAGACAACAGAAAATACTAATAGGATGTAAATCTTTGAGTTCTACTGGATTAGTAACTTTAGGTAGGGGAATTATGCGAAATTTTTTCCATGTAGCAGGGTAAACTCCTTTCTCTAAAGCAAAGTTAAAAATATGACGTGTATATCTGCGAATATAAGGTCAGGCATATAACATCATACTAATACTAATTCTGTCTATCCCTACAGCTTTAGACTTGAATGATAAAATGGTGTTGTAGATTTCAATTTTGTTAATTTGTTTGAATGAGAAATCCTCTATATTTTCCTTGGTATTATTAGCGTAATGGTTTAGTATACCAGCGTCGAGGATTATATCGCTATTTGATGAGCTTATGAAATATTTGTTGATTGTTTCTACATTACTTAGAAAAAATTGAAATTGAATTCCAGATACTTTTTCCTATATTTTATTTTGATATCTAAGGAAGTCCCGTAAGTACGCGAACGCAGGGCCGTAGCAACGTCGATCACTTTGGGGGGGGGAGACTATTTTAGCGCCTCCTATTTGATTTTTTTGTCTATTCCATATAAGCCGAAATTTGAAAAACAAGGGTGGTTAGATCTAAGCTATCACACCGCAGATACGAAAAACCAAAATAAACAAGTGGAAACTAAGAACACTCAAATTTTTATTATTGGCAAAATAGTTCACGGAAATAGTTTTAAAATCTGAACTTAATATAGATAATCTACAGCTAGAGATTATAAATGGATTGCATTTTTGTATGTTGTGTAGGTACTTAAAAATTAATTAATTTTAATTCGGCGTTCCTTCAATTTTCCCCACGAATTTATTAGATTTGAATAATCCAAGGAATATGCCAAATCTTTTTCACATTTTAATAATAAAATATCATTCAGTCTATCATCACTCATAGTGGTTCTAAGTAGGTTTTTTACAATTTTTAGTTGGCTATATGACTGTTCATTAGATGCAGTTACATAACCAGCTGTAACAACAAATTGAATTATGTAACGTGCTAGCTTTAGCACGTGAAGTTTAGTTATCAATATTTCTATAACATTTTGAAGTGTTGAGGCCTTATCGCAAGCTGCAAACAAAATTTCAAACTCCGAATGCAATGCGTGCGTATCTGGTTTTGGAAGTTTTGGTGGAAGCATTTGCAATAAGGCTTCCACATCTTCAACATATAGCTTTTCAGCTTTCAAAGGAAAATTAAATACATTAAATATTGGAGATAAAGTCATCGAAATATTTTCAACAGAAGAACGAAGTTTAGAAAGCAAGGTATCCATTACTGTTCTAAACTCCTTTCTGTAAAATGTGCACATGTCAAGGTCTACTTCATTGTCATTATTGGGGTCTAATCTTTTTGGGGCTAATCTCCTTCGGTGATATTTTCGAAAATCTGCTTCTGCATCTACTCCTATGTTATTTGCCATTACCTTCGCCGCTAAAATAAGGTTATTAATATCTGAGGAGTCGTTTTTTATATTTTCTAGAAGTTCTGTCGTAATTTCCATAATATTCTTGCAGTCAATTATATTAAGATTTGGGGACTCAATAACTTCAATTAGAATTTTAATTTTGTACATTACATTTTTCATGAAAAATAGAGACACAATAAAATCAAAATTTAAAATTTTCTTTAGTAGGCCCAAACTTTTCATCTGAGTCATTTTATCGAAATTGCTGCTTTGTGATAATTCGTCTAAAACATCTAATATTTTTTCGTATGATGTATGAACAGCTTTAATACTTTCAGCACGCGCAGTCCATCTTGTTTCCGACAAATTTTTTAAATTTAGTGCATTTTCGACTTTAGAAAGCTTCTCTTTCAAGGCGTGATTTCTTTTTGTGCTAGAGGTAAAAAATACGAAAAGTTCTTCAAGATAATTAAATAATTCTTTTATAAGAAAACTTGAAGTTCATTAATTTTTTATTGAACGCCATTATATTGGCCAGACATCACTGATGCGAAATCATAAGATTGAAAGGAAAATCTGTTGGTATTGATCCCATTTCTGTTAAGACATGCTACAATATCTAAAGCAATATCATTTCCAGTTTTACCTTTTGGCTCGAGAATATCAAGTAATCTCTCACGAAGCTCACAGTTTTCATCAACAGTTCGTATAACTATGGAAAGACTTTCCGTTTGAGAATAGTCTGGTGTTGTATCCGCCAAAACTGTAAAAAAGCAGCTAGTTTCGATCTCCCTGATTATTTTCTTTTTAAGTTCTTTAGCGAGAAGATTGATAAATTCATTTTGGGATTGAGGCGATAGATAAGTCACGTGGTAGGGGTGCAGTTTTGCATCTTGGAGCCATTTATGTAAAAGGGGGTTATATCTTGATAATAAACGAATAATAATTTGATATAGCGCACTTGCTACTTAACGTCGGACGAGGGCGCATTGTTTTAGTTGGAAACGGGCCGGGTTATTTATTACGTTGGCGCTCTCAGCGATTAGCGAATGATCAAAGATAGTTACTTGTTTAAATCGAAATTAAGAAGAAAGAAAGAATGAAGATAAATGTAAATATATGAATATCGATATTCATATTTTTGTGCGTGCCGGCGACGCCCCCCTTTAGATCGTAATGGGGAGTGTGGCTCCCCCCCCGTTCGCTCCGGCCCTGCGCGAACGTAGAGCAAGTACATCTAGAGCAACTATATATAATAAATCAAAATATTACCCCTACCTCCATATAGGATCTAGATGAGGATCATTAATAAAGTTCTGCATAACTTTACCGGGAGCAGCAGACTATACTTCCGATCTCTAGTTGCACATGCGCACCTTCTCGTCGATTATGGGAATTGAGCAGGAAATGCAGTGCAGGATTGATCTGCTCCCGTTACTTGGTCCGCCATATCTGCGGTCCGTTGAAGTTCTCGGCGATCTGTCACTAAGAAGTATTTATGGAATGATGTTGGTACTATAACTTAACTAGGCCCTAGATAATAGGAAAGGCTTAGCCATGGGAAGACTGCTTGTATTTTCATAAGAGGTCTAATTTTCGACTCTTAGAAGGTTCCACTTATAGCCAGCTGATGGACATAATTTTTCTGAAGCCTGAGACGATCTGCGTTCTTTGATCGAGAACTGTGTCAACCCTTTTTTGTGAGCGCTATTTAGCCATGCGAGAACAAAGTTGTTGAGTAAATTATGCAAATTGTAATGTTACAAAATGTATCAACATCGATTCATTAATTATACCCACCAATTTATAGAGGAAGTTATTAGGATATGTCAAGGTCACTTTCGGATTAAACGCATTGTTGTTGTAGGAGGTGCGATCTAATATATTTCTATATATTTCTTTCGATACTTTTTAGGATGACCTCAATACCTTATTTAAATTATTTAGCATTGTACTACATTTATAGGTAGTTGCAGTATTTCTCGCAGGCTTTTTATAATCCCTGTAATGTTCATCTTCATAAAATTAACACAAAAATGTAAAATTTTATTTGTTGTTGATATTTAAAGAGTACTTTTGCAAATGGTATAAATCTAACAATTAATAATAATAACAATTCACTTTATTCAGGAAAATAACAAAATGCAAAAAAATTAAGTACAATATATAATTAGAAATGGCGAAGTTCTACTGTACAGCATAATGTTTATAGCTGTTATTACATTTAACCAAATAAGAAGTAGATGGATATAATGAGTGTAATCTTAAATAAAACGTACACACACACACACACAATATTTATTATAATTATAACTATAATCTAATCTATTCTGCTCTATGAAGAGTACCTATCACAATGAATACCTATTATGCTATTATGCATCAAACTAACAAATAACGTTTGTAATGTTTTGAGACTGGAAAAACAGACTGTGATTTCAGAGGCAGAGGAAGGGAGTTGTAAACTTTAGCAATGTTGAAAGAGAATGAACTTTCAAACATTGCAGATAGGTGACAAGGCAGAGTAAGAGAACCTTTAAATCTTATGTTTAGATTATGAACTTCAGTTCGGAACTTAATTTTTCTGTAGAGGTATGAGTGTGTGCCAGAATATATAATTTTACGATGTGGTGGAGAAAGCATATACTTTTCTTATTTAACCTATTGGATTCATTCAAGTTATAACTAATTGGGTCTTGCCTTCTGATACCAAAAATCAACCTAGCAACTGACGTTTGTAATGTTTCGAGACGGAAAAAACAGACTGTGATTTTAGAGGCAGAGGAAGGGAGTTGTAAACTTTAGCAATGTTGAAAGAGAATTAACTTCCAAACATTGCAGATAGGTGACAAAGCAGAGTTAGCAAACCTTTAAATCTTGTGTTTAAATTATGAACGTCAGTTCGGAACTTAATTTTTCTGTAGAGGTATGAAGGTGTGCCAGAATATATAATTTTACGATACGGTGGAGAAGGCGTCTATTTTTCTTATTTAACCTATTGGATTCATTCAAGTTATAACTAATTGGGTCTTGCCTTCTGATACCAAAAATAAATCTTAAGCAACAGTTTTGTATTTTTTGTATTCTTTGAGAAGAAGCAGCTGACAAACATGGTCCATATACGGTGTCACAATACTTAAATATAAAAAGAACTAAAGGGTCCCACAATGTTTTTTTAACTGAAGTTAACTATGTGACGTGGATTATATAACCGTTTTAATTTGGCTTTTTAATGCAGAGATATATATGCTTCTGAAATCTTAATTCGGTTCAACTGTTAAACCCAAAATGTTTATCTCATCTAGCGATATAACACTATTATTAATTTTTGCTGTCATACAGCTTGTTAATTTGATTCTGTCTCTCTGTCTACCAAGAAATATTACATCACACTTTTTGGGATTAACATTTAGAGAGTGTTCAAATGAAATTGTGTACAGCTTTTCTAGACCATTGTTTATTATTTGGCAACTGAGTAAGGTTTTGGGTCAAACGAAAAATACACTTGTTTGTCAGCTGCATACATTTGTGCGCTACAGTTATCTAGAATGGACGAAAAAATGTATGAGATCATTTTAGAACATACATTGCGGGAATGAGTATATTTCAAATTATTATTAAAGAAATTGGATACAACGCTTTCATTATTTTGTTTTAGTGTCTACTTCCCACGTGGTACCTGTCAGCAGATATGCAAATGTTTCTATTATCACCATTAATCATAATTCCCATATCATTGCTTTTAGAGCAGCCCAACGGATTCAAAATGTCCATGATAGGATTGCTAATTTTAAACATATTTTGTACTTTTCTACCCATAGCTCTCAAACTCCTAGTTCAAGATTATGACAAGTAAGTATACTTACGGGGATAGAAAATGGCCCTATGGTTCATATAAACAGAAAATCCATATTAGACTCCCTAATTTTCCGGGGAAAATTAGTACACTATTTTCAACGTATAAAATCCACCCTCAGATCAGCAGTGGTATTGTAATTTATTAATTTATTTATTTGAATACAACCACCCAACAGGTAACCAATTATAGGGTGGGAACATTACAATAGAGCATACGAAAACAGTATAATAAACTAAAAACTAATTAAGCTAATTAAACTATCAGAACATAAAACATTGCAAATATGTAAAAATATTATAATAGAATAGAGATAAGATAACTATAGGAGAAGTACAAAAAGCGAACGCTACAAATCATAAATTAAGTTGTTCAATTGAATTAATACTACAGTTAAATATATGTAGCTGATCTTGCTGTAGATTATAATTTTTATACATGAAATATGAAGGTGAAAATTTTAGTAAGTTAGTTCGAGGGGTAGGAATATAGAAAGTATCACGATTCCGACTTGTTATACGAGGTATGTGAAAATTAATTTGTTCTAAAATGAGAGGGCAATCAAACATGTTATGAATAATTTTATAAAGAAAGACTATTGAATGTATTATTCTTCTATTTTCCAAGTTAGACATGTGAAATCTATCCAGCATAATATTTTGCTAATAACCAGTTATTGGGTAGGTACCAACTTCAACAAAGCACAAATACTTAACAAGACGGTGCTGAACATTCTCAACATTATTTATGTTAATAGCATATCCTGGAAACCATATCAACGAGCAGTATTCCAATTTTGATCGTACAAATGAATAGTACAGCAACTTCATGCTGTATCCTTTACAGTTTCTTATTATAAAACCTAAACTTTTTAAAGCTGACGCAATGGTGAAAGTAATATGCTCCTTAAAACTAAGGCACTTATCAAAAATAACTCCAAGATCCTTTACTGTACCAGGTCTCTGCAATATTTGATCCTATATATGATAGTTGTAATAGACGCATTTTAGAAAAGGTGAGTACGTTACACTTGGATATGTGAAGAGGCAAGCAATTGGATAGGCACCATTCATTAACGATATTTAGGTATTATGAAGATTTTCACAGTCATTTACGTTTTCTATTACGCAATATATTTTCAAATCATTAGCATATAAGAGGCTCTCTACATTGAGATTAGCTACAATACCATTTATGAAAACAACAAACATAAGTGGGCCCAGTACTGAATCCTGGGGAACACCGGAAGTGGCCAGAACGTCAAACGACCTGTGACCGCGGTATTCCACATACTGACGCCCGTTCTTTAGATATGAAAAGAAGTAATCTAATTGCATCACTGACAACCCAAACTTACTCAATTTCTCTAACAGAATACCGTGATCCAGGCGGTCGAACGCCTTGGAGAAATCCATGTAAACGATATCAATTTGCTTGTTCGCGTCCAGTTGCTTGGAAATGTATTGCGTGATACATGCGAGGTTAGTCTCAGTGGATCTACCGGGAAGAAAGCCGTGTTGGTTATATATAATTTGGCCATGTACGTGATTAGATAATGACGCATGCAAGGTGATCTCGAAAACTTTAGCGAAATTGCAGATAATTGTAATGGGCCTATAATTTTCAGCTACCCCCCTGTTGTCTTTTTTAAAAACGGGACATAAGCGAGAATATTTGCATGCATCGGGAAATGTACATGTTTTTAGTGACAAATTAAATATTGTTGTGAGAGGACCAGCAAAGATGGCAGCGCAGTCCTTGACAATAAAAGCAGGGATGTCATCTGGCCCTTTAGTAAATCGGGTCTGATTTTCTTCAACGATTTAAGTACTTCTATCTCAGAAAAGGACGTTAATGGTAAATTTGTACTATTACTACTGGTGTCTTCGTCATGGTTAGATTTCAAGTATGCAGTTTGAAAAAAAATAGCAAAAGCGTTGACAATATCCTGGGGATTTGTGCATTGAACATCATTATAAGTAATATTATCAGGGATGGAGGAACTGCCTCCTCTTTTACCGTTAATGTAGGACCAGAATTTTTGGGGATCATTTTTTATGGTTTCTTGTATCTTCAGTAGATAATTTTCATGCAGCTGTCTCAAATCATCTTTTATCTTTTTCCATATGTCCCTAAACTCTCTATAAATATCGTCAATCTTTGTTTGTTTGTATTTTTTCCAGAGACTGCTTTATATACAAAGTAATACAAAGGTCTAACAAAGGTGCAATTGTAGTGACGACTTGGATACGTTTACGTGTAAAATGACAACAATTGGCATCTACAAGTACTTGAAATTATTTGTAGACCATGTACTACCCCCAACTATTCCAACTAGAGGGTGTCATGAAAAGGGACGTGTAGCAAAGATTGGCGAGTTTTTGACACTAATGAGAAACGACTTTAGACCCATAATAGTGATTGTATATTGTATATATATGAGTAGTGCTCACTAAAAACTTCCGCTAAGCGAGAAAAGTAATTTGTACAATAAGAGTGAATATGATAGCCATATCGCACGATAAAGAAGATTGATCTTTCGAGTTCAATATGGATAATCCACTCGAGTTGTACAGTATACTTTTTCTACGACCAACTTAAGAGAAATCTACAAAATTTTAAAAGATTTATTAAGCATTAACACACACACAATGAGAATTACTTCGGCAGCTTACGCACTAACTTGAATTTTTTTTTAAACGAATAGTTAGCTATGTATTTAATACACGAATTGTGATTGGTCGATTTCATATCCATTTTAGATAGGATATGAAATATATATGTTAATATAACTGGAATGGTCTACTTATCCATTCTACAGACTGTGCAAAAACAGCAAATATACATAGGGAAGTAGAAAAAATTGTTAAACTACCCGTAATGTAGAGAAGCTACCTTAAAACGTAAGAATGATAAATATCCAGAAAAAGCAGTACGAGTACGACGACTTCATTTCGTTATGTTTGTGTGTAAAATAACAACAATAGGTGACTACAAAATTGTTTGTACATAATGTTTTATCCCAAACTATCCCATCTAGAGGGTGGCAAGCAAGAGAGATGAGTAAGGCGATTTTTGGTAACGTTGAGGTATGAATACACCACCAAAAAATTGCTGCAGGGAGAATTGATAAACAACCCTGAAAGTGCAAAAACGAACCCCAAACCAGGAATAGAAACGCGAGTCAAAAATCCAATGAAATAGTTGCAAACATTTGTGAGCGAAATGGCATAAATTGTTATCAGTATCTTGTTTCTAAAAAAAAATTGAAAACCGGCCCTAATGTAAAATGCTGGGCATGAGAAGACAAAAACTGATTCTAAGAAAAGTGAAGTGTTCGTTAATATTTCTCATATAGAATATTCGTTGTGATTTAGATCAGAAACAATTTGTACGAATACGATAAAAGTATAGAAAACTTAAAAAATATGTCTTACACATCTTACTCATCTTTCTTCCTTGCCACCCTCTAGATGGGGTGGTTCGGGATAAAGCAGTATGCTCAAACAATTTTGAATCTATACTTTGTAGTCACCTATTGTTGCTATATTACACATGAACATAATGAAGTCGTCGTGCTCGTACTACTTTTTCTGGATATTTATCATTCTTACGTTTCCTTTGCAAGTTTTGGGGTAGTTTCTGTATCTTACGGGTAGTTTAGCAATTTTTTCGCTTAATGGAAGTTTCTAGTGTGCACTACTTATGTGTATATACAATATACGATCGCTATTATGGGTCGAAAGTCGTTTCCCATCAGTGCCAAAAAATCGCCAATCTTTGCCACACGTCTCTTTTGCTTGACACCCTCTAGTTGAGATAGTTGGGGGTAGTACATGGTCTAGAAGTAATTTCAAGTACTTGTAGATGCCTATTGTTGTAATTTTACACGTAAATATATATAAGTCGCCACTACAATGGCACCTTTATTGGATTTTTATATTACATTACCACTGCTGTTCTGAGGGTGGATTTTATGCTTTGAATATAACATACTAGTTTTCCCCGAAAGGGTGTCTAATATACATTTTCCGTTTCTATGAACAATATAGAATCGAATTTTGATGTCGACATTCGTTGCCCGGAGAGTCAAAAATCGCCTATTTTTAACATGATCCTTTTCGTGAATAAAAGACGACTTTAGGATAAAATAGGGTCAATGATAGTGTAAGTTTGAAAAGCAAAACGGACCTATAAGAGGCTCTGTTGATGGTAAACTGAATCATTTTACGTGAATAAATATTCACTGAAATTTCATCATTGCCATTTATCATGCCTGTTAGAATCCAACTGAAGGTCAGGCATGATGAATGGCAAAATTCACAACACAGATTAAGCTTCTGAGCTAGATATCACGTGGTATACTACATGACATCTATCTCAAAAACCCAATTACAATAACATAATATCCTGTAAAATTGTACATAATTAAAAATATCATTCCATGTGAAAAACTACATAAGATATACCTACTTAGCATTGTTCTAAAATGGGCTTCAATTTGTTTTTAATTTCTAGTCCCTATGACACTCATTCAAGATTTATCAATTACTTTATCGGAATGATGCTAGCTGTGTTTATGAGAATTAAGATGGACAAACCATTTCTGTATATGAAGAAGAATCAGCGTGTAAGTATAACCCGAAATAAATTACTGAAACAAACCGGATAGTTTCATATAGACAATGTATTCTAGTCCAGTAAAAAAAGCATTTTAATTTGCACAGTCTGGATACAGCAAGATTATGATTTCATCCTGTTTCCGGTATCACCGGGAGTATATTCCTAAGTTTTGGACCTCGAAAACCTTGTGCTACTTTTTTTTATAAACAATTAAATTTTTTTTACTACGTTTTTCGGGCTTAAAATGTGAATAACTCCGGTTCTATAAGTCTGATCGGGGCAAACTAAAAACCAGTCTCTTTATAATAAAATTTCCAATAAGCTGTCGTTGGTTTTAATACTCTGAAGTACGTACATAACCTACAAAACTGGAAAAACGATAAAAAAGCAGTGTTTTTTTTCATTTTAATGCCCAAGGCCGGCAACTAGGCCAATTTGCATCAAACTTTCAGAAAATATACTTTTTGATGTAATAAAAAGACCCTGAAAAGTTGGTGTCAAAATATTGAACACGTTGGCTAAAATTGGCATTTGTTATCTAAAATTTGAAATGCCCGCCAATTTATGCCAAAATGAAAATTTTTTATTTCGAAATGTAGATCACGGCGTCAGCTTTCGAATGCAATTAAAATGAATTTTTTTTAATATAATTTTGGCATATGTACACATGTACCAACGATTGCTAACGTATAAACCTGTATAATTTTTTTTATATCTTTCTATGTAAATATGAATACTTAGATTAAATTTATATTGTCTTCTAAATATAATGTTTTAAGTTTTATTTAAAAAAGGAAATAGTAAATATTATAATATAAGAAAAAGTTTTAAAGGCGAGGATTAATAATATGGTAAAAACATTTTATTTAAAACCAAACATTTTTATTCTTATAAATTTACAAAATTGTAATTAATGTATTTTATATCTCGTGCTTGGTAATGTGTACAATTCAGTTTCACTCTCTGAATTTGTTTCAAATAAAAATTTTTCACCATTTTGTTCTTCATCACGAATTTGAACACGAAGATCGGGTACATTAACTTGCAAGCGTTCGCAGTCGCTTTGGGTTTCCGATTCTGATATACCGGTACAGCTTGAATGTATGCCTGATTCATCTATATTGTCTTCTTCAACTTTTCTTCTTCACTGACTACGGTGCATTCTGTATAATTCCTGCAATTAATGCCTCCACAATATTCAAACTTGTACATTGTAGTCCGAACTTCCTGCATCGACATCTCAGATCTTTACAGCCGGCTTTAGATTCACAAGCGAGAATTTCAAGAATTTCTTGTGGCATTGGCTGTTTTCTCATTGTAATAGGCATTAAACCATTCATTGTATCGTCCCAACCAAACAATCGTGGATCTATTTCTCCAACTCCCAGCCATTTTTGTATTTGAAGATACACTCTCAATAAATGTTCATTTGTAACTTCTTCGGTCGGAGGAAGTTTTTTCAAATTACAACCGGTTTTCAATGTAAGTTTTTGGAAACAATGAAATCTTAAATCACCTAAATCCTTAGGTTTTATTAGATTACACCCATACAAAACTTTCATGATATTTTAAACACCTAATAATCTCACTTTCACTCGAAGACATTTTTAATTATTTTTGTTAATTTAAATATTCAGGTTGACTTATCCCAACCAATAACAGTTTAAGATACTATGTATTTCCTTATATGGGCATAGGAACACGTTTAGGGCGAACGAAACGAAATCAGCTAGCCCGGGGACAGAAAGGCATTCTATGATTACCTGTGAAAGAGTTAAGATTTGATTATTGCGGGCTAGCGGGTAGCGGATCGTTAGTTCCTTTATTTTACTAAATTTATTCGGTGATATTAAGACTGTATTATTTACTTATATCATTCGTGTGAACAATTAGACTTTGTTATTAAATTTTGTATTAAGTGAAATATCAGTGTCATACTTGTTAGCATGTCCAAGCGGTCTAACCCTAAACGTGCCCCCTTGGTATCTATCACACATATATTAAATTAGTTTATAGCTTCTTAAATATAAAAATGTAAACAGAAAATAATGCACGGCAACCGATCTAAGCTGTAAGGAATGGAACTGGTGGGGAATAAGAAAGAGAAAGAAAATGTAAACATTTTTCCTCATTTATAAGCAACTATTCGCTCCGCAGGTAAAATAAGTTTATACATTAGCAAACGTTGGTTGTATACAAATTTAAAAATATAAAATATTTATTATTATTATTAACAAAAAGCTAAGTTGATGATCGCATTGCGAGGGAGAAAATAACGTATTTAAAAAAAAAGTCCTCCGAATTTTAAGAAACAAGGAAGTTATTGCATTTTGCAACTGAACTTTAAGAAAAATTAAAAAAATTACTTTTTAGCTCAATTAACAATGCTTATATTCTGATGCTTGTAAATAAGTGTCTATAAAACTTATTTTTTTTTTGAATTTATCGTATGAAATGAATAGGTTTCAAAATGATACAGTCCAAATTTTAGCTCATGATATGAATTTGTTAATTAACAATTGACCAAAATGCAAAAAGTTAAATATCTCGAGTTCACGTTAACAGAAATGAACTTTCTTCTTTTTGAATTAAAGGACCCGAAATTTTCTACCAGATCCGATAAAAAACTTTAATCTGTTTTTCAAAATGGCCGAAAAAATGCAATTGTTATTATTTGAACTATAAACAAATGTAAGAAAAGTAACCCAAATTACAATAAACAAAAATTATTTTTAATTGCATTAGAAAGCTGGCGTCGAGATCTACATTTTGAAAAAAAAAATGTTCGTTTTGAACTTAATAGTATAAAATGGCCGGCACTTCAAATTTTAGATAACAAATGCAATTTTGGCCCATGGGTTCAATATTTTGAAAACAATCTTTCAGAGTCTTTTTATTACATCAATAAGTATATTTTCTGAAAGTTTGATGCAAATTGGTCTAGTTGACGGTCTTGGGCACCAAAATGAAGAAAATACTCTTTTTTTCTCGTTTTTTCAGTTTTGTAGGTTATGTGCGTACTTCAGAGAATTAAAACTAACGACGGTTTATTGGCAATTTTATTACAAAGAGACCGGTTTTTCGTTTGGCCCGATCCGACTTATAGAGCCGGAGTTATTCACATTTTAAGCTCGAAAAAAGCAGTAAAAAAAATTTAATTGTTTATAAAAAAAGTAGCACAAGGTTTTCGAGGTCCAAAACTTAGTAATATTCTCCCGGTGATACCCCAAATAGGATAAAATCATAATCTTGCTGTATCGAGACTATACCTATCTCCTCATTTTTTTGGCCTTTTTTTACTGCACTATTCTCATTTCGGTTCGTTTTATGGATTCTGGAGTAGTTGTTAATTGTTCACATATTGGAATATTAGGTCCTACTTTTAGGTCAAACCATAAATTGGCAGTTCAAAGCATGTGCTATCCGTATTAGGTGTTCCAACTGCGAACCATGTACTAAAGAATAGATTCGCCAGTAAAATAAGCAAACTTAAACATGTGCTTTCATTATTTTGTTTTAGAATCTAATATTTATTTCTTGAACAGTTCCTAAACTATCATTTTGAGTCAGAATTCGACGTAAAACTGATTGCACTAACTTCCTTTTTGAACATTCATATAGTTTCAATCGGATTCAATTAATCTGAAGCCATATTACTTCCATACAATTCATAGAACACATGTCACAGAAAGCGTAAGTCAATTCATAAATAATGCACTAGTCGTTCCAACTTAGCCCCAACCATCAAACACAATAGACGGTCATGAACCGATTCGCCAACGGTTGAAAATTACAAATTAACCTATTAAAAGATGTTTGGTTACATAGTTATTTTGTATGTTGACAAATTCTCTTTTAATGTAAAAATGGATTTGTAGATTGCTAATTTGATAATTTGGGTAGTAATTCTTCTTGGAATGTTAACAATACTGATATGCTATCGAGAAGTTGAACTTTATCATGGATATGAAAGTCAATCAGTGTTTGATTCTTTGATGAGGCCAGCTTGGTGCATATGTTTAAGCTGGATAATTTATTCTTGCTATCATGGATATGGAGGTAAGTACTATTCACTAATGGTTCCTTGTAACTTAAATATATTTTCCAAATAAAAAAATAATAATTCGAATGGCTTCGTTACAATTCAAATAAAATAGTGGCCTCTAAACGAACAAAACAAATCGATGCTTTTTGACAAAACATCGTAAGCGACAATTTTGTCAAAATTGCGTTTTTTGGTCTATACGATTCCTTGTGTTAAACTTGTGCACCTGGACATAACATCATAACTATCGTAACTCCTGATGTAATGCCGGCAAAGAATCGTAAGCGCCGTCGATTACGATTAACTGTCAGGCGCTTACGATACTTATTAGTTACCATTTTCTTGTCCACTTCGCATCAATATTGTAAGAGAATAACATCTTATTTGTATCTTAAGCGACAAAATGACTAGAGTTATGCCTGACAAATTATCCTAAGTTGCAGTCATTAATGTAAATATTTACTTATTTCAAATTTTATACTAAAATTCAATTACTATTGATAAAAAAAGTGTTTTTAATAATTTTAGTATGAGAATAACGTCAATTATAAAAAAAGTTGGTTCCTGTAAAATTCACTGTTTGTCGCTTACGTTGTTTTGTCAAAAATCCATCGAAATAGTTTCTATTGCGTGTGATCAGGCTTGGCGATGGATTATGGTAAAAATTGCAGTTTTTTTTTACTTTCAAGGTATCAGAGTTTGTTATAATTCGTTAAATTCGTTTGTGTATAATTTTTTTAGTATTGTCACATTTATATTGGTTTCTCCACTTTGAGAAATATAGCTAAATTTTAATTATTATTAGATTTGGTTACAAGGTAACCCGGATTTAAAAGAAAGTATGTAATTCGTTTAATAATAAAGTATTGTTACGTGTTTTCCACCTCTTAGGAAACACTCTGTATGAATCCGTGGGTTCTAAATAATTTTAACAAGGGGTAAACCACTAACACTTTATTTAATCATTTACTGACTATACAATATTTCTTAAATAACCTTTACACTTTGTTTACTTGAGATTTAACCTCACTTTTTCGTTACCAAACTTCACTTTTATAAACTTCTTCCCCTTCCGCCGGTAATCGCGCCTTAAATACTCTGAAATTGCCTCCAGAGTCATCTAGAATACAATCGAGAATCTTCTTTCACCGCACTCTAGAAAACTCTATCTCTTTCTACAAATTTCCAGTCACTATTAGGCATAGGCGTATCATAGGGTGGTGTAATGCATAACAGTATCCTACACCATCACCACTTTCTTCTCTGTCCAACATGAGCGCAAAATTTAAAATAAATGAAAAGAGGCTCTCTGAAAATTGCTGTACCGTTTAATCTCATCCGTCGGTCATTAAAAAGTTTAATTAACTATTCAAGTACTTCTTTTGTTCCATACGGAGGTATCCCATCAGGTTAGTACCAATTTAGTGGAATGGTTCACCGTCTGTTATATTTCCTACTGCATTTTCAGCAATTGCAAATAATTAAAGTTTCATCAAAAAAATAATTTTTTAAATCGAATAGGAAATACTGCCAAACGGATAATTGATGGCAAGTGGGAGAGGGTTATGCAGAATCTCATTTCAGTGTTTGTATTAAAATATCTGCAAGTTTCTCAGCGGAGGTATTGGTTAAAAATAGTCGACTTACATAGCCAAGCACGAGAAATAGTGAATTTATGTATTTTAATAATGAGCAGTGCAAGTCTAGATGACACTAATGCTTAGAAATGTGGATGAGAACCATCTAATAAAGAGTTCTTTAACTGATATATCAGAATATAAGACAGCTGGTATACGTATATTGTCCGTGAATTTCATTAAACGGAATTCCAAAACACGCTGGTATTACATTGATAAAATTCAACCAGAAGATATGTTATGATTCCGAATATGGTACCTATGAGACATTGACAGTTTTACTACATAACACAGGATTCTGATCTAGAACTCAAAGATATCGGAATATTTTGATTGAAAAATGCACATAAGATCTCTTTGAATTCCATTCTTAAATAAAGTTAAATATTTTCAAAGCCAAATACGCCGATTGTTTACTTGGGCGTAACATATTTCCACAGCGAGCACCCGTCCTGTTCGTAAACACAAAGATTAAAGAGTGATTATCGTGCAGGCTGACGGGAGTGAAATTTTTACCTAGACTCTTGCTTATATTTAAAATGGCATTTAGAGCCTAAAATTACGTGAAAAACTGATTTCCGACAACTATGGGATTTGGTTGAAATAAACCTTTGCCTCTAATTTGTAGAGAAATTCTGTGATCGTGGTTCATAATCTATTTTACCATAATATCGTCAAAATAGGGGACAAACATTTGGATAATAAAATATTTGTGGAGAATTTCAGCAATGTTGAGCCATTAGTTATTTGTTTTAGGAGACGTTAATAGTACTAATAATAATTATAATTGTAATACTTGGTACCTTTTTTTTTAAGAGAAGGGGAAACCTTCAAAAGGTACCCGCATGTCTGCAGGGTACTGTGGGATTTTTACCGCACTAAAATCACTTCTCTTTTTTCCAGCGAAGAGCGATGGAACTGCCGTTAGCATTACTTCATCGCGCGTCGCATTTGCCATGGGATTGCTGGCGTTACTACTTATTACCTACACAGCGATATTTACATTCTTCTTGTGTATGTTTACACCTTGAGTAGGCACTTACGCGTCGCATGCCTAGCGTATTCCATCATCCATTTAGTAGGGAATTAGGAGTAGTAAATTAGATCATAGGGGGTGAACGAGAAGATATAGTTTTGAAAAAATTAGTACCTTATCTGGAATAATCTTGCGGATCTAAATGTGAAGGGTGCCATTCTGTCTGCTATTCCAAAAATACGTTAAAAAAATCCGATATTTTTTGCACTAATGAAAATAGATTAATTTTAAGTTTCCACCTATTCTCCGGGCTTATTTCTTAACATTTACTAATAATTTTGGAACCAATCGAAAGCTTGTTCTTTCTGGATTCAAGTGTTACCAAGCTATTCTTGAAATTACTGTTAAATGCTGCAGAATTTGTTTAAACAAAGCGTCCCCGAAAAGTGTAGTGGAAGTTTCAGTATTGAGACATTTTTGAAATTATTGCATATAGATGCTTACTTCTACGACACGAAATATGCAAAAAAGTATGCAACAATTTTTAGTGAAAGCATTATCTACATTGCTTTAATGTTGTAAAAGGTACGATTATTTTAGCAAGGCACTGCATTCTTGTTCGTTGTTTGTAATTGTAATAGAACATACATATCTCGATTGCGCTCAATTTGATGGCCTACATCTAGCGTCCGAAGCGGCGTAAGGTATTCATGCCTTACATCATCGAACTGGAAATTTAAATTGCAATCGATCTAGTCCAGAAAAGGGCATGTCATTTTTGTCTAGAAAAAGTTACAGTGCTAAATGTGAAAAGGTGTCAAAATCGCGTAAAAAACTTTAATGGGAAATTTTTGGGTAAAAGTCAAAGTGTCAGCAAAAATCTGAAAAATTCAGAGAGACGTAGGAAGGGGAGATAAATCGACAGCAGTTTTGTATTTGTTTCCGATCACGAGTGAAAGATGAAATCCAAAGGCCATATGTCTTTGGATTTTCACCTTTCGGCCAATTTGAGAGCTCACTGCTAGGAAATGGAAGCAGTTACGATGCTTACGTTGCACCATTCGGTTTCTCTCGCCTTCATACGTCTCTTTGGGTTTTTGCGAGCTTCAGCTTGGGCGATAGAGCCCTAGAATTGAGGAAGGTATTCATGTCTGTCATCGCCGGATTGGAAATTTCATTTCCTATCGATCTAGCCCCAAGAAACGGAGTCAGTCCATCGTTATAAAAAATGTTTACAACATACAGAAGACAAAAAGCTACAAGCATTACTCAATTATATATATTTTGTCAAAATATTATATGGTATGGATCATCCAGAGCACGCGCAACGTGCTGACGTGCACATTGCACACTTAAAACTGTAGCGAAAACAACGGAACGCTGTAAAAAAGCAATCATATTTTTTATATCGATAAAGCAGATTCTTCATTCCTTAATAATTGCTCCATTATTTTCTGCATATTTCGTATCACAGAAGTATATATATCTAACTACAATAGTTTCAAAAATCATTCGATGCTGAAATTTACAGTGCACTTTTCTGACATGCATTGTTTAAACAATTTCTGTAGCATTTGTTAACAACAATTTCAAGAATAATTCAGTATCGTTTGAATCTAGTATGAACAAGCTTTCAGTTTGTTCCAAAACCATTAATAAACATTAAAAAATAAGCCCATAAATGCGATGTAAAGACAAAATTAATAAATTTTCTGTATTCAAAAAAATCTCGTTTTTTTGTTTTATGCCTTTTTGCAATCGCGAAGAAAATGGCGCCCTCTATATTTAGATGTGCAAGGTCATTCCAGAAAACTGCATCTTCGAGTGGTGAGTGTGACATTTTAGGAGCGTGTTTCGTGAGGCTATGTTCCCGACTAATTTCTTTTGCAATATTTCTTTGGATGTTGTTCATTTTAAAAAATGGCGGAGGATCCGGGGTTTCTTTAAATATTTCATTTTTTTATTTTTCTTTCCTGTTTAACCTTCTGCATTGTGGTCGCGCTGATATTCGCCAGGTGCATGAACCCTAATACCAGGCATGAACTACAAGAATTGTGAACACTTCCAAGCTTCGTATTTAGTATTTACCATTGATATAAATTGAGTGTGAAAAGATATCAAGATTTTTAGGTATTTTATAATTGTAGTAACTCATATTAACCGAAAGTGGACATTGTTATTCAATATATTCAAGTATTTCAGTCAAAACAATTTAAGTCTGCCAAAGATTTAAACGAGGTTAATCATGTCTGCCACGTAAAGAGTACAGTCGAAATGAACTCATTTATAAGATTTGATTTTGAAGTGTTCTAATTCGAAAAACATCAGTCACATTAAGCCCTTATGAGGTAAAATTACATACACGTATATAAGTATAATTGCATTAATGAATAACATTTTTTTTATGAATGAAAATCTGGGGTTATGTTCTAATTTGTATCACAATTTCGGAAAGCTGTAAAATATCAAATTACTTCCTTTCATGTTTCTATTACTGCAATCCACAATGCAACAAGTTGAAACTCAAACTTTTTTTATTAAGTACCCATATGCTCCAATGTACAAAGACTTGACGATGTTTCCTCAAACTGCCGCTACGAACGTTCGTATAGTTTTGGTTTACTCCACCCTTCACATGCACCCGACGAATAACTTCTTATCTATCCCTCCTTATAATGGTTAAAGTGGTTAAACTCTCTGATACTCCGTACATTTTCTACTAACAAGGAATTGGTGACATTCTAAGCAAGATCTGATATTTATTGAACAATTGACCATCCTTCCGTTAATGGGAGGAAGAAATCAAACTTATTGGGAGAACATTCTTACCAGAAGCTATTGACAATAACCTACCCTATTTTATTTTTCCTATCTTCAAAGATGAACAACGCTGTTAACCAACACATTCACACTAAAAGGTGTACACAGTAATTCTTGTTTCATGAATTTTTTATTACTAAACCCTCCTTAACTTCAAGTGATTTTCAGGTATCGTAAACCGGATATTAACTGGACCAATAATGCAAGTCGTGGGAAGATTGACTTATTGTATATATTTGTTACATATATTGGTTTTGACACATCACATGTTTATTCATCGAAACAAAATATATTTCTCTGACTACAGTGTTGTAAGTATATCTTGGTGCTTGGAACTAGATTTAATAGATATAGCCTGTTTGTGTCCAATTATCTATACGTATCAATGAACTTTCTTACGTTACGTATTTTAATTTTAAGTTTACCTAGTTAACACGCGAAATGAGTAGAGTTAAATAGGGAGATAAATTGGAAATCGGCTGTATAGGCATGAAGCGACTCCCTTCACATTAAACTAATAAAATCTTTGTGACATGTATACAGGGTGCCTGAGCCTTGTGTTGTCCAAATATTCTAGCTTCCTTATAGAAGATACCAAAAATTTGCAGAAACTGGATGGTAGAGGACAAAGAGATGTATAATATGAAAATTTCCGTTTAAGTAAATAAGGTATAACGGGTTGAACACTTATCGGTGGTAGATCGTGTATGGCAGAAAATAAATAAATAAGTAATAACCAGAACCAATTATGGAATTTGAGAAACCCGTACAACGGCACGCCCTTCAATCTACTTCTCATTCTTCCTATACTTATATAAAGGAAAGTTCAAATGAAAACTATAGATAATAAAACAAACATTCTTTATTATTGCCATTTACTCTAAACCTGGTACTCTAGAATTTTATGCGTTTTGCAAAAATCAACATTTTGGAAAAATATATTGTAAGTTATCGTTTTCTATATCTTTGATTAAAACTAATTATAAGTAAACAGAATTCAGCTAAGGTGGGAGGTAGAAAGGTAATGTCTCAAAAAATTTAAATAAAACGAAAACATGTTTTTTTTTAAATAGAAACAAATGAAGACATATTACCAGAAAATAGTATTAATTATTCAAACTTTTACAAAAGACTTATCACAGCTAAGTTTAAAACATATAATAATGATATTATAACAATAATAAGGTTTTCTCACCTTTGGTGCCGTTACAAAATATGGATAAGGTAGGTCATAAATGATACATATAACTAACAAATAATTGAGTAAAAAAACAGACAAAAATGTATAAACAGTAGGTACATTAACATATGAACGAATTGCATTTAAATATAAACCCTTACACACATTTGTATATTATGTACATTAAACGTACGGCATAAAACACATAAAAAAATAAAAAACTGTCAAATGTGAAGCATATTTACAATAATTTTACATAAAATATGATTTAAAATACAGACTAAATTAAATAATACATACATAACAAATTGACCAAAATTACTGATTAAAATGCTCACGAGCATACTCGGTAAACTCCATTAGGCTATACAAAGAGTTCTGAGCCAACATATATTTAAGGCTAGATTTAAATTTGACTTTTGGCAATATTTTTATTTCCGTGGGTAACATATTATAATAGGTTGATCCTGCAAGATATGGAGACTTTTTGAAAATGACTATGATAAAACCTATTAATGTATATATTATTGTTGTGGCGAGTAGGATAACGATGTACATCACTGCTTTTTGTAAACATTGATATATTCCCATGCATAAAAACCATAAGATTTAAGAGATATATTGCAACCAAGGTTAGGATATTATACTTTTTGAAAATATGTCTACATGAAGCATGCGGTGCTACACTAAATATTAATCTTAATCTTAATCTTAATCTTAATCTTTATTATGTCCTTTTTATAACTGTTTATAAGAAAGAAAATATACCCAGTATGAACAGTACAACTGTTATCATAATGTTGTTTTTAATTTAAATTATCTTGCTCAATGAAACCCAAAGATAATCAAAACAAAAGCACTTACCGATATAGCGGTAACGCAAAACTTTAGAACATCCACAGAGACGTGTTTCGACATCTATGTCTCTTCGGTGCGGCTTTTTCTAAAGTTCACAATCAACTGAAATATGTAAGCAAATACTCGTGTTATAACTATCAATGGATTACCAAAACAGGATATTAAAAATTAAAATTAGATTATAGGAAACTCCCCGTAAAGGGATAATAATCAATATAGTTATATGCAAATGCAACTTCCTGGAACTGTAAAAGCTCTATAACAATAGAAACAAATGAAAATATATTACCAGAAAATACTAGTAATTATTCAAACTTTTACAAAATACTTATCACAGATAAGTTTAAAATATAACTTATAACAATTATAAGAAAGAGAATATGTCCATTAGGAACAGTGCAACTGTTATCATAATATTATTTTTAATTTAAATTATCTTGTTCAATGAAACCCAAAGTTAATCAAAACAAAAGCACTTACCGATATAGCAGTAACACTAAATTTTAGAACATCCACAGGCACGTGTTTCGACATCTAAGTCTCTTCGGTGCAGCTTTTTCTAAAGTTCACAATCAACTGAAATATGTAAGCAAATACTCGTGTTATAACTATCAATGGATTATCAATACAGGATATTAAAAATTAAAATTAAATTATAGGAAATTTCATTGAGCAGGATAATTTAAATTAAAAATAACATTATGATAACAGTTGTACTGTTCATAATGAGCATATTTTCTTTCTTATAATTGTTATAAGAAGGATATATGTTTTAAACTTATCTGTGATAAGTATTTTGTAAAAGTTTGAATAATTACTAGTATTTTCTAGTAATATATTTTCATTTGTTTCTATTGTTATAGAACTTTTACAGTTCCAAAAAGTTGCATTTGCATATAATTATATTGATAATTATCCATTACTATGATTTTTTTTTCAAAGTCAAAAATGGACAAATTTGATTAGCGATTCTTTTTTTTAGAAAATCTAACTATAGCACTGTATTCAGAAACATCTCAAATGGGTAAATCCATAATTTCGTGAAAAAATATTAAATAATGACAGATTTATGACAAAAGTAATGTAGGTAATATGTTATAATAACTTTTACATGACTTTTTCTAAAAATCGAATTAGCCCATGAAATATAAACAATAGAAAGATAAATTAAGTGGATAGTTTTAATAAATATTGTCTTTTTATTGAGTAATGACAGATAATAATAGGGTGCCATGGAAAACAAATTTTAAAGCCAGACGTCAAATATTTATTCAGCGATGAGGCAACTTATATAACAAATGGGGTGGTATCGTCACAAACTTGTAGGTTTTGGGTTGCAGAAAACACAGAGTGGGTCACTAATTGTAAAAGACAATATTCCCAAAAAGTTAATGTATGGTGTGTGCTACTCAATGAAACAATCGTTGATCCTTTCTTTTTTGTAGGTAATATGAATAGCGTGCAGTTTTTACAGTTCCTAAGAAACGAATTTTGAAATATGCTACATGAACTTTCAATACAAAAAGAGTAAATCTACAATTTCAGTTAGATGACAGCCCTGCCCATAATGCCAGAGTGGTTACCAGATGGCTTAATGGTAACATTCCTAATCGATGGATAGGTCGAGATAGCCCGTTAATTGGATGGCCACCCCGATCCCCGGACTTAACACCGCTGGACATCTCTTTATGGGATTTAATAAAATCTAAAGTTTGCAGGTCACGCCCGAGTAATGGAGAAGATTTGTGTACAAGAATAAGACAATCTTGTGCAGAAGTTACCCTACAACAATTACTGAATGTCTTAAATAATATTAAAAAATGATTCGACAAGTGCATATAACTAAACGGCGTCCTTGTATAGGCTACAGAAATTTAAGATGAATTGTATTATCGTGTTTTAGTTTTAGTGTAATATTGTATTGTGTTATTTTGTTTATTAAATACCTAATTATTATAAGTCGAATATGATTAAGTTTGTTTAAAAGGCAATATTTATTAAAACTATCCATTTACTTTACCTTTCTATTGTCTAGTTTTCATGGGCTACTTCGATTTTTAGAAAAAATCATGTAAAAGTTCTTATAAAATGTTACCTACATTAATTTTGTCATAAATTTGTTATTATTTAATATTTTTTCACGAAATTTTGGAATTACCCATTTGAGATGTTTCTGAATCCAGTGGTATAGTTAGATTTTAGGCAATATTTATTAAAACTATCCACTTACTTTATCTTTCTATTGTCTATTTTTCATGGGCTACTTCGATTTTTAGAAAAAATCATGTAAAAGTTATTATAAAATGATATCTACATTAATTTTGTCATAAATCTGTTATTAGGGTATTTAATATTTTTTCACGAAATTTTGGATTTAACCATTTGAGATGTTTCTGAATCCAGTGGTATAGTTAGATTTTATTAAAAAAATTGCAAATTAAATTTGTCCATTTTTGACATTGAAAAAAATCATAGTAGGTCTTGAAAATTGAAATTTATCTCTAAATTTTTGTCATAAAGTAGAACTTTCGATGGCCTATCTTTAAGAAAAAACCGTTAGAATCAGACAATAGACACATTTTTTAAAGGGTGTTTCCATTCAAAACGGGTCACACTACATATCAACTTTCAGGTGTTTCAACTGGAATTTGCTTAATATAGAAGTTGTATTTTATATATTGTTTTTTACATTTCACTCCTGGGTTGTTTGCATCTAATTTATAAGACGTAAATCTTCAAATGATAGTGTTGTCCTTAGATGCCTTAATTTGTTAACAATTGTTGCTATTTTTTTTTTTTTTTTAGTTTTATACCTGGTGCGGTCATTTTAATTTGTCAGTATTACTAGCGATATTTTGGACACTGGCTTTTGAATCACCTCTAATAATAATTGAAAAACATTTACTAGGAGGAGGCAATATAAGAAGTAAGTTAGGTAGGTCTGCACTCAGAAATAAAAATATACTTCTTTTAAAATTTTTTTAGGTAAACAAGCACAATACATAAACGAGGAGGAAAAGAAGAGAGAAAATGTGTTTTAAACTGTTAATACTCTAGTAAATTTTAATTTTACCTAAGATTGTACAATAACTGTGTACATGTGCATATAGTACGAATGAATTAATAAAACTTACGTTTCGACTGGCTAGATTGTAAAGACGATTGTCATACATGTGATATATTATACAAATTTTATATTAGATAATTTAAAATCAATCTATAGTAGTTTTATTCATAACAGATTTATGTCCTTCTACTGTCTTCTTCACTATACTATTTTTACAACCATTTACCAACCGTCTTCTTCCCTCAGTCTTCCCCACTTTTCCACTACTATTTTATTCTTTCAAACCATCTTCCCCCATTCTTACTATCTTCTTTATTAGGTATAATATAATAATACTATTAATAAAGCACGGAAGAGCTGTCGGGCAACGGGTAAACCGTAAATAGAAATCTAGGGGAAGTTGGCACACGACAACAAATGGATAACCATAAAATTATAATATTTGCAAAAGAAAACAGAGTGAAACAATAGAAAGACATTTTGCGTGCTTGAGGAAAAAGGAAAGCGGAATTCTTCAAAACAGTATTTTTTTACTCTAGTTTAGTTATTATTTCCAAAGACTAAAGTCTCACTTTTGCTCCCAAAGAATGTAAGCTCTCCTTCAGGGGATAAGACAGACATTTTGCTCTACCAAAATAATAATTGATTATCTACAATTGACACTATTAGAGTGTGTGCAAAGATAGTTTGTCCATGTACCACAACGTCAAAGTTCTTTTGAATCCCTCGTGGCATTAATTCTTTACAACCTGGATTAAAAATAGGTACATTTGGTCCCTTGATATAATAATAATTACTTTTATAGTAAATGATATTTTATTGTTAGATAAGCTCATGATCTATTAGCAATATTACTAACAAAAAGTTATTGAAGATATATAAACAAGAAATGTAGGACTTCAGAAAAGAAGATTAAAAAGTACAGTAATTGGCTTTATGTAAAGAAGTTCTAGAATTGCGCACTAAGGATGCTCTAATATAAAGAATAAAACTTATCATATCAATTTTATTTTATTATTAAAATATTTCAATAATAAAAAAAAGGTCTTAACGGGTACTTTGTTTTTACGTACAAGCTGAGGAAGAAGCCCTGCATAAATATCCATTGTATTGTAGCATGTACTTAAGAGATTAAGTCCTATCAATCATAAATTAAGCATGTGATCAGTAATAGTTTTTATGATAATGTAACAAGTCAATTGATAAGTATAACATTATTTTTCAAACGCTAAAGAAACGAAGAAATAAGTCCGAACCTGCAATTTTAATGATTTGCAACAGTGGTGGTACTTCGAACAGCTACTACCTCGCCCTCTATTAGTAAACAGTTCAATTAAATTGGCAAAATTTAACACATTTTTCTAATGTATTACTCTCTTATAGGAGCATATATTATGCCGATTTGCTACTTTTTTCACATTTAATATAGTTATAGTTACGTATCATATGTTATTTAAATATTTGAGCCCATCAAAGAATATAAAAAATTAATGATGAATTACGGACGATTGAGTGGTACATTGCGCGTATAATAATTCAAAGTAGAAACCTGTGGAAACTTATTTTACTTAGTATTCAAATATAAAATATGATACGCAATAGATTTAAGTTAACTATCCCAGATAGCACAAGATATTCTAAGAATAATCTGAAAATCTTCCCAAAAAATATTATTCGATTAATTATAAAAAATATCTTCAAATTATACTCTGAATAACCAAATAATTTATTATTATTTTTAGAATATCTTCTAATAAATAACATTAGAATAATTGAAATACGTAAGTATGGAATATATTTTGAAAATATTTTATGAATAATTGCAAAATTTATCTTTGGATTATTATTTTAAAAATACTTCATAAAATAATATGATAAAAATATTTTGATAAGAGAAGTATAGAATATGTTTGAAATATATTTTATAAAAAATTTAATAGGTTAAGTTTTGACTATTAATTTTGAAAATAATGTAGGTATATAGAAAGTATGGTAAAATGTTTATGTCGTCTTATATCCATTATTTTACTTTCGATGACTTATGTAACAAGTAGGTATTATAAGTATATACCTAATATACGTTTTTATATGTACGTTTTTTAAATAAGGCATTTAATAAGGCTGTTTCATAAATTTTCCGATGTACCTACCCATACAGCAGGTTTAATTTATTATATTCATGAGTGTTCCGCATAAATTCGAATTTTTTGTTATTATCTGAATTATTACAGGAAAGTATTATTCAAATAAAAGTAAAAAAATAAAATATCACTTTTTGTAGTTACACCAACACAAGGGAACTTTTTATTTAAATATACCGCGAAATGTTGCTCAGGCCACTCAGGCGTGTAAATCGTAGGTTTATATGGCGTGATTGGCGTGCTTCGTGCTTGACAATACAATTTGGGGTTTGCTTGTTTTATTTCATTGTTCGTTATGTTTGCGATTATGTGCAATCAAAAAAACAATTGAAGAAGGTAAGTAAATCGATAAATTTTTTGTCTATTTAAATATATATGTATCTTGGATATAGACAAATCATTTTTGTCACGCGATCAACATCAATTAACCTAACCTAACTTTATAAAGCTGTTTTAGCTGGTTTTAAAATGAATATTTGTTTCCGTTATTAGGAAGAAAATAGGTATTAAACTTCACTTCTTTACACAACAATCCTTTTTTTAAATATGTGTCTGTTAAAGTAGTATTATATGGTAGGCAGTATTATATGCAACTGAAAATAAGCAGTACGCTTCCGATTGATCTTTGGCTAAACCTATTACTAGGTCAGTGTCACTTTTAATGTTTACATATTTTAGGTACGTAATTTATTCTCTGCTTACGCATTATTATTTTAAAAAACCAACAAATACAAGGAATGCCCACTAATCAGTTTGGACGTTATCTATCCCGTGCTGGAATCCTAAATTCAGATGCGTATATTGTTCTGTTTTTAAAAATTTGCTCGTGGTTTATAAAGTACCATTAGCACATGTCTATAAATGAAAGTTATAGTAAAGTAATAAACAATTCTGTTTTTTTATTAACAGGTGAACAATCTGGCGAGATTGGGTGGTGGAACGTATTGAAGGTGGAGAAGATTTTTGACAAAACTTATCTCAGACGATGTTTTAATATTATTTACTTTACATGGGCATAGAGACTGGAGAAAACCGTTGGAGATTATATTTTATGCAATGTGATAATTGGTAAGGCTACGGTTTTATATGCACATATTTTTTTCTGTTCTTTTTAGTTTGAATGTGTGTGAGGCATTATGAAACAAAAGTTGACTTATCCAATTTCTCCATACTACACTGCTTAATTGTCTAATGCTATAAAATGTATGGGTATATGTTCAATTTCAGATGCAGTTTAAAAAAATAATATTGAGGTCACTTCAATACAAATTGAAGTTTATGGCTAACTAAAGAAAAGAAAGAAAAACCAGAACCGCTAGTAAGTACCTTTGCATTCTTCAAATCAGCTAGCACAGACCTACATGGACTGAAGTGTATATTTATTATATCGTTCTTCTTCTAACGACTGAATTTACTATTTAAGTTTTGTTCCGTTATTGGAATTTTAAAAAATGTTACGAGAGTAAATATTTAACAAATAAATCTTTAACCCAATTATTTTAGGAGTGTCTTATTTTTCTTTTATGTAATCTATATATTCCTTATCTAAAATATTTATAAACTGCCCGAAATGTAACTAATGTATTTTTTAAAGAATAAGTTAAAAATGTCCTTATTTGAACATTCTGTATAACAAATTATTCCAAAATGAAAATATTTGTAGTTACTCTTGTAGGTCATTTCCTAGAAAGAAACATGCGATAGGGAAATCTTTATTATTTTTGGCCATAACCTTTTTTTCTTAGCACGTGTATTTTAAAAACTATTAGACTACCCAAGTTGAACCATAACAAGAGTATTACTATGAATTTTCACTGAATAATTTCAGTTTGCAAAATAGTTAGATTTAGATTTAAAGATTAGGTATGCTAATCTTCCTATTTCGTAGTTTTTAATCTAGCAATTTTGGAAACGAATGGAATTATTGAGTGGAAACTCTAGTAATAGTCTTGTTATGGTTTTACTTAGGTAGTCTTATAGTTTTTTTTAAATGTACGTGCTAAGGAAAAAAGTAATGGTCAAAAATATTACACATTCTGCATTAATATAAAGATAACCTGAAAATATGATCCAAGATTAAACATAAAAATATCCTAAGAATAATTTAATATTATGCACATATAGTTTGGCGTTAGCATATAGATAACTTGAAAATATAATCTATGATTAACCATTAAAATATATTCTCAAACTATTCTAGATTCTCCAGAGAATACTGTGCGAATTATTCCGAAATTATTCTAAAGAGACATACAGTTGTACCGTTTGTTACTTCTAGGAATATCCTTAAAAGATAATAATTATTTTCGTGTTATTCTAAGAATAATAAAATATTCTGTAGGAATATCTTGGGAATAACATAAGTTTATGTTTTTGCTATCTGGGTAGTTCTAATAATTAAATCAAATCTGAATTCTGTTGCATTATGTTGAGAATTTTGGAAGATTGACGACACAGCCTTAATTGCAACCATCAGGAGCGTATGATTAATCGATTAATCGTAACAAATTAATCGATTTTTCAATCATTCGATTAGTTGTTATCAGCCCTAACCGCTATCGGTAATCAGTCTTAATCGTGTCCATGTCATGTTTAGTATACTACTGTGATACATGATATTTTACTTGAGAGGATTCAAGAGAATATGGTAACATATTTCTTGCGAAATTAAACTATTGGTGCGATGGGCTGTATATGGAATGCATACCAAATGTCTCTAGACCCACATTTCAAAAGCATCTGTAACACTCTAACACATGTGTGAGTGACGGAAAGAAAGAGAAAACTAAAGCGTTAGTAAGTCTGATTCTTGTTCGCCTCTTATAATTAATGTCATACCAAATTTTGTTCAACTGGCAAGTTGCTGAACTTGTCATCTGTACTCTTCGTCGAATCCTAGATACTCGGTCTCCTGCGCGTAAGACCAAAATTAGCGCCCCATAAGCGTTCAGTAAAGATGATGCATGTTCAAATATTAAAAAAAATATTTATTATAAGCCTATTTAATATAGACAACTAGAACAAGAGCACCATAATAGATCTACAGGGGCCCGGTGGTCAAGATCAATTAGCCAGCTCCTTCTGTCTAAATGTAAATCTAATCTACCTAATAAACTGTCAAATCGAAAAATGGTATAAGATGAAAAACTATATCAAAGAAGTGCTTTACAAATTTCTCACCAGGGTCTCACCATCACCGCTGACCTGAATAAAAGTTGTCGTCTAATAAAAAAATACTTCAAATATTAAACGACGCCCAGTGTCGATTTTGTGTATTTGATCTATTTTGATACCTAAATTCATATTCTTGCGTTTTGGTAAAATTTGTGAATTTGATCAGTTTTGATACTTAGATTCATGCTCTCTATTTTGTGGAATATTAGTGTATAGCCTATTACAATTACTCCGAGTTGTGTAACTTTTCAATTTTTTTGTCCGCAGTTTAATAAAAGTTTGAAAATTTCTAAAACTTTTTTTTATTTCTATACCCTGCACATTTTGCAAATTTAGTAAATATCATGCCGGGCTTGAAAGATAGCCAAGTTCATTTTCTTCTTAACGAACCTTGCTAAATTGCAACTCCTGTAAATTATTGTATGACATCTGCCCCAAATGTTATTAAAATTCCGTGACCAATTATTTCCGCATACTAAAGTGCAAATACAGTCAAGAAGTTTACCTTTAAAGAGACTTGGAGGAAAATCTGGATGTGGAAGTAGTGATTCCTTAGGCAGCGTTTTTTTTTTCTTATCTTGTTCGTGTATTTAAAATAGTATACTATCAAATTATATAAAATTAGATTTTAAATATGTATAACACAAAACGTCATGGACACACAGTTAATTGTTTAGTGGCCTATCTTATCAATAGATATAACTTAATGTTTCTATTTACAATACAAATGAGATTTGTAGTGATGTGTAAATAGAACCTAACAAAATATCTCATATGGAAAGAGTAGTATTAATCCAGTTATGATATAAGTGCGGCTTATACGCAACCTAGGATCAGAGATAATTTATGAGTTGTTTGAAACTTGGCAGTCATTAATCAACACTTGTATTAAAAACATCAACGCAACGGTGCTATTTTATTAATAATTATCCAATAAGCCTTTGGGGGAGATACCGCTGAACTTTAACCATGGTGTCTTGAGGAGAGTAGGTGTGCCGAAAATAAAAATTGACTAACGATTTTCATTTTAACAAAATAGTCATAAAAGGAGAAGTAGCATAACGAGCATCATTTAAACGCCGATTTGGAAGACGACACAATATTCATTTTTGTTATAAAAAATTTCTGCCTCGTCCTCCGAATTTGACCCCTCTTGATTACTTACTATCTATGGGGCTATTTAAAATAAAAGCCGTATGTTAATCGATTAGATAACATTAAAGGTTTAAAAAAATTGGATAACCTAATAAGTTCACAAAATAAGCCCTGAGGTCATACAACATGTAATCCTGGAATTCCAAGATCGCCTTACATATTGTCAAGAGTTGAGGGTCATTTTGAACATTTAATTTAATTAGAGAATGAATTGGAGAAACATTCAAATGCACTGGAAATGCATTGTTAATATATTTTTGACTCTGCGCTTAACTTTATGTAAAGAGTTGAGGTGGGTAAAGTTTCTTTTTTAAGCTTTAAAAGCAACAATAGGCCACTCTCAGCTTTCCTTCAAAACTAATAATTTAACAAAAAATACCTCAACTGAATTTACAAGACATTAACGATATTGTATATATTCAAAATTAATATTCTCAATACTTATTGCATCAAATTTAAAGAACTTTATACTGCTGAATAGAGAATCAAAATCCCTTTCGAAAGATGTAACACACAACTCTATTTCTAATTTAAAATTTTCGAGGGGGTAATCATAATTGAGAGGGAATAAAAGCGGGAGGCAGTGATGCAAAATTTCAAATTTCATTTTGAAAGTTTCAATTTCAATTTGAAATTTCTGAAAGTTTCAACGTACCCTCATAAATTTCTGAAATATCTGAATTTTATGAAAGTTTCAGATTAATCTGAAAATTACCACATTTTTGATACTTTCGTGAAAGTTTCAGCTGCAAAATCTGTATTTCTGTTACATCAAACAAAATTTGAATTTCGCGCGCCTTTTTAACTTGTTTTCAACCAATGAGAATTAAAGTCTGGTTTAAAACATTTATTTTAGAGGTTAGGTTAGCTATTCAAGCATAGGAATCTACTGCTTTTCATTTCTTTCGTTCATTTCTAGGTTCCCAAGTTCTATTATTTTTGCATTTAAAAAGAAAAACTTATTTTGAATGAAAAAATATATCAATGATATAATTTCTAACTGAGGTCATTGATTAATGACGTAATGGTAATGTATTGTATTAGAGTTTGGATTTCAATCTGAATCTACAAGGGACAAGGACCCTATTCTTGAATCAGGGAGTGGAAGATCTAAATGTTTTATCTCTTTTTTGAAAAATGTATTACTATTTTTTTCAATGGTCTTCTTTAGCTCGAAATGTTGTACGTACGTATGTATGTATGCATGTATGTTCCCTATATCCAATCATGCTGAAATTTTGCACATAACTTTGATTCTGAAGACAATACAATACAGTATATCAATATTATGGTAGATCCAATATGGCGGCCACCACAAAATGGCGGAATACATTTTTCTTGATAACCCCCTTGACACAGATATCGAATGAAAGGGTATATAAAGTCGTACAATAAGCTGTGTGACATTATAAATCAAATATGGTGGCCGGCACAATAAGGCGGATCACTTATTTTTTTACAACCCCCATCGACATAGGTATTAAATGAAAGGGTATGACAAATGAGAAGTAAAATACAATAAGCTGAGTGACGTTATGCTAGATCCAATATAGCGGCCGATATAAAATGGCAAATTACCTATTTCTTGACAACCTCCTCGACATGGGTATCAAATGGAAGGATATATAAAGTAGAATACAATAAGCTGTGTGACGCCATTCTAAATCCAATATGGCGGCCTGTACAAAATGGCGGATCACCTATTTTTTTACAACCCCCTCGTATCAAATGAAAGGGTATGACAAGTAGAATACGATAAGCTGTGTGACGTTATTTTAAATCCAATATGGCGGCCGACACAAAATGGCGGATTACCTATTTCTTTACAACCCCCTTGATATGAGTATCAAATGAAAAAGTTTGACAAGAGTAGTTGAATTCATGGCGTTTGAATTGAAGAAAATGAGGCAGACAGGAAACTAAAACGTGAAAAATTAATAAATTTTAAAACAATTCTTAAAAAAATGGTTTAAAACTGAATTGCACTAAAAAGTAGAAAATTAATTCAGTGATTAAACTACAAAATGATTAAAAAGAAAACCATTGGGCGTTCATAAAGTATTGCTGTTGCTGCTACATTACAACATACTATTCATAACGTTTTATCACAATGCTGATTGTTGATAAAGGTAATATATTATATTTTATGAGCATCCAATGGTTTTCTCTTTCATGATCATTTTGTAATTTAATCACTGTGTAAAAATTATTTTCTACTTTTTGGTGCAATTCAGTTTTAAAAGAAAACCATTGCTTAATTTTTTTTTATTTATTTATTTTTTACTTTTCACGAACATATTTGTAAGTTCTGACCTTATTAAGGAGAAAAAATTCTTTATATTAGAGAAAAACATTGAAAAATAAAAATGTAAGACTAGTCTCAAAAGTGGGATTTATTAGTCATTATCTCTCGGAAGTTTAAAAAATTGCGAATATTATACAGAACTTAAGTTTCATCATTTAAAATATTTCAATGAAATTTCACCAAAGTTTCATGATACTTAACGTTTAATTTTATATTTCAGAAATTTCATAAATTTCAGATGAATTTCGAAACTTACACAAAAATGTCACTGAAATTTTCGCAAATTTTAAGTTTCATGAAATTTTGCATCTCTGACGGGAGGTACTGTATTCTTGCTAAAAACGAGAATTTTAAATTAAATTTCGACCTCTTTCAGGATATTTTCTGAAATTTCTTCATTACGTTTGAATAAATAAAAAATGTATTCAATACAGTATTTGTAGAATAATCATGAAAAATCATTTTCTACGACACTTTAAAAGATATACTCTGTTCCGCGTCATACCTTGTTAAATTTATCACTTCCATCAAGTAAATATTTCACATCATGATAATAATTATTTAAAATTGCTGAGATGAAATGTTTCTCTCCAATGTTGCTCAAGTTTTGACTTAATTACACAGGTACACCAAAATAAATATTTTCTAATCTTTTGACCAGACCGCTCTACCCTTACGTAATTTAAGCCACTGAATCCAAATCTGGCATCAGAATTGTGCCTACACCCAATTTTTTTATGGTTCAAAGATAATCCAAAAATGGGTCAAAAGGGAAAGTTTCTGAAAATTTGTCAAAGTACAGAAAAGAAAATTGTCCAGCAACCGGATAACGGTTAGTAAGCTACTTTCTACACTCAATACCTATATTATAGTAAAACGACCCCCTACAAGTTATAAAACCCCCTTAATTGATAAAATCCTGTATATTACGTTAAAGAATTTGAAACAATTTGTTTTGATGGATTTTTTTGGACTTTCAATTTGAGCAGAATTTCCCTAGGGTGCTGTAAAACTACCCCCAAAAGAAATAAGTCATATGGAAATAAGTAAAAATAAAGTCCTTCGATTCTCAGCACATTCTATATATTACTTAAGTAAATTTTAAGACACTTAATTACAAAAAGATATGAAGAATAAACCACTCTTAAGGAGGGACATAACCACCCACAATTAAAGAAAATACATCCATTTCGTTCTAAAGAGTAAAGCAAAATTTTTGTTAATTTTCTTGAATATTGATCCATCCAAACTAATACTACCACCAATACACATAAAACTCGGTCTTGTTAAACAATGTGTAAAGGCACTAAACAAAGAGGAAACGTGCTTCAGGTATATAGAACAAATGTTTCTACAAATCTCTGATGCGAAATTAAGTATTTGACGGAGCGCGAATTCGTAAAATGCTTAGAGGTCCTAATTTTGTTAGCACTATGAATAGAACCGAGAGAGACGCCTGGATAACTTTCAAAGAAGTAGTTGAGAATTTTCTCGGAAATCATAAAAGTGAAAATTATAAGGAGATGAGTGAAAAAGATTGTCAGTAACTTTGGTAAATTGGGGTGCAATATGAATTTTAGTCTCATTTTCTTCATACCCACATAGACCAGTTTCCGAAAAATCTTGGAGATTTCAATAAAGAACATGGAGATAGATCTAAAAGTTATGTAAACAAAGTATCAAGGAAACTGGAGCATTAATGTGATGGCTGACTATGTTTGGACGTTAAAGAAAGATTTGGGAACAGTAGAAGAAAAACGAAGACTACCGCTACCTAGATTCTTCGAAAATAAAACATTTTATTACAGTATAAGAAGCTAAAAAAAAACAAAAATAACATTTTATCAACATATGCAAAACTACGACGTAAGTTGTCAGTGGTCTAGTGGGCTAAAGCGTCGACTTACAAATCACCCTTACCATACCAGGCGTTGCCTATCTTTCGGCAGCCTCTCTAGCCACATTCTTTCTCTATCAAAACTTTTGTCAATCATACACTTTTCACCACCATATCCTATCCTCTTTCTCTTCCCTGTTTGTATTGTTGCAATCTTTGTTATTTTGTCCTCTTTTGTTTAAAATTCTTTTTTGGCAGATAAAACTGATAAAAATCTTAACTATTTAAAACTCAAATTTACTTTCCGTAACCACAACTTCCCAACGGGGTTTTCCATTGAGTTTTTCCCCGTCTTAGCAACCCAAATCAAATCCAGTATTTCTTTCTCCAAATTTAGTTCTATAGTGTTTTAATCTTTCAGTGCCCTAGAATTTAAGTTTTTAAATATGAACAACCTAAATGTTAATTTTAAGCCGCCACAGTCGGCAGGAGTTTTGACTTTATATTTTATTTTATTGAACCGAACCGGTCACGATCGATCCAACCGAACTAACACCACGGTGCTACGCCACTTGGTTGTGCGGTTGGCTCAAGATCTTGATCCGGGGAGGCAATGCTTTGTACCGTTTAATTTAAATAAACTTTGTTATGATGATGATGATGACTTACAAATCAAGAGATCGACGGTTCGATCCCAACAAAGTGCTTTTTTTTTCTTTCTTTTTTCATTACAAACTTTATTAATATTTGAGGAAAATGTTACATGATTAAATATCATCATTTATTAGGTGTTTAAGGATTGGTCACTAGTTTTAAATGAAATATAAATAAGTCTACTGCTGTTTTGGCGGTGAACACGTACGACGTCGTAAATTAGATGAATATAGGTGGGTCATATTACGATAATATATTTGATTTAAAGGCATGTCATGACGGCTGATTTGAACTGACTATCAGAGCTCGTAGCATTTGCTACTGCTACAAATCAAATTACAGTTAAAAAGTAGCAGACTGCTGTTTAGCAGCCCATCACTAATTTCAACCGGGTGGGGAGGTTCCAGCCGCTTTCAGTAGCTGCCGATTTTTTTTATGTCTTTTTGTAATCAAGTGTCTTGAAATTTACTTAAGTAGTATACAGGCGGGTAGTTTTACAGCAACCTAAGGATAGATTGTGATCAAATTAATAGTCCAAAAAATCCACTGAAAAAGAATATATTTCAGAATTTTTAACGTGATACATGGGATATTATCATTTAGGGAGCTTTTATAATCTGTAAGGGGTTGTTTTACTATAATATGGGTGTTGAGTGTTAAAAATAGCTAGCAACAAATTACCACACATATAATACAACCCCTTTTATTCCTTAAGGCCAAAAGTGACCCTGTGCGAGGCAGTACCCGAGTGCACCAGGATTAATTCCTTTTTCTTAAGAAATCTCATTGTGATCTGGAATTGAATCTAGGACTCCGAGGTGAGAGCCAAGTGTTCTTACTTCTCCACCAAGTGGTCAACTCATTATACTTGATATAGGCTACGTTACTGTACGGAACTATGTGTTTGACATCATCAGATGGTTAAAATATTTACACAACCGCTATTTATTAGTTGTGAAAAAAAAAAGTACAAGATATCAAGTAAAACAGGTAAATGTCTTACGCTTACACGTGGCCTCAGAATTAAAATTTAATTAGTGTGAGAACTATGAAGTAAGATAAATAAATTCACATGTTCAAATTATGTGCATTTTTATTTGTTAATCACTATATGTGGGTTAATGTCTCGTGCTTTGACATATTGAAAAGTAATTTTGTACAATATCTAATGAGATGTAATCTTTCACATCACAAATGATAAGAAATTCTTGTTAAATTTGGAATGATTACGGGAGATCTCCATGAGATAGATTCTTATTTATTTAGTTGTCCAAGATAAAGACTATCTGATGAAGAATTTGTAAGATTCAGTTTTAATATTATCGATTTTGTTACTATCATATACACCTGTGCATTATAATATTGAAATTAAATTTTTTATTATATATCCGAAAGATGTTTGCTCCAAAGTCCGTAGAAGATACAATCACTCAAGTAACTGAAGTTTTGATAGTAATGCAATTTTGTTAGGGCTTTATAGATTTTTTCCAATTGAATTATACTATTCTTTACCTCACTGTTACCTTTATAAAGATTTACAATAAATGAAACTTCTTACTTTCCAGGGGCTAGTGCGAACTATACCTGCAACAGGGAAACCAAACCACTGGTAACACCTCGTTTTGTAATTTAGAAATCAATAAGAATTTACTAAAATTTTCTAAAACCTAAACTCATAACTTTAATTAAAGAGCTTTATAGATTTACTCTCATTTATGATGTTATGGATGTTCCGTTATTCACAAGTTATCTATATGGTGCTGAAAAGTTGTTCTTACATTCCCTGATAATGCACGCAATGGCCTCATCAGCGAATCCATATTATATTCATACATTTTTAATTTCTGAATTATTCACTATGTTTTCTTACTATTAGCTGTAACATTTTCCTAATTCTTCTATTTTTGTTTTTAGGAATATTGCCATTTCTTAAAAAAATGTAGGCGAAATTTACAAAATAATATGTTAATCCATTGTGTTAATGGAGAATAATCGCTACGTCTCTGACTTTTACTCCACAGGAACAGTTATACTGTGTTTTTTACAAATGGCACGAATAAAAATAAAAATATAAAAATAATATATTTTGCTAACATTTCGAAAATCTGATTTGGTTCTTTTGTCAAAACTGTCTTCATAAAACCTTTCGCACTATGAACTATTGATATGGGTGATGGTTCTATTATAAACAATGATACACTTATTAAGTTCATCTTGTAACATTGACAACCAGGCTATACAAACACCAACAGGACAATTTAACTCGCCTTTATCTCCATTCTACTTTGTTACTGCTGAGTTATTTATACTTTTCTCGTTATCCGCCTCATTTATTAAAATTTCGCAATTTATTCCATGTAACAGTTTCATTTGTGTCAAAATGGATCTCTAAATATAATTTGTTTGAAATATGACAGTAGCATTAAGTTCACTACTTACATGATATTACAAAGCATTAATTCCTTATGTTTATAGATTGAAAAGCGTACCTAATTTTCTGAATTCGGACCAGTAGGTAGAGTCCAGTATACTTTAACTTGGCCAGTATTTTTAATTCAATAAATTAATTACTTCCTCATCCAAATGTCCATGTCCAAGTTTTCCTGAAATTCAATACAGGGTTTAACTAGTTTCACGTCATTAAAAAAAACTGCTGGTAGAGAACGACAAGACAAACAAAAAAACCTTATATAACATGAGGTCTCAAGCTCATAGTTTTGGAGAAAAAAAATAAAGGAAAATTTCCAAAATACTTAATAACATAGTTTGAGAACTGCTGGCATATTGGGGTAGGTTTTATTGCCTCGCGTCTTGTCGATACTCTCACATTCCTGCAAATAAGCATGCCGACAAAGCAGTTAAAAGCGACCTACAGAGGACACCGCCATGTTTTTTGCTTCCGGCGAAGGCCAAATTATCTTATAAGGCTGCTATATTCTCCCTTGTAATATTTTCAAGTAATAATTTCAGTTTGTGTCCTTACCTGGTAAAAAACGTACACATGACGCGACCTACCCGTTCCTTGGTTTTGTGTGTTGATTTCGTTCTTTTTGAATTCTTAACTTATGTTAAGATTTATTTTATTGACTTATCATTCAAGTCGTTAGTACTTGGTTACGTAAGACACTACTTCTCGTTCGTGCGTCTTGTGTTATTTTTTGGATTTTGGACCAAGTTATACTTTTGTTTTCTTTATTGATAACGTTAACTCACAGTTTAGTGTGGTGTTTTAAAACGCAGATTTTGGACATTATGGGAGATTACACTTATCCAGAGCTCGCGGATATACACTTGGTGTATGGAGAAAGTGGTGAAAATGCAGCTAGTGCGGAAGAGCTTTAGCACAATTGCAACAACGTATTTCAATGTGCATAGAAACCATAAAAAATAATCTTAATTTACCAAATGTATTGAGTGCGCCCTTAATTCGACTTGCCGAAATGTGTATCCGTGGAGATGGAGGTCATTTCGAACAATTTTGTGAACAATTCAAAAGAATTGTTCAGTTATTGGGTGTTACCTATTGGGCATTAAATGTATGATTATTATTATTAGTATTTACTGTCTTGTTTTGATCTATTGATCTGTTGACCAAAGACTTGATTTTTAGTTTCCGATACCTGATTGGGAAAAATTATGCGCTCAATTAGTTAAAAAATCAGATTTTTTCCTAACTTAAAATACACAACCATTTTCTGTTATCGTATCTCGGACGTCTAACTGTTCGTTTTCCAATTTCATAAAATAATTACTATTTTTTAAGCGCATAACACAATGTTAGAAATGAATATAAACCACTTTTATATTTTATAAATTCTTATAAACAACAATAAAAGCTATAATAGCTTTGTTCTAAATTAAAAAAACACCTGTAAACAAATCCTATATAAACCCCTGCGGCCATGCTATGCCTGCGTTGTACCGAAAAGGAGGGAATTATTTACATTTTCATAATTAGTGGTATAAAAAGTTCGGTACAAATAATTCCATCAAAGTGCCGCACTTCTACCGACAGGGAACATGGGTCTGGTATTACAATTTTTTATTATTTCCAATATTCGGAACTATAACATCCATTAACCCTGAAAAATAGTGGTTCTTAAATGTTTTCTACCTTAACATTAAAAATGTAAGCCCAGGTCAGTATTTTTCAAAGTGCCCCTAGAGAAAAAATTCATATAGGTTTTTTGTTTGTCTAGTCGGTTCCTATTACCAGTTTTTTAATGACATAAAACTAATTACACCCTGCGAAGATTATGTTCGTATCTCAAAGTGGTCGGACGTGCCTGTGGGTAGCTCTAGGTACCAATCTTTTGCCAACATCTGGCTAGTTTTAAACGCAATTACAACGTTGGCCTGTTTTTATCTATGTGTTCTCGGAAATTTTAAGTGAACTTAAACTAATAAATCTCGGTCGTTTTGTACATTAACTTTGTTCTGTGCACATGTTAATCTCTAGCTACCTACCGATGGATGCCTTTGAGTAGAAGATATACAACAGTATTTTGTTCAGTGCTGCGAATATGTCTCGGTGTGGTTTATGCTCTAACCCGATCACGGCAAAAAAAACAGGAATATGTTGTAGCGGTTTTTGTAAGAAATCGTATCATGTAGTTTGCATAAATGCTCCAACTGAATTACCGTCCTTATTGAAGGATACACCTGGACTGGCTTGGAAATGCAATAATTGCAGTGAATTTCACGATTTGTTTCATGAAAAAAACTTTTCGCCGTGTTTGAAGAGAAAATTAATTCCTTTTTCAAAGATCTTAATTCGTCATTTGACAATGTTAAATCTGATTTTCTTAAAAAAGCTGAAGAAAAACCGCTGCCTAAGGAATCACTACTTCCACATCCAGATTATTCGTCCAAGTCTCTTTAAAGGAAACACCTTGACTATATTTGCACTCTAGTATGTGGAAATTATTGGTCATAGAATTTTAACAACATTTGGGGTAGATGTCATAGAAAAGTTTGAGGAGTTGGTTTCTACCATATACGTTAAAAATTAAGTTTCTAGTTTACCGTACTTATTTTCCACTATTTACAACCTACCACCTCAATGGAGTCATCTCAATCAGATGTCACTACAATACATACGTGTACTAACTTTCAAGTGAATATCTCAATTTGATGTTATCAATCCCATTAATAATGAAGCGGAGGTGGTAGAGTTTGAAAAATATTAGAAAGAAATCTGAGGCCTTGGTTTCTAGTATATACACCGAATCCCAAATTTCTGTAGTCTTACCAGCTTGCTTTATTTATTTTCCCCTATATGCCCCTATTTAACCCCCAACCCTTCAACGGCATCATCTCAAATTATGATCTAGTTTCAGACGTCGTTATAATACATACGTTTACCAAATTTCAAATGAATGTCTCAATTTTATTTTATCAACCCTTTTCATATTGGAGTAGGGGTGGTTGGGTTGAAAAATATTATAAGAAAATCTGACGCTGTGGCTTCTAGTACATACACCGAATTTCAAGTTTCTGTAGTCTTACCAACGTTTTACTTATATTCCTCTATTTACCCCAAATTAACCCCCAACCCTTCAACGGAATCATCTCAAAATATAAACTAATTCCAGACGTCGTTATAATACATACGTGTACGAAATTTCAAATGAATATCTCAACTTTATTTTGTCAACCCCATTAATGGGGTAGGGATGGTGGGGGGGGGGGGGTTGAAAAATATTATTAAAAAATCTGAGGCCTTAACTTCTTGTACATACACCGAATTTCAAGTTTCTGTACTCATACCAGCTTGCTTTACTTATTTCCCCCTATTGACCCCTAAATAACCCCCAACCCTTCAACGGAATCATCTCAAAGTATAATCTAGTTCCAGATGTCGTTATAATTCATACGTGTACCAAATTTCAAATGAATATCTCGATTTTATTTTATCAACCCTTTTAATAATCAAGTAGGGGTGGTGGGGGTTGAAAAATATTATAAATAATCTGAGACCTTGGCTTCTAGTACATACACCGAATTTCAAGTTTCTGTAGTCTTACCAGCTTGCTTTATTTATTTTCCCCTATTTACCCCTATTTAACCCCCAACCCTTCAACGGAATTATCTCAAAATATAATCTAGTTCCAGATGTCGTTATAATACATACGTGTAGAAAATTTCAAATGAATATCTCAATTTTATTTTATCAACCCTTTTCAAATTGGAGTAGGGGTGGTGGGGGTTGAAAAATATTATTAAAAAATCTGACGCTTTGGCTTCTAGTACATACACCGAATTTCAAGTTTCTGTACTCTTACCAACTTGTTTTACTTATATTCCTCTATTTACCCCAAATTAACCCCCAACCCTTCAACGGAATCATCCCAAAATATAATCTAATTCTAGACATCGTTATAATACATACGTGTACGAAATTTCAAATGAATATCTCAACTTTATTTTATCAACCCCTTTAATGGGGTAGGGGTGGTGGGGGGTTGAAAAATATTATAAAAAAATCTGAGGCCTTAACTTCTAGTACATACACCGAATTTCAAGTTTCTGTACTCTTACAAGCTTGCTTTACTTATTTCCCCCTATTTACTCCTATTTAACCCCCAACCCTTCACCGGATTTCCTCAAAAAACAATCCAGTTCCAGATCTCGTTATAATATATACGTGTACAAAATTTCAGGTCAATATCTTAAACCGTTCCGGAGAAAGCGTGCGGACAAAAAAAGTTACAGACAGACCGACAGACAGACAGACAGAAAATTTTTTTTTTCGCTCAAATTTAAAATCTCGACGTTTCATGACATTCTAAACCTATTTCACGAATAAAAATTTTTGAAAATTTTTTTGCGATTACTATACTTCCAATCCACTACGTGGATGTGGAAGTAAAACTAGCAAATATTATAACTCAAACTAATCTTCCATCTACGAGCACACAAAAACCTTCATATTCAGCAGCTCTATGCAACAATTCGCATGCTGCTGTGGTAGTAAAACCTAAACATTCTCAGGAAAATATTCAAACAAAAACAGATATCCTACAAAATATTAACGTGTCTCGCTCTGACATAAATATTAATAAAATTAAACATATTAAGGATGGCGGTATACTGGTGGGTTGTAAAACCACCGAAGAAGTTTCGAAATTCAAGAAAATCGTAGAAGAAAAGATGTCATCTGAATACGAAATCAGAGAAGTTAAAGGATTACATCCTCGTGTACGAATTGTAGGTTTAACGGAAAGACTTAATGCTGACGCTCTGGTGAAATTAATTCTCAAACAAAATGATGAAATTTTTCAAGACAAATCTGAATGCTCTGTCACAAAAATCTGGCAAACCAAAAAAAATAAGAACATGTATCAAGCAACGTTGCAGTTGGATATCACATCTTATAATAAGGTAATTAGTAATGGCTATTTACTGGTGGGTTTAGATTTATGTAAAGTGTATGACGCTATCGATATTCTGCGTTGCTTTAATTGCAACGGTTTCAATCATTCAAAAAATGTCTGTAAAAAAGAATTGACTTGTCCTAACTGTAGTTTAAATCATGCAATGGATCAATGTAATTCTGTTAATCATAAGTGCATTAATTGTATCAATCTGAAAGAAAATAAGAAAGTTGACATAGACATAGATCATGCCGCCTGGGATCACGAAAAATGCCAGTCTTATAAAAACGCGGTTCACAAATTAAAAAGTGACTTGGGATATCAATAGCAACTAATCGGCGATCCTTCAACAAATGAACTCACCGCTTCTACAATCAGCTCTTCATATCCAGTCATAGATGATAACAGTAATTTTTCCATTAATGATAGTCTATCAATCTACTATCAGAACGTACGAGGTTTAAATACGAAACTAAATTCTCTATATGATGCTCTTCTTGCGAGTTCCTATGATATACTTGCCTTCTCCGAAACCTGGTTGGATTCAAATATTCAGAATAATGAAATATTGCACGATAATTATGTATTATTTAGATCAGACCGCGACAAGTTAGCTACCAACCGCAGCCGCGGCGGTGGAGTAATGTTAGCAGTACATTCATCTCTTAATGCGATAAATTTAAATTTAAAACACAGTAATTTTCGTGACTTGTCATTAATTGATATTGTAGGAGTAAAAATAGTATTAGATCATTATCACTTCTATATTTTTACACTTTACATTCCTCCAAATATGCCATCTGACTTTTACAATTCTGTTTTTGATACTTTTTGTGCTCTTAACTTTATTTACAACTCACATATCTTAATTCTGGGTGATTTTAATCTGCCTAATTATTGTTCTGATCACTCTAATACTGCATCGCCTGCTACTCAAATAATTTTAAATTTTCAAGACTTTTTAAATTTAGAGCAGTTCAATACTATAAGGAACTCAAACAATAAGTTATTTAATCTTGTTTTATCTAACAGGAGCTGTAAGGTAGTACAAGCCCTTGATATTCTTCTTGGAGAGGACCTTCATCATCCCGCTCTTCTTATTTATTATAATGTTCGTAGTATTGGAAATAATCGCTACAAAAACTATATATCTTATACTTACAACTTCAGAAAAGCAAATTTTCCCATGTTATATCAAATGTTCTCTGATGTTGATTGGAACCTATTAACCGAATTCTCCGATGTTCACTCAGCTTGTGAGAAATTCTATGAAATATTAGAACCCATATTAAGCATCTGTGTTCCCATGAAACATATACCTAAACGTAGTTACCCTCCTTGGTTTAACAGTGAAATTATAAAGAATATAAAAGAAAAGCACAAAGTATGGCGGTTATATAAATCTAGCGATAATGAAGAACATCTCCAAAAGTTTAAACATTTAAGGCGTAAAATAAAATCCGATATGGAGACTGCACACAAAAATTACAGCGAATATGTACAAGAAAATATTGCACAGAATCCTTCTGAATTCTGGCGATATATTAATTTCAAAAGAAATACGTCAAATCTGCCAAAAAATTTCAAGTATAACGATGATATCATTTCCGATCCTAATATAATTAGTAACTCATTTGCTGAATATTTTCAACAATCTTATTCTACTGTAGAACAATGCGATGTCGATAATGAACATAATGACCTTCTTAGTAACTCATGCCTAAATATTCGTAATCTTACAGATGAGGTTTTCAAGGCACTAAAGATGTTAAAGCCAAAACTAACCAGTGGTCCTGATAATATTCCATCTTTCGTAGTTCGTGACTGTGCAGCAGTATTTGCCAAACCATTATGTATACTTTTCAATCTATCTCTTCATACTTCAACATTTCCACAATGTTGGAAACAGTCCAAAATCATACCCGTCTTTAAGAAAGGTGATAGAACTTTAATAACTAATTACCGGCCCAACGTAATTTTGAATAACTTTGCTAAAGTCCTCGAAATATTATTGTATGAACATATATTTTGCCATGTTAAACATCAAATATCTGAATTCCAACACGGCTTCTTTAAAGGCCGATCTACAGTTACCAACTTATTCTGTTTAACTGAGTATTTATCTGATGCAATTGATGATGGTAGTCAAGTTGACATAATCTATACAGATTTTTCTAAAGCTTTTGACAGACTTAACCATAGTATACTTTTGCAAAAATTACACGTTTTCGGATTCTCAAATGACCTCATTAACTATTTTTCATCTTACCTAAACAATAGAACCCAATTTGTCTTATTCTGTGGCCATAGATCTGCCGAGGTTTTACCAACCTCAGGCGTCCCACAGGGATCTAATTTAGGTCCACTTTTGTTCATTATGTTTATTAACGACATTGTTACTGATATCACCCTGAACTGTCTTCTATATGCTGATGATCTGAAATTATTCTGTAGAATTTCGAGCATCGACGACTGTTTGATTTTGCAACACAATGTAGACAAAATTAATGAGTGGTGTATAAGAAACAAATTATTCCTCAACTCGTCAAAATGTAATGTTCTATCAGTAACAACTAAACAGAATATCATAAAATATGATTATGCGCTAGAAAATAACGTACTCTCTAAACCTGAAACATTTACTGATTTAGGTGTAGTGTTTGATGAAAAGCTGTCATTTACCCATCATATTAATCAAGTTGTCAAAAAATCCTATAAATCTCTTGGATTTCTTATTAGGAATACTTTTAACTTCAATAACGCCTCCGGTCTCAAACTATTGTATTTTTCTATTGTGAGATCTAATTTGGAATATGCGTCAATTATTTGGTCACCATATTATAAGACACATATAGATAACTTAGAAAATATTCAACGCAGGTTTTTGAAGTATTCCACATTTAAAGTTGATGGAACATACCCGCCTATTGGTACTCCCCAATCTGAATTATTATCGAGGTTCTCATTAGTATCATTAGAAGATCGCCGTAAAGTCTCTTATCTAATTTTTCTTTATAGATTGATACATAATATCACCGACAGCACTTATATACTTAATATGCTTCCTTTTCATGCTCACAGAATTGCTTCACGTCAAACAGATTTGTTTAAACTAAATACGCCCAGGACAAACATAAAAAAATTTTCACCACTTCAAGGTATGTGTACTGCGTACAATGATATACACGGCCGCGTAGATATTTTCAACTGCAACGTTGCCTCTCTAAAATTATGCATCTTTAATAATAATTAACTCATTATTGTTCATTACTGTAACAATTGTACTTTATATTCCTGAAATGTTCTTATAATTATTTTAATATTTTACCTACTTAATCGATCTGCTTGTACATTTATGCACATCTTTGTTTCTAATTGTATATTACTCTTTTCCTTTTTTTTATTTTTTTGTAATCTTTTTTGTCCTATCCAGTAATTGGGTCTCTCGACCTGTTGGATAGCGTATGTAAAAATAAAATAAAAAAATAAAATAAAAAAAATATAGTGGAGATTTATTTACCAAATTATGCGCTATTTCGAAATTCACTTCAGTTGCATCAAATCAACTGGAAATACATATTCTTTGTTTTAAATTGAATTATAACATGTTTCTCGCGAAACGCACGCAATGCAGCCAACTTGTTGGCTCCAATGCGTATACTTCTGTAATCAAAAGAGAACGGAAGTGGGAAATCTTTCGAAACGTTAACTGTCTTTAGTTTTTATTTTCAGTTTTTAGTTTAGGTACAACATTGTTCTAGTTTATATATTTTTAGGCGTGAGACATTCTGTAGCAATTAAGTATTCAAGAACCAACCTCTATCTGATCCATTTGGGCTGAAGTTTTTTCATTGAAAATGTTTAAACATTCTTCAGTGGCAAAATACCCAATAAAGTAAGAAAATCTGATTATGCCACAATTACACAATTATAGACAACATCAGGTATTTCTTATTTACTTTCAAGTTATTATAACAATATTTGCAATCCGTAACTTTATCTGAACAAAACAATCGTTATTGTTATTCTAATTAATGTGTGCCAGTTGTGATTGATTCGTTTATTGATAGCCCTATTGATATTTTTTATCTATTCCAGCTGGCATTTAAAGAGATATTCAGTGTCAGTTTGATTTTCTTATAACTAGCAACAAAATGAGGGGGGAATTATTTTTAATTTTATTAAGTTTAGCCCTAGTGAAGTGTGAAGTTAGCCATACTATTATATTAGAGTACGAAAATTATACAATACCAGATTTACAACATGTCTGCTTAAATTATGAAATTGCTGCCGGTGTAAGTGAAAAATGTGCCGAGCAATTAGAAGTCGTGTGTGGAAACTTAACTTTATTAGCAACAAGTAAGTATAAAAAGCTAAAGAGTACCTATATACACACTATGTGCAATTTTGACGTGAAAACGTTTTTAAATTCGGTACAAATAATAACACTCGAGTTTGAAACGACTAATACTCGAAAAGTGCTGGACGAAAGACAACCGGGGGGAGAGCAGCCAAAATTTCCCCGACCTAAAAAATGTGTGCGCTTTCTTGGACAAAAATCTGCCGGACTGTTATTTAATATTCACAACTTTTCACTTATAGAACAACTTTTGATCACTAAAACTTTATTTCACTTGAATCTCGAATTTCCACCACTTCAATTTCTATTTTAACCCTTTAAAAGGGCGATTCTTATGTTAGGTTAACTCAAAGCCACTTTGCCAGAGCATTACTCTAAAGAACAATGTTTTAAGAGTATATCTGCTGTAGGAATATTTTTGTCCAGAAGAGAAAACCATCTTTCCCACTGTGGTGCAGCGTAAGGGATGGGGTTACTTAGTCATTGTTTTCACGGAAACCTCACGTTAATAGCCACGACTACTACCCACCCATTTTTTAAGATTATTCACATTCAAGTAACAAATTTACAAGTGAGTTAGAGTTCGAAATTTGTATTGCGAAAGACATGGAGCTTTACTTAAAACAAAAAAATCCCTAAAGGTTTTACACAAAATTTACGTCTTTATTTGCTATGTCTTATTTATCAATTATTTTTTCTTTGAATATCCTCTGTAATTTTTTTAAGCTAAAATTATATGAAGTTTTCTTCCTGGCTGTGATGACAACTACATTTCCATTATTATGCTTTCCGTTGTTTATTAATTATTTATTTTTAGAGTGACCACCATGTATGTTTTCGCTAAAAATATATCACGTTTCCTACTCGATAACAGTGTCAACTGCATTTCAAGTACTTAAAATCGAACTTTCGAAATATTATCCAGCCACTCTATTATTTGCGAAAAACACGAGCGCCTGCAAAATTTAAATGAATTTGTAAAGTTTGAAAAAACTTTTTGGAGATAATTCAATGTCCTCCCCTAATTTGTGTTTGGTTATCCCTGGGTTATAGAAACTGAACCGAAGGTCAAATAAATACTAACAAGATAATGAGACGGAAGTGGTCGTACTCACTAAAATATTTAAACCAGTGGGTTGTCATCCTCAAGTTCAATGTCAACATTTCGTCTATTCATCTCGAACCATTGAAGTATCCTGACCTCGTTAGATATAAAACTATGGATCACCTTCCAATATACAGCATAGGAATCGTTTCGAAAATAAAACTTGGAACAGGGCAAACCACAATTCTGGTAGTATTCCAGATCGCCCAGGAATGGGATCTTCAAAACCAAATTAAATGTTTTGATACAACATCCGCCACTGGATCAAAAACTAGAGGTTTCATTTTACTAGAGTAACATTTAGAAAGTGACCTAAAAGCTGTGTTTTTTCAGAAGCAAAAGTCTTCAAGTATCTCTTGGTGTCATGCCTCTAAGAGATATATTAAAATGATCAAAATTAAGGAGAAACTGATTCAACCGGTTTTTGTCCGTGATCTATATCTCTTTAAATATTGTCTAAGTTGAATTTCAACACGCTAGATCGATAGCAAGAACACTAAATGTAGTGAAGGTTTATTTTTTTCCGGAGAAGTTCAATTCCACCAATTGACTCTCACACCTTACCCTCTGAGAAATAATCTACGACTCCATAAGGAGTGCAAAAAATACAACAAATTGCCCATGATCTCTTCAAAAGTGCAAAGAAGAACCTGCTTGGGCTTCTGCGGTAGTAGCTTTAATTTTTTTAATGGTCTAATCACATAGATATAGAGCGTAAATTATAGATGATTTACAGCTTACTAAAGCTTACTAAAAGATAGGTTGGCTCATTAAAATCGACAAGTGCTACGTCACGTATATATAAATCTCGATTACAGCTCCGTGTGGCTGTTTTTTCCTCATTTTATAGAAAAAAGTTTCAAAATTATTCTTTCAATGTACAATTCTATCCTAACCAAATAGATACCTTACATATACACATAGAAATGCTTCATGTGACATATGTTACAAAGGAATCTGTTATTTTAGTGACCTTGGCTGGTGGCAGTCAGTTGAGTTCCGTCGTTCTAACAGGACAGTGTTGCCCATTTTTCACTATTGGCCTCTTTATCTAATGTTACCTTCTCTGTCTGATTGTCACATTGTGGCGACTGCGCGAGTACTCCAATAAATGTCGAGGTCAATGGCGCCATTGCTAACAGATAAAAGGTTTTCCGCTGGCTGTCCTATCTTGTTAATTCTTTGGAGGAATGTTACAAACTTCATTCTTTCGATGACAAGCAAAATTAGTAGTACTTATTGTTGTAACGAATTTTTTTAAATTATACTCGGAGACTCTTTTTACTAAAGTGAAGAAGTTTTCTAAATTCTATGCTTAAGTTAATATTATTTAGCTTTATTTTAGTAAAAAACATGTTACATGTTCTAAATAAAATATACGTATAAAACATATTTGCCATTTTTTAGATATTAATCCAAAATAAGTCTCCCTAGTGACCATAAAGTTTCTTCAATATTCTGAAAATAATTCTTGTACATTTTATCATGTTTACGAATAAAGTGACAGTGTGGTTTCTTATAAAAAAAGTTTGTCTTTTAAGTTACCACACAAGTGATCAAATAGCCTGAGAACTCACGACAACGAGAGTGAAATGGCTTTGTAAAATCTAATATTTATTTTTATTAGCTTTGTAAAAGTTGATATTTTTCAGAATGCTTATTTAAGGAGCAACCCATATAATCTCTTTCTGGTTACAGACCTGGAGACTTACATTGCATAAAAGCGTAGACATAGACAAATAAGTTAATCTATAACTTATTTTCGTCTCTTGCATGAACCCAATTAGATAGTGAAAAAAGTGTTTTTCTTATTTGAGAATAACAGATAAAGTAAATTAAAAGGTGTCGTGATGTTGCTATATTCTATTATATTATTTTATAGCTTATCATACGCTGCTGCGTTTTTGATATTCAAAGAATATATGATCTAGGTCACCAATGACATTGCAATAATCGCAAATATCTGAGTTGTGAATTGCAAGTTTAATCAAATATGCAGAATACACGAGTTGCAATTTTTTCTACAATATTGACAATATTTGGATAAGTTTTAAAAATAATTATGATATTATTTCTGCTCAGTCATTATATGAAAATGTTTTGAAAAATGAAAAACGCTGAATTCCATACCAACAGTACTTCAGAGTTAATAAGAATCTCTTTTGATTTGTTCACTCTGGACAGGAATCTGAAACGGGGCAACAGGGGAAGAAAGAACACTATAATTATGTATCTGTCGCAAAACATCTGGCAAGACATTGCAAATAAGAACAAGAAAATACGACATTACAAAATTGGTTGTTCATCACAACCCGAATTTATTGATGTTTTTAATTCAATACTAGACAGAATAATACCGTTCATATACCAAGAGCTAGAACCAATGTATTTTAAAAATCACTCATTCGGAAGCAAATACGAAAATGTCTGCTCATCATAACTGATGATCCAGCCATTTACAATAAATTCAGCGTTATATAAGTGAAGTCAACCCACTACATGACGAAGATATAATATGACTGTTTATTTTGGACAATGTGTTTTTTTGTTCTTACGTCACAGAAAACGCCTGACGTGTGTTAACAGTAGAACTATTTTAATTATATAGTTCAATTTTCTGAAGAAACTAAGTAATAATTTTCTAGAAAGCAAATACTATTTTACTATATTAAATACGACTTCACAAAAGAGACCGTTGTCAATAGATAAAGCAGATGTTTAGAGTAATACGCCTTATTCCTATTCTACATTGCAAGTCGACAATGATATCTAAAATTTTATATCGCGCTCATCTCAATCTTTAACGAGATTTGTTACAAAGGTCAATACTGATATTTTTTGCTATTTTTATTACAATGTAGTCACCATTGTATATTATCATATTGTCTCAAAGCATACGGACATGAGATACGTTTCTCATCCCCTGGAATATTTAACGAGTAAATAAAACTGAATAAAGTACTAGGACAAACTTATAAACAAAGTAAAATCATTAATGAGGAAAATTAGCGAAGACCGAATGCTCTTGAGTCAGGAGAGGAGGATGTCTGCGTTCTTGTATAAAATTGCCATCAGAAAGAGCTAGTTCCAGTGATGTTAATTTATATCTAGAATATTCAGTTCGGTTTCAATTTAAATTTAGCACTGTGCCCATGGTCCTAACCAACATTTATTCTTTTAGCGTCATTTTACGTCAACATTTCCCTTCAATTTAATTAAAGGTTAAAATTAGTCGCGGTAGGTGTTCTAATATTTCTACATTTTGAGGACTGAAATTGTTAAGGGAAGAAAAAGGGAAGCACACATGAGATCCTCCAAGAGTTCTATGGAAAAAATTATCCATATGCTATTTTTTGTCAAATTTTGTACTAGTTTTGCTGAGATGAATTGCCTTACAGCCCCTATATAATTCACTGGCTAAAAAAATTTACTCATCTCAATAAATTGATACATGCTGTGTTCTATGATAATATGGTTACACTAGGTATATTGACTAAGATAAACTTTCGTCTTATTTCTTTTGAATACATAATAGATTCACACACTCGAACCACTCTGGCCACTCGAACTTACACATAGAGACTTTTAGGCAAAATTTAAAGTTCAATATTTTCAACAGGAATGCAAATTTTTGAACGCGGCTTGCAAATTTTAAGAGCTAGTTTTTTTCGAATTAAGCTGCATGACGTATATTTATCGTAGAACCATAAGTTTATTATATACGGGGTGATCAATGAAGTCATGCAAAAAATCAAAAAGTTTGTATGAGTGAAATTTCCGCAAAATATTTTTTTGGTCGTTGCAATATGGTTCCTTACTAAGGTAACATCAATATCTCTAGACGGTTTTGTCAGTTATTGGATTAAGGCCCTTAGGCCTTGTACACACTACTCAACATAAAATTTGGATACCGAAATCTTTAAAATGCTATAACTTGACATTGGATTGACGGTTCTTGATGATTTTTGCGGATTTGGAATCCTTATTTCACGTAGATTTTCTATGGTCTAAGCATTTTATTTGAGGGTTAAAATTTACACATTATACCGGGTCGATAATAAACAAAAACGTAGGGTACGACGCGCTCTAAAGTTTGGCATTATTTAAGTTTTTGTAAAAATAAATTCTCACCTCAAGTTGTTTTTATTTAATGTTCTTCTCACTGTTCTGTCCGAAACTCACACCCCAGTTTGTTGTCTCAAAGAATCATTCAGTTTTACAGAGTTCTTTGTCCACCCCCATGCCCATAATTATGATCGGGTGTAATTTCTACGCGACGCGTCAATTTCAAAGTAGGCATTGGAAAAACAAATTTGTTGCTATGGAATTAAAAACTGTTTACATTATTTTAGAAATAATCTGACATATTTCAATGTCATAATTTTGTAAAGTTTAATTAATATGAGGCGTTTAACCACGGCAGAAAGGGAAAATTGCATTCGACTTTGCATTCCTGTTGAAAATATTGAACTTTAAATTTTGCCTAAAAGCCTCTATGTGTAAGTTCGAGTGGCCAGCAGTTTATATTTCCCTCAATTAATTAATAAGCGACTAAATCAGATGGATATAATACTAATTGGCATTATCATGACATCAAAAGGTTTGCTTTGTTAATTCGGGAAATAATCTAGCCATAAATAACTCTGGTATAAAACTGATTAATGAGTTAATTTTTTTGTACATCAGTTATTATCAATATTTGCTGGAATTTTATTTGTTTCCCACATGGCATTGTTATTTTGTGCACTTATTACGCCAAATGTATAAATAGAAATTGAATTAGCGCATGATGGACGTAGCATGTCAAATCGTATGCCGATACTTGAATCCTATGGTTTAAATAATAATATTTTGACAAGAGTGAAACCTAATTAAAGGACAAGGGCAAAAAATTGATCGGTGGATTTATTTAATCCCGTAGGTTCGGAGGAATTTTCAAAATAATTGTCTGACACTTGTAAAAACTACTTTCCTAATTCGTGAAAAGAGACTCAAATTATTCTTTGTTTTTAATGAATAACACGCAATATGTATCTGACTTGTCTCCAACTCATTCTTCCTATAATAATAGTAAAAGAAAGAAATGTATCAACAGTTACAAAATGTCTGTGATAGAGTATCATTAACTTAAACATTAATTGGCTACTCTTCAGATAATTTTCATATACTCTATTTAACACGTAATATAAGAAACAACAGTGCAAGTTCAGAGGAAGGATTGTTTTATAAGATATAACAAATGAGTCTACTTCTATAGCTAGTTTCATATTTATTTTTAGTAATTCTTAACTATAAACCGCTGCCTAAGGAATCACTACTTCTACATCCAGATTTTTCATCCAAGTCACTTTAAAGGAATCATCTGACTAGACTTGCACTCTAGTATGTGGAAATTATTGGTCATAGAACTTTAATAATATTTCGAGCAGATATAGAAAAGTTTGAGGCGTTGGTTTCTACCATATACGTTAAAAATGAAGTTCTTAGTTTACCCTACTTATTTTCCTCTATTCACAACCTACCACATCCCGCCCCTTCAATGGAATCATCTCAATCAGATGTCATTACAATACGTACGTGTACTAACTTTCAAGTAAATATCTCAATTTTATGTTATCAAAGCCATTAATAATGGAGCGGAGATGGTGGTGTTTGAAAAATATTAGAAGGAAATCTGAGGCCTTGGTTTTTAGTACATACGCCAAATCCCACATTTCTGTACTCTTACCAGCTTGATTTACTTATTTTTCCCCTATTTACTACTATTTAACCCTCAACCCTACAACGGAATCATCTCAAAATATAATCTAGTTCCAGATGTCGATAATATATACGTGCCCCAAATACTAAGTGAATATCTCAATTTCATTTTATCAACCCCTTTAATAATTGATTAAAGGTGGTGGGAGATTGAAAAATATTACTAAAAAATCTGAGGCCTTGGCTTCTAGGACACTGAATTTCAAGTTTATGTACTCTTACCAGCTTGCTTTATTTATTTTTCCCTATTTACCACCAATTATCCCCACTCCTTCAACGCAATCATGTCAAAATATAATCTAATTCAAGATATCGTTATACGTGTAAAAAATTTCAAGTGAAAGTCTAAATTTAATTTTATCTACTCTTTTAATAAGGGAGTGGGTGTTGTGGGGGGATGGAAAATATTATAAAAGAACCTGGCCATCGCTTCTAGTATATACATCAAATCCCAAATTTCTATACTCTTACCAGCTTGCTTTACTTATTTTCCCCTATCTACCACTATTTAACCCCCAACTCTTCAACGGAATCATCTCGAAATATAATCTAGTTCCAGATGTCGTTATAATATACAGGGTGCGCCAAAGTTCTGATTTTGGTCGATTACGGCTGTATTTGAAATGGTGGAAATATATTGTCTATAGATTATTTTCTTGATTTTCAATTCTGAATAACCAGAAAATATGTACAATTATACAGGGTACTCCGTTTTCGTTGTCCGAGCAACAACTTCGTTATTTTAAATGGAACACCCTATATTTTTTTCCTTTATCGAGTTACCCATCTAATTATATTCATAATTCTATTAAGGTGGTAGGTACTTAAAATGAACCGTTTACGATATAAAAAAGATTTTTTGACAAAAAGTGAGGTTTGCGGATAAGTTTTTGAGTACCTCTGATTTCATAGACAAGAGAGTTTTCAAAATTCTGCTTATACTGTTATGTTGAGCATATTAAGGGCTAGTAGGGCAGAAACATTATTAATATTAATCTTATACAGAGTGCTGAAAAAATTGAGTTTAATGTTTCGCTAATAAAAAAGGCCGTAATTCAATTTTTTCAAATGGGACGTACTATTTTCAGTTCTGTCATCTAATGAAGTGTTAAATTATCTTTCCATTGATATATCATAGTAGGTATTTATCTTTAGGAGTTGCATAGATATTAAGGTTAATTGTCTGGATCAGTCATTTTTCTTGCTGGAACTTCATGAGGTTTGTACTGCACTTCACCAGTTTCGATAAATCTGTCTCTAAGATTACTAAATGCAGGTTCTAAAGGGTGTCTCCTTTCAGGATATCTGGTTTTATAGACTCGGGATGCTAAGAGGCTGTTCCTTGAGCACTCCCCCAGAATAAAAATCATGTCAACCATTTCTTCCCGCGAATAATTCATATTTAATATAATTATATGCAAATGCAACTTCCTGGAACTGTAAAAGCTACTAGTATTTTATTAAAGACAATCAAAACAAAAGCACTTACCGATATAGCAGTAACACAAAACTTTAGAACATCCACAGACACGTGTTTTGACATCTATGTCTCTTCGGTGCGGCTTTTTCTAAAGTTCATAATCAACTGAAATATGTAAGCAAATACTCGTGTTATAACTATCAAAGGATTACCAGAACAGGATATTAAAAATTAAAATTAGATTATAGGAAATTCCCCGTAAAGGGATAATTATCAATATAATTATATGCAAATGCAACTTCCTGGAACTGTAAAAGCTACTAGTATTTTATTAGCTAATAAAATACTAGTAGCTTTTACAGTTCCAGGAAGTTGCATTTGCATATAATTATATTGATAATAAAATATAAAAATAATTAATAAAATACTAGTAGCTTTTACAGTTCCAGGAAGTTGCATTTGCATATAATTATATTGATAATTATCCCTTTACGGGGAATTTCCTATAATCTAATTTTAATTTTTAATATCCTGTTCTGGTAATCCTTTGATAGTTATAACACGAGTATTTGCTTACATATTTCAGTTGATTGTGAACTTTAGAAAAAGCCGCACCGAAGAGACATAGATGTCAAAACACGTGTCTGTGGATGTTCTAAAGTTTTGTGTTACTGCTATATCGGTAAGTGCTTTTGTTTTGATTGTCTTTAATAAAATACTAGTAGCTTTTACAGTTCCAGGAAGTTGCATTTGCATATAATTATATTAAATATGAATTATTCGCGGGAAGAAATGGTTGACATGATTTTTATTCTGGGGGAGTGCTCAAGGAACAGCCTCTTAGCATCCCGAGTCTATAAAACCAGATATCCTGAAAGGAGACACCCTTTAGAACCTGCATTTAGTAATCTTAGAGACAGATTTATCGAAACTGGTGAAGTGCAGTACAAACCTCATGAAGTTCCAGCAAGAAAAATGACTGATCCAGACAATTAACCTTAAAATCTATGCAACTCCTAAAGATAAATACCTACTATGATATATCAATGGAAAGATAATTTAACACTTCATTAGATGACAGAACTGAAAATAGTACGTCCCATTTGAAAAAATTGAATTACGGCCTTTTTTATTAGCGAAACATTAAACTCAATTTTTTCAGCACTCTGTATAAGATTAATATTAATAATGTTTCTGCCCTACTAGCCCTTAATATGCTCAACATAACAGTATAAGCAGAATTTTGAAAACTCTCTTGTCTATGAAATCAGAGGTACTCAAAAACTTATCCGCAAACCTCACTTTTTGTCAAAAAATCTTTTTTATATCGTAAACGGTTCATTTTAAGTACCTACCACCTTAATAGAATTATGAATATAATTAGATGGGTAACTCGATAAAGGAAAAAAATATAGGGTGTTCCATTTAAAATAACGAAGTTGTTGCTCGGACAACGAAAACGGAGTACCCTGTATAATTGTACATATTTTCTGGTTATTCAGAATTGAAAATCAAGAAAATAATCTATAGACAATATATTTCCACCATTTCAAATACAGCCGTAATCGACCAAAATCAGAACTTTGGCGCACCCTATATACGTATACCAAATTCCTAGTGAATATTTCAATTTTATTTTATCAACCTCTTTAATAATGAAGGTGTTTGGGGGTTGAAAAACGTAAAAAAATCGAAGGCCTTGACTTCTAGTACATGCACCGAATTTCAAGTTTCTGTGTTCATAGCTTACTTTGCTCATTTTCCCCTCTTTAATCCTACTTAACCCCCAACCCTTCAACGGAATCTTCTCAAAATATAGTCTAGTTCCAGATGTCGTTATAATACATACGTGTACTAAATATCAAGTGAATATTTCAATTTTATTTTATCAACCCCTTTCATAATGGAGTAGGGGTGGGGGTTGAAAAATATTATAAATAATCTGAGACCTTGGCTTCTAAAACATACACCGAATTTCAAGTTTCTGTACTCTTATCAGCTTGCTTTACTTATTTTCCCCTATTTACCACTATTTAACCCCCAACCGTTATACGGAATCATCTCAAAGTATAATCTAGTTCCAGATGTCGCTATAATACATACGTGCACCAAATTTCAAATGAATATCTCACTTTTATTTTATCAGTCCCTTTAATAATGGAGTAGGCGTGGCGAGGGGTTGAAAATTTTATAAAAAAATTTGAGTCTTTAGCTTCTAGTACATACACCGAACTTCAAGTTTCTGTACTGTTACCAACTTGCTTTACTTATATTTCTCTATTTGACCCTATTGAACCCCCAACCCTTCAACGGAATTATCTGAAAATATAATCTAGTTCCAGATGTTGTTATAGTACATACTTGTACCAAATTTCAAATGAATATCTCAATTTTATTTTATCAACTCCTTTAGTAATGGAGTGGGGGTGATGGGGGGGTTGAAAAATATTATAAAAAAATCTGAGGCTCAGGCTTTTAGTATATACAATGAATCTCAAGTTTCTTTATTCGTACCAGCTTGCTTTACTTATTTTCCCCTATTTACCCCTATTTAATCCACAACTCTTCAACGGAATCATATCAAAATATAATCCAGTTCCAGATGCCTTTATAATACATACGTGTACCAAATTCCAAATGAGTATTTCAGTATTATTTTATCAACCCATTTAATAATGGACTAGGGGTCGTGGGGAGTTGAAAAATATTATAAGAAAATCTGAGGCCTTGGCTTGTAGTACATACATCAAATTTCAAGATCATGTACTCTTACTAACTTGCTTTACATATTTCCCCATATTTACCCCCATTTACCCCCCAACCCTTCACCGGATATCTTCGAAAAACAATCCAGTTCCAGATCTCGTTATAATATATACGTATACAAAAAGCGTGCGGACAAAAAAAAGTTACAGACAGACAGACAGACCGACAGACAGATAGACAGATAATTTCTTTTCTCTCAGATTTAAAATCTCTACGTTTCATGACATTCTAAACCTATTTCAAAAAAAACAAATTTCGAAGTTTTTTTATGATTACCATACTTCCAATCCACTACGTGGTTGTGGAAGTAAATAGAAACTAATGTTTGTTTGTGATGTAGTTTGCCTTGCAATCAAATGTTCGCTGTTTAAGGCTCACAGAGAGGCTGCCGTAAGGGGCAGGTATCGTCTCTCATATTATTATAAAAGCCTATTGTTATAATTTCGGAATGATATCATAAACAGATAGACAAAACAAAAATAAATACTGTTACCATACTTGGTTTTCTGAAGGCATCTTACACTATCAGTTTGCTCTGTGCAGAACACTATGGTCTCTCTGCCATGGCGAATCAAGTTCGCCGTTTAGATACAGATAGAATCAATTAGGACACTCGCATACTGATCCAGCCAAATATGCATGGTACCGAAATGCCATGGCAATTGAATGGCTAGAGAGCAACGAGGCCGAGATAGAGTTGAAAATAATTAAACTGAGCCCCTACTGCTCCCTGCACTACAAATGTACTTGGATGTAGTGTATAAGACATATTTAGAGGTCTTAACAATACTTAAAATTAAAAACGACAATGAAATACCAAGAGAGAGAGCGGTTATGCCGTGCTGCTAATATTTTTGGTTTGGATTCTAAATATTATGGTTATTTTAAATAGATTTAATAATTGTTTTGAAGTTGAGAGGATAATTTATAAACAAAGATAACGAACAAAGAATAATAAAACGAAACGATGAGAAAGTTAGTCAAAATTGATGAAACTAGTTGATACTTTAAAAAAAATTAAAGTCACTATATGGGTAAAATATAGGTAAGGTAATTTGTTTCTCATACTAAAGAGTGCATTATATTCTCTTATTTTAAGATGCTGCTTATTAGTAGACTATCGCCTAGGTCGTGCTGATATAATATTAGATGATTTTAATATACTCCAATAGTGGAGCAATGTCGTTACAACGGGCATGCAAGTCTCTGAGGGAACTGTATCTGCACGAGTTGGAAATCAGACGAAGGAACTTTCATTCTATGAGCGAAAGTTTCTTGATTATTGTGGCGGTTGAGCTGAACGCGGTTGTTTTTGAACAAAATAGATCAATAAATAAAAAAGTTATACATTTTTTAAATAAAAAAAATGTTTACATATTTTTTTTATGTTTTGTAATTAAATTAAAAATGTCTAAAACTAATATTATTTACAAGAAAACTGCGAAGAGTATCCTATAGAATGTACAACAATTATATAAAAAGTGCAGTAAATTCGCGAAGTGTATAACGGTTAGTTTGTTACTACATTTTGAAAAAAAAATGTAGTATACGTTTAGCATTTTTCCGGTGGACCATCGAAACCCGAAATAAACGTCGAATCGATGTGAAAGTCATATCTATCGATTCGAGAGCGAATTTAGAAAATTCCGTCCGTCGGTCAGTCGGTCTGTCGGTCTGTCTGTCACGCCCAGCCCCCCTAATCCGTTTTCGGATTGCGATGAAACTCGGTTGGTTAATAGGAGGTCTTTAGAAAACCTTAACTCCGGAAGCTCGGCTCCGTTCGGAAACCGGAAGTACCCGATATAGACGTTTCGAGTTTTTCGGGAAAAATTGAATAACTCGATAACGGGTAGTCGGATCGAGACATTTCAAAAAAGAAATGGTGCCGCTGGCAAAGCTCTACAAATAAGTATACCAGAGACTATGTCGAAAAATAAATGAAAATTGATTTTTTTTGCAAAAAACTGGTTTTCTCGAAATCGGGCTAGGAAGCACGATAACTGTCCAGAATATTGATCGATTTCGATGATACTTGGTGGAATCAAATGTACCCGGCCACAAATCAAGCCTATTGCTGGCGGCCCGAATCCGTTGACCGCAAGTATGTTTTCCAGGGCCGAGTATGATTTTTGAAAGAAATTAATAACTCCCGAACCGAAGGTCCGATTTTGATTTTCAAAAATGGCAATTGTAGGGCTCGATTAGGTCTATTAGTTGACGTTTGTGAGAAATTTTAGAAAACAAAAGCGAATCTACAAATCCTGGAAAACTTGATTCTTTTGATAAATTCTACAAATTCCGAACAGTTTCCTAATAAAAATCGAAAATTAACTATTCCGTCGATCGATCTCTATAACCAGTATAAGGCATGGACCTTTTTGGACAAAAAATCTGAAATAGAGTTTTTTCGAAAAACTTAAAATAAACGAGTTATTTACGAAAATGCATTCCATAGAATTATTTAAAAAAATATTACAAATTGATAAATTCTCCGTGCGATATAGGTGCAAAAAATAATGTAATGTTGTATTTAAAATATCATCATTCATTTCCTTATTTTCACTTACCAAATAAAAATAGAATGCCCTTTCTGGGTTTCAAAATGTAGTTAGCTTTTACTTTAGTCAATGCAAAAAGAAAAAAAATAAAAATAAAACATGTCAAAGCACTGAGTCATCTTGCGACCCTCTGCTGAAAATGTTATGAATCATCCCAACAAATTGGGCAAAAAGCATATCAAAATGTAGTTTTTTTCACTTGTTACTACATTTTGAAAAAAAATGTAGTATACGTTTAGCATTTTTCCGGTGGACCGTCGAAACCCGAAAAAAACGTCGGATCGATGTGAAAGTCATATCTATCGATTCGAGAGCGAATTTAGAAAATTCCGTCCGTCGGTCAGTCGGTCGGTCTGTCTGTCTGTCGGTGTGTCACGCCCAGCCCCCCTAATCCGTTTTCGGATTGCGATGAAACTTGGGTGGTTAATAGGAGGTCTTTAGAAAACCTTAACGTCGGAAGCTCGGCTCCGTTCGGAAACCGGAAGTACCCGATATAGACGTTTCGAGTTTTTCGGAAAAAATTGAATAACTCGATAACGGGTAGTCGGATCGAGACGTTTCAAAAAAGAAATAAAAACCGAAAATTAACTATTCCGTCGACCGATCTCTATAACCAGCATAAGGCACGGACCTTTTTGGACAAAAAATCTGAAATAGAGTTTTTTCGAAAAACTTAACATAAACGAGTTATTTACGAAAATGCATTCCATAGAATTATTTTAAAAAATATTACAAAGTGATAAATTCTCCGTGCGATAGAGGTGCAAAACATAATGTAATGTTATATTTAAAATATCATCATTCATTTCCTTATTTTCATTTAGATAAAATAAAAATAGAACCGATGCCCTTTCCGTGTTTCAAAATGTAGTTAGCTTTTACTTTACTCAATGCAAAAAAGAGAAAAATAAAACATGTCAAAGCACTGAGTCATCTTGCGACCCTCTGCTGAAAATGTAATAAATCATCCCAACAAATTGAACAAAAAGCATATCAAAATGTAGTTTTTTTCACTTGTTACTACATTTTGAAAAAAATGTAGTACACGTTTAGCATATTTCCGGTGGACCATCGAAACCCGAAAAAAACGTCGGATCGATGTGAAAGTCATATCTATCGATTCGAGAGCGAATATAGAAAATTCCGTCCGTCGGTCAGTCGGTCTATCTGTCTGTCTGTCTGTCTGTCTGTCTGTCTGTCTGTCTGTCTGTCTGTCTGTCTGTCTGTCTGTCGGTCGGTCTGTCTGTCGCGCCCAGCCCCCTTAATCCGTTTTCGGAATGCGATGAAACTTGGGTGGTTAATAGGAGGTCTTTAGAAAACCTTAACGCCGGAAGCTCGGCTCCGTTCGGAAACCGGAAGTACCCGATATAGACGTTTCGAGTTTTTCGGGAGAAATTGAATAACTCGATAACGGATAGTCAGATCGAGACATTTCAAAAAAGAAATGGTGCCGGTGGCAAAGCTCTACAAATAACTATACCAGAGGCTATGTCGAAAAACAAATGAAAATTATTTTTTTTTTGCAAAAAACTGGTTTTCTCGAAATCGGGCTAGGAAGCACGATAACTGTCCAGAATATTGATCGATTTCGATGAGACTTGGTGGGATCAAAGGTACCCGGCCACAAATCAAGCCTATTGCTGGCGGCCCGAATCCGTTGACCGCAAGTATGTTTTCCAGGGCCGAGTATGATTTTTCAAAGAAATTAATAACTCCCGAACCGAAGGTCCAATTTTGATTTTCAAAAATGGCAATGGGCTCGACTAGGTCTATTAGTTGACGTTTGTGAGAAATTTGACAAAACAAAAGCGAATCTACCATTCCTGGAAAACTTGATTTTTTTGATAAATTCTACAAATTCCGAACAGTTTCCTAATAGAAATCGAAAATTAACTATTCCGTCGATCGATCTCTATAACCAGTATAAGGCACGGACCTTTTTGTACAAAAAATCTAAAATAGAGTTTTTTCGAAAAACTTAAAATAAACGAGTTATTTACGAAAATGCATTCCATAGAATTATTTAAAAAAATATTACAAATTGATAAATGCTCCGTGCGATATAGGTGCAAAAATAATGTAATGTTATATTTAAAATATCATCATTCATTTCCTTATTTTCATTTACTAAATAAAAATAGAACGCCCTTTCTGTGTTTCAAAATGTAGTTAGCTTTTACTTTAGTCAATGCAAAAAAAAAGAAAAACAAAACATGTCAAAGCACTGAGTCATCTTGCGACCCTCTGCTGAAAATGTAATGAATCATCCCAACAAATTGGACAAAAATCATATCAAAACGTAGTTTTTTTCACTTGTTTATTTATATTGTACACCAGTGCTGCAAGTTAGACTTGACTTTCAACTTATTTGATTCATACAGATACTCGAAGTCACGTGTGTCCAAAGAATTACTAGAAACTGAAAACCGCAATTTTTATCGTACGAGATAATCGCCGAATACAGCTTTTTCTGAAATTTGACTTCTAGTAAGAAATCTTTGCAGATGTCTAATCGAAGGGGACTCTTGATACATTAGTTATAACAACGAAATAAAGCTTCTTGCAAAAATTTAATTTGCAAGGATTTCTTCCGCAGAGAGATCCTAATATGTCTATACTGTAATTGAGATAAAATCATTTAAATCATTATTATATTCAGTCACAGCTTAATATATGGAATAGTAAAGTCGCTATGAAAGACATAATATTAGTCAGAATGACGAAAATTCCCGTAGATAATGATTGAATCCTAATCATCACAGTAGAACGAGAAACTTTCTACTCTCATCTCGTGAAAAACAAAACCGAAAAGCCTATTAAAATGAAATTTGTTCTTGATAATTGTTTTCCTATTTGACATATATTCAATGCTTATATGATTTTAATCTCCATTTTTAAAAGAAAACTCAAATTACGATACACATAATTAGAAGTGATTGGCTACTTGAAATTTCATAATTTGAGAGTGTCTACCTGAATTTTTTGTACTAGTTTCTTGTCCAATTATTCTATTAATAACACTAGAAGAGAATCTATACAATTATCCACCACGCAGCCTACCAGTCACTATACACATTTTTGAAGAGTTCTATTTAATTCATGTCTATTTTACTTCATCTCTTCTTTATTTGTAGTGTTAGATGCCACATCAAAATTCCCATGGACCGGATTAGGTTATAGTTCGAGGTCGGATTATGGCAATTTTGATGAATGCATGACTGTAGATCATACGTATGCTGGCGGGCGAATTTTAGGAAAACACTGTACTGTTGGACTTATGATTCCTGACTTCTTGGGAAACGTGTCAGACCAGTCCGTAGGTATATTTATTATCTTTCATGTAATATTGACAACATTGTGTCAGTTATTGTTTACTTAAGATATTTTGTAATATTTATCACTTACCTGTTTCATACTTCTCAATAGAGTTGAAATATTAACTCTAAGGTAGTTAAACCATTAAAATATAATCAAGGAAGAAAGTTTAATAATGTATTTCTTTTGCAGTCATATTTTCAGTTAGCAGTGTGTAAACCAGATGCATGTTCTGCTGATGATTTCAACACGATAACAAGTAACTTGTCAGAAGGATTCCCCTCTCTTTTTGTAGATGCTTTGTGCCAAACTATTGAAACCGATACAGAAATTACAGCGTCAGACATAGTTACGATGTAAGTTGAGGATATTTTCGTTTATTTGCTGATAGAGTAGTTAACTTAAATAATTATGCAGTATTTGGATGATTAATTTTATGTATTTGTTTAAATTACAATATCGAACGGAACGAAAGCAGTATTTATATGATTTGAATGAAGACAGATAATACGTACGTACATAAGCAATGCTATGGTAAAATTTAGAACACAAATCGTAAGATAGGAATATACCAGGTGCAGCATTTAAAATAATAAACGCGAATAACCTAAAATAAAGCAAAATCAAGACAAAAGTTTCATTATTTCAAAAACAAGTTCCAAGCGCTATATTTTCTTTAGTTTGATCTCGAAATCCATGGTCATATAGAGCTTTACCTTTTTTGTTAAATGGGTATTACTATTTATTAGAATATTAAATTAGAAAAATATTAGAAAGAAATCTAAGGCCTTGTTTTCTAGCATATACACCAAATCCCAAGTTTCTGTGCTCTTACAGTTTGCTTTACTTATTTTTCCCTATTTACCTCTACTTACCCCCCACTTCTTCAACGGAAGCATGTCAAAATATAATCTAGTTTCAGATGTCGTTGTAATAGATACGTGTACAAAATTTCAAGTGAAAATCTCTATTTAATTTTATCAACTCTTTTAATGGGGGATGGAAAATATTATAAAAAAAAACTAAGGCCCTCGCTTCTAGTACATGCACCAAATCCCAAATGTCTGTACTCTTACCTCTTGCTTTACTTATTTTCTCCTATTTAACCCCCAACCCTTTCAAGTAAATATCTCAATCTTATTTTATCATCCCCCTTAATAATGTAGTAGGGGTGGTTGGGGGTTCAATCATATTTTTTTTTTAAATCTGAGGCCTTGGCTTCTAGCACATACACCGAATTTCAAGTTTCTGTCCTTCTACCAGCTTGCTTTACTTATTTTTCCTTATTTAATCCACAACCCTTCAACGGAATAATCCCAAAATATAATCTAGTTCCTGATGTCATTGTAATATATACGTATACAAAATTTAATATCTCAATTTTATTTTATCAACAACTTTAATATAATGGAGTGGGTGGTGGTGGTGGGGAGATGGGAAAATATTATCAAAAAATTGAGGCCTTGGCTTCTAGTACACATACCAAATTTCAAGTTTCTGTACTCTTACCAGCTTGCTTTACTTATTTCCCCCTATTTACCCCACCCCTTCTCCGGATATCTTCAAAAATTAATCCAATTTCAGATCTCGTTATAATATATACGTGCACAAAATTTCAAGTCAATGTCTTACACCGTTCTAGAGAAAACATGCGGGCAAAAAACTTTAAGACAGACAGACAGGTTGACAGACAGAGAGAATTTTTTTTCACTCGTCCAGACGTTTCATGACATTCTAAACCTATTTCAAGAAAATAAAATTGAAAATTTTTCTACGACTGCTATACTTCCAATCCACTACGTGGATGTGGAAGTAATTTGATGAAAGAGACGGTTGCAAGGCTGCATCGAATAAATCAGACGGAGATCGTTCTCGAATACATCTATCAGAAAATGTCTCACACCTAAAAATATATAAACTAATATTAAATTATAAAATGAAAATTGAAAATACAAAGGTTTCGTAAAAAGGATTTATTTCCGTTGTTAAATCTTTCAAGCCGTAAAAGAGACAACTTGCATGCATCTCAAATTACTCCATGGACTGTGCTACGAATTGATTACCCATACTCAGTAAGTAAAAATATAATAAACATAATTTAATAAACATAATTTAATGCATCACATGACTATGTCTGTCTGTCTGTTCATTTGTCTGTCTGTCCACTTGTCTTTCTGTTGGCGTATAAATTAAAAAACTACTTGACGGAGAACAGTTAAATTTGATAGATAATTACTATTACTATTGACAGCAAAGAAATGGGTAGAATTTTACTGAAAAATATACAAGGAATAGATAATGAAAGAAATTATTTTCGCTCTAATTTAAAATCTCCACTTTTCATGATATTCTATGGCCTATTAAAAAAATTGAAAATTTTATACTATTGTTTATATACACTCCACAATGTGAATGTGTAACTAAAATTGTGACATATGGCAATAATATTTGGCATATAGTTAACATCATTGTCAAGAAAGACACCTATTACAATTTTATTGAAAAACTTACAGGGTGGTGATCCTAAGAAATAATTCAATTACGGTGGAAATTTGCAAAGGTATTTACGCAAGCCCTCCATTTTTGGCACCTTTTCTCTAACATTTAATTTTTGCTGTCGGATGACCACTCTGTATACTAAAGCTATCAGGTTTTTTTTGTAATAACTACATGCCGATTATTATTCTAATATGCCGTTTTTTATTCAATAATTTTTTTAAAAATTTTTAGCGTGGCCACCCCGCATAAATAAAGAGGGAAGTTCTGTACATACCGGGTGAGTCACGAATTGCGCTCGCCCCGATATTTCCTAAAATATTTGGAATAGAAAATTGAAATTTGGAGGCCTTATTACACGACTAAAATGCCATCTTTTCAATTAAAAATCAAGTTTGACGCACATCCGGTTTGACCGGAATTGCCCACAACTTTCGATTTTTAAATGGAACAACCTATATATTTTTACATTTTTGGAATCTAGAGGAAATTTTGAATACAATACATCCATTTTGGTCACTTTTTGATAAACATCAAAAATTTTATTAAAAAATCTGTTTCTGAATCCAGAGTGCTGTGGTGCCCAAAATATATTTTAGTTTGTGTGCTACGTTACCATAAAAATAAAAAGAGCAATATAGTAATGCAATCGCATTACTTAATTCTCTAGAGGCGTTTAAAATTTTTAAATGTGATTTTTACTCACTAACTCGGTTTTTTTAATGGGAATTTAATCGTTCACCAACATTTTTAAATACCTTATTTTCGTACGAATCTAATGATACCAAAATTTTGAAAATCCGCTCAGAAATATTTGAGATTTCAGCCAAAATACAATGCAACCAAGCTTTTAGAAACATGCGGCTAATAGATAATAGATTAGTGGGCTTTGGAAACTAAAATGGCACATTTCTGTATAAATCTGGTAACCTAATAGCATTGGAAAAATCATAGTAGCCATTTAATGTAATAAAACAATATCAGCTGTCAACCAGACTCGTGTAGTTATAGGCAATCTTGAGCTATCAAACATTTAATAATTGAGAGCGCAAAGAACGTTACAATTAAGTTTAGCATAGGTATGTGGAGGTAAACACAATTACATCCACAAGGACATTTGCAATAGAATGCGACATCAGTTCGGTTTTCAGAGTTTTATTTAAATGAACATAAATATCGGGCCTATAAATAAATAAAAATCAATTCCGTTTGAACAATTAAACTTAAACTAGGTAACAGTAAGTAGGTATCTTTAAAATAATTAATATAATTAAACCATAAATTGACATTTATAGATATTGTTCAAAATGTCCACCATTTTTTTCTATACACAATTCGGTACAGTTGCTTCAATGGCTCTACGCAATTCAGCCGGCGTTATTTCATTAAGAGCCCGTACAACTTTATTTTGCAGCTCTTCACGGGTATTTGAAGAAGTTTTATAAACTTTATTTTTGAGAGTGCCCCATACATAATAGTCGAGAGGTGTTAAGTCAGGTGACCTAGGAGGCCACCTGATATGACCTTGATTTGCGATAAGGCGTTCACCATGCAAGTTGTTTAAATATTCCATCACTCTTCTGGAATTATGTGGGGGAGCACCATCTTGTTGGAAAAACAGATTTTGTAAATAGGCAAGAGGAAGTAAGTCAAGAAATTCTGCTGTCTGGTTTTGTAAAAAGAATAAATATCGTTCGCCAGTAAGTGTTCCATAAAAAAATATGGGTCCAATTATTCGATCTCCAAGTACTCCAAGCCAACAGTTAAACCCAAATCTTTCCTGAATATTCCCCCGCCCTACCAACCTTGGATTTTCTTGAGCCCAGTACCTAGTATTATTTCTGTTAAACATACCTTGGTTCGTAAATCTACTTTCATCTGAATATAAAATATGAAAAGGAAAACCTGGGTTTTGTTGTACTGCATTTAAGAACCAGTTGCAATATACTAGCCTCCTGTCGTTATCATCTCCATAAAGATGTTGGTGTATTTGGTATTTATAAGACCGAAACTTATGTTTCTTTAAAATTCTGCAAACCGAAGACTGACTAATGTCGCATTCCATTGACAATTCCCTTGTTGATGTTGTTGGGTGTACCATCACAAATCCTAATACATCAATTTCTTTGTCCTCACTTACAATAAATGTTTGATGGTCATCTTGTTGATTGGGTTCGTTTCTTAATTCTTGTTCCACTCTGGCAAACAAGTGTCTGCTTGGATGACATCTGTTGGGATATCGTTGCTGATACAGTTCTGCAGCTGCAGTTGAATTTTTGAGACGCTCTCCATATATCAGTAACATATCGACCTTTTCATTTCTACTAAAATTATTCATTTTCTTTAATTTTTACTCAAAGGGATTTCCGCAACGCTTTATTTTGTATCTGTCTGACAGCTGATATTGTTTTATTACATTTCCAATGTTATTAGGTTACCAGATTTACACAGAAATGTGCCATTTTAGTTTCCAAAGCCCACTTAATCTATTATCTATTAGCCGCATGTTTCTAAAAGCTTGGTTGCATTGTATTTTGGCTGAAATCTCAAATATTTCTGAGCGGATTTTCAAAATTTTGGTATCATTAGATTCCTATGAAAATGAGGTATTTAAAAATGTTGGTGAACGATTAAATTCCCATTTAAAAAAACCGAGTTAGTTGGTAAAAATCACATTTAAAAATTTTAAACGCCTCTAGAGAATTAAGTAATGCAGTCGTATTGCTCTTTTTATTTTTATAGTAACGTAGCACACAAACTAAAATATATTTTGGGCACCACAGCACTCCGTATTCAGAAATAGATTTTTTAATAAAATTTTTAATGTTTATCAAAAAGTAACCAAAATGGATGTATTGTATTCAAAATTTCCTCTAGATTCCAAAAATTTAAAATATATAGGGTGTTCCGTTTAAAAATCGAAAGTTGTGGGCATTTCCGGTCAAACCAGATGTGCACCAAACTTGATTTTTTTATTGAAAAGATGACATTTTAGTCGTGTAATAAGGCCTCCAAATTTCAATTTTCTATTCCAAATATTTTAGGAAATATCGGGGCGAGCGCAATTCGTGACTCACCCGGTATACCAATGTTTTGGGTGTTGCATCATGGGAGAGACATAGCTTAACAGGAGGTAGAGAACATCAGTGGTAATCAGAACCTCACATAGATATTTCTCATTGGGCCTTCATTACAAAGTTACAGGGTGCTTTGTCATTTTTGGCAAAAACTACCTTTTGTCATTACTTTGACGGGAATGGAATAATGGATTCATATTTGGTACAGATAATACAGTAATGATCCTTCAAAAGTACATGTGACGCATGAAAAAAATCCAGATCCGGAGTTACTAAAATATAAATTTCTTCTTTACCTCTAAAAAACATGGCCTTGTATATATTTTTTTATAATTTCTACGATATTCGAAAAGAACACAAAAGAATCATCAAAATGACCTAGTTCACTTTTTTGTTACACATTTGTGGTTATTTAAATGCGGTGTTAAATATACAATAATATGAATTTCAGGGCGGTATTAAATGAAAGTCAAGTGAAACAAATAATTTTGTAACTAAAACAAACATTTTATTGAGCGTGAGTGATTTCTAATTCCGGCGCATTTTATAGATCAATTTTAGTAAAAAATGTAGCCATAATAGGTAATCGGATATAAATTAACAAAATATTTAATCAATCATAGTAGTCTTAATCAAAGTGACGGATAATAATAACAAGAAATCTCCTAAGTAGTTGAATAATTAATTGTTTGTAATTAAATGTGTTAAAATCCGTATTTAGTTTGTGAAGTACATTAAATTGTGAAAATTGAAGGTCTCCTGTTTGTAACCTTTGAGAATACTTTTCATTGGGCCACTTAAAAAATGAACTTCATAGCGTCGAAATTGATAGTAGGCAACAATTAACCGAGCTCATCGTTATAGCCTGCGACAAAATAATCCGGCAATAATACTTCGCGCAATTGGTGACCTAGCTAAACGCCCAACTAAATGCACAGAAGTTGAAGGAGGCCACTTTGAAAATTTACTTTAGTGTAAATTGTATTTTATTTTTAAACAAATTCAGTTATTGACTGGTTGTTTATAGTTACCGGAACAGAAATTATTTTATTAATTTCGGGAATTTAGTTTGTTCTGCTTTCCAATTTTTATTAGGTGTGAAATATTGCCGGTTTTCTTGATTAAAGTAACATGTTGCTTAGGCCTAAACAGTTTTATTATCTGTCACGCTGAATAAGCCTACTATTATTGATTATATATTTTGTTAATTTATACCCGATTACTGATTAGTGCTACATTTTTTACTAAAATTGACCTTTGAAACGTCCCGGAATTAGAATTCACCCACGCAGAATAATATTTTTGCAAATTTTAGTTACAAAATTATTTATTTCACGTGACTTTCATTTAATACCGTTCTGAAACTCATATTCTTTTACATTTAACACCGTATTTAAATAACCACAAAGGTGTAACAAAATAGTGAACTAGGCCATTTTGCTTATTTTTGTGTTTTTTTCGAATACTGTACAGAAATTCCAATAAATAAATACAGGGTCATGTTTTTTAGAGGTAAAGAAGAAACCTAAATTTTAGTGACTCCGGACCTGGATTTCTTTTTAAGTCTCATATGTACCTCTGAAGTTACTGTATTAGCTGTACCAAATATGAATCCATTATTCCATTCCCCGTCAAAGTAATGACAAAAAGTAGTTTCTGCCAAAAATAACAAAACACTCTGTAACTTCGTAATGAAATCCCAATGAGAAATATCTGTGGGAGGTTCTGATTACCACTGATGTTCTCTACCTTCTGTTAAGCTATGTCCCTCTCTTGATGCAACACCCTGTATATTCATTTCAAATCATTAACGCTCTTATATTATTCTATTCACAAAATATATCAATAAATCATTACCGTTTATTTAGTCGTAACTGTAGTTTGAGTGTAGTTATTTGTTCCAGAATAATATTTGCAGTGGTTATTCTTCTAATGATCATCTCCACGATATATGATATTTACTTACATCAAACGGAATCCAGTGAGTATAACATTATACAATTAAATATGTTTGTTTACAATAGTATGTTATTTTTAGAAAGTCATCATCCCTTATTACTTGCATTTTCTGTGCTCTCCAATGGAAAGAAACTATTACATGTTTCAAAAAATTCCAAAGAGCAGATACAAACTTTTCATGGACTAAAAGCGATTAGTATGATGTGGATTGTAGCTGGCCATGGGTTTTCGGGATGGACAAATTTTAGCGTTACAAATGTAGACGACACGTTAACTGTAAGTTTTATAAGGAAAATTTGTCCATAACAACTTGTATTTTGCAAGAATTCCGTCAAATTAACTTTGGGTTAGGGTCTGTGTATATATTTTTTTTTATTTAACATACATCATTCCACAGTATAACACCAATTACTTAAAATGTTTTCTTAACCGCTTCTCAAGTCACCGAGATAACTCCTTGAAAGTCCAGAATGATTTTGTGTTAGGTATAGAGAAACGAGGCCCTACAGTTTAAGTGGAGTCCGAACCACACGATAATTTTATAATTAAAATTATTTCACGGTGAGCAGGGATTGAACCTGTTGGCTAGGTATGCCAGTATGCAAGCTAGACGCACTAAGCCACTGAACTACCGTTCCCCTTAATTATTTACTGAATGGGACCAATACAGATTTGTAGCAATATAAATTGTGATAATATAACAATCAATTTGGATACGCTATAAAGACAATAAATATACATGGCTGCTATGAATACTATAAATACTAAGAATATACAAAAAAGAAAATACAGAGAATACAGAAGCAATAATCATCCACACACACCTTCTAGTTTCAGGTTTTTTATTGAGGTTACACTGCAGTTGAACAGATCAATCTTGTTTTGAACTGAGTTATAATTGCTGCACATTTGATGAAGCGGTGAAAATTTCATCATTAATACGAGGTGTTGGGAGATTGAAGGTGAGAGGTTGTCGTAAAAATGTGTGAGGGATGCAGAAGTTTAACTGGCTAAGAATATCCTCACTGTCAATGTCACTTGTAACTAATTTACGCAGGAAGACCAGTTGGGTAATAATAGGGCGATTTTCAAACGATTCAAATGAGTGTCCTGAAAGTAGCTCTTCATGTGGAAATCCAACTGTTGGATATAGGTTATCCTCCTTGTAGCTAAAATATTTTAAGAAACGCCTCTGCACTCTCTCTGTGTTTTGCACATGTACATTGTAGTGGGGACACTGTATGATGGAGGCATATTCAACTCGAGGTCTGATGAGAGTATAGTATAATAATTTAATGGTATTTGGTTTTTAAATTCACGACTGTTTCTTATCACAAACCCAAGAGATCTGAAGGAGTTTGCTACCATGTCATTTATGTGATCAGAAAACGATAGGCTAGGATAAAAAATCACGCTAAGGTCGCGGATAGTGTTGAGTCTCTGCAGAGGAGCGCCCTCAATGGCATGGTCATATTTCATGACGTTGCGTTTCAGAGAAAAGAACATTGCATTACGTTTAGAGGGATTTAGAGCTTTGGAGGTAGATTGTTCAATGTACACCAGGTGTTAACTTTATTTAATGCTAGTTGTAGCTTATTACACTCATCAGGGAACTTTATGGTATTGTATATTTTCATATCATCCGCGTTAAGTAAATCATTTGTTTCCATACCATTTATAATATTACTATTATGTATTAAATATTAATGGTCCTAGTATGGATCCTTGCGGGACCCCAGAAATTACAGATATCTCAGTAAATTGTTGACCGTAACATTGTACAAATTGTTTTCTACCTTCAAAGTAAGATTCAAAGAAACAGCGTATTTATGTTGAACTCTATATTATATAAGCAAATCTCCTAAAAACTTGTCCCCTGGAATCTTTATTGATTTTTATTGGGCTAATACCAATCTCGTCGCAAACGAAGATTACGAATTGACATGGTGATAGTCATAGTTTCCATAAACACCAAAGCACCTAAACACAACACTCGACGTGCGTTTCGTTAATCAGATTAGCATCTTCAAGTGATAATTAAACTGTAGTACGTCTAAGAACATGCCTGCATTTATACTAAAAATATTGTCGTGATTGAATTCAACCAATCCTGTCATCCCTACGTAAAATTTTTTCTGGACTAGTTTCACAGTACGACATTAAATTTTCTGTTAGGGCACGTTAGAAGTATCAAGATAACCAATATAGCGAACTATTGCACTATGCATACTTTAACATTATTTAATTTCTAAACTCTCAATAGCATCCAGCTGTATATTATTTCTTACATTTCTAATTAACCGTAATTAATTTCTATTCTATAATTGTTATCAAAATCATGTTGTAGAGCACTAGGTTTTCAGTTTTTCCCTATTTGAGATGTATGTTCCTTGAGTCTTATTATAATTATCCGTTTCGTTTGTCCAATTACCATACTTGAAACTAAAATCTTTACAACTAATTTAGTAAACTCCGGACCTGTAATTAGATTCAATTTTATCTTGTGGGTTACCTAAAAGTTGTTGCAACTTATTTGCCGATGTATGAACAACTGTTATATCAAAGTTTTAAAAAATTCTAGTTAGGCTACATAGGGAATTGAGTTCCCTTCAGGGTATCCAGCTATATTCTTACATAAAACGTTTTTCTTTGAAAATCTGAGTACACTTAAAGGAAAACTTAATCGACGATGAATCAAGAAAATTGACATCTTTCATTTAGTTGAAAGTTTCTGCCTTACCAGGGCTTCATGCATCAGCAGGAGCAGGTATGTCTGAACCCTGGCCCATAAAGGCAAGCTATCATGGAGGAGAATATTTCAGTTCTGCAAGTGACGGCATTATTGGAGGACTAATCGAATTTGGTACTTCACTTTTTTTCTAATGAAAGTTTGACCAGATAAGAAAATTTGGTATGTCAAATATATGTTAGACAAACAAAAGTCTTGAGGTGAGGTGATGTCTGAATACCATTCTCCAACAAGAGGTTCCTTGTTTCTTATTTATTATTATTAGACAAGTTTGTTATTATTGTTATAATCCTGGTACACAAACAACTTCACAGTCAATACAGTGGCAGAAAGGTTTAGATGAACTATATTGGAATTGGTGCACCTGATACCTTGAAGATTCTCTGCGTGTAATTTACGATATAATTGTAATTTTAATATTTTGTCATTTTCTACCTATGTTCGTAGCATTATTTTATATGTATCGTTAATAAGAGCGTTCATCGGGGTATTATATTAGCACCCTCATTTTTTTATATTTATGCTACAGACTTTTACAAGTAACTAAAATTATTCATTTCTTTCAATATGCCGATGCCGACGATACACAAGCATACTACTGCTTTACTTACGATCAACTTAGTTTAATTATTTGCCATAACAACTTAGGTTTAACCATGATTGATAGATATTGTGATATACATAAATTATTTCTTAATGAGGGGAAGACGCAGGTTTTTGAGTGTATGTTGACCTTGAATTTACTTTACAGGCATAAAATATAACTATATCCCATTTTTATTTATCTACCCCATTGCATCAAGGCAGCTTTCAATATTGTTGCTTTCCGGAGTAAAATTAGAACATTAATTCATAATAACTGAGACCGGCTGGAACTGCCTCTATGTATTAATTTGTAATGGAGCGGTTCTATGAATTACTCTATTCGATACTGCAACCTCTCATCATTTATTCTCTTGAAGTTATATTTTGCTGATGAATAAAGGTATATTTTTATAATTTATTATTTATATCATTTCTTTAAACATTTTAGTGGTTAAGTAAGAGATATTCAGTTTATATCTCAGCAGCTCCTTTAGCGGTGGACACATTCTTTTTCATATCTGGATTTTTACTAGCCTACCAATACTTGAAGCAAAAACCAAAACCATTTAAAGATCAGGTTAAGTCCGTACCGCACATGTATTTACATCGTTACCTAAGGTAAGTGTAATAACTTGTACTATAATAATTATTATTATTATGTTGGAAGGACGTGTCAATTAAACACCATTCTATTTTACACTGGTTTATTTCTCATCGCCGTTGTATGTATGTACAAAAATTCTCTATAAAAATGTGTTCATAAAAAAGGGACTACAAAATAATATATACGTGGAAATGTATCCACAAGTAAACAAATAATTAATTATTACAATTCCTCCCCACTAAAATTATCCCTAAAAACGATTTTAGTTCGGTTTTATTGGTGGGATACTGCATTTTAACTATGGCCTCGACTTTATCTTCAGATGGATGCAACCCACTGGCATCAATTGTATAACCTAAATATGTTATTGATTTTTGAAAAAAAGTGCATTTTTGTAAATTAATTTTTAAACCACTTTTCTTAATTATATTAAAAACATGACGTAATCTTTTCATGTGTTGTTCGTGATCTCGACCTGTAACTAGAATATCGTCTAAAAATACGATCACGCCGTCCAAGCCGGCAAATAATTTTCATGAAAATGGCTGGAGCTGAAGCAATCCCGTATGGTAGTCGGTTATACCTAAACAATCCTTTGTGTGTGTTAATTGTCACGATTTCTTTTGAATTATCATCTAGCTCTATCTGCGCATATGCTTGCGATAAGTCTATTTTGCTAAATAATGTCCCCCCTGATAAGCAGCTAAAAATAGTCTCAATTTTGGGAATTGGATATTTATTTATATATAAATTTGGAATAACGGACACCTTGAAATCCCCACATATTCTTACATCGCCATTTTTTTTCAATACAGGTACAATAGGGCTGGCCCAATGACTGTGGTCTACTGGAGTTAACACCCCGTAATTACATAACCTTTGTAACTCCTTTTCCACTTTGTTTTTCATACTGAAAGGTAATGAATGTGCTTTGCAAAAAACTGGTATTGCATTCGGTTTTAGGTACAATTTAGCTTTAAAATTTAAAAATGCCCTAGCTCGGCCTCAAATATTACTCTATATTGATCAATTAGACTGTTCAATGTCAACATTTTTCTCTCAACACTCGTGTTTATATCATCCTTATGTCTCGCGGCGGCAATATTATTTACCGCAATATTGTCAATTATATTTATTTTTAATGCGTTAAGCCAATCGCGACCTAACAAGGAGGGCCCACCATTTGGTATAATGTACAACTTTAATAAATCAGAATAGTTATTGAACCTCACTCGGACTCTTATGTAACCTTCTGTTAGAATTCGGTTACCTGTATATGAAGCTAGTTTAATTTTGGACTGAAATATTTCACTCTTTGAAAAATATTTATCGTAGATATGTTTAGAAATTAATGATAACGCCGATCCAGTATCTACTTCCATATCTAAGTACATGTTTTCTACTAATAACTTAATATTTATAGGAGTACATTTGTTAGAACAAAAAAAATTGTACAATTCTAGTGCTCCTTCCGAATCGGAGTCATTCAATAATTCGAAATTCACATTTTTTTCCTTTTCATCGGCCATATAAAAATTACCTCTTTTATTCCTTTGTCCCTGCCTGTTCGATTTCCTTGGACATACATATTTTAGATGACCCATTTTCCCACAGATGTCGCAAGCAGCATTTTTGAAGAAACGCTCACTTTTTTTATGATTCTTCCCACCACAACAAGAACACTCGCGCACCGGTTTCTTCCACTCACTCGACGTAGATGGTTCATTCCATTGTGCCCCTTGCTCGCGCTGCGGTAAACACCTGGTAGTACTGCCTGAAGAATTAAAATTTGAAAAGGAGGACCGCCGCGTTAGCCCTTGAATTTTGTGTACTTGCTGTGTTGATTCCGAAATGCCTACGTCATTTTCTGCTGTTTCCATATTTCGGGCTATTTCATACGCTGTGGTAAATGTCAATTTTTTATCCTTATCGTCAACCAATAGCCGCTGTTTTATTGATTCACTTATGATGCCGGACGACAACTGTTCTCGCAAGTTTTCATCCAGTTTGTCACCAAAATTACATGTTCTTGCCAAGTTTTTTAACACTGCTACATATTGTGTGATAGTCTCACTTTTATCTTGATATCTATGTCGAAATATACGTCTTTCCATCATTACCGATGGTGCAGGTTGTAAATGATTTGTCACCAAAGAAATTAATTCTTGATAACTTTTTGTTGCCGGTTCCGCTGGACTACACAATTCTGCTATAAGTTCGTAAGTTTCGTCCCCGATAACTGTCAACAACGTTGGTGTCTTTAAATTATCTTCTATTTTGTTGGCTATAATATACTGGTCTAATCGAGCAATATACGTTTTCCAGTTGCCCTTATCCAATTGAAATTCACTTATTTTGCCGACTGACATTTTTATACTCGACGGCCACTACACTTTATTTCAATTCTGCCCACGTTGTAATAACTTGTATGTATTATTAACAAACGCTATTATTTATTGTTTTTCAATCCTCGTCGCCATTTGTAATAACTTGTACTATAATAATTATTATTATGTTGGAAGGACGTGTCAATTAAACACCATTCTATTTTACACTGGTTTATTTCCCATCGCCGTTGTATGTATGTACAAAAACTCTCTATAAAAATGTGTTCATAAAAAAGGAACTACAAAACAATATATACGTGGAAATGTATCCACAAGTAAACAAATAATTAATTATTACAGTAAGTAAAATACATCTTAATCTTTTTAGTAGATATTGTACCTAAATTATGATTGTGTTCTGGGTTCTCCTTCTATGTTTACAATTTCATCATTTACGGAAGAAGCTTTGTTAATAGATTTTACTAAGATAAATCATACTAATGCAATTTATGCACATGTCATCGTCTACTTTTAAATAAAATCTATATTTCATGCTCTAACGAAATAAAATCTTATTTCCTCACTTATAAAATTATTTAGTAAAAGAGTATGATGAGGTACCAGTTATGTTATTAAAAAAATATTCCGCTGAGTTCTCTGAAATTATCGTAACAATAATAAATAAATCGATAGAATTCGATTAATTTCCTAGCCGGTTAAAAATTTCAATTATCACTCCTATATTTAAAAGAGACGATCCTCTTCAAATTCAAAATTATAGGCCAATCGCACTTCTAAGCGTCATATCAAAAATAATAGAGAAAATCTATATAAAATAGAATAAACACATTTCCTGAAAATCATATTTTTTCAAGTCACCAATACGGTTTCAGAGAGGGCCGTTCGACTGAAACGGCAACTATAGACTTAATTCAATACATAAATGATAAAGTAGAAAAAAGAAAATTCATAGTTGGACTATTTTTCGATCTGACTAGAGCATTTGCTACCCTAAATTTTGACTTTATTTTAAAAAATTGTCTATAAATTGGCAATCGAGGACAAATTCAACAATAGAACAATTTTGAAAAGTCGAAAATTAAGGCTAAATAAAAATATATCTAAAGAGTTCGATGTCACAAAAGGTATCCCCCAGGGTAGCGTCTTGAGTCCCCTGATTTTCTTAATGTATATAAATAATCTCCCTAACTACATACTCGATGGTAAAGTATTTATATTTGCTGATGATACCTCCATTATAATCTCAAGTCACGATGTAGTACAGGCAATGAAGGCAAAATTTTGTAAAAACCTTGCAAAAATTAATCAAAGGATCTTCTCTAGGATTTAAAAAGGTAGTACCTGTAGAATGGAATGATGCATTCTTTGCACTTCCAAGTTCCAGGAAAATTCCAAAAAAAATTGGAAAAACTTTTGATTTTCGGTTTTTTTTCTCTAGCGGCTAAAATAATGAAAATAGAGAAAACAGTTTTCAACAAAAGTTGTAGCTCGCCTCTTTCTCTACAAAAAAGGTCTTTACAAATTTTTGTCTTACTTAAGCTGTTTAGGAGATAAATCCAGTTTTCCACTTATAGTTTTGAGCCGCTCTGAAATGAGCCGAAAATGAGAATTCTCTAGGAGTTTCGCACGACCGGGCACATCGATCGATAATAATTCTTACTATTCAGAGCTGCTAAAAAAATGAATACAACATAAAATGTAGAGAAAAGTCTCAGCTTTAATGTGGAATTTTTTTGTAGAGAAAGAGACGAGCTACAACACTTTTTTCTCTATTTTCATTATTTTGGCAGCTAGGTCAAAAAAACCGAAAATCAAAAAGTTTTTTCAAATTTTCTTGAATTTTCCCGGAACTTGGAAGTGCAAAGAATGCATCATTCCATTCTACAGATTATTACTTACTTAAATCCCAGAGATGATCCTTTTATTAATTTTTGTTACCCTAAATGGCTAATTTGCCTGTACTAATGTACATGAGGTAAATCAAAAAATCTACAACGTAACTACCCAGTTTGATAACTACTATCATAAGAACAGATTAATCATAAATTACTCATTGTTGACGAACATCTACCTGGAATGATTATATTTATTCAATTTGCTCTAATCTTAATAAACAATACTATGCACTCTTGAATTTTAAAACTGCACTAGATAAAAAGGGACTCCTATCGGTCTATTATGCCCTAATCTATTCCGTAATTAGCTACAATATAATAGTATATGGCCTAGCAGTAGGAAATAATAGAATATTCTTAGCCCAGAAAAGAATAATTCGGCTCATGAGAATCATGCAGGCAAACATTTAAAGTACAGAACATTTCAACGTTTACTGAGATTTACCTATTTAAAGTTTTAAGTTACATATACTCCAAAGAAAAATCTCAGATATACACAATTACTCCACTAGCGGAAACAAAGACATCAGAATAAGTTCATTTACTTGCTAAAGTTATAGAGAATCTCCCCAATTTGCGGGGTGCCACTTTTTCAACATGTTATCTCCTCAAATAAAAAGCGCAACCAGTCTGAATAGATATAAATTGTTATTAAAAGAATTCCTAGGTATATCAAAATACATTTTATTCAATAGAATAATTTATATCTGATCATATAGGTATATTTTGTATTTGACTTGTCTGTCCATTGTAAATTGCCGAAAGATATATAAACTTCAATCTATCAATTAAGTTATTTAAAACTAGGTAACACTATTAAGCATATAATTTAGAAAAGTAAACTTCAATTTTTTATTTTAGACTTACACCAGCTATGCTCATGGTCTATCTGGTGACCATATCAGTCTTTAAACACCTGGGATCAGGACCTTTATATAGCTATGGAGTAGACGTCTTCGCTCAACCTTGCAGAGACAATTGGTGGCAATTTTTTCTATACATACAGAATTACGCCTTAGTAATCGATGATTTTGTGAGTATAAAAATAATACTCTTACAGCCAGTTTTCCAATGTCGAGTTAACTCTTGTACTGGAGTTAACTCTGGATTAAGCGCACTGTTGCGTATTTCAAATGCGAGTTAACTTGAAACCTCGAGTTAAATCGAGGTTAAGATAACTCTAGACGAGGTATGAGTTAATTACAAATTTCGGCTTAAAACTAACCTAAAATTATTTTATGGTGTAAATAAATTATGATATTTTTCAAACACATCATGGATTATGATTTTAATGTAAATGCTTACAGCAGTGATGAAAAAGCTAGAAGACCCAAGGTAATCAGATATAGGCCAAACCACATGGAAGAATGGGATCGACACGATTTTTTTTGCGCGATTTCATTTGCCTCCAAGAACTGTAGATAATATATTAAAAGAAGTGCAATATATTATTTCGTATTCTACGAATATGTATTTGTTATCTTGTGTTGTATAAATATTAACATGCAATGTTTATTTTACATGGGGGAACTGGTTTCCTCTCATCGCATGCTATGTTGTGGAGAATTGTTGTAGCCGCAACTGTCTGTATGGTATCCATTTTAAGGCGCAGCCTTAGTGCTAATGCTCCTCTCCCCTGTGTTTCTCGTTCTGATGTGGGATTAATTAAATAAATTCTCAACATTATTTCTGATCCACACAAGAGGCGTCATAAGGTAGAGTTTCACAGGATGGCCACTATTGCCGATCAACAGACCATCATTAAAGTGACCTCGTTAAAATAAATTGTATAAACAAATATATAAATATTACATTTTATAAATAATATCACAGAAAGTTAGGTTAATGTAACATTTTTAACATCACAGAACTATAGAAGACATTAGAATACTTGTGTAAAATTCCGAAAATATGGTTAAAATTCATACTTCTCATGTCAACATAACAAAATATTTCACACAACTCGAGTTAACTAACTCGAATAAAAAATAGTAATGAAAAACAGTTGTAACGTTAACTCGAATTTAGCCTCGAATTAAGGTGCGAGTAAGAGTTATCTAACTCGAACTTTAACTCGACATTGAAAAACTGGCTGTTAATGTGTATAGTCTATTTACATTGGTGTTGTCGTTTAGAGATTAGGTGGGCATCAGTTGATAACGGATAGACTGTTAGACTAAAAGTTTTCATTTTCAACAATTTTTAGAGACAAAACTCAAGATTTTGAATTTAAAACTGTCCTGTCTAGATTTTAGTATAAGGAACATTTTTTAAATCTACAAAAAAGTAAAACTTAGTGTTTTTCTTTTCATGTTCTGCCTTTCTTTGGTCCTGTTAGGTTTGAAGGATTTATTTAGGTCATAGACTAAGTTTATTCACATATTGATTAGTGTTAAAACTATATTGCTATCACTTAAATTAGTTCGTGAACTTTTGTGTGTACTGGTAATACTCACTCCTACAATCGTAATCCGATTTTATTGTCAATACCAAATTTCTGACAATTTCCGGAACCAGGCTTAATTTTACTGGCTTCTGAACTTCTAAAATTTGGTAAACAGTAAGATCAAGCAAAGATTGTAGTTTTACTACAGAGGGTTTTTCTGAGACAGTAAAGGTAAAGAAGGATAGCATCTGAGATTAGACTCTAAATCTTTGTGATACTATGAATACATATTTGCATGTTCTTCTTTTGCTTGTTATCTTCAGATATTAGTGTTACAGCTTCATCTGCTAATAATTCACATACTGCTGTTGTTTTCTTTGGAGTATACCAAGCTTCGTGTATTTTTTTGGCATGTCATGGTGTCGAATAAACGGCTTTACTAATTATTTTAAGTACTTCTTGTTTTATCCTGCCTTTAAACCTGTTTTTGCTGCGTAGGTGAGTACCTCAGGTTCAAAAGCTTCCGATAATTTCGTCATTCTACGCCCATTGGTCCTCTCACTACTTTTCTCAGAAGATGCCTTTGGACGACCTCTACTAATAAAACGGTCTTGTTCTGTTGCCCCTCCCGAAACTTATCCCTGCATAAGGAGTACTGGTCAAGCTAATCATGATAGTTACTTCTTAAGTAGTTTTCTCGATTAGTATAGCATTGGTCGAGTCTTAAAAACAGTTTGCTTCAAAAACGACTTGATTAGATCTATTTTATGTTCATCTTGTCTCATAAAAGTTAACGAAGTAATCTTTAAATGTTGCACACTTTTAGCGCAGAGCTCACTGAGTTCTACTGATAAAAAGTCAAATAAGTATCTTCTTGTAGGGAATCTAAATCTCTACATTATGTATTTGTTTATTTTCAGTGTCTCGTTCAAACATGGTATCTATCAGCTGACATGCAGATGTTCTTGTTATCGCCGCTTATCCTAATTCCAATATCGTTGAACTTGAAAAAATCTTCAGGATTCATGGTGTCCATGATAGAATTATTTATTTTAAATTTATTCTTTATCGCCCTGCCAGTGGCTCTCAAACTTTTGATAAAAGATGACACAAAGTAAGTATAACTTGATCTTCATATGAGGACTAACCTATCGTTACTTTCAGTCATGATAAATAGTAAATCTGATATCAAAATTTTAGCTTTGTGAGCTCTTATTTACAGTTTGTATTGCAGAAAGAGTGTATAAAAGCTACACAAAGAAAACAAACTTTGACAATTGTGGAACCGGATTGAGTTCGGAAGACGGATAACTTTTTTTGTTTATAAATTTACGAGGAAAAGTCATTCTTCTTTATAAAAACGCTTCCTTTATATCAAGAGTCCAAACAGTTTATATACAGGATCCTAAATATTTACAAAAATGTGAAAAACTACCTTTATATGTAAAAATATTGAGAAAAGCTATTTAAAAAAATTTTGTGGATTAAAGCTATTATTCAGTTATAACATCTGGATTTCTCTGAATTTCGTTTATTATATTATATGCATTATATTTGACATAGCAAAATATTTCCCTAGAAATGCTAAGAAAGAAACAAAACATGTCAGACGATAATTTCATGGCACAATTGCTTGGTCGCCTGGTAGCCCCGATCTGACACTGTTGTGGATTCTTAATTATTTAATATCAAAGGATCTACGCAATTTAGACAGTTTAAAAAAAAATAGTAAGTAAATAACTGTTGAAAAAGAATAGAAAAATAACGACAATTGGAGATCAATATTTCATGATCGACTATAACTTTTCTTACGTAACATTTTCTAATGCCATTTTTCAAAATATTCACAAATAGAGACACTTTACTCTTTGTAGTTTTCACATTACTGCAAATATTTAACGTTTTACCTATAAATTTAAAACTAGCATTTAGAGTATGTAATGAAATAAACAAAAGTTTGTACCGGCTTTGACTTGAAAATCAATGGGATAATATTGACCAAATGAAATTTTTCGTAAATAACTTTGAAAATTATGTATTCTAGAACATTTCTTAACAGATCATTAAAAGTAACAACACAAATTGTAATTTTCTTATATTTGCATTATTTAAAATAACCATAAAAATATCAATTACAGAAATAAGTTAATATATTTAGTTTTAAGGACACATTGATAATGTATTTGTAATTTCCAAAATTTACTCTAAGACGCATTTTAACAGTTATTTATTTTCAGTGAATACGACACTCATTCAAGGCTTATTAATTATTTCATTGGTATGATGCTCGGGGTGTTTATGAGGGTAAAGCAAGATAAACCATTTCTGTATATGATTAAAAAAGAACGTGTATCTGTAAGTATATTTCAATATTTTATTAACAACTATTTTAAGTCCGCATGGGTCCATAGTTTTTTTTCTCACATCCTCCTCCACTATCCCCCATCATGGGACGGGGAGATCCCATTGACTCACAATCTTCCTATATCTTCCCACCGCCTTTCACTTTGCCACCACATTGTCTTCTGTTCCACTACATCTTTTACTTTATCACGATCATTCCTCATGTTTCATCAACTTTCCACCACTTCGTCTTTCTTCCTCACTATCCCACCGTCTTCTTATATTTCCTCTATCTTTAGTTACCACTTTCTTCCACTTTTCCACCACTTTCTTATTGTGCGTCCTACAATCTTCCTCGACTCTCATCTATCTTTCCGTCACTTGCTCCTATCTTCCCACCACATTCCCCATAGTCACCACCTTACCATAGTCCTCACCTAAGTACACTTTCCCTCGCCTTCTCACCATCTGTGACTAACTTCAAAATACATCTTCCCACTTTCCCATCATCTGCCTTCACACTATCTTCTCCTACCTCCTCACCACCTTCCCTTATTGTTCCTCACCTTCCTATTACTTTTCCAACTTTCTGCTCATTTTCGCAAAATAGCTGAACAATAGCTGCTTTATATCGTAAGCAATGGAAAGATCGGGGAAGGTAGGGGAAGACGGAGGGAAAGTCGGGAATGTAGGGGATGGGCAGGATAAACTGGGCGAAATGGAAATTAAGAAAGATGCTGGTACGTAAGAAGCTGGTGGGATAATGGGGGGAGGCGGTAAGATAATTACAGTATTGGTGGGAAGGAAGTGGGGATTCACGCGTGCGTAGAGCATATGCTAGTAAATTAATAAAAACTTTATTTCGCCTATTTTCCTCTTGCCTGTTTGTTAATAGACATTTTATTTATTAATATCTTGACAATAATAATTGGCACCGAAGTTTAACGCAAGAATATTTTTAGATTACAAATTTGCTGGTTTGGATATTTGTCCTTCTTGAGATGTCAGCTTCGGCATATTCTTATAAGGAAATTGAACTGAGTGATTATGGATATTCAAGCAAACAAGTATTTTACTTTTTAGTGAGAACCCCATGGTGCATCGGTCTGAGCTGGATAGTTTATTCTTCCTACCATGGCTACGGAGGTAAATAATGATTTATTAAATTATGTAATTACGTAAAGTCAATATCAAGATTTGTAATTGTCTAAAAACATATCAGATTTTCGGAATAAACGATTTTTTCAAGTAACTTTTCCAAAGTATTCTACGACAAAAATAGTTACTCAGATTAAACGATTTACTTTTCCTGCTGTTGACCATATTAAACACTGAAATTTTATCTCAAAATACACTGCATACAAAACATATAAACGGTCAGTTCTAAAGAGCTCGGAAAGACTCATCAAAGATCATCTTTAAACTTTATAATTCCATTTAGTTGGAGGACGCACGGCTGATTGAATATTTTAAAAAGTCGGCTGCCACCACCATCTTACCAATAAGGTGGTGCAATTATGAATGATATGAAGATGTAAATACAGCTAATTTTATATTAAGGACACTATAATTTACAAATTCACAAAGCTTCAAGACTACCAAATTTATTCAGAGGCAAGACTACCTGACGCTGTTTAGAATATCAATTGTTATTCATTAGTAATGTGAATGGTAGCACCCATCCCATTTCTTATCTAATTAATCTGTCGAACACAAAATTACCCATTTTTGATGGATTTTTATTCGACTACAATTATTTTATATATCCGAAAACAAAGTTGCTAGAGATAAAATATATTTTTATTGTAGAACTTCGATGCCTTACAGACTTTTTATCTATTAATATACACAACGAATATGTTTTATAAAACTATCAACTATACTGAGTAAAGTAGTACTCAACATTCTAAGAAGCCACTGTATGGCGAAACAATTTTCAGGTTGATAAAGTAATGTGGAAACTAATATAGTTTTCTTCCCAATTGTTATTATGGATTTTCATCAAGTAACGACAAAATGTATTGAATGAATCTACCAAGAACTGAATAAAATGAAAAATATATATAAATATTTTTTGAAGTGTGGGTGTGCTTCCGGGTGTTTTCCCGCGTAGTTGGTAGGCTCCTGTGGGAGCCATGGTTGTCTGAACGGCGTTTCTGCGGAATCTCATCTGCCATCATCAGGTTCTCGCTGAGAGCTGTCTTGTGCTGCTGCTGCTGCCGCTGCTGCTGCTGCTGCTGCTACTGCTGCTACTGCTGCTCCTCGTTGCTGGAACTGAACTTTTGTAACGCCGTTCCGAAAATAACATGTATTTGACAGTTTCAATGAATCAAAAGAATGTCATTATTAGCAGATGAAAAATAATGGAAAAAGTGTGAAATAAAACTTAAATATTTCGTTGTTTTCTTATTGGTCTCTATGGAAAGAGCAATAGAATTTAATCATTACGACAAGGTAACTTTGTCCATTTGCCGTATTCTTGCAAAATTATATTGTTTCCTAATTTCGAACGGCGGGCGATACAAATAATTTTGTATATAATTCGAGACTAAAATGTGTTTTTTTTTTCTCGTCTGGTTTACAGCCTCGCACACGCCCTACTTGTACATTTAGCCACTTGTTATATAAAATACTATTAACTAACATTTTAATATTAAGACGGGTTTAATTCTTTTAAGGATTCGTCAACTGGATATTAAGTGGGCCGTTAATGCAAGTGCTTGGAAGATTGACTTACTGTATATACTTGCTACATATAATGGTTGAAGGTGTTTATCTCCTTATTAATCGCACAAAATTATATTTCTCTGACTACAATGTTGTAAGTATATTTTTTGTTTGGGGAAAATATTTGTAAATCGTAACTCCTTTTTATAGCGTAGTGTAACATTTTTAGACTATCCTAATAGAACCACTTGTATTCCCGAATGACTATTAGTAAATATCGTATGCTACTGTCGAAAAATATTTACGAAGAGGAGGGTAACATTTTTTGGCGATTTCTGGTTCCCTTTCTATATTTTTCAAATTTGACTGATATGATTGGTTACCAGATCCTGATCAAAAGCTGTTAAAGGATATTTTGCATAGCGTATAGGAAAGATACTATGTGCCTTGTAGTTTGTCGGAAAAATTAATGTTTAACCATTTTAATTGATTTATTATATCTTTGCTGATATACTAAATGTAGATCCTAACGCGTTCAAAGTCTGGGTATACTTAATTTACAGATATTCGTTAATGATCACTATTTTTTTTTCAGTTCTATGTTTGGTGTGGTAGTTTCACTGTAACAACGCTTTTAGCGATATTTTGGACATTGGCTTTTGAATCGCCTCTAATTATAATTGAAAAATATTTGCTTGGAGGAGGAAATCAAAAAAGTAAGTACACGTTTTTTACGGAAAATAACTGTTTACATAACAAGTGAAAGAGGACATCATTTTCTTATATGTGCGACTTATAATATTAATCAAGTTTAAATTTTTTTCATGTCTCACCCTTCAGACTTGCTCCAAATTCTAATAAAGTGATCTCCAAATTTAAGCCAAATTGAATTATATTAATACATGTGTCCGAGACCATGAAATTTCTCACGTGGTTCTTATAGGTAAAAAATATGTTTTTATAAAGCGATAAAATCAGTAAAGTTTATTGAAAAAAAATACGCGTACAAGTTGCTTCTTGAAAATTGTCCAGAAAATACGAGTTCCTAATTCCGTTTTAACTTAAACCTCCATAAAAACTTTTTATAGCACCCCAAAATGGTCTCATGGTTATTTTAGCGACCTCGTAAAAGGGTCTTATGAAAACTTATCTCCATAATAAATATGTATCATATTTTTTATTGAAACAAACTTTGATAAAAAAATCTGAAATAATTCTGTGAGCTTTATTGAACCAAAGTTAATAATTCAAGCGTGAAAATTTCTTGAATTTTTAAAATGATCAAATTATTTACTATTGATAAGATGTATCTCAAAAACTATTCATTTCTGGACACCTTGCCTAAGAATTAATGGCAAAAGTAGGCTTTTTCGAAGGGACTAGATAAATACAATTATACATTTCCTTTATTCTATTTTTAGGCAAACAACCGCAGAATGGAAATACAAGTACCACAGCAAAAGAGAATGTTTCCTAAACCAATATTACAAGCATAATTCATATCTACAAAACAATACAATGCAAATATGCCTGAATGGAAACTCAACTGAGGTTGTAAACCAAATCGAAATCATAATCGAAGACTAAACCATATACTGTCTTCTTTGACGTGCCGTTTCCAAAATTTAGATATAGATTTTATCATAAGTAATTTAGTACCTTAATCTCAATTAAATAATTCCTACTGGTCCAAATTTGAAGTGGGTCACTACCAGAACGTTGATTTCCGTACTGCTCTAGCAATGTGCTCGAAAGTCCTTCTGATTTATCTTCCGATTTATCAAAAATTTTAAACAAAATATTAATTGTACTTGCCATATTCATAAGTTTTATTTTTAGATACGGTGTTAATAATACATTTAATTTTCTTTCATTAGTAGTTTATAGTACTATAGCGTTTTTCGTATCTATCTGCAGTATTAAGGAAAATAGAATTCTTTAAATAATCCCTGATATTTTCTGCACCAAATGGTATTCTGTTGACGTTACATTATTACGTTTTTACTAAAAAAATTTCAGTATTTCTTATATAATATTGTTTCATGTTATGAAATGTTTCATTCTATGACTGAAACTGAACTTAATATTAAATTTTGATTTGTAGCCCTGACTTTACTAATTAACATTATGATGTTATTTATATTTATATTAATATGAAGTACTTCATGATCATGTCTCGAGTTAGGCATGTTTTTATGGTAAAAATAAAAACCTAGAAACGAATTACTAACAGAAAAGCTTTTCATATATTTTACGTTTTTTTAAAAATTTAGGAATCATCTAAAAGCACTTTGCAATTTGAATACGCATGCATTTTTTAAATTCTATTTCTTTTTCATTATTTTGATAATTATAAGACTTGAATAAATTAGACGAACACAAAGGGTGTCATATTACAGAACATAGTTTATCCTGAAGAACCACAAGTTACTCACATTTCTCAGTTTTAACGACTTTATTTATTCTCTATAAGGTAGCTGCTTTGGAAACATGTATAAATGTTTATCTCTATTCAATATTTGATATAATCTCGGAAATGACAAATTAAAACGTCAATGAAGTGGTTTTACTAACATGCTTTTCGAAACCACTCAAAAGACTAAACTAGTATTTTTCTTATTTTATTACGTAGTTTGAGAATGTAAAGACATATTTAATGTCATTGGTTTCTTTGTTTTTGCAACCCTCAGGCTAAGACCCGAACTCTGGGGTGATTCATTGGATCCTCATAGGTTAATGACTGATATTATAATATAGTTTTTCTTTTATTTCTTGGTTGTTTTATTTGAGTTAATGTACTTAAATATAAGAACCCTAACATAGTAATATAGATTGTTGTAGAAAAATGACAAAAATTTGACTGTAATGTGTTTTATTTCTGCATTCAACTCATTCAAAATATTAGTTGGTTATTCTGTAGACAGTACTCGATACAGGTATTGATACAGAATTGGTGGGGGCGCCGGCATAATATTAGAATATTATCCTGACGCATCCACCAATTATCGGGCATTGGATGAGCTGCAATCAAGCGAGAGTACTCGCTTGGTTACACAATTTTAATGCGACACCGATCTGTCTGCCTCTCGTCGCAAAGAGGGGTGCTAAGGCTACACACATACGCACATGAAAACCCTCATTAACTATTAACAACTTAATCTTAAAGGTGAAGAAAAAATGAGCGGCTGGAACCTCTCCAATAAATATTTGCGGATATTCCTTGATTTAGTTAATAACCGGGCTTGCTACTACTGACCTGTGCCATGCAGGCCTCCGTCCCGTGTGTGCTCGAATCTGTACTTAACGACCCATCGTTATGGAATTCGGAACGTACGTACCTCGGCAGAATTAGATTATCAACAATAATTTAGAAAATACAAAGAAATTTGCAATTTTAATTTTTACATAATTGCAAGAAATTAAGAGATTTCATTACTTGCTAATGATGGCATTCTGTACTTACAGACCAATCTGAAATCGTAATTTAATAAAATTGAATTTCAGTTATAGTTTGACCTTTAAATTTAATAGTCCTTGTGTTATTTTTTTTTAATGTATATGTTTTTGTGGAATAAAAACTATTATGACTATTAAATAAAGCGTGGTATCGAACATACTATTACGCTCTTTAGAGCCCAGTATAAAATGTTAAATATAATGCGCAATTTCGACGCATATTTCGCATTGATATCATAAATACTTTGAGCTTTTGTCTTAACACGTTAAGCGCCACAATGATAGGACCAAAACCGTACCCTCTGTGCCAAATTTCGCTTTATCGTATTTCGAATTCATTTTACTACTAAGATGATAAAAATATAATTTACCAAATGTTGCGAAATATTTTTATACCTTCTTTTTGCAAAAATCTTTGTGGCACAACATTTGTGCCTCGCAGCACAGACGTATTTTCTCTACACTTTCCGCATGCAAAAAGGCATTTTATGCTGATTGCTTCTTCAAAGTACATAAAGCTAATTTTGTATAATTTCATATAAGTATCTATGAATACATGAATACATATTAGTTATATAACACATGTTTTTATTTTTCTTTATATTAGGTTTTTTTTATTTATCTTTTACATAAATTTTGCTTCAATTGACTATAAAATCCGAAACAAAGATAATTTTCTGGGGGTTTTTACACTGTCTGCATCATCTTGCCGAGCTTATTTCATTCCCATTTAATAATATGGTATCTGTGGCACTGCTGTTGTGTCACAGTCCAGGAAAGGATAATAGTACTTGAGGCACTACATTTGTGCCTCGAAGCGGGGTGGGATAATTCTGTGAGGCACATCACGTATGCCTCATGGCAGTTAACGTGTTAAACCTAATTAAGAGAACATGCATGATTACGGCACCGCGCCATATTGAAAACATATTTTATTTTATTTAAAAGAACTATTTACCAATATCTTCTAAGAAGTTTCTTGTACCATCATGAGCAAATAAATCGAAACAGTATAGTCATGTAGATACTTTCAAAACTAGACTAACCTTTAACACATTTTGTTACTTGTTAAAATATTCGAGATTGTCAGCCTCAGTCATTGAGTTAGAAGGTAGGGAGACGACATTCTATACAAATTTCCTATACAGAAACGGCATCAATAGGCGTGGCTAAATGTAGTAACAATATGGTGGTTTTGCCAGACCCGGACTAATTAAAATAATAAGAACTTTGTACCCCAACGAGACGGTCTATCTAGATAACATAAATAAATGTTCAATTCAATAAATGCAAGACTTTTAACAGTTTTTATTTACTTTGATATATAAAATGTGCAATGTTATCCTAAAATAAACAATTTGTTTCTATTCTATGAAATATATAATCTGAGTATATTAATGAAACATTTAATTAGCTGTTTTTTTAAATACGGCTCTGTTTGTTGTTTACACTACCTATGAAATGTTATTCCCGTTAATTTCTTCTTGTCAACACCATCTCTAGAAGAGCAACTTCTTTTAGCACACGACACCATAGTCCTTTTAATGCTTATTGTCTAAAATTTAACAAACCACCAGTAGAAATCACAATAAATCGCACGGAAAACAAACTGCCACTATTTGACGGAAAAGTAGTAACAAGATGGCGAAATGATGCCGTTTTTGATCACGTGACAGCTTCTCCCTACCTTCTAACTCAATGGCCTCAGTGCTCTGATTCTGACTTAGCCTACGTCGATGAAATATCATAATGTTCAAAACGATCCGCCGTCACATTTAAAGGAAAATTAACTGAAAAGTATAAAGTATGATATATCGTTGAAATAAGAATATCATCTACTTTCAAATAGTGCAGTCATCATCATCATAACAAATTTTATTTAAATTAATAAAATACAAACATTGCCTCCCCGGATTGCGATCCGGAATCAACTAGACAATAACGTCGCGCAGCGTCGTGGTGTACGTAGGATTGGGCGGACCACGACCGGTTCGGCTCAATAAAATTAATACAAAAAGTTGAAACTCCTGCCGCCGGTGGCGGCTTAAAATTAGCATTAAAATTAGTAATATCTGTATTACAGATTTAAAACATTTAAAATTAACACTCTAAAATCTATTGGTGTACAAGATACTAAACACTATTAAGTTTTGATTTCTGGCACGGGGGAAAAAAACTCAACGACAAAACCCGTTTCAAAAAGTGCAGTAAAAATGTATACCATAGTGGAAAATAAAAAAAATGTTTATGTGTCAAATCTGCACCAGAACCTTTTGAGATCATGTATGATACAAATATCACTCTTGCAAATTGTGCCTTCTCGAAATAAGGCCTCTCCAAGGTGGGTGGTGCACCCTGAAAGCTTTACAAATTAAAACGTTCCATGCGCTAAACTGTAGCTAATTTGAAAGTTGCCTAACGGACTACGGAATTTACAAAAAATGACTATGTGCATTACATGATGCCGTGAATAATCCCTAATCATTTATTATATCCTAATTTGCCCAATCTAATATTTATAGAGGTAAAGTAGATTTAAAAAAACATTTGCCAGTTACAGTTCTTATACGGGGAAAACCCCACCTTAGTGCCCTATCTAGTTTTACTACTAAACGTATTACATGTATTTTGTGGAATGATGTGTGAACCAATAGCCTTAGTCGAAAATCTGCTTAGGCCTCATGACCTGACGCGCCGACGTATTTCATCATATTAGGCGAGCTTTGAAAATATTTGTCTGAACATTCTCGATTTCTAGAGGGACTTTATAGCGAAACGAATTGTTCAGACAAAAAATAATTTAGATAATTATTACACTCTTTGCAAATACAAAACAAAAAGTACGTTGCATTCGATCGGCACATTTCTAAAACCGGCCATATTGGTCGTAGAAAAAAAATTTCATATCACTGGGTTTGTAATCGAAATCTGAACAACTTTCAAGTAATCCGTCCGTCCGTTACGTTTCTTGTAAGCACGATAACTTAAAAACGAAAAGTCCGATTGTATTGAAACTTACACAGTAAGTTAGTGTTAGCTAGAGGAAAAACCCTATTGTTACTGAACAAAATCGATAAATGAATAACAAAGCTATTTTAATTTTTTTAATAAAACATTTTCTCATGTTCTGTAATTAAACAGAGAATGTCTAATACTAATATTATTTACAAAAAAACTGCGAAGAGTATCCAATAGAATGTGCAATAATTACATAACTAATTTATTTCTTCCATGGACTTTTCAAAGTGTCGACCCTCAATAAATCCCTCAAGTCAAAAGTCCGGATTCATACTTTGATCTCTAACAAAACCGAACGAAATTAGACAACACAGTTCAGACATTTTTAAAGAGTAGTATTTTTTACTCTATTGAAAAATTACCGAGGCCTGAAAAAGCAGAATAACGGTTGTTCTATACAATACAGGGCCGTATTCTTGACTATCCTCTACTTGACTTTTGTTACAAGACTACTCTGTGCAAATTAAGAGGGAAGTTCTGTGTAAATACCTTTACCAATTTTTTTTAAATAAGTGTGAGGTACTTGCGTCAATACAATCCTCATCTCTAAGCGGCAGCTGAACTTAAACATGAGACATATGTTTTGTTTATGACGTTATTTTCATTTTCATATTAAATATTAGATATTGAGCGCATTCAAGTTGTGTATAAAATGGCAAATAATAATTTTCAATGTTAAGAATTATTTGACGCTGTAAATTATATCATATAAATTTTATAGACAGATATTTTACTATAGCAATGACTTATTAAATAAAATAAAAATGTGTCTTTATCAGTAGGTAACTGAGTTTTAAATATTACCAAATAGTAGGACGACAAACGTACCAACAAAAAACCAGTAGCCCTATTTTAAAACATGATAACAAGTAAAATATTCTGTATCTATATCTAGATCTTGGCAAGTATCAACTTCTGCTTGAAAGCCTACATTTTGGCTTAGACTTGCTTTGCTATTAAAATTTCACTGACTGAGATTTTGTCGATTCTTATGAGTTTTTGAAAGCTTTTATTTAAGTTGCTTTGTTGTCTATCTGTCTGTCTGCTATAAATCTAGCAATCTGAATTTCGACTAGTTCTAATTGATTTAGAGCTTTGAAATTTTGCACACGTGTATAAGTCCAGTTACAATGTAATATAGTGATTTAATATCATTCTAAATCTAATATGGCAGATGTCCCAAGATGGCGAATTGTCTTTTTCTTCACAACTTCCTTGATTGGAGATCAAATGAAAGGGTTTGGTGAATAAAATACGACAAACCATGTAACGCCTTTATAAATCCAATGTGGCGAACGCCCGAGGATGGTAGATTACCCTTTTCTTCACAACTTCCTTGACATGGTATTAAATGAAACGGTTTTGTTTGTTTGTCTGTCTGTATAATAAGAAATAGTAAGTAATCACTAAAATTATATATAGTGTGTGTCATTTAATACCGCAACACCCTGTAATTCTGAAACACGTTGCTCGATTTAGTTGTTTTAATTTTTGGATCTAGGGCTCGATGACAATTTGACTATTTGACAATTTTTTTAAAATAATTTTCATAGTTTCATGGCCTACTAAGATCCCCTAAATGTGTCTGTCACAATTTCCAAATCGACTGCTAGACATTTTTTAGCATTGTTACTCAATTGCCAAACTTTAAAATTTTTCACTTTTCGACTGGACTTGTGCGTTCACTAAAATGGTAAAGTACCCATTTCCCTTAAACTTGAAGATACATTAGGTACCCACGAATTAATTAAGAATTATTACAAAATGTCTCTATATAACTCAAAAATTAAAAAACTAAAATTTCATTTTTTTTTCTCTAATTTTGATGTACCTACTTGTTACTAAAAAATAACTACTGAAGAAGGTGCAGGGCCTTGTACCGACCGATATTCTAAATAACCAGGCTACGAGAGGGGGAAGAACGCTTCCAAATGTTATTCTGAATCTATAGGGATTGAAAATCATTCTCAATTTATTCCTATAATTCATCCAATGTTTCACGATCTGAGAGTTTCTCGATTGAATTATTCCTTACTGGCCATCACATTTCCAACTAAATGAATAGTTTCATTATCGTGTATTAAGCAAGCTGTCCAGAATTAATAGGTATCTAATAAAAAAGTAAAAAATTAACCATTTTTAAGTATTTTCAAAATGGCAAATTTGAACTTAACCCAGAGAATACAGATTGTTCGTTTAGTCGGTGATAATGCTCCAACAAAGTGGGAAGCTGCCGAGGAATTCAATAGAAGATATCCAGGTCGTGAGACAATCCATCAAATGATGATCTTCAAGGTAAACACAGTATTGAATGGAACAGGGAAAGCTTCTGTAAAAAAGAATCAGGCAGAGAAACTTAGAAACACACAGAGAAATTCTAGATTTCCAAGAAAATCCAATAGCTTGCTTGAGGTAGGTTACGCGGGATTCACACGTAAGTATATGAAAGATACGCACATGTTTGTAGGAAAATAATTTCACTTGAAGCTAAAATTATGTACACACTAGAACGATGTTTATTGAAGCCTTAGTCTAAAGCATTTAATCAAAATATCGTCAATGTGGAAGTTAAAGTGTAGTATGGTATTTAGTTTAACCCTTTGACAAGCTGGGATGACCACAGCTTGGTCTTGACTAAAAATATGTAAAGTAAGTCGTGGTTAATATTTGCATAGGTGACCTCTAACGAAATATGGCGACCTCGCCTTACCTTTTAGCGCTTGCATATCAACGCATACATAGAAGGTGTACAATATTAAACGACGAGTACATGATGAATATATCATATTTTAGAGTGGATACAGTCCTTTACCCCTGCCCCTCTCTCCTAGAGATAGGTAATTAAAGAACCCTACTTTATGATAGAGAAGAGATGTGTCAATACTATTCAATTTGGTGGTAGTAGGTCACCTCCTGGCATAGGTGAATCACTTTAGTCGCTGAAATAGGCTGACACTAAATAAGGATAGAAAATCAATTATGTGATATACTCGGTCTAATTGAACATTATCAATAAAATTATCAGACACAATAGCACGCTCCTTACGAGATTACCGATTCTACTACGTTTAGTATCAATTATTTGATTTAATCAAACAAGTGGATTATAAGCGAACAAATTTTTTAAATAATCATCGTAGAAAGGAATAGATTATTTTCCTTATAGAAAAAATATTTTTTTTAAATAATCTATATATATATATATATATATATATATATATATATATATATATATATATATATATATATATAACTATATACCACAAGCCTTATACCTAAGATAACCTAATGGATCAAGTATATAAGGAAAATAAGATTATATACCACAAGCCTAATACCTAAAATAACATGATGGATCAAAAATATAAGGAAAAGAAAAATGTATACCAAATAGTAAAAAATAAATTTGAACAAGCATTTTTCATTTAAGACCATTTTAGGAGTAGTTTTCACCCTCTCTAATTATTCCCTGAAAGTTTTTCTCAATTTAATGTAAATTAAATTTTTAAAATTAATATTCAAATTATTGGAAAAAGACCCTAAAAGGGGTGTTTTTTCCATATTTCGGCGGTTGTCCCATATTTTAGGGGTTCGGAATCAGCGACCCAAAAACCTGTATACTAACATAAAAAAATATTTAGGATACATTTTTGTCATCATAAAATCATTAATTTTTTAAATATTTTTCATAATTTTAACAGATAAGTGTCGTAACCTCAAGAAATGAATAATAAAAAAAATCGGAGGCTTACGTGAAACCCTGATGTTTCCTGAGTATTTAAGAGAAATGTATTTAAATATCTTAAAAACTGAGCTGGAGAACGATTTTTGTCCATTTTTATGTGGTTCTATCCCACTGTGCGACCGGGTCGAGGATAACTTTGAAGTTTCAAATAGCTACTTTCCTTTTTTATTACAAATTTCAATTTTTGGGGAAGGGATAGACATCTTTTGTCCCAACCCCCAACCGGTGTTTTGGGGGTATTTGGGGGAAAAATAATCATTAAAAAAAATTTTTGCCCCAAAAATTTCTGAAAAAAATCTGACGTACTTATTCCTTGCAAAAAAAAACAACTTTCGTCAATAGTTTTGCGGCAAAAAATGTTTGGAACATAGAAAATTCAATTTTGCGAAGCTCAATGGCGGCGAAGGGTGAGTCAGGCGAAAAAAAATTTGGAACAAAAGATGTCTATTTTTGTCCGAAAAATCGAAATATGTAATAAAAAGTAGCGGTTGTTGTTTGAAATTTTAATGTTGCCCCCACCTCCGGATGGGCGAAAGAGGTGGAGGAAAAAATAGTGCTCAAAATATGCTGCCCTAAAAACTGAGTAACTTTTATCTGAAACATTTTTCCGAAATTGCCTCCCGTGCAAGGTATTTGAAGATTTCAGGTTAAAAAAATCACTCTTAGATATAATATACTCCAAAAAGTCTATATTGTTTAATAAAAACTTTAAAACATAAAACCACTTTAACAGTGATATTACGTTTCTAAAATTTAAATATTATGTATTAGATATTGCTTCTTACCGCCAACGATTCACATATTTAATTGTTTAACCCTTTCACTAGTTTCACTGCGGAAAACGGATGGAAACGCAAACCTATACAACCCCGCTTTCCTCCAATGTTTCCTTTCACAACTAACTTCAGGAATTTGTACTTTTTGTTACGAAATATGCGGAAAATATATGCATATGGGTGTGGATAGTAAATAAGTCCTATTATACCTCCCTACCGCCTTGAGTTGAATGTATGTTTAAGAACAATTACAATTCCTCAGCAGAAGTAGTTCTTTACAAAACTTAATACTTGTGGCCATGTGAAGCTACCAATTTTGTATCATATTGCTCAAGTTGATTTAAGCCACAACTACAAACTTCCAATTATTAAATAATATTAACAATTGTAATATCAATATTTTGTGATCTTCTGAATCAAAGGTTTTTCGAAGGTTTGTATAAATAGTCTACTGCACTGCACACATAATTTATAACAGCAAACTCACCTTACTAAGAAAAATTTTAAATAAGGCAGGCAACTATTATGGATTCATTACAATCATTATATTCTAGCTTCCTCCATATGTCAGCAGGCCTGGCAATAGAGGGGGTTAGGGATTAGGTGATAGGGGACTTTTAGTAAATTTGACACAATCTAGGATCGTATTTAAATTTTTCATAAAGATCAAAACTGAGAGTTTTGCTTTTGTTTGTAACTGTGATAAATTAACTTTTAGCTAATGCATTTTTTATCTGTTAGTGTTCACGTAGTGTCTTTACAAGAGGTGGAATTAAGAATTTGTATTATGTTCTGGACGAGATTAGAGTAAAACGCAATAAACCACTTAATTGAATATCTTGTATTATTATATACTTGAAGAATTATCATGCTAAATACCACTCGAGTTATCTATTTTAAAGAGGAAACATTTTAATGTTAACTCAAATTTTATTATATTGTTCAAAATATATAACTCGAAACCCGCTACTTACAAGCTCGTGTTATACATGTATACTCAGATTATATTATCATTACAACCAATTTTTAGTGCAATTTTTCAGTTTATTCTACAAAATGAAAACCTCACTTGTGTCAACATTTGAATAATTGAATATTTATAATTAGTTACCTAGTTTTGCTATAAATTATGATGTTTCGTCATATAAGAAGATGACTGGATGACGCCATAGCAAGTATCCGTGATAAATAATCTATTAGGTTTGGCACGATTACTGGCGATTCTCCATAAGATGGGCTCTTAAGTTTCTACTTATTGAAAGATAGCATCAATATCTGATACAAAGTCCGTCATTTTCAATTTTATCAAATATTACTATATGAGAAATTAGGTATACCAAATTGATGTATTTTAACTGCACTAGAATGTTTCAAAATTTCAAAAATGTTTGCGGTAAAATCCATTGATGACTCCATCAATCAAATAGATTAATTGATATGTATTTCTAACACGACTTATTAGCCATTAAGTTCTTCTTGACTCTTTTTCTTTTAATTGTTAAATCATGTCAGTACCCTTTATCCTCATCCAAAAATCGACAATAGATCAGATTCATGTGATATTCCTGGTGTAGTGAAAAATGAACCTTCAGCAAGATAATGAGCATCCCTTGTGCCATCATTATATAATGTTTCCATTTGTAATTCGAAAATCAAAGGTATTTTATTTCTTGATGCTGCACGAAATGGCCTGTTCTGCAAATCCATATTCGGTATCCTTTTGTTTAATTATTTTTGAGGTATTAACTATTTTACGATGTTTTATCAGTACAATAATAGCGAGAAGAGGAAACATTTCTACTTTAAAGATATTAATAAATTATATAGAACATCCATTAGGAGCATTATTGAAATTTGCAATCAATTTTTAAAGAAATCAGAAGTCACAAACCTCTAATGAGGATCGAATATTTGAATCAAGTTTTCTCGGGAGCATTCTAATACTATAGAATACACAGCCTGTAGTTACATTATTGGTTAAATTCAATTTAGTCTACCAATAGCAAGCACAGTGCCGAAATTGCTACCAGAATATTGAACGATGTCCGTGCTAAAAAGTTGGCTAGTATATTGCGATATTATTCCTATGCAAATAAATCAGTTAATCTAAAATATGTTACTGTTTGATCGTAATAAATTTAAATGCATCGCGCGTCCGAATAATAAAGTTTCCAAATTAAACAAAAAGTCTCTGGCTAAGGAATCACTACTTCTACATCCAGAGAAGAAGTCTCTTTAAAAACATCTTGACTGTATTTGCACTCTACTATGTGGAAATAATTGGTCATAGAATTTTATTAATACTGAAGGCAGATATCATAAAAAAATATAATCTAATTATAGATATCGTTATTGAATATACGTGTACCAAATTTCAAATGAACATCTCAATTCTATTTTATCAACCACTTTAATAATAGAGTATGGGTGGTTGGGAGATGAACAGGCCAGACGAGAGGTTGGGTTGGGGGTTTTTCCCCCCGGGGCTCGGCGGTTTTTGAGGAGGCCCGGCGATTTTGAGGGGGCCTGGGTTTCGCTCGAAGTTGGAGATTTGGAGGTTAGTATTTGCATTAGGTAAAACGAGAGAGGAGTTATACTTGTAAATGAGTAGTGCGATGGAAATAATAATGAGTACAGAATGACTTTTATTGTTGATAGCGAGATAAATATGAAAGTGTTAGGTAAAGGAATATTCTCGTTATCGCTGTTTAATGTTTTTATAGCGATGAATATTTGGCCCTAGGGAATATTACCCCCCGCTCGTCAATAATTCGTCCGAGACAGATATTCAATTCTAAGGAATGTTACCCCCCGCTCTTCGAATTTCTTGTAGAGATTAATAGTTTGTTTATTATTATGAATGCCATCCCTCGGTCTTCGAAATTTATATTGAAGATTGATGAAAGTCGTATGTTTACAAGCCCCGGGCCCCGATTTTCTGTAGACGGTCCTGGAGAGGGAAAATATTAAAACAAAATTTGAGGCATTGGCTTCTAGTATATGCACCACATCTCAAGTTTATGTACTCTGACCAGCTTGCTTTACTCATTTTCCCCTATTTACCTCTTCTTATCATCAACCCTGCAACGGAATCGTTTCAAAATATACTCTAGTTCCATATGTCGTCATAATATATACGTGTACCATATTTCAAGTGAATATCTCAATTTTATTTTACCAACCCATTTAATAATGGAGTGGGGGAGGTGGGGGAGTTAAAAAATCTTGTAAAAAAATATGAGGCGTTGGCTTCTAGTATATACACCAAATTCCAAATTTCTGTACTTACCAGCTTGCTTTACTCTACTTACCCCCCAACTCTTCAACGGAATCATCTCAAAATATAATCTAGTCCATATGTCGTTATAACATATACGTATGCGTGTACCAAATTACAAGTGAATATCTCAATTTTATTGTATCAACCCCTTTAATAATGGGGTAGGGTGGTGAGGAAGTTGAAAAATATAATTAAAAAATCTGATGCCATGGTTTCTAGCATATACGCCAAATTCCAAGTTCCTGTACTCTTACCAGCTTGCTAGGTAATATTCCAATATTTACCCCTATTTAACCCCCAACCCTTCAACGAAATTATCTCAAAATATATTCCTGTTCCAGGTGTCGTTATAACATACACGTGTACCAAATTTCAAGTGAATGTCTCAATTTTGTTTTACCTTTAATAATGGAGCGCAAAAGGTGCGGGGGTGGAAATATTATAAAAAAACATTAGGCCTTGACTTCTAGCATAAAAATCAAATCCCAAAATGTTCTACTCTTACCAGCATGTTCTACTTATTTTCTCCTATTTACCCCTATTTACCCCCAACCCTTCACCGGATAAGTTCAAAAAACAATTCTGTTCCTGACCTCATTGTACTACGTACGTGTATAAAATTTCATGTCAATATGTTATACTGTTCCAAAAATTGAAATTTCTTTTACGATTACTACGCTTCCAATCCACTACTTGGATGTGAAAGTAAAAATATGAGGCCTTGGGTTCTAGTATATACACCAAATTCCAAGTTTCTGTACTCTTACCAGCTTGCTTTACTTATTTTCCTATATTTACCCCTATTTGATTTTTTTAAAGCTTACTTTTTTATCTTTTTTTTGAATTTGAGTTCGTGGAACTTTACCTCGTTTTACTTATAGTAACCCAATTAGATATACCTTTCAAATGATTTAGGCATAATATTTTTTCTTTTTATTTTTTATCTGTTGTCTGCATTGTTAATAAAAACGTATATTTTGTTTAGTTTATTGTAACACTGAGCACAAGACATATTACCCAATTTAGGTGCCCATCTCTTTGTAACATGATACATCTTAACTCATAAATAAATTGAATTGAATTGAATTTAGCCCCCTTTAAAGGAATCATCTCAAAACATAATCTAGTTCCAGGTGTCGTTATAATATATACGTGCACCATATTTCAATTGAATATCTGAATTTTGTTTTATGAACATAATGAAGTGGGGATGATGCGGGGAGATGGAAATATTATAGAAAAATGTTAGGCCTTGACTTCTAGCATAAAACTCAAATCCCAAAATTGTGTACTCTTACCAGCTTGATTTACTTATATTCTCCTATTTACGCATATTTACCCCAACCCTTCACCGAATAAGTTCAAAAAACAATCCAGTTCCAGATCTCTAGTGCATACGTGTAAAAAATATCTTAAACCGTTCCAGAGGTATCGTGCGGACAAAAAAAGTTACGGGCCGACAGACCAACAGACCGACGGACCGAGAAACAGAAATTCTGTTTGCCTAAATTTAAAATCTCGACGTTTCGTGACATTCTAAACCTATTTCAACAAAAAAATAAAATTATTTTTTTTTACGATTACTATACTTCCATTCCACTACGTGGATATGGAAGTAGTAGGGAAATCTGTTTGAAATAGATTGATTTACTGAATCGTCGTTTTTTTATTACAGCTTTGACATTTTTTACAAAGGCAATCGTCCCTTAATTAGCTGAATTTAGGAACGGCTCTGTCAAATAATAATAGGTTCTACATTAATTTACGTCCAAATTATTATAACGATATATAAATCTGATCAAATCAATCGTTCTTGTTATTCTAGTTTATATACACCACTTATTATTGATTCATTTGTTGATATTTTTTATCTATTCTGGCTAGCATTTGAGATATTCAGTTTCAGGTTGATTTTCTAACAATTAACATCAAAATGAGGGGGGAATTATTTTTAATTTTAATAAGTTTAGCATTAGTGAAGAGTGAAGTTAACCATACATCTATACTACACTACGAAAATTATACAGTACCGGATATGCAACATGTGTGTTTAAATTTTGAGATTGCTGCCGGTGTGAGTGAGAAATGTGCTGAGCAGTTAGAAGTTGTATGCGGAAATTTAACTTTACTTGCAACAAGTGAGTATAGAACTATAAAAACTGTAAATACTGTATACAATTATATAAATTATTTCTATGCAAATAAGAGACAAGAGGAAAACAAGATGAGTCCAAAATTAGAAGTTACAAAAGGCATTAATATTTTATTGATATAAATTACAAGACTCTGGTGTTGAAACAGGTGATGAAATAGACACAAACATGATAGAGAAGGGATGAGGATAACAGATGGGAAAAAGATACAAAGACAAAGCATCATCTGGTTCTGCTATAATTTTTAAATATTCATTGCACAAGCACGACAAATATAAGCTATCTATGGTCAGCTTTCACTGATTATTACTGTCATATATATTCCTGTTAGTATATGTATATCTACGGCTTAAGTCAAGTTACATCATTAAGGCAATAAATATCAAATGCTACAGTGACTAGGGAATTATTTTCTTGGATGGTTTTAATAATCTTGAACCTTGTCACATATTCAAATGGATTTTGATTTCACTACTAAAAACTACATCCATTTCTTAGGCATCAGATTACAAAGTTGTCGAAATACAATTTTATAAAAGAAGTGCGATAAATATAGGATAACGAAAAAATTAAAATTTTCTTACTTCTTTAAATTCATTTTTAATGAAGTTAATATTATTATATTTTATATTTTTTCTTACTATTTATAACCTGATGACTGATAATGAACATTAATAAAAAAGAATTATTGTGAGAAATAGGTATTTTTCATTAGGTACCAATCACATGTAAGCAGTGAATATCGAAATGTTAGTAATAATAATAATAACAATAATAGTAATGATAATAATAATTTATTTATTCAAACAACCATACACATAGTATAAGACAAATCAACAAAACACAATTGATAATTGTGGCTATTTAAGAAGGTTTTAAGTTTGCCTAAGTGGTTCTTATGTGGGCCACCCAACAAGCGACGTGGTTAGCGGCACTGGTTTCACCTGGCTAGCACAGTAAAGATACGGAGAGCAAATGGGCGTTGAGTTCAAGGCTTGGGCGCCATTGATTACTTAGTGTAATCAAGGAAAATTAAAGATAAAGATAAAGATAAAGATAAACAAAAGACAAATGTTACATATGTACAATAGAACTATATTACAAAATATTATATTATTGCAAAATGAATGAGGTATCACAGCATCAGCGATACTGTATAGCAAAATATCAAACCGAAATATGTACAAGATAAACTATATTACAAAATATGCTATATTACAATTTGCTCAATAGCAAGATACATTTAAGGCGTTTACGAGACAAAAAAACATATTACAAAAGATACATCTCGTAACGTTACCTCAATACTAGAAATCATATATTACAACAAAATATGAACATTTACGAGACTTAAACCGAAATATATTACAAAGGTATCTTGCAAATGATCCAACAAACAAGCCATTTACAGCACTAGATATACTAAAGTGCAACACAAAATACACACCATTAGATATACTAAAATGGCGACACAAAATATATTACAACGATAAAGCCTGGGGCTCCTTGAGAATTTTACGAGAGACGAAATAATTATATTACAAAAAAAAATGTCTCGTAACGGTTTCTCAATACTCACAAAACATATATTACAACGAAATGCCCCATAGCTTTACCACTCAACTCTATATACACTCGTTACACAAAATGCACCACGACTATTACCATATATAACCAAACAAAAGTGCATATACAATACTAACAACACTACGATGGAAAATTTCAACAATGAATCAAGATAAAGGTAACTGTGAATTAAAATATATTACAAGGAATGAAAACAACAAAATCTTACAAAAGACGCTTGGTTCTAAGATTTAAACTTGAGATACTTGGCTTTATGAACCACAAATCAATAACTAATTATTAAGAAAAGCTGAACATAGGTAATTGTTCATGAAGCAAAGAACATTGAGATCATTTCGACGTTGAAATTAAATTTGTAATTATATAGAAAAAACCTAAAACAATATTTTTATACGTTAGATGGTATTTAACGATATATAATTATTTAACTATTACCTTATACGTCTATAAGGTTCCTTCATTTTAATATCCCCGTTAAGGTCTTACAAAATTTCAATTACGTCCATCTCAAAGGACGGATCGAGTGAAAGAGAAGGAATTTAGTCTAACGCGGCGTATTGTGAGATATGTCCCGGACCGACAGTAATGTGGCTCCGCTCAAAAAGTAGTTCTCTTATGTTAATGAAATATTAAATTAACTAAAGGATCTATATTGTTACTGATAGTCCTACGTTTCATGTGACTATCCGACTTTATTATAAATACTCGACTCAACTTCATTTTTCAGTTAGTTTGATTTATTTATTTAATTTAATTTGAATGTTATCGAGCATGCGCTGTTTAATATACTGATGCGCAAGCATAACTTCTACTTCTCTATACTTCTCGTCTGTCTAGGAAAGTTCGTTACAGTACCAGATACCAGATCATAGGAGAATAAAATGTTTGATTATTAAACTTTTCTAATAAATGTTAGAAAATGTAACGGATGCTTTTGCGCATTCTGCACGTTACATAATAAAATAAATAAATAAATAAATAAATACAACAAGTGACATAAACAACTAACAATAAATATATAAAAATAATGTCAGTTCATATATCCTTCTATGCTATAAATACATTTATCTATTATGTAATTCCTTAATATAATTTTAAAGCGATTTAATTTATCAATAGACTTAATACTTTGAGGCAACTTATTATAAACTAGCATACCGACATAAGCAGGATTTTTTTCATAAACAGTTAATGCATATATTAGTAAGCACAAATCGTTACCCTTCCGTGTATTATAACTATGATAATAATTATTTTAGTAAACTTATCTAAATTCCCCTTAATACATAGCAACGTTTCAAAGATATAAATTAACGGCAAAGTCAACAGTCTTAATTTTTTGAAAAATTATTTACATGATGTTGTTCTGGAAACTCCTACAACAGTTCTAACCGACTTTTTGCAAACGAAAAGCCCTTATTGATGAGATCATCCCCAAAATAATGCCATACCTTATTCTGAAAAAATTAGTGCTTAATAATAAGACTGTTAGTTGCACCAATGCCCTTTACATGTTAAACTGGGAAGAGCTGTGTCTCATATGAGGCATTTAATTAAAGGTGTCTTGCAAGGTTCTATTCTTGGGCCATTATTATTTTCAATACATACTAGTCAGTTACTTAAATTTAGAAAACAGGACCTAATTCATTGTACGCCAATGACGCATAAGTCCTCCATTCTTTCTATCCACTGGGATAAGAAAATGCAATAACAGTAATTAATAATGATTTCAAAATATTACTAAGCATACCATCGGAGCATTATTTAATATCGAATCCATCGAAAGCAGCTGTACTTTTCTTTGGTAAAAAAACGCTTATGTGCTTAAAAGGGTGTTAAAGATTTCAGTTTAATTTTGAACAAATCCCTTAGGTTCCAAGATCAAGTTACCAAAAATGTTCAGAAAACGTATGCTGCATTTAGATTATTGTGTCCTGAAGGTTCTACTTAAATAGAGAACCGAAAAATATGGTATGTGAAACACTGGTTCAGTGGTTTTATCCCAATTGTATTCCGATCCATACACGTTGCATTGACTAAGATTGATCAAATAGAATACAGCTTGTTCAGAACAATTGTATACATTTTATATGTGGTATCATAAAGTCTGATTAAGTGCTTTATAAATTAGTGAAATCAAAATGGATCAACATGAAAAATCGGTAAAAAACATACGCGTTGTACTTATATCACAAAGTTACCTCCATATTTATTTAATAAGATATCATTCCAAAACGGTTTTCGCAACATCGATATCAGAGATAGAGGGCTATTGACTTCACTTCTCCTCAAAACTTTTTGTCCTGAACCAAGTTTTAAAGGAAGTGGGTAGATAAGTCTCATTTTTTGCCATTGGCAGGGCTAAAAAATGTATTTTTTAAAACGTTTTAACTGTTTTGATAACATTTAGGGACTAAATTTACTAGTTCTATGATTGCATTTTGTCTGAAGGCTGTTTTAATATGTTATACAAGACCGGAGACAGTATATTTAGCAAATTTTAATGTATGTCGATATTTTTTAATCAATTTGATTTTTTCCGGTAAGAGGGTTTTGATATTTAAATTTTAACTATTTCTATACATTTTATTTTCCATTTTTCTTAACCTTTTTGTTGATTGCGTAAGATTTGGTTTCTCCACAAGGATTAAATGGCAGAATACATGTGTAATGAACTTCCCGTTTTTATTTATAGAGCATTTTCTTCAACAAATTACATATTTTCAGCAATAAATATTTATTTTAATTGTTATGTTACTAAACGTCTTTTTCAGTGTTGGATGCTACATCAAAATTTCCATGGACGGGATTGGGCTACAGCTCAAGATCTGATTATGGCAATTATGATGAATGCATGACCATTGATCATAAATATGCTGGTGGACGGATATTAGGGAAACACTGTACTGTAGGACTTGTAATTCCGGACTTCCTAGGAGATGTATCAGATGAAAACGTAAGTATATTTTGCTCTCCAGCATAAGTATTGTGTAAATTATGATATCATATGATCTAAACACTGTATACTATACTCAATACGTATTTCAACAAAATTCTGTAGCAGCTACAGACATTATTAATGTTGTTCCTCAAATATTCCAAGAGCCAGTAACACCCAAAAGTTTGTTGCATGGAAACTAACAAACATTCTTATAAGCCGATTCAGAAAGGTATCGAGGTACTCTGTTGATAATTTTAAAGTGGTCCCTATCAGCGTTTCCTTGTAGTGGGAATTAATTAAAAGTCTACTTTTTATACTAACCCCAGCTGAAAGGCATTTGTCAAATGTCTTCAAATGAAGAAATATAATATTTTCGATAAAATTGCTTGATTGCTATACAGGACTGGTTGCATGCTAAAGCCTAAAGAGGAAATCTGGAAATTATGTCATTTACCATTTAAAATTGGTGTCATTTTGTCGGATTTATTATCCTCTGTACAAATAAATTAAGTCAAACCCCTATTTGTCCTAATCGCCCCCCCTCGGGTCACGGAGGGTCATTATGGGCAAGGCACTCATTACCTAACCTCTCAACAACATAATATCCAAATTTTGGAATTTTAATATGCATTTTAACCTCATTTTTCAATTTTTTTAAAATATATAAGAAAAAAATTATCGCATAATGTTGAATAGAAAGTAGGATAATAAATTCGACAGCATGATATCGATTTCAAGTGGTTGGGGTCTGACATAATGAGACGCATCAGTAAAAATCAATATACATATCGGTAAAAGTTTTTATTATTCCAGCCTGTTATGATCATTTGTACCAATGAAACGTGATTATTGTTAAGCAGTACTTACAGTTCAGGATAATATAAATACCTTTATCGTTCTTTTTTTAATTATTTGTTACAGTAATAGAACTATGAAGTTCGAAATCACAGGTTTATAAATGCAAGAAATGTGACCACCGTTTTGACTCTCAAATAGCGCTATTTCTTGCATTGGTTCTTAAGTGGCAAATAAAAACTCTGCTAAAACTAAATAATTTATTTTCTTGGTCTTGAATTTTTTTCGAAATTAACAGGTAGCTAGTGCTTACATACCTATATAATGTAGAATTGTATCTATAAAGTAATAACTCTCAATGTCGTTGGGATATGCACACTCTAAGATATTCTAATTTTTTGCAGTCATATTATAGGTTAGCTGTGTGTAAGCCAGATGCATGTTTTGCTGATGATTTCAATGCGATAACAAGTAACTTATCAGAAGGTTTCCCGCCTCTTTTTCTGGATTCTTTATGCCAAACTATTGAAACGGATACAGAAATTACAGCGTCGGACGTAGTTACAATGTAAGTTTAAAATATTTCTATATATTTACTGAAAATAGCAATAACATTTAAATAGTTACGCAGTGTTTGAATTCTTACCTTTCCACAATTGTTTTTATTCTTAGTGCCCCAAAATTAACATTCCATTTTTGAGTAGGTAGAAAATAAGTCGAAATTGTAGGTGGACGAGATATACTCGCCGATTATACAAAATGTTCTCCGCATTCTTCTTTTGGTGCTGATTCTACGTGCAAAAATTAAAAGAAGACTTCCTATAAGCATGTGCCTCCTAAGAGAGTCACGACCCTTTGTGGAAGGAGCCTAAATGTAGGTTTTAATCTATTTTTAGACAATTTCATTCGATTTGTTTTACGAGTTTACATTATTAAGAAAAAACCAGAGACGGTAATCTTTATTTCAGTGTTGTATATTATATTAGGTATATTATTATCAATATTTCATTTAAACTTCTTTTCCCCGAACGCGGTTTGCCGTAGCGGTACGACAAAGTCGTTAAGTGGTAGTATTAAATAATATTAAGCGGGAAATCATTAAACAACTAAGAATATAAACTAAAAAAAGTTTTGAAACAAAGAGTAACTATTACTGTTTCCCCATCTAGGTAAAATTAGTTTTAGTTAGTACCTTAAAATAATAAGTCTTAATAATAGAACACCGGGCACCAAGTTTCAAATGGTTGTTGCAAATTGTTTTCGAGACAATCATTTAAAACCTCTATTTAGGCGCTACCTTTAGAGAGTCACAGTCCCTTTAGAAAGCCTTTCCGGACATACGTTTATAGGAAGTTTTATTGCTATTTTTCCTCGTAGAGTCAGTACCTAAAAAGAAATGCGGGAATTTTGTGACACCATGTACAATCGGTACATTTTTATAAAAATAATTCATAACTTGAGTGCATTAATCTGTTAAGTATCTTAATACTCATTTGTTTTTAAATCTGCTTCCATAGAACACGCAATATTTTATACACTTTATACAATAAAAATATTAAGGGCACACGTATTGAGACTCTCTGTATATTGACAACATAAGAATACCTGTATGGAACACTAGAGGACTTACGACTGTTCCCTGAATATTAACGTTAACTATTAGCTAAACGGTTAATAAGATTTTTTTTTATCAGTTCAGTAGAACAAAGTGCATTGTTCTTATACCATAATTCCAGAATAGAATAGAGATGCGTAGTATAGTATCCTCCAAATTTATTTTTAATAATAGAAATATAATTAAGTAGTGGGAAAAAATTAACATAAAATCGATAGATAAACTTTATTAGAGAGGCCGTGCAGTGTTTCGAACATGTTTGAATTATCCTCACGCAAATTTCAAAAATCTCGTTGATATCGACTGACCGCTTAAATTTTTATTAAAACCGGCGCGATGATGCGCCATTTGTTATTACATTTACATATCATTTCATGTTTAAAAGTGAATTATTTTTTGTCTGTTCGTAATTATAATGAAACATATTCTTTATATAATGTTGCAAACAGCAGAAAAAACTATCTATGAGAACTGAAAGAAAAACTGTCTGTAATATTATTGATTTACAATCTTTGCATTCTTTCAATAACGTGAATTCTGGTTATGATAGCAATTAAAATCCTCAAATTATTTGTCGTTCTTATTTGCCAATTCTCATTCTAACACTAGTTTCCACATAATCCCCTATGGCTATACAGAGTATCGACGTAACCCCCTACGGCCATGAAGATGCAGTTAAAAATAAGAAAAAGGGCCTAAAATGAATTTACTTACATACCTCGTCTTGTGGAAAATTTTTCATTCAAAGGGTTACATTTCTATGAAATCTATCATTCTGTTTCTTGGAAATGCTTAGCCTTTGAAACGTTTTTCGCCCTTATTCTGGAGCTCATCAGAAAGGCACAAATCCACTCACACGATGTGGCTTTGTGCCTTTGTGATGAGCTCCAGAATAAGGGCGAAAAGCATTTCAAAGACTGAACATGTCCAAGAAACAGAATTATGTTATCCATTTGAATGAAAATTTTTCCAAAGGACGAGGTATGTAAATAAATTCATTTGAAGCCTTTGTTCTCATTTTTGACCGAATCTTCATGACTGTAGGGGGTTATATCGATACTGGTTTACTCTGCATAACCGTAGGGGACTATGTGGAAACTAGTGTTAAAATGAGAATTGTCAAATAAGGTAGACAAATTCATTTTAGGATTTTAATTGCTAGTATAACCAGAATTCAGGTTATCGAAAGAATGCAGATTTCATTAATATTTTTACATATAGTTTTTCTTTTAGTTCTCAGATAGTTTTTTTCTCCTGGTTGCAAAATCATGTAAAGAATATGTTTCATTATATCATTTCATCTTCAGATTTTATTTTTTACTTTATTGATTGTCTTATAATTCAACTTATAACGTGCAAAGTTGTTACGTTTGATAACAGCAGAAAATATATTCTAAATGAAGAACTGAGCAGAATGGTTGAGAATTAACACTATGCTATTATTACCATTTCGTTGTTACCATGATTTAATATACTACTTTATTTTCCAGAATAATATTTGCAGTAATTCTTCTTCTAATGACCGTCTCCACAGTATATGACATTTACTTATATCAAACACAATCCAGTAAGTACAATATTGTACAGCTAAATATGTCTAATTGCAATGTATTGTTTTTAGAAAGTCACCATCCCTTATTTCTTGCATTTTCTGTACTATCTAATGGAAAAAAATTGTTACATGTTTCAAAAAATTCCAAGGAGCAGATACAAACTTTTCATGGAATAAAAGTCATCAGCATCATGTGGATTGTAGCTGGTCATGGTTTTGCGGAGTGGTCAGACGTTAGCGTTATAAATGCCGACGATATGAACAGCGTAGGTATTACAAAGTATTATTATTAACAGAAGGCAATTTTTGTGGTCATCGTCAATCACACGTCACCCTTTGCAGCACAAAAACTATGGTTTTTAACAGCACGAACATGTAGTTTGATCACAGTAAAACACTATACTTAATTTTATGGCTGTAAAGTACCTTGGAGCCATGGGCATTTCATGTTTTAATTCGGAAATATTTTTCTCTGGCACCACCCATCGTAGTAATAATATAAACCGACCACTGTCTTCGTATAACTATTTCAATTTCTCTATTTTCTATCATAGAGTGTTAGTTAGGCTCTTACAATTTGATCAGTCAGAAAATCCCTTTAGTGGAAATGTTGCAATCTAGCTTATAAAGGCTCATACATATGTCAACTGTAGCTTAAGAAAATAGTTACAAATTATTTATTACTAAACTAAACTAAATGATAACTAATATTACATATAAACCCCTACCAATCAGACAAATCAATTATTACATGTGTTACACATACTCGCTCTGGAAAGACATAATATAAAAATTTACTTACTGTAATCCGGCAGAATGTAACAACACATTAATGATTCAGGACATAAAATGTATAATGGATGATTTATGTGATATACAGTTGTTTATCATAATTCGTAGGCACTTATTCAATCCTTAACCAAATTCTTAAGCTTATATTAGAAACAAGAATTAAATATACATTGATAGACGCATCTAGTTTCTCATTTAATTTATTGGGCATAACTCGCAAATCACCTAAATAAATAAAAAACCTGTGTCTGAGGAATCACTACTTCCATATTCAGATTTCCAATCCAAGTCTCTTTAAACGAAAACGTGTTGATTTTATATTTGCACTCTAGTAAGTGGAATAATTGCTCATAGAATTTTTATAATATAATATTTGAAATCGTCCGCCGAGGTGGTAATAGGCGTGGTTGATGACCAAGCACTTTTTGGGAACTTTTATTCTCATGCAGATGCTAAAATACAATTTAATTTTTATAACTCCTCTAATAATGGAGTGGGAATGTTGGAGATGGTGTTGGGGCTGGCAGATGCCATAAATAAAATTGAGACCCTCACTTCTAGTATAAACACCAAATCCTAAGTATTTGACTCGCTTGCTTTCCTTCTTTGCGCATATTTACCCCTCAACCCTTCAAAGGTATAAGCTCAGAACATAATCAATTTCTGAATTTCGTTATAATACGTACCTACGTTACCAAATTTTATAAATGTCTCAATGTAATTTTATGAAACACTTTAATAAGTGGGAGCGGTGGTGGCGGATAACAAATGTTGCCTTGGTTTTTAGTATATACACAAAATGTTAAGTTTCTGAACTTTTACCGGCTTCATTTACTTCTTTTTCCATATTTACCTACCAATCCTTCACCATACTAAGCTCAAAATATAATGTATTACCAGATCTCGTTTAGTTATTTATCGTTATAATATTCCCACTATATTACGATGATGTGGAAGTAATAGTATGAAACATAATATTATGTAAAATATGTGTAATAAAACTAAAGTTTAGATAATGCCAACAAAATATATATTATTTAATACGACAAAATAGGACGACTGAATTCAAAAATTGAAAGTTCGAATTTCTTTGGAACTGCCATATTTATTTATAACACCTAAAATAACTAGACTAATATTAATAACGCAGAAACAGCTTGATGCAGCTAGAAGTATTAGCAAAAAAGTATCCATTCTATGAAAATGTGCATTAATACGACAGATATCCCGTTGACTTCTTATATGGTATTTATGAAAGTGTTTTGAAGATTCATTTTTTTACAAGATAAAATGATGATACGTAATATCTTTTTTAGCAATCTAATTTTAATAATTCTACAATATTTTGTTGCTGAGTTTGTTACAATAATGAAATAATTTCTTTTCACTTTTCAGTACTTTGGAAAACGATATTCATTTTATATCACAACAGCTCCTTTATCGGTAGATACATTCTTCTTCATATCTGGATTTTTGCTAGCCTTCCAATATTTGAAACAAAAACCAAAACCGTTAAAAGATCAAATTAAGTCCGTGCCATACTTGTATATACATCGTTACTTAAGGTAAGCGAAATACACATTTAGCAACTATAATCTGCTTAAGTAAATTTTGCAGCTGTATTATTCTAGGTTCTTTTTTTACAATTCCACCATTTATGGAATGATTTTCAAAATAAATCTTAATTAACTTAACTCATACTGTAGTTCGAACCACGTTACCTACATTCTAAAAGAATCTGTTCCAGACCATGCTGGCGAAAAACAATCTTAAAGGCTCCTTTCCTCCTTTATGCTATTTTTACAGATTCTGTTTAAATGGGCTCGGAAATAGTCCATAATTTCCGTAAATTCTGAAACATATAAATACTTAAAAGAACTCTGCATGATAAGTAAGATATTGTCTAAATGTTATTTGTGGCATTATCTTAATTTTTTTCCTTCTTCAATTCTTTGAGACTTCCTGCCACATGTATGTTTTCTTTCTAAGCGGTGCTAGGGGAATCTACAAAATATATCACAATTAACCATTATGTTACTGGTAAAAAACCTCTACGCCTGTGACGTTTACGTCAAAGGATCAGTTAAAGGTTGGTTTTTATAAATAAACAACACAAATAAGTATAAAAACTTGAAATTAAATATAGCAAACATTCTTAGAGCTGTGTATTTGTCATACACAGCAAAAAAAGGTTTTTTTAAAAAAGCCTTGAAAAAGGAAACAGATTAGATTTCCGAAACGTCTGCGAAATATTTAATTTCAAGTTTTTATACTTATTTGTGTTGCTTATTTATAAAAACCAACCTTTAACTGATCCTTTGACGTAAACGTCACAGGCGTAGAGGTTTTTTACCAGTAACATACTGGTTAATTGTGATATATTTTGTATATTCCCCTAGCAGCGCTTAGAAAGAAAACATACATGTGGCAGGAAGTCCCAAAGAATTGAAGAAGGAAAAAAATAAGTAAGATATTATTAACAAACTTGATTGAACGACTTTTCAAAGTCTGCAATGAATATTATATCAGTATGAAATAAAGCTAAGGAGTTTTTTAATTCCAATATTATTTACTGTGTAATTGGGATTACTTTCCCTTAATTACATGAATTGAGTTAGACATTGCCATTGGTATAATACAGAGTGTCTCAATTACTTTGCAGACTCCGTCGATATTATCGTATATTAACCGAAATCGAAACAATGCTTACCCCTTTCCTTTCTAGGTGGCCCTATGATTTTCTCGGTACACTTCAAACAGGATACTTTACTGAAATTAAGAATAAACTCATCTACGTATCGAGCAATCATGTACTTTACATGATTTCTCAAAACACTCATCCACTAAATTTACACACAAGAAAATGAAAACAAATGAAACGAGAAACACAAACATTTAACGATTAAATAAATTAAATAACAATAATTGCTCCATATCAGGAAATTAGGTGGTCCGCGGCAATATCAAATATTTAGCTGGATCGCTGGCCGAATACTCTTAGGTTAATTACGACAGATTAATTTACGTTATAACCGACAAAATGCCGAACAAATTTACAAAAACCCCAAAACTGAAAAGGGTTCACGATACGAGAATTTACTACACCCTGTAGGTAGATGTTGACCGAGTAGACGCTAAACCAGAATTGTCGATCTTAGCTCATCGAAATATGCTTTTTGAAAAGTGGGTGGGTCACCCTGAAACCTCTACCAATTAAAAACGTTCCCTGTGTTAAAAGTACCTGAATTTGAAGTTGACCAACGGACTATGGGATTTACGAAAAATGACTTTATTTGCATCACATGATGCCATGCCGTAATTCCTAATAATTTATTATCCTAATTTGCCCTATTGTACCAGTAAGGCAGATCGAGAGAACCCCTTAATCAATATTTGGCTTTTGTATGGGGAAAAATCTACCTTAATTTGCCTACCCAGTTTTGCAACTAAAATTGATACGTCTATTTTCTGGAATACTCTCTGAATCAACTACTTTAGTCTTGAAAATCTAACTAATCCCTTCGGCGTGACGCAACAGGCCATCGTATTTAAACATGTGTTTGACTAGTGTCGGTTCCTCGACTTCAAGCACAACGAATTGCTCGGACATAACATAATTCAGGCGGTTATTTAATATACTACCTTCATATGACTCCTCAGCAACCCGTCAACCCCTAATAAACTATTCAAGTAAAGTGCGTATTTCCGGGATTCTAACAAAACTGAAGCGAATCTAAGCAAAATTGATTTAGATAGTTATCTACGACTAGTCTTTATTTCAATAACCTCAATTGTCGCCATGGAAGATTCTCGAGATTTGCAATGCTAATGTTTAATCCGACAGGGCCGTACTTGACTACCCGTACTTGACTTTTGTTCCAGCTGTCAAATGTCACTAAAACATTGACACTACTTACTCACACAGAACGTACTGAAATGAAATCTTTCTGTTGTCTGATACGGTTGGGTATTAATCCGGATCTAGCTGGCTTTTTTATAAACTCATCATTACATTGTTAATTAATTCGATCGACCAGAAATCATGACAATTGCATGGGTATTTACTATTGTTACAAATAAAATTATTTTAAGATCTGCTTTTAGGATTACACCAGCTATGCTTATGATCTATCTTGTTACCATATCCATATTTAAACACTTGGGATCAGGACCTTTATTTAGTTACGGCGCAGAAACCTTTGCTCAACCCTGCAGAGATCATTGGTGGCAATTTTTCCTATATATACAGAATTATGCTTTTAAAATTGAAGAATATGTAAGTAAGAAATTATAATATTAATAATTATATGCTATCAACATTTTTCAATTGATGTTAAACATAAATAAGACGAACGTCTTTCCTCACTATCTAACAATTGTACATATATGGCAATAAACGAAAAATCTCTATTCTTCAATGCTGTAAGGTGCGATGAAGTAAAAAATATTATATTAAAGCTATCATACAAAAGATCAACTGGAGTTGATGAAATGCCAATAACTTTAATAACAGAATGCATTGACAAATTTGCACTGTAATTTTCATTAATTATTGATAAATGGATTGAAGTAGCAGAATTTCCAAAAATATTAAGAGCTGTTCTAATTATACCGGTATTCAAAAAAGTATAAACGGGCAACATAGAAAATTATAGACCCATTTCGTTCCTTAGTGTATTCTCTAAAATAATTGAAGAAATTATGGCCAATCGTATCATAAACTTTTCAGACAAACATAAACACTCTGCGGAAACTGCAGCTACTGAAATTGTGCAATTCGTTAATGATAGCTGAGACTCAACAGATTATGTCATATGGATATTTTTCGATCTCTCCAGTTTAAACTTGGTATATGAGGAAATATAAATAATTTAATTATATTGTATTTGAAAGATAGACGTATGCTTGTTTAAATCAGCATCCCTATCAGATGTACAGGATGTCTCTCTAGGAACTCCTCAGGGCAGTGTGTTGGGGCCTCTGATTGTTCTTTATGTCAATGAATTACCTACCTAATTACCTAACTTATTAAATAATTTTCATGTGTACAAATGACACATCTATTGTGATACCAGCAAAAACTTTAGAAGATCTGCTTTATGGAGTAAATTTCGTATTACAAGAGTTTCACATATGGTGCTCATTATAAATTGCGAAAACACTGTATGCATATATATTAAAACTAAATTAGGACACATGGTTTTTACTCCAAAGTTTCATTTAATATCATTATGTGTCGTCAACGTACAGATGTGCAAGGAGTCCTTGTTCTACAAAAACGTATTATAAGAACAATTTTTAATATGAATATGACGGAATCATTTCGTGAGACGTTTAAAAATAATAAAATATTAACATTAACCTCTATTTATTTGTGTAAATTACTTTGTTATATACATAATAAAGGGAATAAATTAAGGATTTCGATAATCATGCATATCTGACACGAGATCGCTAAAATATCCATAGAGAAGCATAGCCGTACGCTATACACTGTATCCCAATAAAAACTCCCAGGCCGGATGTATTCTAAACGAATAAAAATATTTTAATTCTGTAAAAGCCAATTTGTAGAGCTTCATTTTTGAATATAATTGTTTTTTTAATATATCAGTATATAGACGGCGCTGTGCTCTAAAGGAATATTTCGATGGGAGAAACATGAATTGAATAATTGTAATCTCTTCAACATTTCAGTCCTTTAAGTGGGACAATCTGTATTTAATTGACAAATTTTAGACGAAAATTTTTAAACAATTTTTCATATAATTGCTTTGTTATTAGGTTAGATTATAATCAAAAATATTTAATATCTAGAGACTATAATAACCCTTACCTTATAAATTAAATACAATTAAAGTTACCTTTGGAATAATAGTTTTGACATTTCTCAATTTCAATCACATTTTGTTTATGTGTGTGAATAGAACTGTATTATTGTACCTAATTATTGTTTTCTTTGTGAATATTTATTAAATATAGTTTCTCATACAAATGAAGATAAATTAAACATGATTTTAATTTATGGGGAATGTCGTAAAAATGATTCAAGAGCTGTAAGTTTTTATGAAATACGTTTTTCTGACAGACCTTCTCCAGATCGGAAAACTTGTGTAAGTTTGTGTTCTAATTTGAAAAAATATGTAGGTTTTATAAAACCAAAAACAACAAGAAGAAATAGAACTGCAACTGATGAAAATATTGCATTGGTATTACATCAAGTAGAAAATAACCCAAACTTGTCAGTACGCAAGTTAACGGAAGAAACAAATATTGCACGTTCCACCTGCCACAGAATTCTTAAAACAAACAAATTTTTTCCATATAAAGTTCATTTAGTTCATCATTTGATTCCAGGGGACAATGAGAGGAGGTTAGATTTTTTGGCGCAATTTTCAATTCTCTTAGAAGAAAATCCAAATCTTTTAGATACAATTATGTGGAGTGATGAAAGCCGATTCTACAACAATGGAGTAATCACAACACATAATTGTCGTTACTGGTCTCAAGAAAATCCTAGGTGAATGAGACATACCAGATCCCAGAATCGTTTTAGATTAAATGTTTGGTGTGGTATCGTTAATGGTTACATTGATGGTCCATACCTCTACCATGAGAATTTTACAGGTGAAAGATATTTACAATTTTTGCAAAATTATTTACAAGTACTATTAAGTAATTTGCCCGCTCAGTTGAATAATATGTGGTTTCATCAGGATGGAGCAGGCCCATCATCACAACTTTGTTAATTATATAAATCAAACATACCCAGGAAGATGGATTGGTACCAATGGAGTACCTAGATGGCCCGCTCGATCTCCTGACATTATCCCATTAAACTTTTATTTATGGGGATTTTTAAAAAGTAAAGTGTACAAAGAACCAGTGAAAGACATGGCAGATCTTTATAATAAAATTTATGCTAGTGTTGCCGCCATTAATCGGCATACATTATTAAAAGTTTGTAGATCTGAACTAATTGATAGGTGTACGATGTGTGTTAATGAAAATGGCAATTTTGAACACCTATTGAAATAGTTATTTTACTTTCACTACTTCGTAAAAATTGTTTTATGTTCGTAATTGTTTTTTTATTGCTAAAATGTTTGAATTATATGATAAGTAATATTTTTAGTTTTTTTTCCAAGGGTTACTTCAAACATGTTTAATTCATAAGATATGAAAAATTCTTTAAATATTTTCTTCTAAAATTTGTAAATTAAATACAGATTGTCCCACTTAAAGGACTGAAATGTTAAAGAGATTACAATTTTTCAATATTGGCAAATGCCAACATTTGGACTTAAATATCTCGAAATCGGTTAGTTTCATGGTATTTTTTTAGAGCATGATCTGCTTAGAAATACATTTTCTTTCGCATAAACTCCTTTTCAAAGTTTCTCCTATCGAAATATTTCTTTAGAGCACAGCGCGCCATCTATATACTGATATATAAAAAAAAACAATTATATTAAAAAATAAAGCTCTCTTTATGCTCTACAAATTAACTTTTACAGAATTAAAATATCTCTATTCGCTTAGAATATATCCAGCCTGGGAGTTTTTATTTCGACGCCCTGTATAAAAGGTCGGCAATATGTGCTGGAAGTTACTTGTATAATAAATTGCCTAGACACATCAAAGAAGTTACCACAATATATCCATTTAAAATTGAACTGAAAGATTTTTTATGTCTGAATAGTTTTTACTTGTTGGAGGAATATTTTAACCGAGAAGTATTTTAATTCGCTAAATTGTTTGTTTTTTTTTTTCAAATATATGTCTAGCTGTAATTTCGGTAGGTAAATATTATTATAATTGTAATGTCTAACTGGATACCGGAATATATTAAATTTATAGTAATACTCATGAGCAGTGTATACCTGATATTTTTCCTGGGATATATGTATGTAAAATTATATTTGTATATGTGAGTGTACGTATACTATTGTATACTATTCTTTTACTGACATGTTCTATCATATTATTAATTTTTGACACATACAATCAATAAAACTTACCTATAGATTCTATTTATGTGAACGTAAATTTGTTTATTTCTAGCCAACTGGGTCTATAGCCAGGAGATAATAAATAACTACGAAACGGGACGCTCTTGTTTTCAATAGTTTATTGAAAGGGAAATTCAAAATTTTGAGTTTCAAAATTTTCCATACAGATTTTCCTTATGAGAAGATTTTTAACAAAGACTTTTTTTGGATTTTGAATTCATTTGTAATTAATCTTTTGTATTCAATTATGCGAATTTCAAGTGTCGCACCTCCTCTGAACAAAGTATAAATTACGGTAGTACGGCAAATGTACAACAAAACTAATTTTATATTAATGTTATATTTAAACCTCTGAAATAATTACCTCTTCACAAAATTTGTTCTGTAACACATCATAATCTCTGGAGCTATACTTGTAAACAAATATGTTCTTTCAAATAACCCTGCTAAAATAAGTTTTTTAATGCCGACGACGCCATGTTTTACAATATAATGTTTGAAAGTTAGTTTTAATTGACAATATCAGGATAAACTATTTACATCATTATTTATTTCTAGTGCTTAGATCAGACATGGTACCTATCAGCCGATATGCAAATGTTTTTGTTATCACCGCTAGTATTAATTCCATTGTCTTTAAACTTGAGAAAATCTTCTGGATTCATGGTATCCATGGTAGAATTATTGATTTTGAATTTATTTTTTATTGCCCTGCCAATCGCTCTCAAACTTTTGGATAAGGATTACAGGAAGTAAGTATAGTATGCCTGGTATATCCAAATTTTTATCTTTCAATTTCTTGGCAATCCTTAATTCTGTTTGAAATGTATTAGTATACCTAGTGCTGAATGTCACCACCACTAACTCTGCCAACGATAATATTAGTCTTTAGTGGTTAATTACATCAAGTGCCTTTGTGAAGTTGATGTATTGGTAAAATACCAACCTTACTTTGATCGTCCATTGCCATTACCTATAAATTTCGAATAACAGACTAAATATCTTTCAATTGAACACTTAGAGGAAAATCTATGTGTTTCGTTTATTATTAAATTCTTAACTTCATTTAGCATAATATTATTACGAATATTTCTAATTCAGTCTACTGAGACGGTGATAATTTTTAAAAATGAATTATTATTTGTTTGCTTATAATTGTATTTAAACATTTTGTAAACAGCAGAAAAAATTACTATCTATTGCTAAAAGAAAAACTATGTGTAAAAATATTAATGAAATCCTTGCATTCTTTCGATAACTTGAATTCTGGTTATGCTAGTAGATTAAGATCCTAAAATGAATTTGTCTAATTTCTTATTTGACAATTTTCATTCTAACACTAGAATCCACACAGTCCCCTACGGCCATGCAGATTAAACTAGTATCTACTTAATCCCCTACGATCATGAAGAATCAGTTAAAAATGATAACAAAGGCCTAAAATGAATTTATTTTTCTACCTTGTCTTAAAAAAAATTTTCATTCTAATGGATTACATTTTCATGAAATCTATCTATCATTTTGTTTCTTGGAAATGCTTGGCCTTTGAAACGTTTTTCGCCCTTATTCTGGAGCTCATCAGAAAGATATAAAGCCACTCATAAAGATGTTTCATGCAAAACCAAGACAATTTCTATGAATAAATGTGAAATAATTATATTTGATATTGACTGATAAAAACAACAGATCTTCACGTATCTATTAGCTAACTAGTATTGGAGCCTATATACTCTATGCATATTTAAAAATGAATTATAATTTGTTTGCCTATAATTGTATTGAAAAATATTCTTGATTTTGCAAACAGCAGAAAAAATAACTATCTATAACTAAAACAAAAACTATGTGTAAAAATATTAATGAAATCTTTGCATTCTTTCGATAACCTGTATTCTGGTTATGCTAGCAAATTAAAATCCTAAAATGAATTTGTCTAATTTCTTCTGACAATTCTCATTCTAACACTAGCATCCACACAGTCCCCTACGGCCACGCAGTATCTACATAACCCCTGCGATAATGAAGGTTCAGTTAAAAATGAGAACAAAGACCTAAAGTGATTTTATTTATCTACGTTGTCTTAAAAAAAAATTTCGTTCTAACGGATTACATGAAATCTATCTATCATTCTGTTTCTTGGAAATGCTTAACCTTTGAAACGTTTTTCGCCCTTATTTTGGAGGTCACCAGAAAGGCATAAAGCCACTCATAAAGATGTTTCATGCAAACCCAGGACAATTTCTACGAATAAATGTGAAATAATTATATTTGACATTCAGGTTATCGAAAGAATGCAAAGATTTCATTAATATTTTTACACATAGTTTTTCTTTTATTTATAGATAGTTATATTTTCTGCTGTTTGCAAAATCCTATCAAGAATATGTTTCAATACGGTGATAATTTGTTATAAATTGTTTGAAGCACTTTTGTGAATTGGTACGACAATTACATTTTCTAAGGACAAGTTAAGAACATTTCTGGTTACAATTACAGCAATTAATTGTTATTTTTTCCCAACCCTCAAGATTCAGTAGTATTATGTATGATATTAACCAATTTATATACAAATAATCACAAAGGCGTTAACAATTACAATATATTGCTGAAGAAGAAAATCAATCATCTAGAAATGAATGATATAATTATTAACTTCTAAATTGATCCTTTTTTTGTTTTCAGTGAATACGACACTCATTCAAGACTTATTAATTATTTTGTTGGTGTGATGGTCGGTACGTTTATGAGGGTAAAGCAAGATAAACCGTTTCTGTATATGATGAAGCGAGAACACGTGTCTGTAAGTACAGAATAATATTTTATTAATAACATCGATTATCCTCTTAATAAATTCTAAGTGGAGGATGAACGATTGAATTTATTTCGATGACATTTCAATGGTAAAACAATGCAATACGTAAGAAAATTCACTTAAAGGTAAAAATGAACACGTTCATATAAAAAAACTAATCGTTAAGTAAAGGCTCATGAACTATTAAACACGACAACTATAATATCACATTCAGGCGACCTTAGTTTCAGTTCTAGCAAAATAGTTATTAGATAAACAACATACGTAAAGGTTGCATCGAGAAAGAACATTTACAGAAGCCACCGCTACTCTCTGGATACGCCGCAGTCTGTTAAACAACGCAGCGTCTGTTGTCATAATCTTTTTCCATTTATCGATTATGAGACAAGCATTATGTATATGACGGTCAAAAGTGAAGAAGATGAGTGCAAGATAAGATGGAGAAATTTCAATACTTTGCCTGTTGTCTAGCAATGCTATATCTGCTTTCTCCATATCTATGTAAGCAGAGAGGCAGTACATAGCGCCCTAAGCTGCAGCAGGAACTAAGTATCAAACCAGGCCACCTGGTTATTCACTTAAAGATTTTCGTGGTAATTAAATTGGAGTCCATGACCAAACATACTGACCTTACGCCACCAAGCAAGATTTCGATAGTACCTCTGTTGTGCTCATTGAACGCCATCAAACAAGCAGGATCGAAGTACTAGCCTGTTGGAGAAAGAGTCCGAAATGGATGTAAAATGACTGAAGTGGGCGTGATAGGGCCTAATTACAACACAAGGCAGCCGCTCAAGCATCTTCCGGGCTGAAATTTCTGTAGTAAATGTATATACCCAGGAATTCAAACACAAGCACATTTCAAGTAAGACAATCAGACAGTGGCAAAGGAAAGGAGCCGAACAAATTCTATTGAAGGAATAATCCAATCAAGAAACAAGTCAAAAAGTGTATAACTTGTTTGACAATACCACAACTGGAAAAATATGACTTAAGATGGATGATAAACATTTCATCCATCTTAAGTCATATTATGATAAACCTTTCATCCAGTTACTACCTCTTGAGATTTCTTAAAAACAAAGGCAATGCAGATACTGTACGGGCATTATACTTTGTGAGTGCAAGATATTAATATGTATTAGGCTGATGTACTGTAGAAAAGGCCAATAACTATTTAGGCTTTGGACGTTGAGAAATTAGCTCTCGGAAAAATTATATATAACGTTGTGGTATCCTTGGCAGTAAATAATTGTAGTTTAATTCAGAAAAGATCTTTCAGGACGAGGTGATAACAAACTAGAGAATTCGGTTACTCCTTAAACAATTTATTCTACAATCTATAATGATCCGAAGTAAGAAACATGTAAAGTTATAAAATCTTGATAATTTGTACATTATTTTTTTTAACATAAACATCACTTAGACCCTAGCTTGTCAGATAAACTTTTTGGGTCAATCATTGAGTAGTTGAGACGAAAATAATACATATTGTTTATTATATAAATTAGTTCATTTGTAATTGTTGACTATAAATCATACACTTAGATGAATTAAGCAATATATTACAAATACTCTACATATATTTCGACCTGGTAGACCTTTACCAAGAGTATTACATAGTGAATACTAAAGTTTCCAATGCAATAGAGTATATTGCACTCGATCTTCACAAAATCGGTAATATTGCTCGTAGAGAAACAAAATTCATATCACTTTGTTGGTGATCGAATTTTGTACAACTTTCAAAATGTTCGTCTGTCTGTCTGTCTGTCGATCTGTCTGTCCGTCTGTCCTCCGTCTTGTAAGCACGATGACTTAAAAACGAAAAATCCGAATGTATTGAAAGAACAGTAAGTTAGTGTTAGGTAGAGGAAGAACCACCCTATTGTTTTTTAAATAATTTTAAAAAAATTATATTTTGCAATTAGACAAAAAATGTCTAAAAGTAATATTATTTACAAAAAAAAACTGCGAAGAGTATCTTACAGAATGTGCAACAATTATATACAAAGTGCAGTAAATCGGTGAAGAGAAAATGGTTAGCTTGTTCTAATTTATATTTAAAAGTATTTATGCCTTAATCTATTTATGACCTAATCTAATCTATTTAAGACTTAATCCCTATTATTAACTAAGCAATTTGTATGTTATAGGAGTATTCAAGAAATTTTGCTAGTCATTCGTGGTACAAGGGTTGTTTATGAAAGATTTTTTGATTTCTAGTTGTTCGAGAAGATCTATACGTTTACCTTTTCTTTCTAAATGAAGTAAATTTATGTTATCTGTATCTATAAATTGGTTGTTCTTAATACAATATGTTGACATTCCTGTATTTTTATTGTTATTTAAAATTGATTTTTATAATCTTTTACCCTGGTCGCAACACGTCTACCACTATGAACAATATAGACAGATTTACAATCTTTACATTTGATTTCCTATACACCAGATGCATCAGTTTTATTTAGTTTTTCTTTGCTATTCACCAAAATGTTCCCTAAATTCGCTTTATTCTCACTTATTGCAGAGGTACCTAAATTATATAGTTTCCTATAAATTGGAATGTAATTAATCAAACCATAATTTGTAGGTGTTAGACGCAATAAAAAATTATTTTTGAAACATTTAGCGTTGTTTGTTTTTGACCATGTTATCTATTAGTGACTCGTATCCGTTATTTCTCTATCAAAGTCATTTTGATCTAAACGAAAATTCGTACGTCTATGTATTAGACTATGAAAGGGTGAAATCTTAATTTACCATGATTGTTGCGAATTATAATGTATTACTATATCTGTAGTAGTAGGTTTGCGGTAGACGCTAAATTTTAACTGAAAAGCTATGTTCTTTTATATTAATACCTAGAAAGTTTAATTGGCTATTTTGCTCCAATGATGATAAATCTGGTGCATATGAAATCAAATGTAAAGGTTCTAATGCTATCCATACCAGTCAGAGTAGCAGAAACGTTGCGAACAGGATAAAAGAACAGAAAACATCAATTTTAAATACCTAACAATAAAAATACAGGAATGTCAATTTATTGTATTAAGAATAACCATTTCATAGATACAGATAACATAAATTTACCTCATTCAGAAAGAAAAGGTAAATTTTTAGATCATCTCGAACAACTTGAAAATTTCTCAAAAACAACTCTTATACCACGAATTACCAGCAAAAATTCTTGAATACCCCTATAATAAACAAATTGCTAAGAACTATCAATTGTTTACATAAGAATAACCACATCGGAGACTTTAGTATTTACCATGTAATATTCTTTAGAAAGGCCTAAGAAGCCGAAAGAACAGAGTATTTATAATATATTGTTTGATTCATCTAAAAGCAATTGTTTTCAAGATGTTACACAAGGTACCTATCAAAAGTTCAATTCAGTTTATTTGTGTATACATTTATTTAACAACAATATATTTGCGTTAAAAAATTATCAACAACTAAAAGTACATTTTAATGATTTTTCTCATAACAGTATGGGGACATATTACGCTATACCAGGGTAAACATTACTCTTCGCTTATTTATTGTTCTTTTCAAATTCAAATTTTATAGGATTCTCTTTACAGTTATTTGTTGGTAATGCAGATTTTCCGACATTTTTAATTTTATGATACCAGCTTAGTTGGTAGAACACACAAGTGTTCACCTTACTTTATAATGACAACAGTATAAAGTAAGGTAAAAGAATTGAACTTGTATCCAATTTGCTCAGGTGTCGAACCGACGACCCTAAGATTTCGCTTCTAAAAAGTTTAGCCACTAGACCAATATCTTTTTGCTAATTATGAGTTAATGTTTGTATTATAATGTTTTGGAATGAACATTTTATTTCGATGCTTGGATATTATATTACGAAATGTATAATAGTAAAATAAATAATGATATGAAATAACATTTCACAATATTTCTATTTAATTATTGAACATAAGAATTAAGGAGACAATGGGCTTCTTCCTCTAGCTAACACTAATTCAGTCGGCTCAGTGACACCAATTAAATACCTTAAGCTCAGAACTTTTACAAAAGCCTATGACACCCAAATGTTTCTTGCATATAAACTGATGGTCACTCTTATAGGCGATAAAATTACCTGCTTGCTATACAGGAGTGACTCCATGTACAAGCCGAAAGAAAAAAGTTAAAAATTATGTCTTTCCCCAACCAATTAAATTTGGTGTAATTTTCTTGGATTTATTACCCTCTTACACCAAATCAAGCACCTGCTCGATCGGTAAACTCTTTATTTATTTATTCAGCATCTTATGCGATGAAGAACATTTTTTTTTTCAATTATTTTAAAGATTTTTAATAAATTTTAAAAATCAAGTTAAAATGCACATTATGACTAGAGACATGATGTTAAGAGGTTGAACAACGAAAATTTTGAACTGCATTACCCATAACCCTCCTCCGTCCTGGAAGGGGCGGGATACTAGGGGTTTGACTCAGTTTAGGGGTCAGATTGATGCTAATGTATTTTCCGTATGTGTATAATTGACGAAAAATGTCGATAAGTACATATGGGCTCACTTGGCCATTCTTTTGGCTATTTTATAAAGGTCCATTTCAATACAAACCCCAAACAAAAATTATTTTTTATCGCAAAAAATGTTGAATAAATGAACAATGACTTAACTGATTGAACAAGCGCTTGATTTGGTGTAAGAGGATAATAAATCCGATAAAATGGAATCACTCCTGAATAGTCAGCAGGCAATTTTAGCGAAATTCTTATATTCCCTTTCTTGAAGATATTTCACAAATGCCTATCAGTTGTATAAAAAGTAGACTTTTGAATAATCCCCACTACAAGGAAACGCTGATAGAGAATTGTATCTCGATCCCTTTCTGAATCGGCCCATAAGAATGACTGTCAGTTTACATGCAAGAAACTGTTGGGTGTCACTGGCTCTTGTAATAAACAGTAATGGTAATGTTTGACTTGGGACCGTGGAGTTTCGGATAGGACATGAATGTTTAGTAGTAGTTGGGTAGACTGCTGTTGAGTGTCAGAATATGTCTTGCTGTTATATCTTCTAAGTTCGAGTCTCAGCTGTGTGGATGGCCATATCGCAGGGAATAATATAAAAACTAAAAAAAAAACACTCTCCGAACCGCACAATCGGACTTTTCTTTCTTAAGTTATTATGGTACAAGAAACGAACATACAGATAGATAGACAAACAGGTTAATAAACCGATATTTTGAAGGTGGTTCAGAGTTTGATCACTAATACAATGATATAACTTTTTTTCTCTACGACCAATATTTACGACTTTAGGAATATGCTCATTAAAGGTAATCGCAAGATATCGCAATGAGTGCCTCGTGGATCTTTACTTTTACTTTAAAGCAAAGTATCAATATAGATGGTTTATATCAATATGCTGATGATGATTCCTGTATGGCAGCTGAAGAATCTGTGGTGGCTCGTGCAAGTAAACTTTCCATAATGTCATCTAATATGATTAAATATTGTGGCTCGAGTGGATTGAACTTAAATGGTTGTTTTCTCAAACTACTGACATTTTGAAAGTTGTTCAGAATTTGATCACTAATACAATGATATAACTTCTTTCTCTACGACCGATATTTACGGCTTTAGGAATGTGCTGGTCAAAGGTAATCGCAAGCTATCGCAAGGAATGGCTTATGAATCTATACTTGGACCCCTTTACCTAACGATTTAAAAGATAATATGAATATATATGATTTATATCAATATGCTGATGATAATTCCTATGTGAGAGCTGTAGAGTCTGTGGTGGCTTGTGCAAGTAAACTTTCCACAATATCATCATATATTATGACTCGAATCGATTCAACTTAAATGGTTACCATGTTTTCTCCAACTACTGAACCAGATTTTTCGTTGCACTTCAAATTAAAAAGTTCTTTAATTATACAATTAGAAAATGTAAAATATTTTGGCATAACGCTAGATAGTAGGTTAAACTGGGAATCATACACTAATACCTTGGTATCGAGATTGAATTCATCTTGTTATGTAATACGATTTATGAGAAACCAACTCTCCGTCGATTGTTTAAGAATATTCTATTTTGCATGTGCACAAAGTGTTCTAGAATATGTGATAATATTCTGGGGCTCTTTCGTACTCTGGCAGAAAGTATTTATCAATCAGAAACACATAATTAGATTTATAGTGAATGCCTCTTGCAGAGATTTATTTAAACCTTTATTTAAAGAATTGGAAGTACTTTCCATCCCGTCTTTGTATATATACAAATTAGTGTGATTTGTGGCCTAATCTCAGGCTATTAGTGCGTTATCATAGATTTTATGAAAGAGGCTATTACTCTATAAACATGTCAAAATACAATGTCAAAGTTCAGAAAGATCCAGCTGCTGTATCTGTTCAGTGAATGGGAACCTTAGCACCAACCAAATTAAGTTATCAAAATATGTGCTATAGAAAATAATAAATATATGCACTTTTGCACATCCTTTATTGGAACTAAAGTGAAGTAAGCTATTTTTTTTTTTTTTAGATTACAAATTTGCTGGTTTGGATATTTACCATTCTGTTGTTGTTAGCCACCGTCTTGTTATATAAAGAAGTTGAAACTCATTATTCATATGAAACTCAATCAGTATTAATCTCTTTCGTGAGACCTGTCTGGTGTATTGGTTTGAGCTGGATAGTTTATTCTTCCTATCACGGCTATGGAGGTAAATATTATTTAATAAATGTATGTATGTAATTACGTAAATTAGGTAGGTACATTATATGGTCTCCATCAGTAAACATATGAAATAAAATTTCATCGTGATTCGGATAATTCAATCTTATTACCTAATATCGATTTTAAGATGTAAAAATCTATAAAAACAAAATCGAACTAATTTTTACCCTACCCCAAAATCTATATTAGGTAATCAGGTTCAATGAATCGAACGACAATGAAACTTTTTGTCCATTATTTTTAGTGGCTGCTCAATTTTTTTCAATTTTTTCTCTTACTTGTTTATTTATATACGATATTACTGATACCATATCGCCGCACTACGCATTAATGGCGTAACTCACACCAATTGAAATATTGAGTTAAACCAACAATACGCTTGTCTTGAGGATGCATCCGCAAAAATTGTCGTACCTGTGTCCACTAGAGCGCTAAAAATTTCTTACAAAGTGGTTTAAAGTACGATTTGACGGCGATTCAGTGTATAGTGTTAGCGCTATTGCAGGTTCTGGAGTATTGTTTGCACCCAGTATATCGTCTAGCACACTTTCAAATAAGTATTTAAATATAAATGAGATAGATAGGAGCTGGCTGATTGGTCTTGACCACCTGGCGTAGCACTGTTGTCTCAAATCGAGCTTTTTGGTTCAGTTTGGCTACAGAGCGCAAATCTTGTCAGTAATGTACAAGATTTTTTTTTAATTAAAGCTTACCGAGATTCCGACAAATCCTCGGAGCCAGAATTTTGACAAAAATTTTCCACTAGAACACTGATTCAACTGCTTTACTCCCTTTTTCGCAATCACCTTCTGAGGCTGCTGTACTGTTGTTGTGCCAGTCTCATCTAAATTATAGATTCGGAGCTCTTTAACAGCAGAAGGATATTTTTTTAAAACAGCTTCCAAATTAGAGAAAAATAAATCAACATTGTGTCTATTAAAGGAAGTAAGGCGCGATAGTGAGCAAGCTTCAGGTTTCCTAATACTTAATTATTTTGGCCTTTTAATAAGCGCTCTTAACCAATCTTTCCTGGCGCATTTGTTGATATTCCAACGCTCTGGCATTTTCAAATTATTCCGAGATGCCATTTCATAAACCAATTGCCTGAAATTTGTGGTGTTGAGTCCATACGCCATTTCACTGCAGCATAATTACAGAATGAGTCCTCCTGTTCGTGGGTAAAAGTAGATCTAACAGCATAGTTTGGTTGCATTTGAGCATTTGGGTTTTTTTCTGTTTTATGACATATCTCCTCAATGTGACAAACTTGACATTAAACATGTCCGCAGCTTATCTAAGTGATGTGCCATTATTTCGCACTTCACCTACAGCAGCTGCCATAGCTTCTGGTGTAAATATGCCTTTGGTTCTTTCTTTCTTTTTTCGTACCAACACGTAGGACACCTATAATAACAATGTCTTTATTAAGGGCGAAGTTAACCTTACATTTATGGTTTTTTAACACTTCACACTATGGACAAATATAATTTTAAATGGAAATTCCGGGTTCCCGTGTTTTAATACACTGAACTGAACTTGTGGTAGGTACCTTGTGAAACATCTTGAAAATAATTGTTAATAAATTAAACACTGCTTTTAGATGAATCAATCAATATATTATAAATACTCTACATATGTTTCGGCTCATTAGGCCTTTATCAAGAGTATTACATAGTGAATACTAAAGTTTCTGACGTGCTTATTTAATTTATATCTAAAATTATTTATGTCTTAATCTATTTATGACTTAAGCTATTTAAGATTTAATTTAACATCTTTAATTATTTGAATGTTTGGAGTGGACCTAAGCTGATTATATAAATCAAAGGATATTTCTTAACAATTGGTTTATTATAGGGGTGTTTAGGAAATTCTGCTGGTCATTTGTGGTACAAGGGTTGTGCTTGAAAGATTTTTTGATTTCTAGTTGTTCTAGCAGATCTAAACGTTTACCTTTTCTTTCTGAATGAAGTAAATTTATTTTATCAGTATCTATGAAATGGTTGTTTTCAATGCAGTGTGGTGACATTCCTGTATTTTTATTTATGTCAAACCTAGAAAATTTAATTTTTAATAGCAATAACAGTTTAAATACACATGTGTTTTATTGGACTTGATATGTAGACGATATTTTTTGTATATGGACCGGTACAGAAAGAAACCTAAGTAATTACTTAAATTCTTTTAATAGTAAAATTCAGTTTACAATGGAATCGGAGCAAAATAGTCAATTAAACTTTCTAGATATGAATATCAAGAAACATAACAATCAGTTGAAATTTAGCGTCTACCGCAAACCTACTACTACAGATACAGTAATACATTATAATTCGCAGCAATCATGGCAAATTAAGATTTCACCCTGTCATAGTCTAATACATAGACTGACGAATTTTCCTTTAGATCAAAGTGATTTTGATAAAGAATTAAATATAATTAAACAAATTGCAAGAAATAACGGATACAACGAGTCACTAATAGATAACATGGTCAAAGACAAACAACGCAAAATGCTTCAAAAAGAATTTTTCACTGTGCCTAACAAACCTACAAAATATAGTTTTATTAATTATGTTCCGAAATATAGTAACAAAATTTCTAAAAAATTGAATAATTTGGGTATCTCTACAATAAGTGTGAACAAAACAAATATAGGAAACATTTTGGTTAATAACAAAGAAAAACTAAATAAAATTGATAAATCAGGTGTATATAAAATTAATTGTAAGGATTGCGATGCTGTCTATATCGGTCAGAGTGGTAGAAGCGTTGTCAACCGGGTAAAAGAACACAAAAAATCAATCTTAAATAACAATGAAAATACAGAAATGTCAACACACTGTATTGAAAACAACCATTTCATAGATACTGATAACATAAATTTACTTCATTCAGAAAGAAAAGGTAAACGTTTAGATCTGCTAGAACAACTAGAAATCAAAAAATCTTTCAAGCACAACCCTTGTACCACAAATGACCAGCAGAATTTCCTAAACACCCCTATAATAAACCAATTGTTAAGAAATATCCTTTGATTTATATAATCAGCTTAGGTCCACTCCAAACATTCAAATAATTAAAGATGTTAAATTAAATCTTAAATAGCTTAAGTCATAAATAGATTAAGACATAAATACTTTTAGATATAAATTAAATAAGCACGTCAAAAACTTTAGTATTCACTATGTAATACTCTTGATAAAGGCCTAATAAGCCGAAACATATGTAGAGTATTTATAATATATTGATTGATTCATCTAAAAGCAGTGTTTAATTTATTAACAATTATTCCCGTGTTTTATTTAAAAGTTTAAAATGCAGTACCTAAATGGTAAATAAACTGGCCATTAATAAGACAGACAACTTCCAGACACATTATTATAAGCGCAAACCAGACTGCTTGTGCTAGTTAAGGTGGTAGTGGTACACTTTGATCCATGTAGTACACAATGATACATGTATCAATGTGTACCACTTGACAACGATTCATTGTGTACCACCTTGCACGATTTAATCAAAGCCACTCCAAATCATAGTAGGCAAACTTCGAATGAACTGAAATGTTGAGGTTAGGTTGCCAAAACATTCAACATATCAAATGCCATAGAGAGAAAATTCAGAGAAATATGTAAGGGCAGAAATTACTCATTGAATCGAAAATTTTAAGAAAATGTGTTATCTTTAAAAACAGATATTTTGGTCTAAAATTTTTAGTTGTTAGGATTTAGTTGTCTTAACGTCAATATGCTCTGAAAAAAGTTTCAACAAATTCGGTGTAGCCGTCTTTGTGTTTAAACAAAAAGACTGAATGCAGAATATTTATATCAATAAAATCAAATAAAATAAAATTTAAAGAAATAAAATATCTACTTTTCAGTGTTATTATAATTATTGATATTCATATCATTCTAATACTTGAACACTAAAAAAAAGTTAAATTTTTTTAGGTATCGTGAACTGGATATTAAGTGGACCATTGATGCAAGTGCTAGGAAAACTAACTTACTGTATATATTTGACACATATATCGGTTGGGGTCTATTATCTGCTTAATGCACGAGAAAAAGCTTACTTCTCTGATTATAATATTGTAAGTATATTGATCTGTTTAGGAAAATATATATGAATCCTAGCTCCTATACTTTATTATGTAGGGCAGTATTTCTTGGTCAATTTTAATAGAAACTATTCTAACACAAGAAACTCTTCTGAAATTTCACTATCAAATTTGACTATAAAAAATTAGACACTACCACTGAGATCAAAATTATTACCTGGAATGTATTGAATATTATTACTAGAAAATATAAAAGATGAATATAGAAGATAGGAGAGAAACTGAATTTGGGCATAAGTAGGCGATCAAAACGTATACACTGCTTAAATGTTTCTCGAATATTCTTAGTTTATAAAATCGTCATTAATAATCACAATTTTTTCAGTTCTATATTTGGTGTGGTACTTTCACTGTATCAACACTTCTAGCAATATTTTGGACAATGGCTTTTGAGTCGCCCCTAATTATAATTGAAAAATATTTACTTGGAGGAGGAAATCAAAAGAGTAAGTAACAATTTCTAGAGAAGAATACTGTCAACTTTTTTTATTATTTTTTTTAGGCAAACGAACACAAAATGGAAATAACAATACAACAGCAAAGGAAAACGCCTCCTAGCCTATAGTTATAAGCCAAATTCATATATGCCGAAAAGTATAAAGCAAAGGTGCTTGAATAGGATCTCAATTCAGGGTTGCAAAACGAAACGAAATCGTAGTCGGGGAACAAGCCATTACTTAATATAAACAAACCCGTTCGCAACAGTAGCTAACCTTTACATAATTTATATAATAAGATGAAATTTGCTTTTAGCACTTTTATACTCTAGCAAAATTTTAAACAAATTACCACTAAAATGTTATCTATCAAGTTGCTCTAGCAAAAGTTATCAATTTTGATCTTATTTCTCTGTTTTGAAGGAAGATCATTTTGCTTTTATTTGCTCCACAGAGTGTTTCTAAAAATCGAAAATTGTATGCAAGGTGTTGAACGTAGCCCCGATATTTAAAATTGTTATCTCTGGGTGCGGTATTAAAAGAACATTTTGTATATTTTATTTAATCAAGTTTTTATTTAATTCAGCGTATTGTTTTCGTATCTATTCGCAGTAGAGTGGTTCTCATTTTCAACTTTTAGGTTTCATCTGGGATACCTCCAAAAATATTTATTTTGATACTAGCTGAAATATAATTTGTATCAAATTTTAATTGAATTGTGTAACTAGAAGAAGCTGAGCGCAGCGCTCAAAGTAGAAGTAATCCGAAGATAATAAACTTACAAAGATTAATCTACCACTCAAATTTTCAATCATAAAAAATTATTTTTCGCACAGTAAAAGTAGTCAAGTCCCGTATTTAGAAAACTTAATTATTTCTTGGACACAATGTACTTTTGTTAACTGAATCGTCAAATCATTGCTGAGCTGTAATACTTTATTTTTCGGTATCTTGGTGACATTGTTTCACCAACTTTTTTCTTTTATTTAAACATGTTAATAGTTGTTCCGACTCGGTCATCACATGTCCTCGTTGCTTCATAGAAATTACTCATTGCACCAACCATTTTCTGAAGTCTAACTTCAAATATTTAAAAGTAGTTCATAATTATTTCCTTAATCAATGGTATGGATTGAAGGGGTGTTCTGAAATTATTTCGATTTTTTTTAACATGGCTAGCTGAAGACCGATGGTATCAAGGATTTTTAAATAATTCCAAACGTTTCCTGCAGTAACGCTGTTCTTTTGTTGCTGTTTGCTTTCATTATTATAGTTTGAAAAGTGCTGGGTTTTTAATAAGTACTGATTTTATATGCTATTTTAGTCAACGATCGGAATTTCGATTTGCAATCCTAACTTTACTTTTAAACTTGTTAACATTTACATTATATTTATATTAATTAGTAAGTACATCTATGTCTCAAAACAGGCATATGCGGTAGCCTATTTTTTTGATAGAATTATATTTGACTTATATTTTCTTGGTCAAAGTAAAAACTTGAGAATATGTAATAAGAGGGAAAACTTGTACTCTCATGTTTTATTTTAGTCTCTTTTTTTTTATTAAGAACTATATGAAGACACATTGAAACTTTGACATCCACGCATTTCGTTTATGATTTTATTATTATTACGATTGTAAGAATGTTGAACAAGTTAGAAAAACTCGAAAGCTAACACACTATAGAGGAGAAGAAAAAATGTTACTCGCATTTGCTAATATTAACGGTTTAAAATAATCACAAGAAAGACAATAAAAATGTATTTACATTTTAATAGAAATATTCAAAAAATACTTTGTAATAAAGCAATTAGAATATACTGATAGTCATTTTTCATCCCTTGTTCTCAATCGAAACGAATTGGCACATATTTTATTATAAAAACATAGTTAGTTTCTCTTCGTTGTCATGACGCCACACAGTTGTTTGCTAGGTGTACGAACCTATCGAAGGTCTTTCTCGCCATTGCCCAAGCATGCTAACTAAATCTAAAGGCATCTACGGAAATAAGTCTTTATAAGTTGCTGTAGTAAGAAATGGAAACGTTTTAAAACACCATCCTTATTTTGAGGGATAAAAAAGTTATTAATAATAACAGCAATAAATATATTTAAGAATTGAGTACTTTACAGACTTTTCGCCAGTATCTTGAAAACTAAGCCAGATAGGGTAGAATACTATACGTACCTTTTTGGTAGTCTCTTTTCTTGTTTTATCTGAAGTATTAACCGTTCTATATTTTTCTACATCCTGATGCGACCAAAACATGGCACTATGAAGCAGATACGTGCTATACGGTCATTTTGAAGGACGTACACGTAGAGAAGCTATAGAGTCCGTAATAAACACTCAAGAGCGACTAATATAAAGCATCAATATGAGACAAGTACTAAATCTTTGTGTGTTGGTATATTTTTATAGTGCTAAAGTCTACTCGACACTGTTAAGGGACCAATAGGTCGCATACAATCTTAAAGGATTTAGAGACAAATAAATACCTTTTTGTTTTATTTAAATATGAATAACTGTCTTGAGACGGACCTTCCCTTGTTTTACTGTTGTAATTTATACTAACTATTCTAAGAGCATATAAATTTGAAATTCATTAAACAGAGGTGTAAACGCATCTTTACTTGCTGCAACAAAATGGGGTCAGTCAACTTGCCCCCCCCCTATTATTTTTTCTTCTTCAAGCACATAATGTTTAGACCTAGGACACCCTAGCACAATAATCAATGGAGGATTTCTTCAGGGGGGAGTGGGCGTTGACGCTAGCCGCCCCCCCCCACCAGTTATTTATTGTCTTGAATGTGCTAGCACACAATGCTTACACCTAGCACACGCTAGCACAACCACATTCAAAGCTACGCACCTACAGTGGCGGTAATATACAGGGTGTAATTTTTTTCCTCAGATCCCCCCAGTTATCTTGTTGTCTTGAATTTGCTCACACAATGCTTATACCTAGCACACCCTAGCACAATCCCTTTCCAAGCCAACGCTAGGAGTGCTGATAACATAGAGAATAGAAATCTTGTTCCACTCACAGATATCTTACATTTTCTATTATTACTCAGATTACCATACCAAAAATGATCACATATATAATAGAGGCCTGAAATAGAGAGACTAATATAGAGGGTTGAGATTTTTTGTTAGCCCCTATGTACTTTTTTTCTCAAATTTGATAACACACAATATTAACACCTAGGCAACTAAATACTTGAATTAAACTTTATTTCATGAATAATAATTTTTACAGTGATTTTAGTAATATAATAACACACTACAATAATAATAATTGACATACTTAGATATAATATATACAGTGGATTTCACAAAGGCCTCATGTTGGGAACATTTTTGTTATTTTTTCTTCTTGAATACTTTGGGACTTCCTGTCACATGTATTTTTTTCTTTTTAAGAGCTGCTGGGGGAATCTACAAAATATCACAATTAACCAGTATGTTACTGGTAAATAACCTCTACGCCTGTGACTTTCACGTTTCTCGTATTAACCATAACATATACACAAAATCCCAAGTGTATGTACTCTTACCTGCTCGCTTTACTTATTTTCCCCTATTTACTCCTATTTAACCCAAACTCTTCAACGAAATCATCTCAAAATATAATCTAGTGTCAGGTGTCGTTATAATATTATCGTGTACCAAATTTCAAGGGAATATCTCAATTTTATTTTATCAACCGCTTTAATAATGGAGTGGGGGTGGTGGGGGGGATGAATAATATTTAAAAAAATAAGGTCTTGGCTTCTGGTATATACACCAAGTCCCAAATTTTTTACTTCTACCAGGTTGGTTTACTTATTTTCCCCTATCTATCTCTATTTGCCCCCAACCCTTGACCGGACAAGTTCAAGAAACAATCCAGTTCCAGATCTCTTTATAATACATGTAGCGCACGGAAATTAGCATTTAACCTGGACAAAATTAGTAAAAATCTGGATTTTTGCACAGACGTTCTTTGAAGTGTCCCAAACCCAAATCCACAAAAATCACAAGAATCCCAGCATGGCTACCCAAGATTTTGAAGATCAAACTTTGTTGCAAAAATCTCGCGTCCTATGCATCGGATGACCATGAGGTCAAAGTGAAAGTTGTAGATAATTAAATTATCTATAAGTTGCATTTTTTATTTTTTTCCCAAACCTCCCGTAACATTTCGAGATATTCAAGGTCAAACTTTCAAAACATGGTTTATCGCACCAAAAAAAAGTCAGAGAGCGTTAAAGTTATTATTAAAGTTGTAAAAAAAATGGATTTTTTACAAGTTTTTTATTTTGCATTTTTTCCCAAAACGTCGCCCTTTTCGAGATATTCAAGGTCGAAGTTTTTTCAAATATCTCGCTTCCTATGCATCGGAGGTACATGAAGTCAATGTGAAAGTTATTGATGTTGTTCGATGACAAGGTGTGATACAACATCTGCTCTTTATAAGAAGAGAGAAAGTCAAGCTATCAAAATGTTTGAAAAACGTTCAGATCTACATCAAGCTACAGAAGCTTTTCTGCAGGAAAATTGCTCTCCCGATGCATTAATAGCAAATGGATTGCGTTTTCTTTTAGCGACATATGGAGCGCAAACTTTACAATCTTCACTAGATGAGCACAGGTATTTTTGCTTTGCCACACCAACCAAAAAGAAATATAAATTAATTTGGCAGCAGTCCCCCCAACAAGAGCAGCAGCTCAGCAGCATATATTCAGAGCTTATTACCAAATTCAAATTTAGTTAGGGAACAAACCAGAACCTCATGAATGGGGCTGGACTTCCAATAAAAATATACTTGAGGCAGTTCCCACAGTACTCCCACCAGCACCAGATAATGTACTGAACCAAATCTTCTGTAATTACCGAAAAGGTTGTAACGCAAGGTGCGGTTGCAGAAACGTCGGACTCCGAAGTTTGCACCAATTGTCGGGGAATATCGTGCGTAAATAGCAAAAAGAAAATATTTGAACTGGAAGATTTTACTACTAAAATAAACGAATTCGAATGTTCATACATTGTAACAACTAATGACAACGAAATTAGCAGTGATGATGAAGATTCTAGTTCTTATGGTAGTAATGATTATAACGTTAGTGATGATGAGAGTTCACAGAATGAGTTGGAACTCGATGCAGTTGAGTATGAGTCAGAGTAGGATTAATGTATATAGAGCACCTTCGATGCAATTTTCATGAGTTAGGTCTACACGCACAGGGGAAATCATGTAAAAAAATGCGTCATGCGTTCTACCTCGTGGGTGGTGTGGAAGCGAATGCAATTCAAAAAAATAAGAAACTGTAAATTTAACAATCTTGCAGATATTCAAGTTCCTACTGCTTGTATGCAGTGTATGTATAAATATTGATTTTAATGACTTCTTTGTCACTGTTGCTAACAGTATCGTTAATTCCATTATAGACACGGGTTACGAAGCTACAGAATTTCTAAGTAATGTAAAAAACCATCTTGTTCTTTTTTTTATATCCAACTACACCACCACAAGAAGTCATAAATGTTGTTATGTCCCTAAAAAATACCAGCTCACTTGATATTTACGGTATTAATACTGCCATGTTAAAAGAAACTATCAACATTATCGCTGTACCTCTCACCAATTTGTTCAATGTTTGTTTCAATAAAGGTATTTTTCCTGATGCTTTTAAAATAATCAAAGTCATACCAATTTTTAAAAAAGGAGACATGTCTCTTCTCGATAATTATCGTCCCATATCCATTATACCAATTTTTGGGAAAATTTTGGAAATTCTCTTGAAAATAAGACTGGTCAAATAGCTAGAATTGAACAACATTTTAAATTCTTGTCAATTTGGATTTAGGAAAAACTGCTCCACAACAAAAGCAGTTTCTTGTGTCATTGACGATATAATTGCAGCACTCGAGCAATGTCTTTACTCTTCTGTTACACTATGTGATCTAAGTAAAGCTTTTGATTGCGTTTCTCACGAAATATTAATCCAGAAACTAGAATTTTATGGTATTGTCTTTATTTAGATCATATCTTGAAAACAGAAGACAGTGTGTGTCTCTTAATAATAAAAGCTCTGACATTAAAATCAATAAATATGGAGTTCCGCAAGGCTCCGTATTAGGCCCAAATTTTTTTATCGTCTATATTAACGATTTGCCTTCATTCCTTGACGTTATTAAATGTACGTTATTTGCTGATGATCTGACCCTAAATAACTCTTCTAAAAATATAAAAGAACTAGAAAATCAAGTAGTAGTAGCTACAGAAAAAGCTGAACAGTGGTTCTCTGCAAATAAATTAAAATTGAACAAAAATAAAACTCAAAGTTTAGTTATAAGTACTGACTCGACTATTAATAAGGGTAACAGCGTTAAGTTATTAGGTATAACTATCAATGACGGTCTGAAATGGGATGTGAATATTGACCAGTTATGCAAAAAATTATCTAGCACAATCTTTGTCATCAGAAGATTGAGAACTTATCAATAGAGACACTCTACTAGCAGTATATTATGGCTTATTTCATTCACACTTAAACTACGGAGTGATACTCTGGGGTAATTCTAGTCATTCACAAAGAGTTTTCATACTTCAAAAAAGAATTGTTAGAATTCTTGCTGACGTTCCTTACCTTGAGCACTGTAAGCCATTGTTCATTAAATTAAAAATAATGTCACTGCCAAACTTGTACATTTACAATAGCTTACTAGAAATGCATAGTAAAAAAAGTCAACTGCAGACATACTCCGATGTGCATTCTCATAATACTAGGTATAAAGATAATATATATATATTCCTAAGTATAGGCTGTCCAAATCAAAGAGCAATTCTCTGGACGTCAATTTATACAATAAATTACCTAGTGACTGGAAATTATTAAATAATGTGAATTTTAAAACTAAAATTAAGTCTTTTTTATTGAGAAACTGTTTCTATTTCGTGGATGAATGTCTTAATGCGAATGTAATGTGATGTTTTTAAACTCTTGATATGCATTAATCGTGCTGTACTGAGCTGTGCACATGCATGTGTACATGAACTTTGGTTATATAATTTTATTATGTTTGTATCATGTAATTATTTTATCTGTATATATTTCTGTTATATTTTTTATATTTATACTTTATATCTTTATATTAGGTACCTGTACTAAGCTGTGAGTTGCCACAAATGTATTAAATATGTATAGTGGTCAAATAAAGATCTATCTATCTATCTATCTATGTAGACTTTGTCGCGATTCAATGCATAGAAAGCGAGTTATTAGCGGAAAAGCGGTTTTTTGAAACTGACCTGGAATATCTCGAAGAGGGCGAGATTTTGAAAAAAGATGGAAAAGATCAATCTCATAGATAATTAAATTCTCTGGATCTTTCACATTAACTTCATGGACGTTCAGATGCATAGGAATCGAGATATTCGCGGAAACCCGTTTTCTTTGGAAATTTGACCTTGACCAAGGGGAAGTTTTGGGGACAAATTCAAGAGATTAATCCTGTAGATGATTCAATTCTAAACAACTTTCACATTGACTTCATATACGTCCAATGCATAGGAAGCGAGATATTTGCAAGAAATCGTTTTTTTAAACTTCGACCTAGAATATCTCGAAAAGGGCGAGATTTTTGGGAAAAAATGCAAAATACCACCCTTGTGAATAATTGAATTCGCCACAACTTTCATGATAACTCTGCTGTCTGATTTTTTTGGTGCGAGAAATTCTCGAAAAACCATGTTTTTTAAAGTCTGACCTTGAATATCTCGAAACGTTGTAGGAAGTCTGGAAAAAATAAAAAAGGCAAAATGTAGATAATTTAATTCTCTACAACTTTCACTTGACTTCATGGGCATCCGATGCATAGGACAAGAGTTCCGATCGGCTTCAAACTTCCAGAGAATATACCTTGTATTGAGAACAAAACACGCTGTAATTTTGGTGCCCAAATATTGAACTTTGTGGACACAAATGAATTTGTTATACGAAATTTGAATTGTCCGGAATTTTGTGCCATTAAGTCCAAAATGAATCATTTTTGTTTCAAAATGTAGATCTGGACACCAGCTCTCCGATGAGATTAAAAAAAATTCTTTGAAAGTAATTTTGGCCACTTTTTTGGCATTTGTTTATGAACCAAATGTCAACAAATGGATTTTTTCGGCCATTTTGAAAACATTTTTGAAAATTTTTTATCAAAAATGAAAGAGGATTGCAAGAACCTTAATTTAAAAAAAAAAAAATAAAATTAATTTTCGACTACTTGAAATGGCCGAAAATATACATTTCTCGTTATTTGGTTTATAATTAAATGCCAAAAATGTGGCCAAAGTGACTTTTAAGAAAAAAAAACTAGTGTAACCAGGCGTCCAGATATATATTTTGAAATATAAATGATCCATTTTGGACCTGTGCCCACGAGGTTCAATATTTGGGTACCAAAATTTCAGGGTGTTTTGTATTTAACAAAAGGCATATATTTTCTGAAAGTTTGAAGCCGATCGGAACTCTTGACGTCCCTGGACGTTAAACTGAAAAGAAACCGCTTTTTAGCCAGTTTATTCTAATTGGTACGTTACGTACCCAAAGCCAATGCAGATTTATTGGAATTTTAATTGCGAAGGGTTTTGGTTTTTTGTTTGTCCCGATCGGACCTCTTGAACTGGATATATTCACCTTTTTACCTAAAAGAACACTGTTCAAAAAACAAAATTGTTTATAAAAAAAAAACGCAATAGGCTTTGGAAGTTCAAAACTCAGGTATACATCTTGGTGATCCCCCAGAAGGTATAAAATCATAAAATTGCTGTTACAAAACTATGCATATCTTATAGTATTTTTGGTTTTTTTCAACCGTATGGTTGGCGCGTAGGTAATGTTCTCGCTTACGGTGCTATTTTTTTTTTATTATTTTGTGCCGATTAATACATTTTACCACAAATTCTTTTCTATGATTTCTTTAGGTTAGGTTAGTAAGTTTTTATTCTGCATGAAATAAATTTATTCTTTCGTGAGATTTCTGTAGGTTAGGTTGGTAGGTTTTTATTCTGATATCTAATTGTTAATAATTATTAGCGCCTCAGGCAGTATTAGCGTCTCAGACAAAGAAGAGGGGATGCGGGGAGTGTCACCCCGCTTTTTCTTCCACACAAGAACCGTCTTGTCTGTTCAAACATTTCTTCCGTGCTATAGCGCTGTTTGTCAACTCCTGGACACGTCGAATTTTTATTTTTATTTTGTAACGATTAATGAATTTTTTCACAGGGGGTGTCCCACTGCTTTTCGGCATTGGAAATGTTAATGTTCGTATATGGGGCCAAAATTTTTATCCAAGGAATCATGTTTTTTGGGACGGATCGTAGCTGTTTTATGTTTTATGTATGGTGTTATCATTTCCAATGTCGCGATGGTTACTAAGATTGCAACATTTTTTTTAATATATGGACTCAATAGAAAAACATTTTTGGTTTTACCATTTTGTGTTAAATCTAATGGATATGTAATTGAGTTATAAGTTTTTAGGTGTATCATATTGTGGTGTGAACATAAATATGTGACCTCTTCACTGATTGACGACATAAGTTCATGAACTTCATATTTTTATGTTTATATTAACATTCCATGTCATTATTCATTCATTACAGCATTTACTGAGTTTTAAATAAATATAAATTGGTCTCATTATTATTATTTATTGTAATATCAATCGCTTAGTAAAATATCATTGAACTTATTTACAATTCAGTAAGTTTTGTTTAAACTGTACATTTGTTTAATGCACATAAAAGTTACAATTTGCAAAAGATCATCAGTTACCTACTTCAATAAATATATACGTAATTTAATTGTACTAAACATTTTCCTAGACGATAGGAACGTTATATTTATTAAATTAATTGCTCTATGGAAATTAATGTTTAACATATATCGTTTCTTCTCGCCTCTTCGTCAGTTTTTCCATTTTGAAATTGTAGTTGTTTACCTAGAAACAATTAAATATTAAAAATGCGTGTTTCATAGAAAAAAGGTTTACTTGTACTTTCTGCATTTTGTGTCGCAAGCAAGTGTTTTTCAATTATAATTAAAGGTGATTCAAATGCCAACGTCCAAAATATTGACACTATTGCGGATACAGCCACGTGACCACACCAAGCGTAGAACTGAAACAATTATCCTGAAACTTAATTTTATTGAAAAATTTGTGTTTCACATGTTAAATTGAAGAATAGCAAATTGTGAGCAGTATGAATACCACATTTTTATGTCGAACTGTCAACCACCAAAAGCTACTGCCCATTATTTTTGCAATATTCATAACATTTCAACTAGCATACTAGATAACGGTTGTAAGAAATCTTTTTAAGGGTAATAGTTACTAATTTTGTAAAAGGTTTGACCATATGGAAAAGTGCATACGTCCATCAAACCAAATCATCAAACCTCTAAAAGCTGTCGAGACTTATATACAGGATGTCTCAACTCTATTTAGTCAAGCATTATCTGGAAAACGGTAACACATAGAAAGAAAGTTATTCTGTTTAAAAAGATGCATTTAATCATTTAACTTTCAAATGTACAAGGCTCCTTAAAGAGGCGGCAGGTTATGCAACTTTACTTTCTAAAATGGAACACCCTGTACATTTTTAAATTATTGGATTCTCTTTTTATTTCCGAACAAATTTTGTTAACCATGTCCTATACCTATCATTAACGGTTTACGATATATTGATTTATTGATTTAAAAACACCAAATTAAAAATAATTTTGCCAGAAAATACTTTCATTTGAACTGATTATAAATGCAATATTTCCAGAGAAAATAGAGAAAAATTGATTTTTTTAAACTAAAATTCCTAAACTTTTTTATTTCGCGAACTTTGGTCTGTTTTGGACCTATAACCAAAGTTTAACGTCTGCACAATTTCGTTTCGAGTCATTATTTTCAATCTTTTCCTGTACTAAGAGGGCAACTGATACGACAGAAAATTGTGTCCAAAATTAGCCTCGGCAGTGCATCGAAATACTTTAGAAAAGTTCGATCAGTACCGAGGTTTTGAAAAGTCTTCTTTGGTTGACCTGTGTTATCAGAAGATACATGATTTTTAAATTAATTTGTTGGCTCTTAGTTAAGAAAGAAAGTGTTGTTTAGCCTTGAAAAATATATTACAGAAAATTAAATTAAAAGGAAAACCAAATACAATAATTATATTTCAATTTTGAAATGGATACATTTTTTCAGCTGTTTGCTGAAAATAAAAATATTTTCAAAATTCCACTTCCCTTTCAAGCCTATGTTAATGATTTTATATCTGCAAAAGTGTATTTGTGTAATATATATTTTATTGAACAATAAATTGTACTTACAACGTTGTAGTCGGAGAAGTAAAGTGTTTCTCGAATAGTTAAAATATAATACATTATCACCACTCCATGTGTTAAATACATACAATAGGTTAGACGTCCTATCACTTGCATAGACGGTAAACTTAGTATGGTGTTTACGATACCTGAAAGCACACAGTGTCTTCATTTTAAACTTTTAAGAATTTAAGAAGGATTTCTAAAAAGTATGAAATAAAACTTTGAACAATTTTAGTGCTCTCCGTTATACAAAGTACCAAGGAACCAAACTTTATTATATAATAATGCACAATTTTAGAAACAAATTTACAAGCATACGTCTTTATTCACTTTTATAATAATTCAAATTAATATAAGGGCATAAAATAACAATAAATATAATTGAAGTAAGAACTAATCTCTTTGTAATTACTCTAATGGATAATAAGTAAACAAGCATATATAAGTAAACAAGCATTTATAAATCTAAGCAAAACTTTACATCATACTTTCTAGAAAGATCATTTATCTCTTGAAGGAGATTCAAATCTTTAATCTCCAAAGTTATGTTACGGATTTCCACCTTTTTGGGAACACCCTGTATGAATCCGTGGGTTCTAAATAATTTCAACAAGAGATAAAACAATACTAACACTTTATTTAACTATTTACTGACTACAATACTTCAAATTCACTTTATTTACTATTTATCTAACCTCACTTTTTACCGAATGTCACTTCTATGAACTTCTTCTTAATAAACTTCCCCTTCCGCGCTTGTAATCGCGCCTTATATACTCCGAAATTAGCTCTAGATCAATCCAGAATCTTCTCCAACCATAATCTAGAAAAGTCCTTGGCTCTTTCTAGAGCCTTTCCAGTCACTATCAGTAGGCATAGGCGTACGATCTCTTGTTCCAAGGGGGTGTAATTCATAACACTGCCCCCTCCTTAAGCCTGATCGTCCCGATCAGGCAACCCAGAATCATCGATGTATTTCGCCAATCTGTCCAAATGCACGATCTTCATCTTGGACTTTTTGCTTCGCTGAATCCGATAGACGACGTCATTAATTCGGGTAATAACAGTATACGGTCCATCCCAAGGCGGTTGAAGTTTCGGTGACCTTCCTTTCTTCCGCTGTGGGTTGTACAGCCAAACCAGATCTCCTGCCTTGAACCCTTCTGAACTACCCTTACGGTCATATCGAGCCTTCATTCTGTCACTGGCTGGTGATGGTTCCGCTATACCGTTAGCCAACCTCTTGAAAGGAGCTCCGGTGTTGAACTGCTTCTTTTCACCCTTACCTCCAGTCTGTGGCCCCTTACTGGCTGCACAAATCTTGCATTTGCGACACCAAGCCTCCACATCCTGACGACTTCTTATCCAATAAAATCGTTCACGTATTTTCTTCAGGGTCCTGTTAACACCGAAGTGTCCATCGGATGTCCCATTGTGCACTTCCTGAAGCACCTTCGCTACTCGACATCTGGGAATCACTAGACGCATAACCACCTTTTTTCCATCCGGGCTTTCCCATGCTCTCCGCAACAGCCCATTCCTGACTTTCAGTGAGTCCCACTGCGCCCATAGTGCCTTCAGTCCCACTCTTTGTCTGAGCGCCTCATCTGTCCTGTCATCCGGCACCGCCACCTTGACAGTGTTGACTGCTCCCGTGACCTGTAGTTTCTCCTGGTGGTAGTATTTGCAATCTTCCTTGCACCTTCTTCCGGATGAAATATTTGCAACTTTCTGGGGTTTCACTTTACTTTCACGTCCTGGTAGTAGTGGACTTCTCGGAATGCTTCGAAGCTGAGAAATCTTTACTTCTCTCGGGGTACCATGTTCCTTATCTGTCACAGTCTCTCTGGTACCGGCTTCCTCTGATTTTCCCCTCAGCTTCATAGCAACTCCGGCCTTCACTCTCTCCAATCTCCTTCGTGGACATTCAAGCTGGATATGTCCTCGTTCTCCGCACCTGTAACATTTCATACGCCGTCCGCTTGGCCTTCCACTACTTCTATTCTGTGTCTCATCCATGTTTCCAGCATTCACATTCCTCGAGTTCCGCTGTCGACAGTCTCGTTTGATATGCCCTGCTCTGCCACAGTTGTAACATTTAATACCCCCTCTTGGCTTGCCTTGTCTTTCTGCAGTATCCACTTGAGCCAGTAACTGATTGAACATCTTATGTATGTCGGCCAACATAGCGTTCTGGTTCTCCTTTTCCGACTGCGATCTTTCGAGACTCATAGCTTGTACTCTTGGACTCGGGGTATCCTGAAGGACAGCTTCCACCTCGAGTGCATGCACCAATGCTTCACTGCTGTTCTTGTATCGAGATAACCTGAGGACTCGCCTGATCTCATCGTCCTGTATACCATCCAGAAATGCCTCTACTGCCAGTTGGTCTTGGAATTCTTTCGGTACATTGGGGTAAGCTCGGTGAGCCAGGCTCCACACGGCAGCTTGGAACTCTTGCAAGCTTTCCCCAGCCTCTTGAACACGTGATTTCAGCTGGGTCTGGTACACTTGGGCAAGATGTTGTTCACTATATCGTAAGTCTAGGGCAGCTTCTAAAACTTTAAAATCCCGTTGTTGGTCTACTGGGATTGTCTGGAGTATTTCCAATGCTTGGCCCCTTAATGCCACGATTAATGCCTTAGCCTTCTCTTCGTCATTCCAGTTGTTTGCACTCGCTGCTGCCTCAAACTGTGTCTTGTAAGTCATCCAGGAATTTTGACCATCAAAGGAGGGAATTTTTAATCGCTGGCCTGATGATACCACTTGCTGGTTTCCTCTATCCCTCAACTGTTGTTTAAGTTGGTCTATTTCTCCCTCTACCTGCTGCATTTTCTCTTTGACTTCATTTACTTCTCCTTTGACTACGCTTACCTCTTGTTTGACTCCACCGACTTCTTCCGCTACCTTATTTTTGAGTTCTTCAGTAACGGCAAATATGGCACTCTGTTGGCCTTCTATAATTTTTCTTAGTTAGTCTCTTTCTTCTTGTTGTTTAATGTCCAAGTCTTGCATGATTTTTCTCAATTCTTCCTGACATCGTTTCTCTTCTTCTTTTTCCTGTAGGCGTTTTTGTTCTTTTTCTTGTCGTTTTCTTTCACGTTCCTCTTTCTCTTCCTGGCGTTTTCTTTCCTGATCCATCATCATCTTTTGCATTTGGGCCATAAAATCCTGCATTTGTTGTTCGGATGCCATGCTTCTGGTTGTTACCGGCATATAATTATCAACAAAATTTAATAATTACGTCACTATCGGTAATGGGACTGTCCAGAAAAACCTCAAAACGGCACGAAAAAGTCTTATCTAGAGTCTTCGTTACTTAACCTCTAATGTCCAAATAAAATGTTCCAAAAATGTCTCAAAAAATGCACTTGACACTATTTTCCTGTTCGAAAATAACCATCGAACAACGTTCAGTAAATTAGTCCTCTGTGTAAGCACCAACTTCGAGAATACACTGCCAAACCTTCTCGAACACTTCCGAAAAATCCTCTTGTCAAAATTCCGCTTCCGACACCAAAATGTTACGGATTCCCACCTTTCTGGGAACACCCTGTATGAATCCGTGGGTTCTAAATAATTTCAACAAGAGATAAAACACTACTAACACTTTATTTAACTATTTACTGACTACAATACTTCAAATTCACTTTATTTACTATTTATCTAACCTCACTTTTTACCGAATGTCACTTCTATGAACTTCTTCTTAATAAACTTCCCCTTCCGCGCTTGTAATCGCGCCTTATATACTCCGAAATTAGCTCTAGATCAATCCAGAATCTTCTCCAACCATAATCTAGAAAAGTCCTTGGCTCTTTCTAGAGCCTTTCCAGTCACTATCAGTAGGCATAGGCGTACGATCTCCTGTTCCAAGGGGGTGTAATTCATAACAGTTATTTTGGACGAATTGTTCGCACTTAACCACTTGTTTACTGAAACCGTTGATCGATATGATTCTAGATTAAGAGTTTCGACATCTTGACCATTCTTCTAGTCTTCCCTGTCTGATATTTTAATTTGAAAATTTTTATTGGTTATACTTCTGGTTCTCTATTTCATGGTGCCGTCTTATTGACATTAAGTCTTGCATTTACTTATGCACCACTGACCGAATATCTCCTTGAATAAATATGTGTAGAAGTGGTAGGCCTAGAACTATTTCCTATACAACTTTGGGAGCAGATCTTATGACCCTCGTAACATACAGACAAACAAGCCTTTGTGAACCACTTGACATCTTTATTACTTCCACCTGCAATGTCTTATTCCTCCGTACTGATCCATAAGTTATCATGTATTTTACTACTTCGGTGTAGCCATTTGAATCATTTGGGATTTAATTCCCAATTTTTTCCACTTATCTGCCTGCACCATTTCAGAACAATTGGATGTGGGCATTCCTTTTCAATTTTTGATAAAAATGATTTCCTAGTATTTCACCTCAATTTCAAGCTGGATTTTTATTCTATTGAGCGCTAGAGTCTTAGACCTCCCATGACTTTTACTAAATGATCACCATGTAATTTAAGTACCTCGTCTACTCTTTGACCATGGAGAATGCTCATTTTCAAGAAACTGTACGCTTTTCATTTTTTGGTAGCATTATAATGTGTACTTATTATTATAGGACACCATGACTGGTTCTTCTGATTTTAAAATATGACTAAGTATCGCATGAACTGAAATAACTAGTCAGTCATCATTAAATTTTATTTTTATTCCGCTCCCCTATATATAACAATACTAATACAACAACATTTTGCGAGACAACTATTGAGGAGTATTTTGTACAACTTCTGGCTCTTTCGTTATTAGTAAAATAAATATAAAAATATACAATATGAAGTACGTATTAGAATAATGCAAAAAAATTGATTTCAGCCTCCATCCTACGTTCTACAACAACAGATAAGTATATATCTTTTCGTCTTATGTACATATATTGTGTAAAATATACATTAGAAGTAGGACTATAGGGGTTCACAAGTCGAGACTTTGATCCTAAATGAGATAATATAACGTATTCATTTGGACGTCTTGTTTCTTTCTTTTCAAACATATTTTTGAAGAAAATTGCATTGATTTCTTTCTTAATTTTGAAGAAAAGCTCCTCAGATAAAAATTATTCATAATTTATTTGTATCAAATTATATGGTGGATATTCTACACATAAAATATAACATTATGCTGACAAATACTTTCCTATCACTTCTAGTTTCCTCGTAAGATTGTTAACATGATATCTATATTACATATATTTTGAATGCCTGCTAACAATTCAATAAATTGCATGTGGAACCTCTGATTATTTATTTAGGAATGGTCCAAATTACGAAAGATTTCTTCAATAAAATTTTCTTAACTGGTTTGTCCTCACTAATTTTTTATTCTAAATATTTTTTTAAGTTAATAATGAATTTTATATTAGCATTATTTCCTAACCACCCCGTTACTAATATTTCTATTGTAAAACCAACTGTGAATAATAAATCAAAATTAAATGACCCCACACCAAGTACATAGAGACAATATCCTGATTGAATTGGCTGATCATGTTAGATCCTGTAATTCATGTTCTTACGATAGAAACAAAAGTATACCAAAATCTCGAAAAGTTAGTTCATTTTTTAGTTAGAGGACTTTGAACCTCTCTTTCTCAAGCTTAGACCCTCGAATAAAGATGCTCTCCAGAGTCAGTCCCTCCAGTACACACAATCGGCAATGATTCCGTATCCCCCGTACCTAATTTTGTAACAGATGGTATACGTTCCATAAAAAAATACAAATGATTTCACATGACTTTTATAAAGATTTCTCACATGGCCAGAAATGTTCGAAATTATTAACATACGGATTCGAGTCTTATAAAGTCTCCTAAGGGAATATTTTACACCGCAAACATAAATGAAAACAATTTTCCCTTAGAGGGTTTTTTAAACCAGGCAGTGTTTGGAATTTTTTTTTCAAAAAGCACGAAATGAATCAGATCAACTTAAATGAAATTGTGTGTAATTTCATATGTAGAATATCTACGTTGACACTTGCGAACTGATCTAGCCTAATACCCACGGTAGAACGGTACCGTGGCAATTGAAGGGCTGGAGAACATCAAGATCAAGACAACATTAAAAAGTAATTAAACTCAATCCCTACACCTGCCAGGGTAGCGGGTTTATTACTGTGTATAGATTTACCAAGGAACTTAACAAAAACATTAATTAAATTGAAATAAGTTGTCATAAAATTTTTATTTTTGATTCTAAATGTTGTGATTATTTTAAATAGTTTTAAAATAAAAGGGCGACAAGCAAATGACAGACGCGAAAAGAAAATAAATTTGGAAAGAGAAGATAATAAATAGCTGATATTTTCGCATCTGATTGAGATGAAAACGAAACGGAGGAAATTGCGTCCTCGGTCTGAAAGCCGTTGTGACCAATGCGCTGCACCCAACCTGCGCCGCGCACGTATGCGCCGCCTACTTCATTTCAGTGTCGAAACGAACCCCCAGATACTTGACAGTTTCTTATATTTTAATGTTCACTCCCTTGTGTTAAAAATTGAAATAATTATTGCCACCGGCCTCTTTTCGGTGATTCTTATTTTCCATAAGTCTTAACAAGAGATATGTATGCTTTCATCAGTATGTTTAACTCCACCGGTATGCATGGTCACTGACGGTAACGGTGAGAAGTTGGGCACGACCAACTTGAATATAATTTGCATGTGAGACACAAGAGTTTATTGTTCACCTGCTTTGCCGCATTTTGTCCGTTAAATATGACAGTAAGAGCGATGGCACACAAAGCGGTTTATGCCGACTCAGCCGCCGAGTCGGCAGTCGAGTCGGCACATAAGTATGTATTTTCAAATGGTGCAAAACACACACTGCTGCCATCGCAGCCTGGCGGCCGAAGAGCCGTCTCGACACGTCGTTCATTTCAAGAGACGCGTGCGGTTTTATTGCTCGAACTGCGCTTGTTTAGATTGTTTCTATGAGCGATGACACACACATCGGTTTTTCACAGGTTGTTTCACAACCGGAGCTAGTCAACTACATTTTCAATTGATCAAAATGACTGAAGCATTTCAGTTTATAGAGGCGAATCTCGATATAGAAAAATTTATATGTGAAGTACAGAGTCATCCGGCATCTAAATCGTCGTCCATTTTGTCACTTTAGCAGACACACTCGTTCTGGTCGCAACGATGTACCTTTCATGGCCGCCTACTGCCGAGTCGACAAAACCTGCTGCCGCTACACTAGGCGGTTTTCGCCGATTCGGCCGCCGAATCGGCAGCCGACTCGACAGATGCTGTAATGGAAACAAATGGAGCTGTTCACACTAAAACGCGCTGCGAGAAAGCGGCATCCACCATCGCGCGTACCGTCGTTCGATTTATGTGCTGAATCGTTTTAATTGCTTCAAGCGGCGTATGCTGCAATGTAAACAAATGGATCTGTTCACACATTCACGTATTTTTCGAGCGGTTCGGGCGTGTATTGAAGCCAGATTGCACGTTCCTCGAAAATATTGTACCTATCTATCGTTGCTATTTGTCTGCCTTTAAAATTCATTCCATTATTTCTCTTAATTGAGAGTATAATATATCTAAATAGAATTAATTCTTTCTCTGAGTCAGACGAATCCATTTTGCTAGCTCTACTACTGAGTTGTATGTTGATGCTTTCTGCGCTGGTTAAACCGCTTCGTGTGTGTTGTACAGGCGGCTGCCGATTCGGCGGCCTAATCGACGAAAATCGCCTAGTGTGTTTTTGGCCTAACAGTTTCATGTCGTAATCAAATAAATTGTATGTCGTATAGTTTAAAACGACATACCTATTCTAAGTCAACGTATGAAATGATGAACTTGGAAATACTTTAGCTAAAAATTGCTCTCTTTTCGAGATTTTGATTTAATAATTTTTAATGAGAAAGGCATGAATTATAAAATTTCATAAGATCAGGCAATTCCTCCGGGATATTTTTCCTCGGCTATTAGATGAGGAAGTTCTTTGTCAAGCCTTGAATAGAATTTAAAGTTAGTTCTCATAAAACAAAGAATCAGTCTTTTTTCACTTTCTCTAATTTGACCACTTAATTACTACAAGAAGTTATACTGTACGACACTACATTTTACTAAATTGTCAGTAATTGTTAAGACGATACAAAAGAATATTTTATCCTTCATTTTTTTTACGCCACCGGTTTTGGTAATAATAACGCTCACAAATACATATTCTATGTAAAAAAATAGCACCAAGTACACTTTGTCCAAAAAAATATCTTCCTCTCCACAGAAACATAAAATAAGAAAATGTGATATGTCCAAAAATATTTGACATCAATTAAAATCGCCAGGTCCGGTATCTGTTTAGGTATAAGAAAAACATGATAAATGTTTTTTTTCAAATACAAAACAACTTTGTGCGTTTCACTTTCCATGTGTCTGGAGATGCTGAAAATCGAAAATAATATATAATATTACAATCAGAGGAGAAATTTGTATAAGACTAACTGAATGGCACTGGTGAATCCAAGCTGCCTTTTGCCCCTTACTGAAACGCGTTTTTTATATTTGAAAAAAAAATCTCTTCATGATAAGAAATAAAATCCTCTACATTTATTCTGGTTACAATCGATAGAGAATTATCGTAACTAAGCAAATTCTTAGTTAAATTAATATTAATAAATTATTTTCTCGAACCTCAGGCTTTTCACCTACGAAACGAGGAAATCACGTCATCGTATTTACTACCCTCTACACCCCCATAAGGTGAAAGTCATTGCAACCGTCTAATAAAGTTTTTACAGAGAAAAAATGAAAAATGTTAATAAATTATTTTCTCGAACCGCAGACTTGTAACCTACGAATCGAGGCAACCACGTCATCATACTTACTGCCCTCTACACCCCCGTAAAGTAAATGTCATTGCAACCGGATAATAAAGTTTTTATAGTGAAAAAATGGAAAATATTAATAAATTATTATTGATAAATTTCAGTTCAAAAACACTACCGTTCCTCTTGACTTCATAACTAGAAGTGAGAAAAATATAACAGTTTTATTTCTTTGCATAAAATATCACTATATAATTTGACACATTGGATGTAGGAACACCCTGACTATTGCTATGAAATATGTCATATAACCAAATCATCGGCTTTTATGTATCGTTCCTTAACAACTCCATTTTCTGCTACTGGTGGACCTAAAACGAAGAAGAATTAAATTGAATCGGTTAATAACAAACTAATATATCTTACTTTCGTTCTTCTTACTTTCACTCTTCTTCCTTCCTGTCCCAAGCAGGAACCTTTCAACAATTATTAACGGCGATTCAAAAGCTAAGGTCCAATACACAGATACAATTATCGTCATTGCATAATGCCCCCAAAACACGTAGTACTAGAATTAAAATTGAATATTATTAAGTGAGGCAAATTTAAACGAATGGGAAAGGTCTGAAAGATCTGCACACACTGACTTTAAGGGAACGGAGATTAACTGGAATTATTTTATACATAATTTTATTTTCCCCTAAAAAACGGACTATTTTGGCCCATCCGTGTTAAAGTGTGGAAGCTTTCTTTTACTTCCTTCGCATACCGAAGGGAAGTATTGTGCATTAACTAAAAAAGCTGTTTGACGGAGAGCAGTCAAATTTGGTAGGTAGCTCACGCTACTGTCAGCGAAGAAATGGTTAAACTTTCACTGGAAAATATACCGTCAAAGGGAATAAATAATGAACAAAATTTTTTTTTGCTCAAATTTAAAGTTTCCACGTCTCAGGGTATTCTACATCTATTTCAGGAAAAAAAAAATTGAATTTCGTTTTACCAACATTATTGAAAAATTTTCTACCACTAAAACAGATGAACAAAATTTTTTTCTTTTTTCAGATTTAAAATTTCCACGTTTCATAGCATTCTAAACCTATTTAAAAATAGAAATTTGTTTTAATAAATTTTAATCTTTTTCTATCACTACTATAGAACAGATGAAAAAATTGTTTTGCTCATATTTAAAATTTTCACATTTCATGGCATTCTAAACCTATTTAAAAAAAAATGAATTTTCAATTTTTTTTTACCAACATTTTTGAAAAATTATTTACCACCAAAATAGATGGAAAATTTTTTTCTTTGTTCAAATTTAAAATTTCCACATTTAATGGCATTCTAAACCTATATAAAAAAAAAATTAGAAATTTTTTTTGAAAAAATTTTTAATCTTTTTTATCGAAAAAAAAATTGGAACATATTACCATTTTGGAAAACATTTTTACCACTAGAATAGATGGAAAAAAGTTTTTTGCTCAAATTTGAAATGTTTACGTTTCATGGCATTCTAAACCTATTTCAAAAACAATTTTTTTTGAGAAAATTTGTAATCTTTTTACCACTAAAATAAACGAAAAGATTTTTTTTGCTCAAATTCAAAATTTCCACGTTTTATGACATTCTAAACCCATTTTAGAAAAAAAAATTTGAACATATTTGTACCATTTTGGAAAAAAGTTTTACCACTAGAATTGATGGAAAAAAACATTTTTTGCTCAAATTTAAAATTTCCACGTTTCATGGCATTCTAAATCTATTTTTTTTTAACTGATTTTTTTTTATTTCTAATGTTCCTTTACCACTACTACGGAATAGAAGGAAACATTTTTTTTGCTCAAATTTAAAATTTCCACGTTTTATGACATTCTGAACCTAGTTCGGAAAAAAAATGGAACACACCATTTTGGAAAAAAAATTTACCACTAGAATAGATGGAAAAAAGTTTTTTTGCTCAAATTTAAAATGTTTACGTTTCATGGCATTCTAAACCTATTTCAAAAACAATTCTTTTTGAGAAAATTTGTAATCTTTTTACCACTAAAATAAACTAAATTTTTTTTGGCCGAATTTAAAATTTCCACGTCTCATGACATTCTAAACCCATTTTAGAAACAAAAATTTGAACATTTTTGTACCATTTTGGAAAAAAATTTTACCACTAGAATAGATGAAAAATATATTTTTTTTTTATCAAATTTAAAATTTCCACGTTTCATGGCATTCTAAATCTATTTAAAAAAAAAACGATTTTTTTTTTAATTTGTAATTTTCTTTTACCACTGCTACAGAATAGAAGGAAACATTTTTTTTTTGCTCAAACTTAAAATTTCCACGTTTCATGACATTCTAATCCTATTTCTCAATGTCATTTCGTAATTAATAATTTTTTTGAGTGACCGCCATGCACAAATAAAGAGGAAAGTTCTGTGTAAATAACTTTACCGATTTTTTTTAATAATTTTGGGGTGCTGAAAACGAATTCGTCACCAGTTTTGGCGAAAAATCTCGGATAAACATTAAAAACAACCCTTATTTGGAGGTGACATTGTAGATGATATTAGAAATTGCTTCAAAATTTTATTCTTAACTGCAAGAGATTCTGTCAAAATCTCAGTTTCGTTAGGTAAGTAGAAAGAGAAGCAAACATTCAAAAGTCACCTCCCCCCTCCCGACGTTTCCTTCACCCTTCACCGGCCATAATAATGGTGTAAGTTACAATATCTAATATAGGATTATTTATTTTTTAGTTTAATAAATCAATACTCATCGTTAAATGGCTATTATTAGGTTATAATGTGATTATTTCTGAGTACTCATACACCTATCCCCACCAATGTATCTTTTTAGAATCTGGTACGTACAGTGAAATTATTTTAAAAAGATTCAAAAGTTCCATTTCTTTACATTTTTAATAAATAGTTTAGTTGCCGAAGGAACAGCACTAGTCAATAATGTATGTATCATGAAACACACATGTGTACAGCACAAATATCGATGGGTCACAAGGATATATGTTTAGCAATTTGATATAAGGAGAAATTATTGTAGATAATAATTGAAAGAATAGTAACATTCAAGATAGGTATGTAGAAGAACCTTTAGTAAAACTTGGGGGTTAAACCCCAGGGTAACAATGTGGTACTACACTGTCATAGTTAGACCAATGATCACGTACGCTTCTGTCGTCTGGTGGCCTGCCGTAACCGCGCGAAACATAATGCAGAAGCTAACACAACTCCAAAGACTTGCCTGTTTGGGAGTCACAGGAGCAATACGCACGACCCCCACAGCAGCTACGGAGGTCCTTCTGGACCTCGTGCCCCTTCACTTGGTAATTGTGGCCGAGGCTCGCAAGGTGGCCTACAGACGGAAATGTGGAGGTCAGTGGAAATTCGGAGGAGAGCAATTAGGTCACACAAGGGCCATATCTAACGCGATAGGGGCCCACCCACTCCTGGAGGCCAGGAGCGACGATGTGGTGCCTTCCTTCTCCTTCACACAACCCTTTGAGGTGGTCATCCCCAAAAGGGAAAACTGGAACCCACTAGAGGACATACTCGGACCTGCCGATATCGTCTGGATTACAAACGGATTGAGGGTAGAGGAAGCTACCGGAGCGGGGATATATAGGGAAAGCCCCAGGGCTGAGCTTCCCTATGCCCTGGGCAAATTTGCCACGGTATTCCAGACCGAGATCTTCGCTATCTTGGTCTGTGCACAGGAGAATATCTGAAGGGAATACTCCAACAAACACATACACATATGTAGTGACAGTCAAGCGGCCCTCAAGGCCCTTGCATCGACAAGGACCAAATCAAAATTGGTTCAAAACTGTAAACAGGCTCTCTGTAAACTTGGCTCATCTAACTGGGCCAGGCTTCTCTGGGTGCTTGGACACGGCAACATTGAGGGTAACGAGCGGGCAGACGCTCTGGCCAGAGGGGGCTCTCGGAGGCCTCTACTGGGTCCGGAGCCCGCCTTAGGCTACCCTAGATCCAACGCTAGGAGGTTAATAGATGACTGGACCCGCTCCCAGTTCATTGACTACTGGGTTTCCTACCCAGGACTCCGGCAAGCGAAGCTCCTCGTTTCAGGGCCCTTACCGGAGAGAACAAAACGAATTCTGCGACTAAGCAGGAAACGAGTCAGAGTCGTGATAGGTCTCTTGACCGGACACGGCTCTTTCGGGATGCACCTGCATACCATAGGGGTGGTGGATCACCCGACTGTAGGTTTTACGAGGACGAGGAGGAAACTTCCATCCACATCCTGACATCTTGCCCTAGGTTGATGAACCTGAGGCACAAACACCTCGGCATTGGCTTTCCACTGTTGGAGGAAATAAGAAATTCCCCCATAGGAAGGATTTTGGCCTTTGGACTAGAATTCGGCCTGGAAGGGGGCCTTCAATAATTTTGGTTAGCGGTTGCACAATGGGCCACAAGGCCTGAGTGCGGCGACCTTTCGTTACCCCTCTAGAAGAAGAAGAAGAAGAAGAACAATCAAGATAGATACTGGGATATCTGACCTATTGATAAAACTTTTATCATCTAAATTAGTGGAGTAAAACTAAAATTTCTAGCGAACTGCCTTACTAGAGCAATATTGTTGTAACTTGTAAACATTGCAAGAAATGCTGTAAACATGTTTGGATTAAATCAGCGAAAAGAACATAAATAAATACATAATCTAATATAAAAAATGATGTACGAGTTGATACTCCTAAGCAATCGACATTTCAATTTTCGATGAAATTTGGCTTGGCAGTTTATTTTCACAAGGGACGTATTCTTCTAAAGTTTCGTTAAAATATGTGCATTACTATCAAGTTATCGTCAATAGTTTAAATATGGATCCCTCAACTGTTTTTATGTTTTACAACATTTCGGATTAACCAAAAATGTTCGGATAAATCTAGTTTTCTTCGCAATTTCGTTGTGAACAATTTGTGTCATTTTCTTTATTGCGATACGGGTTATACAACCAGAGATATGTAAGAAGTACTGTGAAAGAACATGATTTAGAACATTCCTACAAAGGCTTCCACGTCACAAATTTAATCAAAACATTTTTCTACACTTCTTGTAATATTCAGAACAAGTTCCCCCAAAAAAAATTGCTATGGTAGGATAATTCCTTTTTAGGCAATTTAGATCCTTAGTTTTAGTCCACTAAATGTTTGGCAACCGCATAAGTATGTAAGGAAAACGGTTACTGTAATCATAGACCCATACAAATGAGGATTTTTTTTTTTAATCGGACCTGCTTTCGCTAGGTATGCCAGTATGCAAGCTGGACGCGCTAAACCACTGAGCTACCGAGGATGAATATGTAAATGACTTGGCAACGTATTCATTATGTCAATGTCGACTAAAAAACTGAACTTAGAGGTTTTGCTCCATTGTATGTTCGACACACTTTAAAAGAATATATTCCTACAAGTAGTTAGATTAGAGTCTCATTAAGAAACACGAAAGCACACAAGTAGTAGACAAGTTTTTCTAATAAAGACTGCAATAGAATAGTAAATAAAGAAAGTACGGTGTATACATACATATAATAATGACATAAGAAAGTCTCGAAAGAAGCTGTGTTATATTCTCCGTCTTCTTTATATGGTATCTGTTGTTTGATATTTTAAGCTCATTTCTTTGCAGCATGTGTGCCTATCCACTGTGCTTCACGGTTTGTGTTTTGCAATGGATAACTTAAACCGACCAACCGGAAATGAGTATATGGAATGCGATCTTACATGTCAATTATGATTAGTTCATAAAATGATGGAATCGAGGAGAATCTATCACGGGACTCGTGACGGCTGATCCATCAAATAGCGTAGATTATTTAGTACGTCATATTGAGAATTTGTATTTCGTCTTCTACTGCGTGTTTGAGAGCAAAAATACATGCTCTTACTTTTACCATTAAGTATCCAAATATAGTATCCATCAGATTTGTAAGAACGCCATATTGCATCAAAATAAATAAATTATTTGGTCGGTCATTGATCAAATGACCTAATGAAGAAAGTGCTACTGCATAAACCCTTACATATAATTTTATGTTAAAAAATTTGTGTCGTGGACTTTCAGTAAAATCACCACCACTTTTGTTTTACATACGTATTTACCATTTACCACGTGTTCTTTTAGTCCTTACTCAAAAACTTTCACAAACATCTTACATCGATATTCACAACATATGGATTTTTAGCCAAAGATTATAGTATAAAGTAGCATGGAAAAGATGCTTTAACTAAGAGCAAACACAAATAAACAGGCAAAGAAAAAAAAATTAATATCAATACCAACATAGTAATCAAAATGATATAATGACGTATAACTTGCCCTTCATTTGTTTTAAGTGCCTCATTAAGTTCCATATATTTTAAAAACAATCAAGTCGAAAAACCTGACAACGAAATATGGCTGCTATTAATAGAATTGTTCAATTATTTCTCAACAAAATTATGATGTATATTGTGAACGCAAGGAAGCTAAACATACAAGAAATTCTTTTGCTTTTAACATCAGACCTTTTCCCATCAGTTTACAAATAACATAATTATATTTTTACATTTTTAATGTGACATAATAAAATTAAAATAATACTTACAACATTATAGTCGCTAAAGTACAAAGTTGCTTTAATAGAATAGAAGAAGTATACCTCCACTAGTCCATGCATTAAATAGATACAATATGTAAGCCTTCCAACTACATGGAACAATGGTACACACAATAGCCAGTTGATAAAACCTAAGGCAATCATTTTCATTTATTTTAAGCTTTCAAACATTTACAGGAATTGCAATATATTAGATTATTTGAAACAGCCTCCTTTATTTGCAACAAAATTTTATACATTGAAAAATATAAGCCATCAAAGTATTTAATAGATTAATATCTTACGTAAAAAAAAATATGTTTTGGCCCTCGTTATAATAATTGAAAGAATTAACAGTACAGCGTACTGCTTAATTTCAATTATGTAAGAACCAATATTAGAAACAGAGGGCCTAACATTAATAACATTTCTGTTGTTTTTTAACAAAATAATTTGATAAGTGAAGTCCACAATAGATACTAAACAATTATCTGAATGGCCAAGACTTATTCATACTTTTACATGTTAAGTAGAATTTTTAATTTTCTTTCTTTTCTGTTGGTATTTTGTTTGCAATGAATTAATCATTTCCTTTGTAACACCAAAATAACTTACAAGATAATATTCAAAAATTGTTATGAAGCTGTGCACAACATTTACCAATATTTTCAGACAACATTTTAAAGGTAGGTCGTAGACAAGAAATATAAGTAAATATCTGTGTCTAATATGGTCAAATAAGGTGTTCTATTGGGCCCAATAAGAAAAAAACTAATAGAGCTCTATTTCTTGCAGTTGGATACACCCATAATGAATGTAGTAAAAAACACTTCAACTCTAACCCTTAAGCTCGAGCCGCCATCTTGAATTAATGGCACATCGCCACAGTAAAAATACTACGACCGTTCCGCGGAAATGTACCACATTGGCATCGCGAATGTTAGGGCTGGCCTCTTGATAGTCCTGAATTTAAATTTTTTATTTTGTCTTTTTAGCCTAATGTTCTTTGCCATCAGAGAGTACAGAGAGGGTGTAGACTGCGTATAGTCTCGTCCATGTGTTTTTTGTAAGTCACTCGAGTGTCTAACTGAACTTTCAAAAATTTCACAGATTTTTTTATTTTGATTTTAACGTCCTCGTTCAAGATTGTTGTGATGATTTTGTATTAGGACCTGAAGACACATAATTAACATCCAACAGTCAGAAAATATGGTGTTTCTAAAATTTGACATTGTTGCCAAATTTTGTGATTAATGGAAAGATTCTATAATTTAAAAAATTCGGCATTTATGTGCCAAATAAATTCTAGTTAACATGAATAATAAAGACGGCTCATATAATGATTCTGGATTTTTTTATTTTACAGTAACAGAATAAATGCAAACAATTAAAGACAATTCAAGGTTCACCTTAGCGTTCGTCTGTTTTGGTGGGTCTCTATGTCTGTCAATTATCTAGATATGTTTGTTCCTTACTAACAGTTATGTCAATAGTAATATACTTTACTCACACTTTTGCACTTTATCCAATTCTTCTAAAAAGTGAAGTCCATAAATTAACTTGTCCAGGGGCCCTGAAATGCATTTCTCTCGTTTCCAAGTAATTATAGTATAAAGTACATCACTTTTTTCTTTTTATCTTTAATATTTTATTTCTTTTTCAAGTTAATTATTACAATGAAAATTTTCCGCTTTTAATTTCTAGTTTGATCGATATATTAACTCCAGTTACATGCACTAATCAGTTCTAACCATCTAAATATCTACTTACCTAGATTTACTTGTACATCCTCGAACCAAAATAAAAATTTGTCAATGAGGCGCTGGAAACATTAGGTCCCTACTTGCCAAATCTAGGGCATTAGATATAAATATGGGCACGTTCTCGTATTAGAATCACTGTGTGAAAGCAAATGGTTTGGACTGAATATTTATTCGTGGAATCAGAAAATGTCGGCAGACATTACGTTCAAGAGTGCCAAACAATACATAAAATGCATTCGATTATTTCACCCATAGATGAGTTAGGATACACTCAAGAACACTTTAAAGTCTTAGACAACAACACAATAACTATTCCCTGTGACATTGTTATCAGCTACAGCTGGAACTCGCACTCAGGAGAGAAAACGGTGACTAGCCGTGTTGTGCCATTCAAACGTGAGTAGCGTTTTCAATATGTCTAAGCTAGTCCACTGCCAGTACCTCGGTAACATACTGAAAACGCTACTAAATATTCATACCCAGTCAGGATTGGAACCTGGGACTGCATTGTCTCAAGCCTAACACGCATGCACTGAGTCAGTATTTTAACAATTTTAAATATTATTTATACCATAATGGGGTCGTTGCACTATAAAGAATTTTTTGCTTATAGTAATGAAACATATTCTTTATAGTATTTTGCAAACAGTGGAAAAAAAACTGTCTATGAGAACTAAAAGAAAAACTATATGTAAAAATATTGACGAAATTTTTGCATTCTTTCGATAACCTGACTTCTGGTTATGCTAGGAAACTAAAATCTTTAAATAAATTTGTACAATTTCTTATTTGACTTTCTCATTATAACACTAGCTTCCAACTTAGTCCCCTACGGCTATGCAGATAAAACTAGTATCTACATCACCCCCTACGGTATGAAGATTCAGTTAAAAATGAGAACAAAGGCCTAAAATGAATCAAAGGTGATTTTGTTGTTAGTGAGGAATCTGTTCAATTTTACAATTATCATATTAAACATAATACTGATACTTTTACCTTCAAAATGGTCACCGAATATCAAATATACCTAACAATAAAAAATATCAAATCTGAGGCAGTTGGAGTTGATGGTATATGACTTGGATTCCTTCTGTATCTGTGTCCTAATATTTTGCCTTTACTAACACATATTATAAACTTTTGTCTCGAAAATAGTGTATTTCCATCTCTATGGAAATTTTCAAAAATAATACCATTACCAAAGACCACCAATATATCAGATTTAACGGATCTTAGACCTATCAACATATTACCAACTATGTCTAAAATAATTGAAATAGTCATGAATGAACAAATTAGAGAGCAAGTGAAACTAAATAATATATTTCCTATTAACCAGTCTGGCTTTCGAAAGGGATATAGCACAACTAGTGCACTGCTTGAAGTGGTGGATGACATTGTACGATCATCGAACAACGATGAGGCTACATTTTTAGTGTTATTAGATTACAGTAAAGCGTTTGATCGTATAGATCATCGACTACTTCTGGCAGTTTTACATTATTTTGGATTCTGTCCCATATCTATAGAATTAATGAAGCAGTACATAACTGGCAGACATCAGTGAGTCGCCATTAATGGAGAAAATTCTAACATACTACCAGTAAACCAAGGTGTACCACAAGGTTCAATATTGGGGCCTCTTATGTAGATGTTGTATCTGAGCAGCTGAGTTTCAAAATGTTCTTAAAAACTGTGTCACAGTTTTATGCTGATGATACGCAGCTCTACTATTCTTTTAAAAAGGCTAATATCGAAAATGCTTGTAGACTCATTAACCATGATATAACATCTCTTACTAAAATATCTAATGCTTTTGGTCTCTCCATAGATGCAACAAAATCCAAAGTAATGTTATTTGGTAGGAGGGACACCAGAGGTAAGTGTGTGGAAAACGTCAACATATACATTAACAACGAGCATCTTGAGCTCACAAATGTGTCAAAGAATTTAGGATGATATATTGATTCAGGTGTAAAATTTACTGAGCATACTAATTATATGATTAAGGAATATATTGCTAACTTAAAATTAATCTATGCAAGTAAAGATATTTTGATAAAAAATACTAAAACAATTTTATGTGAGGCTCTGGTCCTCTCTCATATAAACTATGCTTCAGTTGCATGTGTATTTCTCTTTCTTACGCCAAGTTGATGGCCAGCAATTACAACGGTTACAAAATAGTTGTGCTAGACTCAGTGCCGGATTTTCCAATAGGCAATGTAGGCAGCTGCCTAGAGCGGCAAATTCCTTAGGGTGGCATGCCGCCAAATATGATATTGTTAGGCAAAGGAATATCCTCGCCGTTGCTGTTTAAAATGTCTAGCGTGATAAATATTTAACCCTAGGGAATATCATCCCCCGCTATTTAAAATTTTGACGGAGATAAATATTGTAATCTAGAGAGTAGCATTTAATTTTGAGGAATATCACCCCCCGCTTTTCTAAATGTCGACTGAGATAAATATTTAATTTTAAGAAAATGTTACCCCCCGTTCTCCAAATCAAAATTTTTATAGAGATAAATAGTTTATTGTTATGAATGTCACACCCCACTCTTCGAAATTTGTAGTGAATATTGGTTGGTGTTGTATGTTTTATTACAACCCCCCCGGGCCCCGCGATTTTCTCTCGACGACCCTACATATACACGTCTAAAGACCCACTTTAGGTCTTTGTCTGAAAAAGGGCGTCAGATTCAAATCTGCCTACGGGCGGAAAATTCCAAAATCCGGCTCTGGTCAGGTATAAAAAAGCATGATCCGGTATCCTTGAGTTTGAAAGAAATTCACTGGCTTAATAGTAAGAACAGAAATATTCTCCACAGTTGCTCATTCTTTCACAACATAATATTTATTATGTCACCTCCTTATTTGTATAATAAAATTACATATTGAACAGACGTACATAACTTAAATATAAGACACAAACTATCACCATCCCAAGACATAAAACTGCCGAATTTCGTTGCGGATTCTCATATTGTGTGGCTTGTCTTTGCAATGACATTCCTGAAGATCTAAAGGTACATACTACCATATACAAAATTTAAAACACAATTTTAAAAAAATTGTTTCTAAAAAATTTGTAGTAAAACTTTTAACGCTAGGCTTGCTGTCTATTTTAATTAAAATACTGTGGCACGTAAAAATTAATAATTTTTGTGGCTATTTACTATTATTTTCTCTCTGGGTTGAGCGGAAGAACAGAGAATTTATTTTAAATTCACTGAACTCAGCCCTTTATAATCATTGTATCTCTTATTTTATAGTATTGTAATATTTTTTTCTGGATTATAGTAAAAATGATTATTATTATTATTTACCTACTTTGTCTTAAAAAATGTTTGATTCTAATGGATTACATTTTCATGAAATCTCTCATTCAGTTTCTTAGACATGCCTTTGAAACTTTTTTCGCCCGTATTCTAAGCTCATCAGAAAGGCACAAAGCCACTCATAACGATGTTTCATGCAAAACCAAGACAATATCCATGAATAAGTATGAAATATTTATATTTGACATTGACTGATAAAAAACAACAGATCGTCAGCTAACTGGTACTGTAGCCTATATACTCTATGCATGTTCAAAAGTGAATTATTTATTATTTGTTTTTTAACTGAATCTTCATACCGTAGGTGATCATGTAGATACTAGTTTTATCTGCATAGCCGTAGGCGACTATGTTGGATGCTAGTGTTATGATGAGAATGTCAAATAAGAAATTGGACAAATTCATTTTAGGATTTTAATTTGCTAACATAACCAGAAATCAGGTTATCGAAAGAATGCAAAGATTTCATTAATATTTTTACATTTAGTTTTGCTTTTAGTTTTCATAGATAGTTTTTTTCCACTGTTTGCAAAATCCTATAAAGAATATGTTTAAAAAAAAATACGTGCAACGACCCCATTGGTATTAGTCGATAACAGGAGAATAAACTGCTTTCTAAATCCACTAATTTATTATTTATGTACATTTTCCTCGTAATATAACTCTATGCTATAACTTTGTAACGAGGAAAGATTGAACCTCTTAATAAAATAATACCCTTTACAATCTGCGATAGTGTAGATACCTATTTGCCAAATTTCATTGACTACATTGAACTTCAATTTTAGACTAGACTTGCGAATTATTACTAACAACAGATGTTTGAATATACTTACCTCTTTAACTTCGTTATACTGTTGATCATCTGAATTCATCTATTTACACAGAAATTACTTAGTAGAGGTCGTAACTTATACTCGTCATACGTGTGTATTACTGCGTATATGCGTATTTCTGTAACTGAATATCTGTTTCTATGTGTATGTGTAAGTGTGGTGAGCATGTAAGTGTATGTGTTTGTGTTGTGTGCAGGTGTTCTTGTGTATGTGTGTACAGTGTAGTATGTATTTGAATTGCCTTTTTTGTTGACAACTGAATACGTGAAAACGAAATCGTAACAAACAAATTATAAATTTAATTGTTTTCTAGAAATAATACTATTTATAAGCAATATTTACCTCCATAACCATGATAACATGAGTAAACTATCCAGCTCAAACCTATGCACCAGGCAGGTCTCATTAAGGAGTAAAAAACTGATTTGGATTCATATCCATGGTTCATTTCAACTTCTTGATAACTTATTATCGTAGCTAACATTCCAAGAAGAATTATTGTCCAAACTAATAAATTCGTAACCTAAAAATATGCGTATATTTTTTATTATAGTTGAAGTTACATTCATCAGTTATTTGCCAGCAGGTAAATGCGATTAGTAATTTTTATCTTTTATTTTGCCACGATCTTCCTGGCTTAATAGAAGAAGTTGGTGCAGAATACGATCCTACAGACTTGACAACGGTAGACTCATAACGGCAATAAATGTGCATTAATACCTATTTTCCATTCAGTAAAGCTTCATGAAACGTATACCTACTGATATGAAGCTTGTGTTCCATCTTATAAATTAAAACTAAATTAAGAAGCGCATAAATGGAAAATATGTAGTGTTTAAAGGTCTTTAGTATTATAATCGGTCAGTAATCAGGGTATACAGGGGTGTACTTGTTCACTTTGCGAATGGAACAGTCGAGCAAGAGCAGAACATTGGACTAGGAAGACGTGGCCAAAACGAAAGTCCTTAAAAAAAGATATTCCGAATATTCTAGAACATCCTTTTATCCAAGGGAAACATATTTTATTGCCTACATTGCATGTCAAACTTGGCCCAATGAAACAATATGTAATGGCGTTAGAAAAATCTGAAAAATGTTTTGAGTATCTACAGAAAGCATTTCCTAAATTAAGCGAAGCAAAGATTAAAGAAGAAATCTTTGTAGATCTGCAGATACGTACTTTGACGAAAGTTTGAAGAGGCTATGGCTGAAGTTGAAAGAAAGGCGTGGCAAAGTTTTAAAAGATTTAAGGATTTTTTAGGTAACAAAAAGGGTGAAAAAAGATTCTTATCAGGGAAATGTTATAAAATTGTCAAGCATTGGCCTGCATCATGACTTGAAAAATTCATTTTTTATTTTCACATCTTGATAATTTTCTTGAAAATCATGCTGCTGTCAGCGATGGGCAAAGCAAGCATTATCATCAATATCTCAAAAAAATTAAGAGAAGATACCAAGGAAGGTGGAACGCTTCAATGCTTGCGAATTACTGTTGGACGAGCCAAATAGTGAACATCGTAGGCAATTAGGGGCATGTACAGCAAACGTATAAGCAACGAAATAAATTAATTATTTAAATTAGGAAAAAACTAAAAAATTTAAAAAAAAACAAAAATAAAAAAATGAAATCAAAAAAGACAAAACTAAATCAAGAAAAGAAAAAAATTGCAAAAAATGGAGATAAGTAACCCTACGTCTACGCCGTTAGCTCTGTGTGATACTAAAGGGATATTAAGGGATATTAAACAGACCACCTATTAAGTTATGTTAAATTTAGGGCCTCTGGTGTATGCCTTTCCTCTTGTTTATGAATGTTCCATTAGGTGAGATGCGTTTACTACCTCTTAATTGTATCTTTTTACCGTCTTAGCTGCTAAACTTACACAGACATTTGATAACTTTCTCCACTTTTCCACTACATTATATCTTATCCGACTTTCAAGTCATTAACACCTAAGTCTATTATAAACAGCCCTGACGTATTGTTTACTCTATATAGTGGTCTGATAAAGGAAATGAACAACGGCACGTAGAAATCCATCTGAAACAATACCTCATATTCCGCTGAGTGATTGAAACCTGAATATTATTAAAATATTATTTTATCCGCTTTGAGGTTATATTTTCTCAAAATTCTGACCTCACAGAGCAAAACGGGTAACGGAATTGTGTTAAGCGCCTCAAAATCCTATGGAATTTGCTAGTTGGGACCGATTTACTGGTATATATACTCACGACAAAAATTCTACTATTTCTTGCTAAATAAAATAATGAAAATAATACAATATATGATAATATAATTAATGTCTGCTAAAAAGATACATTTTTATCATTAAAATAGAGTGTTTTAGAAGTCGAGAAATAATACCTGGTGTTAAGAAAATAATTTTTGATACTTACCGATACATGTCGTCTAGTTATTGCATACAGGAATGGCTTGTCCTGCTTCACTCTCATAAATAATGCCAACATCACACCAATGAAATAATTAATAAGTCTTGAATGAGTATCATATGCGCTAGAAACATAAACAAAAATATTTATTTTATTAATTTCATCAAGTCATACAACGTTCTTTTTTAAAATTGTAATTTTTGTGTATTTTTTAGTGACATTAAGAAAAAAAACATTTTTAAAACTATTTTTTAATTATTTAATTTTTTTTAAGAAATGCATTTTACTTATCAATATTTTATCCAAAAGTAAAAATTATGAGCTTGTATTAAGGGTACACAAAAAAAGAAACAATTAAAATAAAATTATTTTGTCTGTGCCAATCGGGAGCCAAGATGTGATAACAAACAACAACATCCGTGAGTGTGGATGTTGAGTATAATTTATTTTTTCACCAATGCAACCAGTAATTTTCTCAAGTTATTCTTGTATAATTTAGTAATATAGGAGCCGTATTTCATGTTGATTTGTTATTCAACTATTTAATTTCCTCTCCAAAATGTATACAACGATGGTAACTATTAACATTGGAAATGTTTATGTTTTCGTATATGGGGTAGAGTTACCAGTTTTTGTTCAAGGTCAAGAGACAGCAGTGTCGCGGTACAGTAGAGAGAAGACCAGTAGGCTCACTTACTCTTGAGATTTGTTGTAATCGATTTTATTTTTTATGAATCCACTGCGCATCCGATATTTGTACGCTCATGTACATGTACACTGCTCGAGCTAGAAAATGCTAATAAACTGGCCAACACTTACAATGACACTAAATTATTTTTGTTCGAAGATATCCTTGGCAGATGATTTATTTTGCGATTGAATATAATGTTTACTGATTAATCACAAAGTGCCTTTACTTAAATTTACTACATAACATCCACGTCTGACGTCACAGACTGAAAATGTATGACTTAATATTATTCAAGCAAACATTTGAAACGGCCACGCTACTATCGATTAGGCTGCTGCGCTTGCCAATTACATTACCTGCCGTGTCGGGAGATTACCTAAAAGTTGTACAACGATGCTGACGGTAGAACACAAAAGTGTACAGCTTGCTACAAATAGGTGCCTGCTTGCAAATAAATTATGTGTTAGAATTGCAACTAACTGATATAGGTTGTTAGTTGTACAAATTGAGTGAAAATAATAATATCTCTTTATTTCAAAGTAATGTGTCGCGGTCGACTGAGACTATCATGTGCAACGGCTGATATACCCAAATATAATATGGGTTGCATGTATCACAGGGGGTCAAGTTACCTGTTTTCATTTAAGGTGGAAATACAGCGGTGTCGCGGTTGAGTGAGACTGCGTATATGCAACTGCTGATATACGTAAATTTAACATGTGTTGCATATATCACAGGGGGTTAAGTTACCAGTTTTCATTTAAGGTGGACAAGTTCAAAAAGTTGAAAAACTTTATGTTTTATGTATGGTGTTTATGTATCATTTACAATGTCCCGATGATTGCAAAAATTGAGAAATCTGTAAATTTTTATTTAAGAAGAAACATGTAAAAATTTATAGAATTTATAACACAATTTTCAAAGAGAATAATTTCATATTTTACAGTGATATTTCTCATCTATTAGAAGACCCAGTATACATAATTTTTTTTATTCTATTTTATAGCTATTCTAATAATTGTATAAGTTAGACCCTGAAAAGATCACCTACTGTGGACCTGTTGCCTGGCTCCAGCTCAAGATAAGTAGATTGTTTAAATAAGAGTAGTATGCATGTTTTTTCATATCTCTTCTAACATTTCTCTGAAATAGCGTAAGCAATTTCTATGGAAAATGTTTGCAGACTTTGCGTGTGCAGTATGGCTCGACAGTGGTCCCATATTAGTTTTATTTAGCTACATCTAGTACAAGGTGGGCAAAATTCAGTGAAGGAATGTCTAACAATTAGTAACTAGATATTTTCAGAGAAGCTGATACTGAATGTGACGTCAATAGAAAAAGATTTAAAATGGAGAATTCAATAGAGTTGCCATAATTACATAACTTTTGCAGATTTATATTAAAATTGAACAGCCCACCGCTAAAATGAACAAATAGCAAAGTTAAATAAATTTTTACCCAACGTCAAAATCGATATTAGATAATAAATTTCAACTAACCGAATGACGGTGACATATTACTTCTTAATTTTTAGTCATTGTTTTCTTATAGTCAGTTCAATTTTTTTTTGTAACAAAATTAAAGTACTTACTTTCCATAATCTTGAAACACAAGTTTAAGGGCCATAGGTACAGCTATGCAGATCAAATTTAAAATGAACAACGCTACCATGGACGTCATGAATCCTGATGATTTTCTTAAGCTTAAAGATATTGGAATGAGGACGAGAGGTGCCAATATAAACATTTGCATATCAGCCGACAGGTACCATGTATGAGTTAAGCACTAGAAAATATTTGTATAAATATTAATAACCAGATATCACATAAATTCTTAGGAATAAATATGTTTGCAATAATTCATATTTTGAATTGATTTTATTTTGTGCAGTTAGCACAATAGCAATTTGTAATTTTCTAGATAATAATTTGTAAAACGGGAATGGGCATGTCCCGCCTTTTTTATTTATTTAATCCAACGTAATTTTAAATCTCTAAGCACACTATATTTCTGATTTTTTGTGTTTTTGGATGAATTCTCACTAAGAGGTAAACCACCAATGAAATCTAAATCGGTTACAGACTCTGATGTGTAACAGAGTTTCATGGAGAACAGAGTAGAGAAGTAAGCAGAGTTTGGAAGTATTCAGATAAACACAATGTAACTAACTATCGCAACTAACAACGAGAACAGAGGAACATCCACCTCTTTCTACTATTACCAATATCGTTAAAATACTCAATTTTTCTTCTCTTTATTCGTCTCCTCATGGATTGACGTTTGTGTTTTTATCCTAACTTCTCTGTTGATAAAGCGCTGGCCATAGTATTTAATGGAAAGTGTTTATTATTCATAAGAATAAAGCATTTTTTAAATGATATTAGACAAAAGGTAATAACTCCGCTGATGCCGTGCCGGCACTCTTTCCGCGTGATATGTGTGTGATATGTATGATGTTCATGATATGCATGAAGTAAGCCTAAAAAATTAAAGACTATTACTATATCTTAGATACGAAGTACATCTTTCGCTTAACAGATGTGTGTATACAACGATGACGAAGACTAGTATTAATTGGTCATTCATAAATGAGTGTACAGATGACTTTTTAAAAGCAGCTAGTTCAATACTGCGTTACTACCGCTAGTATCCCATCACTGATTAGTCAAAGAGCAGAGAATTATTATTTTATCAACAGAAGGCAGTCAGGCAGAGAAGATAGAATATTATCTGAGATATTTTTCCAAATTTGAAACGGCTGTGGAGCTATTGACCATCCACACACTAATGACCCACCCTGTATATAGGGTAGAATTATGTTCACAAATAATCCCACTTTCAATGTGGTGGAACATACCCATTAATATTTAGTGTCATATTTATAGTCATGTAAAGGGACCTGGACCGAAACATTGTTTTCCAAGAACCGAACCATTATTTTTCCTGCATCGATACCATAACGGAACCCTTATTTTATCTAACATTAATTACCGGAACCCCTAAAAATTGTTTTGGTTATTTAGATATTTCTCGGATACATTTCAAAACGCCCTGACATGACCACGGTATTAGTCACACAGTAAAATATTTAGATTGATTATGAACGTTCTGCACAAAATTCAATTAAGCAAACAGCCATATCCGTTTACTCTCTGTTCATAAACATAAATCAGACCAATACGGTGCTATAAAATGTGTTTTTCTACGACTGGTACAAAAAGACACTTTTTTTCTTCTAATTGCAAACAATCTTGGAAAAGTTATTGTATGAAACTCTTGTATAAAGGTCACTTTTTCACTCATTCAATAAAACATTGCTTTATGCATTTGTCGCATAAAAAGTATTGTTTATTGGTATAGGTTGCATAATATAATTTCATAAAGTATAGCGCATCACAATATGCACGCGCCAATATTCTTGACTGTAGTTTTCGGTCTCGGATGATTAGGGGTAGAACTTGAGGTCTTTGCCCCGATCATCGCTGTAGACCTAAACCGTCGTCGGAAGGGGGGGGGCTGCTGTTTTATTCACCCCCCCCCCCCCCCAATATGCAACTCCCACAACGATATTTAATAGCACCTCATTGCTCCAGTTTATGCTTATAACTAAAAAGTAGATAAAGTGGCTGTCAGTCTGTGTTTGCATGATCAAATGCATGCTTAGACCGATCATACTTAGTGGGTTTTGTACTCTAGGTGTATATTTTACCTCTAATACATTTTGAAATTAATTACCTAATTATTTTATAACAAGTCAGTCTAAAAATTTTAGTATTTATAATAAAACATGAATAAATTATATAAATGGGAAAGATTGTGAGCAAATCTCGGAATCCAACGAAACCATTGTGAATAGAAGGAACAACGTTGGAACGGAACCCAAAAATAAAATTTTAAGAACGGTTGTTTACTTAAAACCGGAATTGTATCGAAACCGTTATTATGTTTCAGTCCAACTCCCTGGTCATGTGTATTATAGGTGAACCTTAAGCTTACAAGATTATCCCAATTATAGTAATTTTGTATATATAGAAAGAAAGACCACCAATTGTCTGTGCATGATTTAGCTAAAGTGTTCGACATCGTCCATAATGGTCCTGATCCAAGATGTTTTAATACTGAAATGCTCACCAGATAAACCATAAGCATTGCTGGTGTAAGCCTAAAACCAAAAAAGGAAAATTACATTAATTTTGCTGTACTTATAATAATTAGTTATTTTTTAAATTTATTAAAAAATTTTGAATGTGACAAAACTAGAAAACTCCAATTGCAAATAAGTGAAAACACTTCTCCCCTCACTTCAATGTGATTTTTCTATTGATGGAGATACCAGGTAATGCTGATACTATGACAGGTCTATCACTCACAGGAAAATAGTGAGTAGACATGAAATAATTATTATTATTATTACTTTCTTTACAACACAATTGCTATTAAGCACAAATACAGCTACCACTACTTTTTACAAATAAGACATTTCCATTATACATAAATATTTATTTTGTTGAATTACTATAGTATGATCCAATATTTATTTATTTATTTATTTATTTGAATACAACCACCCAACAGGTAACCAATTACGGGGTGGGAACAATACAATAGAGAATACGAAAACGATATAATAAACTAAAAACTAATTAAGCTAATTAAACTATTACGATATAAAACATTGCAAATATGTAAACATATTAAAATAAAGATATAAAGATAATTATAGAAGAAGTACAAAAAGCGAACGCTATAAATCATAAATTAAGTTATTTAATAGAATTAATACTACAGTTAAATATATCAAGCTGATCTTACTGTAGATTATAATTTTTACACATGAAATATAAAGATGAAAATTTTCATTAGTTAATTCGACGGGTAGGAAGATAGAAAGTATCACGATTCCGACTTGTTATACGAGGTATAAGAAAATGTATTTGTTCTAAAATGAGAGGGCAATCAAACATGTTATGCATAATTTTATAAAGAAATCTGTCCAGCATAATATTTTGCGAATAACCAGTTATTGGGTAGGTACCATCTTCAACAAAGCACAAATACTTAACAAAACGCCGCTGAACATTCTCAACATTATTTATGTATCAAAATGAATTATTATTTGTTTGCTTATAATTAAACTGAAACATATTCTTTATAGGATTTTGCAAACAGCAGAAAGAATAACTATCTATAACTAAAAGAAAAACTTTGTGTAAAAATATTAGTGAAATCTTTGCATTCTTTCGATAACCTGAGTTCTGGTTATGCTAACAAATTAAAAACCTAAAATGAATTTGTCTAATTTCTTATTTGACAATTCTCATTCTAACACTAGCACCTCCACAGTCCCGCAAAATAAAATAGAATGGTCCATTATTATTGAGGGGAGGAAGACAATTTGACATGTTTGAATAGTTTGGACGTTGCCACATCAAGTTATAGTATTTACGAACTCAATTGGAACGGAACGGAACTAGAGGACGTTAAGGGGTATTGCAGAATTTTACAGATTTATGTTCACTACGCCTCGTCTACAGTCCACGTGGACTTGATCCACATGCCACATAGAAATATAGGTGGGATTAGATGCTTAGCGAATTTGATTTGTCAACACCAACCTTATTCAATGTTTTGCATGCCATAATATACAGGGTGTAATTATTTTCATGTCATTAGAAAAACTGGTGGTAGGGAACGACACGACAAATAAAAAACCTTACATAACATGGGGTCTAATAAAGCTCATAGTTTTGAAGAAAACAAATAAATAAAAATTTTGCAAATTTTCAGTAAATTTTTTTGAGAACTGCTGGAATATTGAGGTAGGTTTAGATCTAGATCTGATCTGAAGAAAACTATGCTCTAACTCTCCCTTGTGCAATATTTTAGTTACTATCATGTCGGTGTTTCGTTATGTACACACGTCCAACCCGCCGTTCATTGTTTTTGTTATTTTTGAATTTCGCGTCATTGTGTATTTATAGTTAAGATTTATTTTATTGACTTACCGTTCAAGCTGTCGAATTCTTGATTACGTACAGACACAATTTACTTGTTCGTTCTTTTTGTATTCCTTTTTGGATTTTGTATCAAGTTTTTATTTTATTTTTCTTTATTGACAACGTTAGTTGATAGTTTAGTGTTTACTGTTGAACGAAGTGCATATGTACTTAATTCGACGTACCGAACTGTGTATTGATACAGATGCAGAGGTTTTGAATCATTTAGGTAGGTAGTAAGCTTTTAACCCAGGACACTCATTTATGTTACAAATGTTAATACACCACATTTAAATTTTCTAAATTATAAACAGTCCAATATTTTGTTCCAAATTAAAAAACACATGTAAAGAAATGCTCTGTTTAAACATCTATGACCATTATTTGCTTGCAATTGTGCACGGAGATAGAACGAATTATTTACCTATTTAAATTTGCCTCAGTTCAGTTGAGCCGGTACATCAAAGGCGGTCGATGACCCTTTGACACCGCGTGTGCCGGCCAGCACTTTTTTATGACAATTTAAAAGTTGTATAATTGGGAAGTACAAGTCCATCGACCAAGAAAAGCAGTGGTTCTCAATAGTTGTCTACCATAATATTAAATATATTAACCTAGATCAGTGTTTTTCAAAGTGCCCCTAGAGGGAAAAGTCATAAAGGTTTTTTGTTTGTCTAGTCGGCCCCCATTACCAGTTTTCTTTAATGACATGAAACTGATTACACCCTGTATAAAACAAAAAATACGTATGAACTATTTGTATCGTATGACCTGTACGAGGCAGTGCAGTACAGCCAGGCAGCGTTATAAATTACTTAATTCTAGTGAATATTTGAACCAATTATTAGTTTTATTACTGTGTTTGAGTGATATTTTGTAATTAATTGTTTAAAATGGCATTTTGGTGACCTCTCGATAGTAGTGACAACGAAACGGAGAATTTTGATACAGAGCCTATACAAGCGGAATTTGAAAATAAAGACACACGTTCAAACTCAAAGGGTTATTTTGAATATTTACTCGTGTTTAGAAGGCGAAAATATTGATTCTTCATATAATCAAATAGTGAAGCGGATTTGTGAATTAACCAAATTTAGCTGTACTACAATTTATAGGGTTATTAGAGCCGGGAATGTAGTTGATCATTCTATTAAACGGAAAAGAGTTGGACAAAAACTTAAAAAACTTGATAACGCATTCTCATTATAACACTAGCATCCAACATAGTCCCCTACGGCTAAGCAGATTAAACTATTATCTACATGACATGAAGATTCAGTTAAAAATGAGAACAAATGCCTAAAATGAATTTATTTACCTACCTTGTCTTAAAAATTATTTCATTCTAATGGATTACATTTTCATAAAACCTCTCATTGATTTAATTGGAAATGCTTAGCGTTTGAAACGTTTTTCGCCCTTATTCCGAGCTCATCAGAAAGACATAAAGCCACTCATAACGATATTCCATGCAAAACCAAGGCAATATCCATTAATAAGTATGAAATATTTATATTTGACATTGACTGATAAAAGACACGTATCTATTAGCCAACTACTATTGGAGCCTATATACTATATGCATGTTTAAAAGTGAGTTATTTATTATTTGCTTGCTTATAGTAATGAAACATATTCTTTATATATAAATCATTCGCTAAAAAAAGGGAATGCTAGTTATGGAATCTGTACGCGTCGTTGATCATCGACACGAGTACCTGCGTAAAATAAAAGAATACCAAGATGCAAATAGAGACATAATTTATCTTGACGAAACATGGTTTGACACCGATGATGTAGTTCAATACGGTTGGGTAGATAACACCAAAAAGTGTAATTTAAGTGCCCCATGTTCTAGGGAAAAAATAATTATAATCATACATGCTGGAAATAAAAAAACGGTTTTATTCACACTGCGCTATTGTCTGCTAAAAATATCAAGCAATCCTCTTCCGACTACCACGAGGATGTGACAGCCGAATTATTTGAGAAGTGGGCAAAGGAACAGCTGTTACCAAATATCCCACCAAATTCTGTAATTGTTATGGACAATGCGTCATACCATTCGCGGAAACACACAAATATTCCGAACACCAATATAAGAAAAGACGAGATCATTGAATTTATGAAAGATAAATGCTTAGAAATACCAGAAAAAACACAAAGAAGACTTTATTAGAACTGATTGGAAAACAAAATTTTAAAAGGAATATGCCGTTGAAAAAATTTTTGCAACAAACGATCATACTATTTTACGTCTGCCTCGATATTATTGCGTTTTAAACCCCATTGAAATGGTGGGGGCCAATGTAAAAAGAAGACAACGTCAATATAACCAATCCCCACAATTGAGTGAGTCTGTCTTAAAGAATATAAAAATAATAGTAGAAGAAATAAGCAAAAGCGATATATGGAGGAAGTGTGCATCTCATCTGATAAAAAAGGAAAATGAATATTCTATATTACCACCTATTAATCCAATTATTATTAATGTAAATACCGATTTAACTTCAGAAAACTCGGATAGTGACGAATGAAATATTGTTTATTTAAAGTTCATAGACAAAGCTTTTTTAAATTTGTTTATTTTACATCAACCTATTTCCGCTACTGAGGCCAATTACCGATGCCAGGAAACGAGTTCCCCCTTTAAAATTTTCCGAGTATTTCCTTTACAGAATAGTGGAAATTTTGATGATAGGCTGGTAGAGCCTAACACCATGATACTGCAAAGTTCATAGTAGTAGTAGCCTAACATTTAATAAACAAGACAGCCTCTGCTTTACTCCCCTTCGGAAGGATTATATAGAGCTAAGTTACTAAACAATAGACGTAGCCTTAATATATCATTTATGTAACTTATCAAATGTAATAAACATATTTTTTCATTAGCCACTTCTATTGAATAAAAGTAATATAGAAATCCCTTTCTTCAGCAATTAAAAAAAACTATTTAGTATTTTAAGCATTTTTACATTTCTACTGCCTATGTCCCATAAGCGAGATGCCGACTTTACTCCGAGTTTTCGTTTTTATGCTGCCCCGATTGAGGTCATATATACTATAAGTAATAATTGGGCCAATGAAGAATTCGGTTAGTAAACATGAACTATTGTGTTAAAATTTAATGTTGTAGTCGAAGGTAAAGTATAGTATTCACTCGCCTGTGGCTCGTGCTGCAAACTGCATTTGCGTGAGTTTTTACTTACATTATCGCTCGTTAAATAATACACTATTATATGAATAATAAACATCATTAAATCTATTTCGCTTACCTTAAATAACGATGTATGTACATATTTGGTATGGAGGTAACTTGCACCCTTAGTGGCTTTGCTTTGCTTTTGAAATATTGAAAAGCTAGTAAAAATCCAGATATGAAAAAGAATGTATCTACTGCTAAAGGAGCTGTTGCGATGTATCCTGCATACCTCTGATGTAACCACTGAAATTTGATTAAAAATCAATTATTTATTATTAACCAAAACATTTACCATTATAAAATACAAATTAGCCAATATATATAACGTACTTATCTAAATATGAATTAACTATAACCACAAAACGGTAGATAAGAATAAATGTATCCAATACGTATATTATTCAATGTTGACTATATATCCCAACTTGCATATAAATAACTACTAACTAACTAACTACAAAAAACATTGTCAATGTATGTCTACTAAGATTCTTTCCCACTTCTTTTCAGACGGAAATATGAAATGTACACTGAGGAGTGAGAAACATAGTCATAAGCTCAGCAATTCTCAAACTGTGTGATTTAACGACGAATATTATTTATTTCCGTGATTTAACACCACACTAAATATGAAAAACGTCTTTATATGAAATATTTAAGTTATTTTTAGTGGTAAATAGTGAATATTCATCCGTCAAGCGAACAATGTCAAACCACTAAGTCTTACAGTTCTCTATTACGTACATATTACACGTTTTAGAATAAAATGAAAATAGGATCGCTTAGCACAATCGGTAATATACTTGAGCAGCAATAAGTGTATGGGGTGGTTGCGTGTTTAACACTCATGTATTTTTTTTATTTGATTAAGCTCTATTAAAAGTTAATAATTTTCCTTCTAAAATTTTTATTTTATTAAGCCGCGTCCCAAAAATATGTCTTTTATTACTAGGTACTAACGTGTGTTTAGCTCTAATAAAATCGACTTTCTTACTCTTTATTATTAATACATGAATGGTGAAACGTGCGTCGAGTAGATAAATTGTTCAAATGTAGTGTTGTACTATTTATGAAAACGTGTCGTAAATTGTTCAAGTGTAGTGTTCAAATATTTTAGTGTTTATGAAAACGTGTCAAAACTTGCAAGGAGAGTTATTTATCATGACTTATTACAACCAGCGAAATACTAAGAAGGAAAGGGCAAAGTTACAATGACGTAAATCCATCTTTAATTTAAATTTTAAAAAGTTCCATCTTCTGAACGAAGAAGATGTGTGATATGTTAAGCAAAACTTTCCTCCGAAAATGGACGAAAATTTGCACAAAACGTAACGCAATTTTATCGCTTCAGATGTATTCAGTGTGACAAATTTTACTGCATTACGTGTTTTTGTAATATTTATAGTTGTACCTAATATATAAGCGGTTTTGATATTAGAATTTTTTTTATGTATATATTTTTTCACTTATAATTGGCTTGGTACATGTATTCCTCGACGGAAAATGCAAAACTTCTCAGAGAAATACAATAGCACAGGGAGAACAGCAATTATAGAATCAAAAATATCTGTCAAAAAATTGAAGACGAAAAAAAAAAGTATCCCCGGGTGGGATTCGAACTCGGGAAACCACTTAAAAATAGTCGCCGATTAGCACGACCGCAAGTCAATTTTTCAAACGTAAGAACTGAATAAATACGGCGATCGGAGACCCGTTCTATATCTCGATGGCAAGGAGAAGGTCGACAACGACCGTACAACGTGAATCGCGAGATGAAAATCGAAAATTAGGGCCAGCAGGAGTGAAGGCGAATCATCACTTTGTGACAATTTGTGACAATTCGTGAAATTTTCGTCCCTCTATTTTTTTTTAGCATGTTTAATGTTTTACTCATTTATACACCACTAAAAGTTTGGTAGAATTGCACCTTCCTTGTAAATACTATCTAAGCTCTCTTTGGAAAAAATGTAGCTTTATATAAATGATTTCACGAAAACGGTCGCTGCCTCCTGGGTTATAGAAAACACCCTTTTAACACAAGTTGAAGAGATAGTTTAAATTGCAAATGAGCCTAGTTCAAAAACGATAACCCTTTTTGTTCCCCCTCCACAAAGGCAAGAGCATTATCCTCTCTAACTCCCGTCGTGATCATCCCATTGCCATGATTTTGTTTTCCAGTTAACGAACGAAAAAAGTCCTTTAATGAACAAAACAAATCATTTAAATATAAACTTTTTTCGTGCAAAAAACGCGATTTGAAAAAAATGCAAAATCGTTTTTCGGCTGTAGCTTCGACATTTTTTCAAAAATCAAAAACTATTTTCACCCATAAAAGTTGATGGAATTATACACACAATGCGCAAAGACCCATCAATTTGTCAAGATTTTTAGCGAAGTTACGTAGCTCCGAAGATTTTTACCGTATCCCTCTCTCCTTCGCTCCCTAGTTCTCCCACCTTCACCAGGATTAAGCTTTAACTGTTCCCTATATCTACCAAAGATCCTCTTTTCCTGGAGAAATAATCGGTTTAAGAGTTAAAACCATTGACAAGAAAAATTATTCCGGGATTTCTACAACTGCCCATAACTTGAGATCTAATTAATACTTTTGGACAAAGGCTCAGATCATGTATTTTCAAATTCTCTCTAACTTTGAATTAGACTTTTTTTTCATATAGGCATTATTTTCCGAGTTATCGCCGGAAAAGCAGTTTTTACAAACTTTGTGTGCAAGTATCTCCCCCCCCCCCCCTCTCTGAGGTATGAGACTTGTGATTTTGCATGACAAACTTAAAAAATGCCCCAAAAAAAATCTCAAATTCTACTGTTGGCTTTCGCTCCTTTTTCCTGCCAGATCCGCTATACTATTTTGATATATCGCTTTATTACTATTTTCAAAAACTTACTGCATCTGCGTCGTGTTGATTACTAACGCTGATACTTTGCCAGCCTACAAATCCATGTCCAGCTACAATCCACATCATACTAATAACTTTTATTCCATGGAATGATTGAATCTGCTCTTTCGAGTTTTTGGAAATTTGTAACAGTTTTCTGCCATTGGATAGCACAGAGAATGAAAGACATAACGGATGAATACTTTCTGAAATTTTGTATTATGTTAATATAATATATATGGCTATGAACAATGCACTTACTAGATCCCGTTTTGTGTAAGTAAAAGTCATATATCGTGCAAAAAATCATTAGTAGGGTACATACTGCAAATATGGTTCTAAAAAAATTAAAATATGTTATCAGTAATCTACACTAGAATAAAATTGTCAGTTAGTTAATTACTTTGAAATTTGTTTGAGCTATTTAACAATGCAATATTTTGTAAATGTCTTTTGGGTATACAGCAGATAAATTTGATACACCTAAATCTAGTACTTGACATGAAAAAAAAAATTACATATTATTTATGTATACTGTCGGTCTTCTTACCACATTAACATACTAATAAGACTAGTAAATGATATCACTTTAAAACATAACATCACCATTGTGTGAAAAAAATGAATCATATTCATCCACACGTACGAGGAACTCAATACATTAATGAAAAATAGTGTTACCTACAACTCTACCCTATGTAGGCTATTGGCTATATAATTGAATAGCGAACTAATTCGTTAAAGATATTTTATTGTTTCAAATGTTCAATAATTATACCCGGAACATGATAAAGTCCATTTTCTAGTTTTTTAACTATAACTCAAAAACTATATACTTATACATTTTTAGTATTCTCACATAAATGATTTTTTGTAGATAATCAAATTTCCTGCCACTATATAAAGTAAAAAAAAAAAATATTTAAGCAAAATAAATCAAAAAAATATTTTAAAAAAATGAAAATTACAACTTTTTGTTTTTGTTTAAATTTTTGTATATAACTTTTTTCTGAGTGGATTTAGGTATAGGCGTCGGTTCACAAAAAGAAAGCTGACGTAATTTCCGTCAATATGGTGACGGATAAAAGTATTTTTGACAAAAATTGGCTGAGATACAATCGTTCAAAAGTTATCTACTTTTTTACGATTTTACCACGTTTTACCTGTATACCGTGTTCTTTTTAATTTTTACACGCAAAAATTATTTTTATTCAATACAAAAATTATTTTCGGTTTATCAATGATAATGATAAAGGTATTTGTTTAAAATTTTGATGTGAGGCGTCTCAGTCCCAACCAAAGGTAAGCCGAATTCTAAATCGGAACTTTTCAATAATAAATTATTACAAAAGGTTATAAGTCGATGATACCAATAATTATTGTCATAAAGGCATAAATAAATCATTTTTATTTTTATTAATTATTTAAGTAGATTTAATTATTTTACTTAATGAACTAACTTTTGGATGTTTTGTCCCCTTATTAAAAAAAATAAATTGATGTAAATATCTGTGCATTTTACAAATTTTTTGTTTCAGTAAATATTTTTTAAAAAAATGAGAAGCAGAAAAAATTAAAATTAATTCATTAAATAATTGAAAAATCAGTTAAAAATCATTAACGAAAAGAGAAATTTGACAGTTTACAAACATTCATTTTTTTTTTATTTATTAAAAGTCTCCTAATTAAATTGGGAACATTGTATTAAAATATGCGTAAGGCATCAATGTTTTGCAGTGAGTTTTCACTTTGGCTTTTGGATTTTTACAGAAAATTGTGTCATATAAAAATCTATTAAAAATACTTTATTTAAGATTTTTTCCATTATTTTTGTCTAACGTCTCAACCTCCTTAATCCGTGCTGTTTAGTGGTATCAGAAGTTAGTGGCAACAAATGAGCTAGAGAAAACTTTGTGCTCGTCGATAATCTTTGAAAAACTTTTAAGCGACAGCCACTTAAACTGTTGGTCTTAATGGCATACAGAGACATTCTTTTTCATATTAAATCGGACTCTTCGTTCTTAAGTTATCGTGCTTGCAAGGAACGTGAAGGACGGACAGACAGACGAGCGGACGGACATTTTGTAACTTGTTCAGAATTCAATCACCAACACAGTGATTTTTTGTCTACGAGCAATATTACCGGTTTTAGAAATGAGCCGATCGAATGCAATATACTCTTCGTTTTGTATTTGCGAAGAATATACAATACACACGAACAAGTAATAGATATATAATTTTCAAAAAAGTATTTTTAAAACAGCTACAAATTAATACAGCACTAAAGTTTTGTTTGTGCCATATGAATATCAAAATTTTAAACAAATGCTTTTATCATTATCATTGATAAACCGAAAATAATTTTTGTATTGAACAAACATAATTTTTGTGTGTAGAAATTAAAAATATCGTGGTATAAATGTAAAAAGTGATAACATCGTAAAAAGCAGGTAACTTTGAACGACTGTATATCAGCCAATTTGTATCAAAAACACGTTTATCAGTCACCACATTGACGGGAATTACGTCAGCTTTCTTTTTGTGAACCAATGCCTACACCTAAATCCACTGAGAAAAAGTTATACACAGAAATAAGAAGAAAAAATTGAAATTTTTCGTTTATTTTAAATAGTTTTTTTTATTTATTTTGTCTAAATAAAATTTTTGACATTATAAACTTCGATAGGAAATTTCATTTTCTACAAAAAATATTATTATTTGCACATGCTGCTAGTTTTTGAGTTATAGCTAAAAAACTAAAAAGTGGACAAAACTCCGTTCTCAAAAATCCAAGCCTAAAAATAGCACTTTGTGGAATAATCTTCTTTCGGGTACAATTGATCATATGTAACAATAAAATATCTTTAACGAATTAGTTCCTTTTACCACTGGTTTTCTCGACATAGTCAATAGCCTAATGGTAGGGTTAGAGCTATCACTGTATAATAAAATCAGTTTATAAACATAGTATTCATTGTGTTTCAGATAGTTTCAGGCCTACAGTGTTGTATCTCTTTTAATTGTAGACTTACATTGTAACTACGTCTGCAGCAGTAATTTCTGCGTAACTTTCAGCTGTCTGACATCTTTCATCTAGAAAGAGTGACGGGAAATCTTGAATTATATCCTTTGCTATCATATTGTAATCGTTTGCTGAACATCCGTCTGGCATACACGTTGCCAATTTAAAATACGACTGCAAAAAAAAATACATCGTTATGCTTACCACGTACTATAATGTGCTCTGTGATGTCATTTTAATTTCAGCAATTAAAATTTGTTTTTGTCTCACCCATCAGATTTGTTCTAAATCCTAAAAAACGATCTCCAAGTATATGCCAAATCTAGTAATATTAACAAGTGCCTACGAGATCATGAAGTTTTCTTTGTACTTCTTATGGGTAAATGACATTTTTTCGTTAAATTAAATTCGTACAAATCCCACTCTTCAGAATTGTATAGAGAACAAAAATTAATAATTCCTTTTTAAATTAAACCCCCTTCATACTCTTTTACAGGACAAAATTAAACCATGGGATAATTTTTGAAACATCATAAAATATAATTCTGAAAAGCGAATATCAACCGATTTTGTTGTTTAGAGAAGGTCATTCTTTTGGAATTTCGAACTAGTTTGAGTGGTGAACCAAAAAGAACATCAACATTTACTTTTCATAAGTACATAGAGCCACCCTAGTGTACAGCACAGGTTACTTGTAATTGTACGTATTCTTCTAAACACGTGATATTATCGTCAATAGAAGAAAAAAAAATGGAAACAGTCCTTATGGAATTGGAAATTGTTTGTTACTACATTTTGAGAAAAAAAATGTAGTACAGGTTTTGCATTTTTCCGGTGGATCATCGAAACCTGAAAAAAACGTCGAATCGAAATGAAAGTCATATCTATCGACTCGAGAGCGTCTGTCTGTCACGCCCAGCCCTCCCTAATCCGTTTTCGGATTTCGATGAGACTTGGGTGGTTAATAGGAGATATAGACGTATCGAGTTTTTCGAGAGGAATTGAGTAACTCGGTAGTCGGATCGAGACTTGGTGGTATCAAAGATACACGGCCACAAATTAAGCCTATTGCTTGCGGCCCGAATCCGTTGACCGCATGTATTTTTTCCAGGGCCAAGTATGATTCTTCAAAGAAATTAATAACTCCCGAATCGAAGGTCCGATTTTGATTTTAAAAAATGGCAATTGTAGGGCTCGATTAGGTCTATCAGTTGACGTTTGTGAGAAATTTGATAAATCAAAAGCGAATCTACAAATCCTGGAAAACTTTATTTCTTTGATAAATTCTACAAGTTCCGAACAGTTTCCTAATAAAAATCGAAGATTAACTATTCCGTAGATAAATCTCTGTAACCAGTATAAGGCACGGACCTTTTTGGACAAAAAATCTGAAATAGAGTTTTTTCGAAAATTTTAAAATAAACGGGTTATTTACAAAAATGCATTCCATAGAATTATTTTAAAAAATATTTTAAATTGATAAATTCTCCGTGCGATATAAATAGGTGCAAAAAAATTATGTAATATTATATTTAAAATATCATCATTAATTTCCTTATTTTCATTTACTAAAAATAAAAATAGAATCGATGCCCTTTCTGTGTTTCAAAATGTAGTTAGCCTTTACGTTAGTCAATGCAAAAAGAAAGAAAAAGAAAAATATAACATGTCAAAATGTACTGAGTCATCTTGCGACCCTCTGCTGAACATGTACTGAATCATCCCAACAGGGATAAAAAGCATATCAAAATATATTTTGTTTTAGGTTGTTACTTAACGAATTATGCAAATGAGTAGGCTTGCGGGAGCGCACGCACTATACATAAGTGGCTATAACTTTTGATTGGTAAAAGCAAATGATATAAAACGAATTGGCCATTACAAAGTAACATTTTTTCAAAGTATTACGTGTATTGCAATAATTCTTTGAGTACTTTAATTATTGCATTTATCACTTTAAAGTGGAGCATTGCATGAATTCTTGATTATTTCGTAAAATTCTTCGAAATAAGAATAAAATGTAGTGAAAAAAAAAACTTGGATAGCATATTTAAAGGGCTTATCTAAAATGCGTACTCGGTCAAAAAATTAGAAAATTTATTTTAAAAAATCAAGGCCTTCAAAGTTTGTCAATTTTCGAAAAAAGCAGTTTTCCGCTATTAGTATCTAACTTTGATTGTTAATATTATACTTTTCAAAAGTAGTATCGGTACTTTGGTGATCGAATTATATCTGAAGATATGTATTATAAGTAACTATGATTTATTTTGCAATAAATATAAGTTTTCATGCTTGTTTTCTTGATTGATCTTTTAATTTTGCAACGAATGAACCGGAAAATTCAAGTGTGAACAAATTAAATATTTTTTTTTAAATTAGCTAACAATCCTACCTTTTGGAGGAGGAAGTTTAGATATTAATCTTCGAAACTGCACCTCGGTTTTATTTTTATCTTTATTGTTTTTAATGAAATAGACATTAAAACAAAAAGCGTTGAGAATTACGTGGTTTTCAGTATTGTGGCGACAGTAACAAAACGTTCCACACACGTAATACTTCGAAGACATGTTACTTTTTAATATGGTACTGATTTTATATCATTTGCTTTTGCCAATCAAAAGTAACAGCTACTTATGTACTGCGCGCGCGCTTCCGTATGCCTATTCCACATGTCATATTTGTCTCTTTCATAAAATTGTCTGTTCTTTTTAATGGTGCTATCAGTTTTTTCATACAAATTGAATTTAAAAAGTTATTTACGAAATATCGTATTTTCGCACATAAGTTGTTCAACAAAAAAATTTACACACAATTTCTCGCGATGGCAATTTAATATTTTGTTCTCCACACCTTTCTGAACATCGATCTAGGAATTTTTCCGACATGAAAATCTAATTTGACTGCCCTATGAGCTTCTTTCTGAAAACACATACTAATTATAATATCTCTGAAACTAATGACTGTTGAATATTACATATTTATATTCATAATACAGTAAATTGTCTCTACTAATACGTGTTTAAAGACATACGTAGGATAACCACTAACTCTGCACAGTGTCTAATGTATCAAGTTTATATTTACATCAATGTCCGACATGTTACCGAAGACATCAGGAATTAAAAGTCCAGCGTTACAGTGTTTTCCCAAAATTCTTCCACCTTCATACTCACGATCAACACTTACGCATTGATCATAATTACCATAATCCAGTCTCGAGGCATAACCTAAACCGGTGTATGGGAATTTGGAAGATGCATCGAACACTACAACAAAGTACACATAGTAAACTTAAAATTCTAACAAATAGTAAATTAAACATAATATTCAACTTTTTATTTATTGATGAAAATTAATTATTTCACATGTGTTTTAAATGTTCCGGTGGTATGTTACGTAAATGATTATCTGATTCCTCGAGAACAGAAATTCTATCTGGGAAGGTTAATTCCTGTAATCCAGATGGCAATCGTCTCCTTTTGTGAAGAAAAAAGTGCTCTAGTTTAATGGTCTCATAAACAGAGTGAACAACTGCACAATCTTCCTGAGAAAATTCCCTGTAATATTCAAGTTAAATCAAGTTTGTCAGATATCAACTATTCAACTAGATAGCATGTTCGTAATAGACACAATATTTCTACTTATATTTCTAACAACTATGGGCCGTCATCGTGATTTAACTTTGATCGTATCTATCAATGTGACAAACCTCAATTTGTACGTTTCTGTTGCCTGTAAATGTCGAATTTCTACTTATATATTAACTGACGAAGAAAAGTACACCAAGTTATCGATTTCTTCCTTTACTTTAAGGGTATATGTCACATCAAATCTCAATTGTCCACTGGCACAAGAAAATACACTGCTGGCCACTCGAACTTACACATAGAGACTTTTAGGCAAAATTTAAAGTTCAATATTTTCAACAGGAATGCAAATTTTTGAACGCGGCTTGCAAATTTTAAGAGCTAGTTTTTTTCGGATTAAGATGCATGGCGTATATTTATCGTAGGACGATAAGTTTATTATATACGGGGTGATCAATGAAGTCATGCAAAAAATCAAAAAGTTTGTATGAGTGAAATTTCCGCAAAAAATTTTTTTGGTCGTTGCAATATGGTTCCTTACTAAGGTAACATCAATATCTCTAGATGGTTTTGTCAGTTTTTGGATTAAGGCCCTTAGGCCTTGTACACACTACTCAACATAAAATTTGGATACCGAAATCTTTAAAATGCTATAACTTGACATTGGATTGACGGTTCTTGATGATTTTTGCGGATTTCTAATCCTTATTTCACGTAGATTTTCTATGGTCTAAGCATTTTATTTGAGGGTTGAAATTTACACATTATACCGGGTCGATAATAAACAAAAACGTAGAGACAAGAACAAGTTTATTACATTAAATTTTACAATATACAACATTGCTTAACAACGACCAATAGTCAATTCTTAAAAAATTTATAATTCTAATTCTGGTAATTTTTAGTAACTGAAAAAAAATTTAACTAAAAAATTAAAAATTAATTTGATTTAAACTTAAATTAAAATTAAATTAAAATTACCTAATTAAAATTAGGTACATTAATTAAAAAAAAGAGAAGCTAATATTTTGTTGGTCCTCCTCCTCGGAATATTACTTCCCGACATCGATTTGGTAGAGTATCCACAAGATTATTTATAAAATCTTGTGGAATATTCTCCCATTCTTCACGAATGGCCTCGCTGAGCGTTTCTAAGGTTTCAGGGGGTACATCAAGAGATCTTACTTTAAGTTTTAAATAAGACCAAACGTGTTCGATGACATTCAGATCCGGAGACTTTGCAGGCCAGTCCATCCTATTGATGTTTTGTGCCTGCAAAAACTCTGTGATCCTTCGCGCTCTGTGAGGTTGAGCGTTGTCATCCACCAATAGAATTTCTGGGCCGTAATGTCGAGCAAAAGGAACAACAATAGTTTCCAAAATTTCCTCCTGATAAACAGTAGCATTAATGGTTTGGTTGGTAATGAATAGCTCGGTTTTACCATTTCTTATGATACCTCCCCACACTGTAACACCTCCGCCACCAAATGCTTCTTGAGGGGCCATATTTTCCTCCAAATATCGCTGATTTGGCCTTCTCCAAACTAACATTCGGCCATCGGAGTGAAACAAATTAAATCTTGTTTCGTCAGTAAATAAACAATGGCTCCACTCTGCATTACCCCAATTCGCGTGCCGATTTGCCCATGCCCGCCTATTCGCTCTATGGCGTTGTAATAACCGCACACATTTTGCTCTGCGACGTGCTCTATAATTTAAAATGTTTGGCATTATGTCATGTTTTAAAAAAAAAAAATCTCACCTCAAGTTGTTTTTATTTAATGTTCTTCTCCCTGTTCTGTCCGAAACTCTCACCCCAGTTTGTTGTCTTAAAGAGTCATTTAGTTTTCTAGAGTTCTTTGTTCTATTCCGCATAGTTTCTCTCATTAAAATTCTTTCGGTTCTTTGGTTTATTTTTTTTGTATGTCCACCCCCATGCCCATAATTATGATCACCAGTAGTTTCGACGCGGCGGTTCAAATTATAAATTGTCTTTCAGCTGACATTGTAAATGTGCGCAACTTGCTGTTTTGACATTCCTCTGTTGAGAAGTCGAATGCAATTTTCCCTTTCTGCCGTGGTTAAACGCCTCATATTAATTAAACTTTACAAAATTATAACATTGAAATATGTCAGATTATTTCTAAAATAATGTAAACAGTTTTTAATACCATAGCAACAAATTTGTTTTTCCAATGCCTACTTTGAAATTGACGCGTCGCGTAGAAATTACACCCGATCATAATTATGGGCATGGGGGTGGACAAAGAACTCTGTAAAACTGAATGATTCTTTGAGACAACAAACTGGGGTGTGAGTTTCGGACAGAACAGTGAGAAGAACATTAAATAAAAACAACTTGAGGTGAGAATTTATTTTTACAAAAACTTAAATAATGCCAAACTTTAGAGCGCGTCGTACCCTACGTTTATTATCGATCCGGTATAATGTGTAAATTTCAACCCTCAAATAAAATGCTTAGACCATAGAAAATCTACGTGAAATAAGGATTCCAAATCCGCAAAAATCATCAAGAACCGTCAATCCAATGTCAAGTTACAGCATTTTAAAGATTTCGGTATCCAAATTTTATTTTGAGTAGTGTGTACAAGGCCTAAGGGCCTTAATCCAAAAACTGACAAAACCGTCTAGAGATATGGATGTTACCTTAGTAAGGAACCATATTGCAACGACCAAAAAATATTTTGCGGAAATTTCACTCATACAAACTTTTTGATTTTTTGCATGACTTCATTGATCACCCCGTATATAATAAACTTATGGTCCTACGATAAATATACGTCATGCAGCTTAATCCGAAAAAAAACTAGCTCTTAAAATTTGCAAGCCGCGTTCAAAAATTTGCATTCCTGTTGAAAATATTGAACTTTAAATTTTGCCTAAAAGTCTCTATGTGTAAGTACGAGTGGCCAGCAGTTTATATCAGATTTAGAAATTCTCCAATCGGTTTCGAAGAATTATCTATAAGCGTACTAAATCACAGACTTTCCAGCTCGTCCAAGTGTGGCATAGAATTTTGGACATAGACAAATTTTATACATCATGATAGGATTTTCTATAGAGAATAAATGCTCACATGAAATTCATGTTCACCTCGACAAAAATACGGACCTTTAAAGATGATAATTCTTTCCAGCTCTAATTAGTAATACTTTTAATTATTATTTAATTAACAAATAAGAATAACAAACACATAATTATCTTAAACTAACTGTCAAAAAGTTATAAAAAGACGATCATGCGTATATTGAATTTAGTTTAATTTAATCTATTAGATGAGTTAGTAGCGAACATACATGCAAAAACTCTATTTTTAAGTAGATATGTCCATGCGTCATAAAAAAAAACTGATGGTATAGTTCATCCAAAGTCACTTTGAAAATCATATAAAATGGACCGACAAAGGAATAGTTGATAAAACGAGCGGCGTCAAACACTTTTTAATTATTGTAAATATTGTTTTACTGCTTTATATTAATTGATAGATATGATGTAAATAATTTATTTATAAATACATTATTTCTTCTCTATAAACGATTCAATAGAAGTTCCGGTTAACTATATTCGTATACGGATATCGTTTGCAATATTCAAGCACAGTCTCGGGTCTTATTCTATCACATCAGGCTTTGTAATGGTAGCAACGCTTTAGACTGAATTTTCAACGTGACAATAGAAATACTATAACGATAATGTTATATTGGAACTAATGACAATTTACTTTACTGACTAGATATTAAGGTAGTAATTTTTTTATTATTTCACTATAAACTATGGTAATTTGTTTAATACATCTCTTGCTCTATTAAGAAATTAGAATTTAACCACAAAATATTCAGAACCACCAAAGATCGAACACCTGAAATTAATAAATCGTTTCACATTATCATTTCATAGGGGTATCATCGAAATCCTCGTATGTAACTGTACCTATAATGCACATATTATCTTTATAGCATGTTATATAAATATTTCCATTTGTTAAATCGTATGAAAACACCACAAAATCAATGAGAAATGGATATTGCACCGATTAATCGATAGTCAATTATGATGTGTTGTAAAATTATCTTTATTATTTTATATTCCAAAAAGCAATGAATGGGTCGGTCATCAATACGTATTTGATTATTTAAAATTCTGTCACTATAATCATACCAAAATTAGTAATTATTGCGTTATGTTGTTATAAAATATAAGTCTCGTATCAAATGAGCTGGCCATTTATTTTTATTAATGCTTAAAACTTCTGCACAAAAATAAGTTTTGTTATTTAAAAATGAAACATATTTTAGGTTCCTTATAAGTGCAGCAAGTGTAATAACGGGTAACGAAATTAAAACAACTGTATATAGAATAAGTCTATTTAATGAAACTGTTAATTTTAAGAAATTTTAACTCTTAAAATTTAAATCGTTAATACAAATTAATTCAGGCAACTTTTGGGCATAAAACATTCATTTCTCGAAAACAGAACAATAATTTTTTTTTCATTAGCATATACACCAAATCCCAAATTTCTATACACTTACAGCTTGATTGGCTTATTTTCCCCTATTTAACCCCCAACCCTTCAACGGAATCATCTGAAAATAAAATCTAGTTCTAGATGTTATAATATATACGTCTACCAAATCTCAAGTGAATATCTCAATTTTATTTTATCAACCCCTTTAATAATGAAGCAAGGGTGGAGGAGGGTTGAAAAATATTATTAAAAAATCTGAGGCCTCGACTTCTAGGACGTACATCGAATTTCAATTTTCTGTACTCTTACTAGCTTGCTTTACTTATATTTCCCTATTTACTTCTACTTACCTCCACTCCTTCAATGCAATCATGTCAAAATATAATCTAGTTTCAGATATCGTTATAATACATACATGTACCAAATTTCAAGTGAAAATCTAAATTTAATTTTATCAGTTCTTTTAATAAGGGTGGTGGGGGATGGAAAATATAATAAAAAACCTGAAGCGTTAGACGATTTTCACACATACTGACTTTCTTTATGGCATACTAAATGGTTATATATAAAAATGTTTCTTGATGCTAGCAATTGCATCAAATTAAACGGACATGTTACAAGATTTGATTTATAAATTACATCCAAAAAATGTTTATTATTATCTTCGTTCAATTTACATTCTAAAATCATATGTACCGTATCCCCTACTTCTCCACAATCACATAACGCATTATCTCTCTTATTAATTCTAAATAGATATGATGGTACCAGTGCATGATTAAATCTTAGTCTACATATTTTACTAATTGTATTTTTTGAATAGCAGTTTTTGAAAATATAATCTAATTCCAGATGTCGTCATAATACATACGTGTGCCAAATTTCAAGTAAATGTCTCAATTTTAGTTTACCAACCCCTTCAATAATAGAGTAGGGGTGGTAGGGGGTTGAAAAAGATTATAACAAAATCTGAGGCCTTGGCTTCTAATACATACACCGAATTTCAAGTTTCTCTACTCGTACTGCTTGTTTTACTTATTTTCCCCTATTTACCTCTATTTAACCCCCAACTCTTCATCAGAATAATTCCAAAATATAATCTAGTTCCTGATGTCATTATAATATATACGTGTACCAAATTTCAAGTGAATATCTCAATTTTATTTTATCAACCCCTTTAATAATGGAGTGGGGGTGGCGAGGGGATGAAAAGTATTATACAAAATTTTGAGGCCTTGGCTTGTAGTACATACATCAAATTTCAAGTTTCTGTACTCTCACCAACTTGCTTTACATATTTCCCCCTATTTACCCCTATTTATCCCCCAACCCTTTACCGGATATCTTCAAAAGAAAATTCAGTTCCAGATCTCGTTATGATATATACGTAAACATAATTTCAAGTCAATATCTTAAACTGTTCCGGAGAAAACATACGGACAAAAAGTTACAGACAGACCGACCGACAGACCGACAGACAGACAGACAGGCGGACGGACGAACAGAAAAATTTTTCGCTCAAATTTAAAATCTCGACGTTTCATGACATTCTAAACCTATTTCAAGAAAAAAAAAATGAATTTTTTAATGATTACTATACTTCCAATCCACTAAGTAAAGTGTATGTGGAAGTAATATAACGAATGCTATAATGATGTTCTTTTCCGTGGTCATTCTATTAAATTTTAGAGACAAAAAAAATTGACGGCCCATTTGCAGTGCCGTTGAGTTTTTCATCAAACAAAACTAATTGTATATAGAATAACTCGATTTAATGAAACTAATTTAATATAAATTAATTCGGGCAATTTTTCAACATAAAACATTCATTTTACTTTGAACGTGAAAACATACAAATTTTATTCTCTAAGCCGACCTAACAAATTCTATTAACCCAAATACAAAAGAAGACTTAATGTTTCTTAAGTATATTTACGGGAAATAATTAACTTCATATTTGTTAATTGTATCTTTTCTTCCTACCCCTCGGACAATAAATTTGTGTGTTTTAGTGTTAATGAACTTCTCATTAACAAATTAATGTGTTGTTGCTTAAGTGCAAAACTACGGTCTAATTTTATTATCTTTGTTTAAATGTTAAGTATCATTTTCTTGTTTGGTATATTTTTATCTATTATTTTCATGTTTATTTTGTAAATATAGTTTTTAGGTGTGGTTCAAAGTTTATGTTTTATTTATTTATTAATTAGTGGGGAGTCGAGTTATAAAGGTTAGATTAACGTGGAGAACCCGCAGGCTTGGCAAAAGGGGGTAAGTCTTAGAATTGTGACCTATCAGAGCGTACCCAAAATAACAATTAATCTAGATAATATGGGGCATAATATCTAGAGCGATTAGGAGTATAGATTTTGACCCATTGTAAATTGTCGAACATTCCTTGGTAGTGTCCATAGAATAAATTTGACTAATTATGAAAGAGGTAAATTAATTCGTGAAGATAATCAATAAAAATGACAACCCCGATTAATGTAAACAGAACAACGCTGTTACATAAGACGTCGACAAGATGACCTTAAAAAGTGCGAATTGCATGGTGAGCATAATAAAAGCAAGAACCTATCTCGATGAAATACATTGATTTTTTTTTGTAAGTGGCCATCCTAAGGAAGATGAGTAGCAGCAACCACGAAACTTGAATACTGAAATTAGAGGTAGAGGGAACCATACAAAAACTAAAAACTGATGTAGCAGCTAGAATGGATACTATCACTATCGAGGAGCTTAAGTTAGTTGGTGAAAATTAAATGAGAATCCTTCACAGCGTATTTCAAATCCATGGAAGACGGGAATCTGGCCCTATAACTATAGATCGTTAATCTTCATAGCACTACATAAGAAGTGTAAGGCAAATGTATGTGATAACTACAGATTAGTCTCGTTAAAATCACTGCCAGAAAATAATACCGTATATTCTGCAGTCAAGACTGGCAGATGATTATAGACCGATCAAATGAAAGCTACTCAGACACGTCAAGGAAAAAATATTGAGAGGTAGTAAAAAAGTAACACACATTCGAGACACCCTGTATAAAGATCCATGCAAAATAAAAAGTAAAATCTGTGAATAATAAAAAAGATATCTAGGAGAACCTATGGGACGCTCTGTATATCAAGCAGACCCCAATTACTTTTACCTGGGAAAAATTTTTGCATTCGTATGTAAGTCAGTCGAAACCTTCCTGTTGTAGGACTTGCCTTATGTTTAATACATCTTTAATTTTGAGAAATTCAATCAGGCTTATTATTAATAAGGATTAATAAACTAATGCTAGTAATAGAATTTATCTTTATCGTCCGTGTGTATATGTTGGCAGCTTCCCTGTCTGTTCTGTAGGATTCCCACTAATTGCACTCTTAGTTTCACCCTTCCCAGAAATCAGACTGTTTCATTCACTGAAGGCAAGTTTATGGTGCACAGTTTATATATCCTGCCAGATGTTTGTGTCCCATTTTCAAGTTGTTTATATACCCCTTTAGGTGGTACTATATTCAATCAATATATCTCTTAATCGAATATCAACTATATGAAATAGCCAAATTCATGCTAATTTATTTCACTTAATGTAAAATTTTATACGCTTTAATTCAACACAATTTCGTACGATTTCTCACAGTTTTAACCGAGTTTATACGAAATTTCGTAGAAGCTACAAGAAACGCGCATGCTTCCGACGCAACTGAACTTATATATAGAACTATCTTAACCTGACAAAACGTGGAACCCTTACAGAAAAAGCTGCTAATATAAATTTGGCGATATAGATGGTAAGATCGGCAACTTGTCAAAATTGTAGGTGAAAGAAATTTATCGGAAGGTACAAAGATCAAACCTGCTAACGTCCTAGTTTCTTCATATTTCCTAAAGTTTCCAAGATGTCGATCATAAGAGAAGCCGACAGCGGCGTATTGATACCTTTGATATGTAGGTCTGGAAATATTTATTACGAATTTCCTAGACAACCCGTCCCATCAACACCACTATTCTTTAGAAAGTACAACCCCCAAAGTGATCCGTCAACATAGTATTCTGCCAAGTTCTTAAATGTTTTAGTCATATCAACCGGAGAGAGAACATTGCATTGTTGACAAAAATCAGACGGTAAAGAAGGAAGAGGGTGCCTTTCAAAACCTTGAGCTGACGTCACCAAGAATTTAATAGGAGAATGCTTTGATGAGGTCGTACGCCTACCCAATAAACACACATTTTTTAAAAGGTATTGCCAACAGGTCATCGGTTGATAATTTGGCTTGCGTTAGAAAATTGATGGCTCTTTTATGGTTGAAAAAACGGCAGTCTATAGAGACGTTAAAATACATGTTTTTTCACCAAAAATGTAGGCAGTGCTTTTGGCAACATTATAACGTTATTTAAATGGTCAAATGAAGCTGTTAAGTTAAACTTTCATGAAGCATCCACGTGAATTGAATAATTTTTTGTGCTCAAGCAAAACTTCTTTGTACGGTTTTTCAATGCGTAAATTAAAAAGCTAACCATTATACTCTTCGCCGATTTATTGCAATTTTTATATAATTGTTCCACATTCTGTAGGATACTTTTCGAATTTTTTTGGAAATGGTGTTCAAAAACAAGTCCAACAAGTGGTGAAGAATACAAAATAGGAGACTACACCCTGAGAACCACGAATAGAATGAAATACCTAGGAACATAGCTAACGAATCAACTAAAAAGGAGGGAAACAGTAAGGGAAAGAATCAAAAGAGCCTACAGAGTCACAAGAGCTCTACTACCCTTCATTGAGGACAACAAACCACCATGGTGCCTAACCAAAAAGATATACACGACCATCACAATGCCTACGATGATACATGGAGTCAAAAACGCAGCAACGACAAAGGCCAACAGAAGAAGCCTGAGAAGAGCTGAAAGGGACATTATCCAACTGCTAGCAAAAACAGGAAAACTACAAAAACGACAGAAAACATCAACATTACTAGAGGGAAGAACAATAATCAAAAGAATAGAATCATACGCAATGAAATACTGAAATACACGTCCAAAGACGAGACACGACACACCTACTAAAGAAAGCGCTGCGAATGAACAGCAACAAAGGATTATGAATAAGCTAGGAAAGGATTATACACGCTGGGAAAAGTTGGCACAACAAAAAATGGAATACAATAAAGAAATATCAAGGATATACACACTGCCAACCTCAGAAACAGAAGAAACAGAAAACTCAGAAGTAGAAAAGGAGAGAAGATGATCACAGACAGAAACTAAGAAGAAACATATCACAAAAACCTGAAAGTAAAATAGAAGCACGAAAACCTAAAAGAAGCATCTCACAAACGCCTACACTTTCCATACGATGAAGACAGAAGGAAAACAAGAAGAAACATCTCACAAACACCTTAACGGTCCATCCTATACTCCTACCCCATGCGTCATGCGGCTCTCGCTGCTGACAACAGGCATGTCCAATGTCCAGTCTAGCGAATGCAGCCGGTCCGGCGGTATATAAAAGCACCGGGGGTTTGTTCCGGCACACGGTGTGACGATCCGTTGGTCGGTCGGGTAGAGCCTCATGAATATATAATAGACGACTGGGCGTCTGCAGATGGATGTTCGGCGGGCGATCGGACTGCGTGGTGGAACAAATCTCCATACACCGGAATCGGCAGCAATGCCCACCTTACGCTGGCCAATCAATCAATCAATCAAATGGTGTTAGATTTACACATTTTTTGTTTAATTACAAAACATTTTTTTTTAATTTAAAAAATTAATAACTTTTTTATTTATCGATCGATTTTGTTCAAAATCAATAGAGTTCTTCCTCTAGCGCACACTAACTTACTCTCCAAATTTTACTACAATCCGACTTTTCCTTCATAAGTTATCGTGTTTACAAGAGACATGACGGTTGGACAGACGGGCAGACGGACATTTTGAAAGTTGTTCAGGTCAAACTGGTCATGACCAGTTGAACCTATATACACACCCCTTTTTAATATATTTACTTCATAATCCTTTAATCCCTTTATTACTTTCTGTTAATTTTAGTTCTGATAATTTTAAATCCCCTACACCATAGTAATAAAACTAGGTAAATAATATAAATTATAAATAGCTTAGGTTTTCTCTTGTGTTCATTCATTTACTTGAGTCGCTTTGAAGATGATACGTTGAAGTATCGAAACTATAGTAGCGTTAAATTACAATAAAATACAGTGGTGGAAACAAAATAAGTGTTTCAATAAATCATTATGATCGACTACCACAAGTAACGGCTAAATCCATCAAGTTTTTAAGAAGATTGAATTTGAATAAAATCGATCAATAAACAAAAAAGTTATTAATTATATAATTTCCAAAAAAATGTATTTTTTATGTTTTGTAATTAATGTCTAAGACTAAAATGCAAAGAGTATCCTATAAAATGTGCAACAATTATGTAGAAAGTACAGTAAATCTGAGATGAGTATTATGGTTAGCTTTTTTTATATTCACAGGTATTGCAAAAAATTATCTACAATTTCCCAGACTGTATTTTCGACTTGAAAAGTAGTATCACTATAGTTCATGATACGTAATAAGTAAATCTGAGATGAGTATTATGGTTAGCTTTTTTTTATATTCACAGGTATTGCAAAAAATTATTTACAATTTCCCAGACTGTATTTTCGACTTGAAAAGTAGTATCACTTATAGTTCATGATACGTAATATACTATTTATAATAACATGTATTGTTTTTCCCCACATTGTTTTAGGTAGGTATTATTTTTGTCAATGTACCTTATCATAGTTATCTGAACTGATTATGTATGTAAAATCCGATGCATATTGGTAAAAAATAATGATAAAAACAAATAAAGAAGCTATTACAATAGTAATACGTCACAATGATAAGAATATGATTAAGATACTTTACTATTTCAAACTAACGTAGAGAATTGCACTATATTGTATGCATATTTCGAAAATAAAAGTTTCACGTCACTCATTGTGATTTATAAAATCTATTATTTTCGAGTTAGTACAAGTAACAATGTAACAGCATATCAGTTGACTGATAGACACGTTATTTCCAACCATAAATTCGAATAGTATCACAGTTTTTAGCATTGTTAATACTTTTCGGCGTGTGTATATGGGCACCGTTTGAAAATAAATAATGAATCAACATACAACAGATGCGTTGGCCGGTCGGTGATACAGGATTCATCAGGAATTCAGGAGTAGATCTCTCTGCCCACTGGTTGTGAAACAATAGATCAAGGTCAAGGATAACCACTTAACTAACAAACATAAATGTTTTAAATCACAGTCGTCGGCTGTTTATACTTGTAGTTTTATAAATATATTTAACGCTGTTCTAAATATCTTATTAAACAAGACAAGTTAATATTTTCGACATTACAATTAAAATGTTTATTAACTTTCAATTAGAAAACTATCAATTCCTTTGCTAGTGGAAACTAACAAGAAATTTGAACTTGCGAGTGAGAATGACAAGCTGTTTCAAAATTCTAATGTTGGCTCGGAATCGGGTTCTAAAGTTAATATAAGATTATAAACAACTTTTTCTAGTAACTTTTTCGATTTCTCCAACGCGACGCATAATATTAATAATCTGTCCTATTCATGACGTCACAGTATGCTGGGGTTACATCTGAGTTGAATACTCTAAGAAAGTAGCTGTTAAAGTTCTACTCCTGTACCAATATTCAAATCTCTACTTCTAAAAATAAATTAAATACGGGGTACCCGCATCTTAAATGTCTCATACTGTATATACACAAGACTAATTTTCTCCCCATGATCTGCCTAAACTATAAAAGTTTGTTTGCAGTATCATGGAGGAAAGATAAACACTTTAATGAATATTTGAGAATATTGAGGAAATTGCAAAAGTACACAAGTCTGAACATTATCCAACCTAATCTGCCAAAATCCAGAAATAGCATCTAATGTACTAAATTATTTTGCATTGCCCAATTTTGCAGTAATTTCTTCGAAAGTGGGCAATGGAAAATGTTTCCTAGAAACATTTAAATTCAAATCACGAGGATCCAGGCAAATTTTTAACGATCCATCTGGTTTTCTAACTAAAACTATGTAATTTACCCATTCTGTTGGATAATCCACTTTAGCGGTAACATTTTCCTTTTCCATTGTAGATAAACTCATTTTAAGACGGGCAATTAAGGAAAAGGTAATTTTCTAGCTGCATGAACTATTGGTTTAGCATCTTTTTTTAATTTAATGTGAAATTCTTTTTCTAGGCAACCGATACCACTGAATCTAATTATAAATTCTACACGCTAATTTACAATTTTCCATTCCAAATTATTTCTGCGACATATAGTTGCATATTTCTTCTTCATCTTTCTCAATCTTTTTATCAATCTGCAAAGTCACACTGATATTTTAAATTTTGTCTTTTACTTCCGCATCCACGTAGTGGATTAAAAGTATAGTACCTAATCGTAAAAAAAAAATCAATTTTTTTTCTTGAAATAGGTTTAGAATGTCATGAAACGTCGAGAGTTTAAATTTGAGCGAAAAAAATTTTCCGTCTGTCTGTCTGTCGGTCTGTAACTCTTTTTGTGCACATGATATCTCTGGAACGGTTTAAGATATTGACTTGAAATTTTATGCGCATATATATTATAACGAGATCTGGAATTGGATTGTTTTTTTGACATATCTGGTAAAGGTTTGGGGGGTAAATAGGGGGAAATAAGTAAAGCAAGCTGGTAAGTGTACAGAAACTTGAAATTAGGTGTATGTACTAGAAGCCAAGATCTCAACATTTTTCATAATATTTTCCATCCCCCCACGACCCCCCACTCCGTTATTAAATGGGTTGATAAAGAAAATTGAGACATTCACTTGAAATTTGGTATACATATATATTACATTGAAATCAGGAACTAGATCATATTTTGAGATTAATCCGTTGAATGTGGGTTAAATTAGGGGTAAATAGGGGAAAATAAATAAAGCAAGTTGTAAGTACACAAACTTGAAATTCGGTGTATGTACTAGAAGCCAAGGCATCAGATTTTTTTATAATATTGTTCAACTACCCCTACTCCATTATTAAAGGGGTTGATAAAATGAAATTGAGATATTCACTTGAAATTTGATACACGTATGTATTATAACGACATCTGGCACTAGATCATCTTTGAGATGATTTCATTGAAGGGTTGGAGGATAAATAGGGGTAAATAGGGGAAAATAAGTGAAACAAGATGGTGAGACTACAGAAATATAGGATTTGGTGTATATACATACTGGAGCGAAGGCCTCTGATTTTTTAAATAATATTTTCCATCCCCCCACTCCCTTATTAAAAGATATGATGAAATTAAATTTTCACTTGAAATTTTGTACACGTATGTATCATAACGACATCTGAAACTAGATTATATTTTGACATGATTCCGTTGAAGGGGTGGGGATAAGTAGAAGTAAATAGGGAAAAATAAAGCAAGCTGGTAAGAGTACAGAAACTTGGGATTTGGTGTATATACTACAATCCAAGGCATCACATTTCTTTCTAATATTTTTCAACCCCCCACCACCACCATCTCCACTCCATTATTAAAGGGATTGATTACATAATATTGAGATGGTATTGGCGGGAGGTTGTGAATAGCGTAAAATAAGTAGAGCAAGCAAGAAACTTCATTTTTTTAATTTTCATATCCACGTAGTGGATTGGTGTAGTATAAGTACAGTAATCGTGAAAAATATTTCAATTTTTTTTTTCTTGAAATAAGCTTAGAATGCCATGAAACGTCGAGATTTTAATTTTGAGCAAAAAAAAATTTTTCTGTCTGTCTCTCGGTCTGTAACTTTTTCTTGTCAGCACGTTTTCTCTGGAAAGGTTTAAGGTATTGACTTGAAATATTATACACGTAAATAGTATTAACGAGATCTGGAACAGGATTGTCTTTTGAACATATCGTGAAGGGTTTGGGGATAAATAGGTGGAAATATGTAAGCAAGCTGGTAAGAGTACATAAACTTGAAATTTTGTATGTACTAGAAGCCGGGCTCCAAATTTTTTTACAATATTTTCCATTCCCCCACCACCCCCCACTTTATTATTAAAGGGGTTGATAAAATAAAATTGAGATATTCACTTGAAATTTGGGATACGTATATATTAGAATAATATCTGGAACCGGATTTAATTTTGGGATTATTTCATTGCAGGGCTGGCGGTTAGATAGGGGTAAATAAGAGAACATAAGTAAAGCAAGCTGGTAAGAGTACAGAAATTTGAAATTCTGCTTATGTACTAGAAGCCAAGACCTCAGATATTTTTATAATATTTTTCAAGTCCCCCACCATCCCTACTCCATTATTAAAGGGGTTGATAAAATAAAATTGATATATTGACTTGAAATTTCGTATACACGTATATATTATAACGACATCTGGTACTAGATTATATTTTGAAATGGTTCCGTTGAAGGGTTGGGGGCTATATGCCGGTAGATAGGGGGAAAACGAGTAAAGCACGCTGGTAAGAGTAAAGAAATTTGGGATTTTGTGTATACACCAGAAGTGAAGGCCTCAAGTTTTTTTATAATATTTTTCATCCCCCACCACCCCCACTCCCTTATTAAAAGAGTTGATAAAATTAAATTGAGATTTTCACTTGAAATTTGGTACACATATACAGACTGTCTATTTTACGAGGGCCACACCAAATATCTCGCTTAATATCTACTGTAGAAGAATAACGTTTTAGAAACAGTTATCCCATTTTTTGTGAGCTATATTTCAGTAAAAAGAAATTTGAAATCCATAGCCTACTTTATGAGATATATTACAAAAACCTGAAAAATAGGAAAACCACAAACGGTTATAGCTTCCTTATTTGAGGAGATACGAAAAAAGTTAAATGAATGAAAGTTGACGGCAAAGACAATAAGAATAATAACGTGTAACAAAAAAATTGAAAAATGCAGTTGGCTTTGACATACGCTATTGTGCAAAAATGAAAAATACATATCTCAAAGTAGGCCATGACGCCATTAATTCCGTTATTTTTTTCTCATTCCAACGATATAAATCATGTCGCAGAAATTTTAACCGATAGTGTCAATATTTAATATTTTACGAATACCACAATTCATATAATTGAATCGTAACAATCAGCTGTGCCATAATAGTAAAAATTCACTTTATAATAATTATAATTCCGTAATTATTTATTACAATTTAATACAAACCAATAAATATCTCATAAATAAAAATACAAGTACAAAACGAACATCCAAAGAAAAAAACCAAAAACTATGTATAACAGTACTACCTACTACTATATTGAAAAGAAATTGTGTGTATTTATTTTTCTAACTACAAATGCTCAAATTGTGCACCATGCATTCTGACACATAAACGAGCTCTACGAGACACGTCACGCATTACATTTTGGAGTATTTCAGGAGTAATTGCCTCACATGCGTTTCGAATTCTGGTTTTGATGTCCTCAATATTTTCAGGGGCAGTTTGAAATACCTTGTCTTTAATGTAACCCCAGACGAAAAAATCCAAGGGAGTAATATCTGGCGATCGAGCTGGCCATAGAATAGGTCCATAGGTGCCTATCCAGCTATCTGGCATAACTTGATTTAAATAATTTGTACATATTACAGCAGTGTGAGGTGGAGCCCCATCTTGTTGAAAATATGAATAATTTAATCTTTCTGCCACTGTTAATTCATAAAGAAAATCTTGAAATTCGTTTTGCAGGAAATTAAGGTATCTACGAGCGGTTAATTTGCCATCATAAAAATAAGGTCCAATTACTTTAGTCCCTAAAAGACCCAACCAAACATTCGTAGAAAATCTTTCTTGGAAAGCAGTCTCTCTGCACCAATGTGTATTTTCTCGTGTCCACTTATAATGCATATTTCTATTGAAAAATCCATTATTAGAAAAATTTGATTCGTCCGACCAAAGAATTTTGCTACATATCAGCGCGTCATTCCTTTTCTTATTTAATAACCATCTACAAAATCTTACTCTCCTTGGCTTATCTCCCTCATTTAAATGTTGAACTTTCCTCATTTTGTAGCATCGAAATCCGTCTTTTTTCAATATTTTTCTTGCACTGTCTTTTTTTATGCGACAGTTTCTCTGAATTTGTCTCAAAGAGGTTTCCTCATTTTGGTTAACATAATTCATTACTCTATTCACTTTTCTTACATTATCCGCAACATGCGCTCGCCTTACTACTTTTTTTGAAAATGAACCGTGCGTTTTTAGATTTTGAACTAACTTCCTAAACATAGTTCGATTTGGCTGCGGAGCATCTGGAAATCTATCTCTGTAAACCGTGACTGCCATCTCAGCGTCAAAATTGCACTGACAATAAATGCTAATCATATCGAATTTGTTATTATTGGTGTACACCATAATTACTGATATAAAATTTGTCTTAGAACTCGACAACGCAACATACAACATACAACAGTGACAATCTGACAAATTTATTAATAACTGTATACATTGTTTTTCACTAATTATGGCACAGCTGATTGTTACGATTCAATTATATGAATTGTGGTATTCGTAAAATATTAAATATTGACACTATCGGTTAAAATTTCTGTGACATATTTTATATCGTTGGAATGAGAAGAAAAAAATAACGGAATTAATGGCGACATGGCCTACTTTGAGATATGTATTTTTCATTTTTGCACAATAGCGTATGTCAAAGCCAACTGCATTTTTCGATTTTTTTGTTACACGTTATTATTCTTATTGTCTTTGCCGTCAACTTTCATTCCTTTAACTTTTTTCGTATCTCCTCAAATAAGGAAGCTATAACCGTTTGTGGTTTTCCTATTTTTCAGGTTTTTGTAATATATCTCATAAAGTAGGCTATGGATTTCAAATTTCTTTTTACTGAAATATAGCTCACAAAAAATGGGATAACTGTTTCTAAAACTTTATTCTTCTACAATAGATATTAAGCGAGATATTTGGTGTGGCCCTCGTAAAATAGACAGTCTGTATATTATAACGACATCTGAAACTAGATTATATTTTGACATGATTCCGTTGAAGAAGGGGGGTGGGGGAAGAAGGAGAGGTAAATAAAAAATAAGATGAGCATGCTGGTCAGAATACAAAAACTTGGAATTTGGTGTATATACTAGAAACCAATTCCTCAGATTTCTTCCTAATATTTTTCGTCCGTCTGTCTGTCCGTCCGTGACGATTCTTGTAAGAACTATAACTTAAGAACGAAAAGTCCGATAGTATTGAAATTTGGACAGGACGACCTATTGTTTTTGAACAAAATCGATCAATAAATAGAAAAGTTATTAATTTTTGAAATAAAAAAAAATTGTTTTGTTTTGTAATTAAACAAAAAATTTTTGAAACTAATATCAATTACAAAAAAATCTGCGAAGAGTATTCTATAGAATATGCAACAATTATATGACAAGTGTAGTAAATTGGCGAAGAGTATAATGGTTAGCTTGTTTATTCTTAATTTGATATAAGCCACCAAACATCTTCTCTTTTCAGAAAATGCTTTTACTTATACTATTATATAGATAGATAGATGGATAGATAGATAATTTATTTAACTACTTTACATACACAAGAGTACATTTGTAGCAAGTCAGAAAAACAAAAATTAAATTAAATATGCAATTAAGTTACTGTAAAAGGGTAACTATAAATAAAGAAGAAAACATATATAAATATAAAGTATCACATAAGTCTAAATATATACTACTTTTATTATCAGCAGCTACCTGTATTTACAATATTTAATAATAATAATGATCGAGCATATCTAGCCCTAGTATATTAATCTAGATTTAGAAAGAAGTACAATTATTTATTACTTGATAACTCATCGGTCGTTTATTAGTGTTTAGTCCATTCTCGATTTACGATCCTAATAAATAAATGTAAAGAATTACCAAGTTATTTCAGAAATCTCAAACCAAACATAGACAGATTGTATCATAATCTATTTCTAATTTACTGGCACATAAATATGCTTACAAAATTTATAGCATTGATAAAGGTTACAATTTACTTAATTCAAGTGAAAAGTGGAAACTATATTTTTGTTTCAAATATATTATTATAAACACATCAACTTGAAATTATAAACACATCAACTTGAAATTAGGCTTAATTTAGCTAATTTAGTTCTACAATGGATACATTCTTCTAAAATTTTCTTTAAATATGTGCATTATTGTTCTAGGTATTATCGATGTTTATAAATGGCCCCCCTAAATTGTCTTTATGCTTTGCGACTTGGCATATTGACCAAAAAGTTTCGGACAAACCTAGTTTTATTCGCAATTCCGTTGTGAACAATTGATTTCTCTTTCTTTATTGCGATACAGGTTATCAACTAGAGATATTTAAGAAAAACTGCGGAAAATACTACTTTGAACATTATTTTGTTTAAACAAAAGCTTTCCACCACTAGTCCAGTGTATGACGGTTTTTGACTCCGATTTCCATCAAGCAACATCAATTTGCTTGAAATTTGAACTGTAAGTAGGGAATATCTTAAAAAGCAAACCTTATCCTATGTGCGCATTTACCCTAGGGGCGGATGCCACCCCAACTCGGGGTTGGGAATTTTAATATTAAAATTAACATCAGAAATCGATAGCGGAACATATTTTAAGCAAAAAATATTGTATAGATTTTTTTCGAAAATACTTTTTGAGTTATTCGTGATTGAAAATTTCAATTTTTCTTAAAAATTATCATGTTTTCAAACGGTTTTTCACGAATAACTTAAAAACTTAATATTTTATCAAAAAAGTGTAAGAAGCAAAAATCTAGCTTATAAAAAACAAAGAGATTGATTTTCTTGTATTGCTGTAGACCCAATACAAACCGAGCTATGGCTTATTAAAGGTGGGACTTATATATCGAACGAAAAATTTAAAAATATCAACACCGAATAACAGGAAAACGGTCAATTTTACCGGGAAAATGCATATAACTTTTTTTAAGTTACTTTAAATAACCTTTAAAATGAAATATTGCAGAACTTTCTAGCATAAAGACTAAGGAAGTTATGACGAAAATAAGATCGATTCCTATTTTTTTCGTGGAAAAAACAATAATGCTAACCTTGGAATTATTACCCTAATTGAAATTAAACATAATCCATTTACAATTTACTTTATTTAAGCACTAGTAATGTGATTCAGAAGTTTGACCGGTTTAGAGTGCTTAATTTCGAAAAATAAAATGGTTAAAGTGGAAAAAGGATTTCTGATTTTTTTTTTAAATCGTCTTATTTCAAAATAATTAAAAAACTATCGAAGATACGGAAAAATTGCTAGAGAACAAAAAATCAAGATTTTTTTTAAATTTGTGTTTTTTTTTATTGTCGTAGCTTGCACATTAACCGGGATATGGCCTTTCAAAGTTCGCATTAGCGTGTGACTGGTACCTTTAAACGTGGCCTTTTTAAAAATAAAGAACTTAAAAAATTTGAAACGTGCATGAGCTCATAGGTCATGAAATTTCCTACAAAATGGTTTTTAGATGAGCTTTCGAGCGTACAAATTAAGCGAGTTATTGTCAAAAAATCAAACGTACTTTTTTTTAAATTTCGGAGTAGGTAGATTTTGGAGCATAGATGAATGTATATACCTATATCATAAATACGTACTACTTTTTCATAATAAGGGATCGTTTTAAAGGGTTGAAAAGTTGAGATGAAAAATATATGAAGTGCGACAGAGTCAATAAATTGTTTTTTTCCAATTTTATCATAATAGGGGTAGTTTATAAGGGTAAATAAATCAAATAAGGGTTGACGAAAATCAGTCTTAAAACATCAAACTATCTTGATTCAAACCCCATTAACGTTTTTTATCTTATTAAATGCTTTAATTCATTATTTTATTCAGTTTTTTCAATAAAGGGTAGTTTTCACCACTAAGAATATTTTGCACATATGGTCATAGGTTAGAGAATGAAGTGGAGGGTAAGTAAAGCTTACTTCCAAAATTTCATGAAAACCATTCTTCTTGATAGGATTCGGAGGTAATACCATATTTTTACCGTCATACACTGGACTACACACGGATTTAATCGAAAATTCTTTACTATACGTCTTGTAATGTTTACAATAAGTTCCAGCAAAAAAATTGCTATAATGAGGTACTTCCCTAGAAATTATAATTTTACTTCACTATTAGACCTTATAAATATTAATCTTGTAACATGCTTAAAACCCTTGCAAAATTTGTATAGGCACTCATATACAATAGGTAAATACACTCATTTGATCATATACTTCGGCATTCGTATTTTTGAAATGTCTGGGACCAATACATAACTTACTATCCTTTATGTACTTACATGTCGCAAACAAAGTCATATCTCCACAAACGACTTCCAACTGTTCCCCACATTTTGCACTAATATTTGCAGTGATCTCAAAATTCAAACAAATGTATCTCACATCAGGAACCGTATAATTTTGATACTTTAGAATAAGAGTTTGGGTAACATCACTAGTCACAGTGGTTAAACCTAACAAAAGCAAAAATAATGTGTCCCCCATTCTGTTGTGAATTGTAAGGACATCTACCTACAACTGAAGCAGCACATTGCTTATAGCTTCGATAGATAAAATTTTTCGCAAAAGTATCAATAAGCCTATCAATTTACGAATTAATCGCAAATGTCATAGATGAGGTGGAATGGAATCGAAACAATAATTATTGTTTCAGTTAGATAAATTAAGAATTACATGTCAGTCAGTACAAAATGCCGTTCTATTGATACGCTGCTTGATTACATTTTTTTAACGTATCGATCAGATACTTTCATTGCGTTTATAAATATATCAATTAATTTACTCCCTTCTGTATTATTTTTTTAACCGACTCCAAAAATATTTCATGATCTTCTCTGTTCGACTCGTATGTATGTTTTTTTATATTTATTCAATAACTCTGAATTGACTTTATAATGTAGCAAATAAGAAATCAGCTTCAGAATCCTTTCTAACAGGGCGGACTTTTTCAATTCTCTTCTAAATTGTAACAATAATACATGATAAAAAGTCCATCATCATCATCAAACAGTTTATTAAACTTCAAAAATACATTGCCTCCCCGAATCGTGATTCGGAGCCAACCAGACAACCACGTCGCATAGCGCCGTGGTGTGCGTAGGGTTGGGCGGATCGCGACCAGCTCGGCTTAATAAAATGGACAAATAAGTTAAAACTCCTGCCGCCAATAGTGGCTTAAAATTACACGGTCTGCGCAGCAGGCTTAAAATACTTAACATTACCGCAATAAAAACTAGAGCACAAAACACTGATTAAATTTTGGTTGCTGGTACGGGAAAAAGTTCATCGAAAAAACCCGTTCGTAGCAATTTGGGGTCCCAACGGTCTACCCGCCGTTAGAAAAGTAGGCAAAGCGAAAAGTTAGGATTTTTAACAGTTACAATTTTTTAGGAATTTTATAGGTCTAAAATGAATTTGTAACAAAATAAGACAAAAGGACAAAAAAGACAAAAACTGTAAAACAAAATGACAAACAGAGAGGTGAAAGAAAAGGATAGAGATTGATAGGTGGGGAAAGACGAAGTATAGGATGAGAGCAAGTTACAGTTAGAAAAAGTGTGGCTATAAAGGCTGCCGGAAGATAGGCAACGCCTGATATGGTAGGGGGTGCTTGATCTGGACGGGAAAGTCCACTTTCTAAAAAGTGTTATTAAACAAGTTTTACCAGTTTTTGTCAAATATGTTTTAAAATATGTTTTTCTTATAAAAACGAATTGCTCCTTTCGAAAGAATGGGAAATATCATATAAAAATTTAGATGAACACACAAAGCGCCCGCGGTCTCGGGCGCGCTACACTAAATTTGTTGTAACTTTTGAAATAATTATTTAAATTGAACTCAACAAAGCTTAAAAATAAACATAAACACCACACATAGTAGACAACCCCTAAATTCAAAGCCTCACATAGGCTGTCCGGAAGGGGGTTACACATTTGAAAAAATTCCGTAAAGGTATTTACACAGAACTTCCTTCTTTATTTGTGCATGGCGGTCACTCTAAAAAATTATTAATTACGAAACAACACTGAGAATAATAATTGGAATATAGTTATCACTATTATTACAAAGAAAACCTGATAACTTTTGGCCGAAAAATATACAGAATGGTCATTGGTCATACGATAGCAAAAATTCAATACTACATAACAGGTGCCAAACATGGACAACTTTCGCAATTACCTTTACAAATGCCCACCGTGGTTGAATTATTTCTTGAGATGACAATCCTGTACATTTTTCAACAAAACTATAATAGGTGCACTCGTAGGTGCATATGCCAAATATTATTGCCATCTGCCACATTTTCAGTTTCACATTCACGCAGTGGAGTGGAAATATAGCAGTTGTTAAAAAATTCTTTTCTCTTTTTTTAAATGGGTTTAGAATGGTATGAAACGTGGAAATTTTAAATTTGAGCAAACAAAAATTTTCTTCATGTATTCTAGTGGTAAAAAATTTTTCATCATCCATTATATAGTAGCGGTAAAAATATGTTCTCGAAGTAGGTTTAGAATGTCACGAAACGTGGAAATTTTAAATCTGAACGAGAACAAATTTTTTCCGTCATCAATTTTGTATTTTGTAGTGGGCAAAAATTTGCAAATTTCTTATTTTTGTTAACTTTCAAAAGTTTTTGGAATAGGCTTAGCACGTAATGAAACGTGGAAATTTTAAATTTGAGCAATTCTTTTTTCTCATCTATTCCAGTGGTAAAAATTTTTCCAAAAATATTGGTGAAAAAAAAAATCTAGAAAAAGACTGCAAATTTTTTCAAGAAAATTTTCAATTTCTTTTTTTTTAATATGTTTCGAATGCCATGAAACACGAAAATTTTAAATTTGAGCAGACAAAATTTTTTCCCATCGATTCGTGGTAAAAAAAATTTCAAAAATAATTTTCTGTTTTTTTTTCTGGAATAGGTTTAGAATGCCATGAAACGTGGAAATTTGAAATGTGAGCAAAAAAAATGTTTTTCATTATTTATTCCCTTTAGACGGTCAGCTACCTACCAAATTTGATTGTTTTTCGTCAAGTACTTTTTTAGTTAATGCACCAAGAGACAGACAGACTGATTGATAGTATTGAAAAACCTATATTTTCGTAATCTACCACCACCTAAATTTTGAAATGAAATTTCTCAATAAATATAAGGATTTAACTAAGAATTTGCGCATAAAAACACAGGATTTTATATTTCTAACAATTAAAATATATATACATATTCGATTTGTCCCATTAATTTTGGCTTTCGTCGGTGATGATGGGATCCAAAAGATGCACAGTAAGTATTGCGGCACTTTGGACGGACCCGTAGGGCTCCGTCGTGGTCCTCAAAAGGCTTCGCTGGGCCCCATTTCCCCCCCCCCCCCCTCCCATAATATAATTTAAAAAAATGTGTATTCTATATGAGAGGGTGTACTAATATTATACTGGCTCCAATCTAGAAATGTGAATAAAAACATTAAAAATGCGAATAAACTTACAGGGCTTCCGTGTTTTCCGACCGATACCACAGGGTAGCCGCGCCGGAGATAATTACAGCCACTCCCCATGACCTGTGGGGTTAGTGACTATAAATACCAGAATCGTGTGCCCTAAGTAGGCGGAGGGACCCCAAGATAACCGCCTTCTGCATTTGGCCTGCCAGCCATTCTGCTGATTTCTGGCAGACAGGTATGGTCTTAAGTTCCGAGAGTAGCGTAGCCTTCATACCACCGAGTGCACCGATTATTAGGACTACCATCTTGACTGAGTAGCCTGGGTATAGCACTTGGAGCTCGTACCAGAAATCACGGTATTTGGTCCGTTTTATCCTCCTCTTTCAAAGTGATGTTTGACTCGGCAGGTGCCGAGAACTCAATCACAAACATCACCTTGCGTTGATGGTCGAGGAGAACTATTATTTTTATTATTATTATTATTATTATTATTATTATTTCTTTAAATTTAGCTCCTTAATAACAGTACTGGGCTCTTTGGGCTAGGTACACATGCTTAAGCTCTGTTGCCGGTGGTTGGTATTTCCTTCGCTTTTCAACTTCTGTTCGTAAGATGTTGTCATCTGATGGTATGGAAAAATCAATTATAGTAGCTGTTTGTAACCTCTTATTGAACAGTACTAAATCTGGGCGGTTAGCTTCAACATGTCTATCGGTTATCATAGACACAAGATTTTAGCATTTTCATTTTCCAGAACTGATTCAGGTTTGCACTTATAGTAAGGAGTTTCTCTCTCGATAAATCCATATATTTTCGCCAGTGCTTGGTGAACTATTTTCCCGATTGAGTGATGTCGGACTAGATATTCATTGGGAGCAAGTACAGGGCATGCCGTTGAAAAATGTTGAATTGTCTCCACTGCAGTTTTACAAAGTCAACATTTGTCACTGGTATCCAATTTCATAATGTGCTTTTCATATGCTCGAGTTCTAACGACTTCATCTTGTATGGCGAAGATAAAACCTTCTGTCTCTGCGAATAGCCCAGACGTACGGAACCACTCAGTGGAATCTTTCATATCTATATCATCAGATGTTACTTTGCTGGCAATCTGTGGTTCTTTTCGTTTCCAATTAAGAACCCTTTCTGCTGATGTCTTAAGAGTAATTAGCCATTCATTTGTTGTAAAGGTGTATATTTTAGATCCTGGGTACATACTGCTCTATGCATTGGTTCTGTTTGTGTTAAAAAATACTCTCTCAGGCATTTCTCTTGAGTTCTGCATAGATTTTGTAAATTCACTATACCTCTCCCACCTTAATTTCGTGGTAGATACAGTCATTCCATGGTGCTTCTGGGGTGATGGATTCGATGTTTCGAGAGAGTAGTTAGATCTTTCTACCGAAAGCTTCAAGTTCAGTGTCTGACCAACTGACAGCGCCGAAGGTATAGGCTGCTACTGGAATGGCCCACGAATTGATAGCGGCTACTTTGTTTCTAGAGCTTACGTATATTTTACAGATCTTCTCAACCCTGGCCATTACTTTGTGCTCAACTTGTCTTCTTACGTCTGTGTCCCTAATTCCAACTAGCTGCTGAAGCCCTAAGTACTTGTAGTTATCTTTAATACCAAGATCTTGAATTGTAACTCCTTCCATTAGACGAAGTGCCTCATTTCGGTTACGGACTACTCCTCCTTCTACGTGTATGACGACGCATTTATCTAATCCAAATTCCATGCATATATCTTTACTAAATCTTGAGACATCCTCAAACAGACTTCTTAAATGGTCCGGCTTTGACGCATAGAGCTTAAGGTCGTCCATGTACAGTTGGTGGGTGATCTGAACTTGTGAGGCCTTTTGTATGGTATAACCAACTCCTGATTTCCGTAGCATGTGGCTTAGTGGATTTAAAGCTAGACAAAACCATAAGGTACTGAGACTGTCCCCCTGGAATATTCCTCTTGCTATTTGAATTTCCTTGGTCTTTTATCGCTGTATATGTAGGCATGTTCTCCAGGACTCCATTAGTTTTTTTTAAACTACTATAACTTCTGGTAGGATTTTATAGAGGTAAAGTACTTCAGTCAACCAACTATGTGGGACTGAATCGAACGCTTTCTTCCATCCGACTGACAAGTTTCGTCGCCTGTGCTTAGTTTGCTCGGCAATAAGAGTATCTATGATTAGGAGCTCTTTACAGCCTCGTGAGCCTTTACGGCCTCCATTTTGTTCCGATGCGAGCAGATGATTGGCGCTTAGATGCGCATATATTTTCTCCGTAACCACAGATGTAAAGATTTTATACAAGGTTGGTAGGCACGTACGTAATTGGTCGTTAGTTTTTTGGGTCTTTGGAGTTATCCGATTTAGGTTTCATGTAGGTAATACCCAGAGTAAGCGTCCTAGGTATACTAGATGGATCCTCGAGCGCTTTGTTGAATAATCGAGCAAGTGGTTGATGTGATATTATTATTATTATTACTATTATTGTTATTATTATTATTATTAGTATTTTTCACAATATTTTCTAAATTTAATCTAAACATTTACTGTCACATTTAATTTGTACATACAGATACATTTACAAATTTATTGCTACTTTAGAGATTACATACAGTAGCACTAAGTTATATATGTATTTACTATGGTATTAAAAAGATAATAGTTTTATTTTTAGATATACGAGTTTTAAATGTGGGCTATTCAAAATTATTGCTGATAAAGAAAATTGCCAATAATGTAATTATTATACTAATAAAATGCAAATGAAAACTATGCGTTGCAAAATATGCAACTCCTTGCTGTAAAAAGAAAAACCGTTGCTTAAGAAATCAGCACTTCCGCATCCAGATTTCCTATTCACCTCTCTTTGAACGAAAACGTTTTGATAATACACTTGCACTCTAGTAAGTGAAAATAATTGCTCATATAATTTTAATAATGTAATATTTGAAATCGTATATCCCGAGGTGGTAATGGACGTAGCTGATGTTCAAAATTTTATTTGAGAACTTTTGTTCTCATACTCACAATAAAACATAATTTTATTTTGATACATAAAATAAAATTAGAGGTTTTGACTTCTAGTATATTCGCCGAGTTTCTGAAATCTTACTAGCCTGCTTTACTTATTTGCTCTTGTTTACCCCTGTTGACCCTCTAAACCTTCAACGGAATCATCTCAAAATGTAATCTAGTTCCATATGTCGTTATAATACATACGTGGAGGGGAGGAAGTGGCAAATGTTATAAAAAAAAGTCTTGGCTTATAGTACTTACACCAAATTCTAAGTTGCTGAACCCCTACCAGCTTGCTTTACTGAATTTCCTCCATTTACCCCTTTTTACCCCCATTCTAAACCTATTTCAACCATAGCATACTCATTTAAATAACTAAAATCTGAGGACATAGTTTTTTTTTTTCGATTATTTGCCAAATAACCCTAGTCGCATTGATCGTATTGTCAAAATAAATAAAATTATATAAAAACATATTTTTAAGAAAAAACTTTTATTTAAAACACACGTAATAAAAAGCAAAAAATTATTTTTTAAAACTCATACATCTGGAAACCACAAGCCTTGAGGGCGGTCATATGGCACTGCCGAACAGTTGGTCAATTGACCGCCCCCAAAGCTCTTGGTTTGCAGATTTATGAGTTTTAAAAAATTATTTTTTTACTATAAATTATTTTTTTTAAATTAAAGCCTTTTCTTAAACATGTTTTTTTACATAATTTTATTTTTCACTTTTTAGTCTTTACTTATTTCACAGACAAACAGGCAGACAAAACCCTGTCATTTGATACCCATGTCAAGGGAGTTGTGAAGGAAAATTAAATCCGCCATCCTAAGGCATCTGCCATATTGGATTTAGAAGGACATTACATTATTTATCATATTTTACTCATCAAATCCTTTCATTAGATACCCATATCAAGGTGTTTATCGTATTTTGCTCGTCAAACCCTTTCACTTGATACCCATATCAAGGGGGTTGTAAAGAAAAGGATACTCCGCCATCTTGGGGCGTCCGCCATATTGAATTTAAACCAATAATGGTATATTATGCTGCATCATCGCCGGACTTATGCACGTGTGCCAAATTTCAAAGCTCTAGCTTAATTAGACCTAGTCGAAATTTTGAATGCAAGATTTGACCTAAACAAACTAACTAACAAACATTTCAAGTTAAATAAAAGCTTTTAAAAACAGAGATTGTTCGCAATAAAACTAGATCTAGATTTCCAAGATCTCTATTTAAATATGCGCATAACCCAAAGCGAAAATGAAAAGCTAAAGTAGCCTTTTTAAACAATTTAATAATAATATAGAGATTTAGTTATTTTTGAAAAAATATGCCCATTGTGAATGTTAATAACTGCAGAATATGTCATAGATATTAATTTAAACGGCCAAGAGACTATTTTCTCTTCAATTTTTCCATCAAATTGTAGGTAATCTTTTTTTTAGACTCAAAGCTTTTTAATACCTATACATTGAAACAAGAATTGTTTATTTCAACAGTTTCTTACATTAAACTTTTTCATTTGTTTAAATGCACATATTTTGGCAGTTTTTTTCAAATCTAAATATTTTTGACATGGTTAAATAGTACCTATAGTAATAGACAATTCAAAAAACAAGCCGAGTGATCGTACTTTTCGAAATATGAATTATTTGAACCCGAAATTAATACTTTTTGATTTATTATGATTAGCAATTGTTGTAACATTATACACGATAAAGTGTTTCTGCTCTCTGAAGTTCTATAAATTACTCCCATTCCCACTTATCGAGAGTTTTTAGTATAGAAAATACTACTGGGCACATTATATAGGACCCATCTTACGAGACCGACAAATTCTGTCGAGGCCGCTGCGCCGGCCTTGTAACCGTACCGTTCACTGAACGCCATGCTATTAGGAATATCACAATAACAATTCAAGCAGTGAAAATTATTGCGTCAGTTTAACCATGTGCCTTGTGCTTGTCACAAATCAATTCTGTTATTTGATTGTGGATGATAAAAGAACATTTGCAACTTAAACTTGTATTTTGTGTATTTAATTATGTACAGGGTGAGTCCCCTGAGAGACATTTTCGGTTCAATAAACAAAATGCCGTGCAGAATGAAATAGAACCGCTAAGTACGTATACGGGTTTGAACAGACGCCACTGGTGCAAATTAAAAATCCCCTTAATTATGAGAAAAATCCTTTTGATCCTCGAAAGATCCTCGCGTTTGTAAAAAATGCTTATAATTGTTACCAAGATTTTTTTGTCGTTATCATTTATTTAATAAATATAATTAAATATAAGTACCTATATGTACTTGTCCTACGAGAGTAACATCAACGACAGCATCATGTATTGACCATATATTTGTAAGAAGGAAATTAAATTCTGAGCGTATTTGGTATCAATCATTTGTACTAAATTCGGACTTAACTGATCACTACCCAATAATGTTAAACGTATTATTAAAACCAGTAAACCAGACTACTAATAAATTGATAAAAACTAAGGAGATAAAAATAGAAAAAATAAATTATGACAAATTAATAAATCTACTACAAACTCAAGATTGGCAGTCTGTAATAAATACTTCTAATTCGGCAGTAGCAACTGATGCCTTCTATAAAATATTCCTGCATTGTTATGGGCAAGCAAAAAACACTAAAATAATAAATATCCCCGAACAAAGAAAAAAAAAGCCATGGATCACCAATGGAATAATAAATTCAATAAAGCAACGTGATAAAATGAAAAAAAGATTATTGCAATACCATAGTGAAGAATTAAAAAATCAATATAAGCTATACCGCAATTCCATAAATAAGCTTATTGCCAGGTGCAAAAATGATTTTTATCAAAATGAAATTAAAAACAATGAGGGAGATATAAAAAAACTCTATAAACTTATTTCAGAGGCAACAAATGAACAAAGAATTAACAGTAATGAAAATATAAACATCCTACTGGATGACGTTAAATTTGAAACTGATAAAGAAATGGCTAATCATTGTAACAATTTTTTTATAAATATAGGTAAACGCATGGCAGACCAAATCAAATCTGTAAATGAAGTATACTTAAGTCACATCTCTAATTCGTCTATGTTTCTCTACCCAGTTAACCACAATGAACTTATTAATCATATACATTCACTAAAGAATAATAGTGCTCCTGGGATTGATGGAGTGCCATCAAAAATCATAAAAGACATGCATATTTTTATTATAAAACCACTTCTACATATTATAAACCTAATTTTCAAAACAGGCACAGTTCCAATTCAATTCAAAACGACAATTGTTAGTCCTGTCCACAAAGCAGGAAGTAAACACGATATTAATAATTTTAGGCCTATAAGTGTAATGAACAACTTTGGTAAAATATTTGAGAAATGTCTTAAACTTCGACTGATAAAATTTTTCAATGAAAATAGTATACTATCAAAAAATCAATTTGGATTTGTTGGTGGATATAGTACATGTGATGCGATGTGTGAACTTGTGGGTCAAATAACTACACACCTCAATGTTGGCGAAAAGAGCATTGCCGTGTTCTTAGACCTGGCAAAGGCATTTGACACCGTACCTCATGACAAACTCCTTAGTATACTTGAAAACTATGGGGTTAGAGGTGTCGTGTTGAATGTCTTTAAATCATATTTAACTGATAGGAAACAAATGGTAAAAATTCGTAACTCGTATAGTGATTCTATTAATGTCGAAATAGGTGTTCCCCAAGGAACAGTCCTCGGACCCATTCTATTCATTGCGTACATAAATTCACCAACGAATCTAGATATTAACGGCACAATAGTTTCGTATGCAGACGATACAGCACTGCTCTTTTCGGGTAAAAGCTGGGATGAAGTAAGGGAACGGGTAAAATCAGGCTTGCTTAAAATAAAAAATTGGTTGGATCATCACAAACTAACACTAAATTTAACTAAAACTAACTACATTGCATTTTCAATTACATCTGCTAACCGTCCTAGTTTTTCCAGCATCTCTATAAAAGATTTTGATAATAGCATTAAAGAAGTTTCAAATATAAAATACTTAGGTATAATAATTGATAAGCACTTAAAATGGGAAGATCATACTTTTAGGTTAAAAAATAATATTAGAAAATTAATTCACAAATTTTACTTGTTACGCGGTATGATGTCGAAAAATCTATTAATAATGGTATATAGAACATTGGTGGAATCCTTAATTAGGTATGGTATAGAGGTATGGGGCGGTCTGTACAACAACGCATTAAGACAGTTAAATGTTATACAAAATTTTATTTTAAAGGTAATATACAATAAAGGAAAGCGTTATCCAACAGCTTTATTATACAATGAAGATATATTTAATGTAAGATCATTATATATTCTAACGACATGTCTATATGTTCATAAAAAAAGAATTAAGAACTATGTAAATCATCAGCATGAAACTAGGAACAAAACACAAAATAATCTTCAAATTCCTATGAGCCATAAAGATATAAACCAACGATTTTTGATTTATCTTGGACCTAAGTTTTACAATTTGCTGCCAGTTAACATTAGACATATAAAAAACTACAAAAAGTTTAACAAAAAATGCAGAACTTATATTACTGAGAGATACAATGACTTCATAAATATTCTATAAATATATTTATAGGTAAATAATTTACCAGTATTAGTTTAATTTTAATTTTAGGTTATTAGTTAGTTAAGGTGTATTTATCACCAAGTTATTTATGTTAATAAATTACTGTTTATGGTTTTACAAAATATGTTATATAGTTATCAATTATACTTAGTTAATTATCTTTAAGCACATACAGCTGTTTAATCAGCTAGGTGCTATATCAGAAAAATCCCTAAAATTAATGACAGTGGTACATATAAAGCGCTAAATCTTTATTCCTAGTTTTTATATAAAATAAATCAAAATAATGTTAAGACAATTGTAATAGAAGTTATCGAATATCACCTCGCATTTTTTCTTATCACTTACTCTAAACGATAGATATATTTACTGGTTTCGTATTTCGTATTTAGTTTAACTTCTGTTTCTGCCACATGTTGAACTAGTTGCAACATCAGACACAAAAGGTAAGTATATGGAATTCGAATATGCTTTTATTAGTACTGTAGGAAATACTAACAAATCAACAAATGTACTTTTTTAATTATTTACAAAGTACTTCACGAAGTAAAGTATGAATAATCAAGTCTATCTCATCATAACGTTCTAACAATCAGACTTTTCCCTGTCACTCTCACTTCATTCCAGACTATCTCGAAACTAAAATATAAACATAAACACTCCTAAACTTAATGGTCTCTTGTGATACATGCCGACACTGCCATATCGTATGTCACTTAGCTTTCGTAACTTGCGTTATTTCTTACAGAACATCGCCACTTTCAAGTTAACATGGACTAGCTTAATTCGATCGTAGGGACAAATATATTTAAAATTATGTAAATGAAATTATCAAACACATCTAAGTATAATATAAAAAAGTACAGTAGAAAAGCACTATAGGGTGTTCTACAAGCTTTATGATAAAATTTGACAGATGATAGCTGGGTTATTCTAAAAAAACTTTATCAATGAACATGGGTCCAATTACAATGAACCCAAGTGGTATTATTAAATTTGATAAAAGTTTTTATTTATTTTTTTTTTATTTTATCACTAATCGCTAATGGTACCTAATGCAAATGCGGAAAATACCTATCATCCTAACCATCCACCTTGGACTCCAAGAGCATCTGGTATTTTCAATACGCTTAAGATACTTGCGAAAGATGCAAGATCAGAGAATTTTTGCGATCGAATGACTTATGTATGTATTTAATCTTCCCTATTTTCATCACAACGAAACTTTGAAATTGTTACTTTTTATTTTTATCATTTATCAGTACTGTAACCATGACATTGAAGAAAAATACCAAGAGAAATTCCTTTTTAGATATTTTAGCGATATTTATCCACTTTTTTAATACTCCAATGTTTAATTTATTTATAAGTTATAAGTACATTACTTTTTATTGACTTGGAAATTTTGAATTCCCTTTAGCCCAGTATCTACAATTTTGTAAGGAGACAACGTCATTAGTTGAGAATGTTGATTCATCACCAAATAGAATATTTCTATGTAAGAATCTGTTTTCAATCATTTTTTCACTTATTAGTAAACAAAAGTCCAAACTTCGACTATATCTCCGTCAAGCAGTTTATGATTAAACATTACCTGGTTTGAATAGACGGAATTCGTTGCTTACTAAAATTCTCTGAATATGAAATCTGCCAACATAGTACAGTCAATGAAGGCTTTTGCTTCCGAAATCTTTCATTCGTGATCGATTTGCGTGAAAATTTGAGAAAAGTTAGTGTATGCCTCAGATATCAAAAGTGACATGGTACCAACTTGCGCTTTTACCCTGGGGGTGGATGCCACCCCTTCTCGGGGGCTGAAATTTTGATGGCCAAAATAACCCCGGGAGTCGATAGAGAACCTAATGCTAAGCAAAAAATGTTCTGTGAAGTTTTTTCGAACACTCCATACTTTTTAAGTTATTCGTGATTAAACACTCGCCATTTTCATTAAAAAATGACATTTCTTTCAACTGTTTTTTACGAATAACTCGAAAATTATGCATCTAATGAAAAAAAGTGTAAGAGACATAATTGTAGCTTATAAAAAAACAAAGAGATTCGTTTTTGCAGGAATATCCTAGGTGCAATATAAAGGGAGATATGGTTGACGAAAGGAAACTTTTTTGTGAGTACTCGAATCGGTGCATTCAACTTGAAATAACGGAAAAACAATCTACTTTAGGGGTATAATGCTAAAAGCAATTTTTATAGTGCTTGAAATGACCTTTAAAATGAGCACTGTAAAAAGTCGATTGCATTTAAATTAAGCGAGATACAATGCCAAAAAGATTGACTACTCAAGTTTTTTAAGATAAAATGAACAGTAAAATTAAACTCACGACCACCAGAATTGAAATGCATCATTTTCCTCCTACCATATGTTTTATTTTAGTGTTATTCATACGCTCAAAAAGTTTAACTGATTTAAAATGCCCGCTTTTTGAAAAACGTTAATTTCAATTTTAACATGTTTTTTGAATTTTTCTAAAAATTTTTTTTTTTTTTAATAACTTCGAAAGGGTGGCAGATGCGTAAAATTTAGTATAAGACAAAAATATAGATTTTTATTCAAAAAAAATTTTAGTTTTTAAAAAAATTTTATACGATGAAAAATAATGAAGATATAGGCGATTGAAGTTGATACCGACGTGTTAGTAACAGCTGTTCTGAGCCCTTTAACCCTTTAGCTTTAAAAATCTAAGGGCGCCGAACCCCCGAAAAGTCCTTAGTCTTGTAGTCCATCAAATTACCTTTAAAATGATTTTTAGATGGGCTCAATAGCATGAAAATTGACGGAGATATCGTCAAAAAACCAATTTAATTTTCTCAGAGAAATTTTTGGAGTAAGCAATTTGTACCTATTAATATCGTGTATCCGTACGCATACACACTCACACGCATACAAGCGCTCGCAGACACATACATTTAAAGATAAAATAACGGAGCACTCTCCGCAACTGGCTCAAAACTTTAACCAGGAAGAAGAAATCGAACGTGATAATAGCTCTGATGAAGAGTAGTTTGAAAAAGAGGATGTTGTAATTTTTATACATTAATATTTGATAAAAAATAAAAAAACTTTGAAATGTTATATATTGCAATGTTTATTTTAATCTAAATCTAAATCTAAACTCATAAATTTTACTATTATAAGCCACGGTTGCACTAGAAAAATGTTTTAAAATCTTAAAAAAATGATTTTTCACCAATTTATACATAAAGGGTAATTTTGGGGGTTGAAAATTAGAAATAAATAAATAAAATAAAATATATCATGAGCAGTGAAAACGATTCTGGAAAACTGAAGCTAATAAAGCTGCTAAAAAATAGTTTTTAATTGATTCTAAAGTTAGGGGTGGTTTCTAGGGGTTGAAATTAAACAATAAATTGATAAATAAATAAATTAATAAACTTGTAAATATTCAGTAGAATCCATGTTTATTTATCTTTTATTGGAAACCCAAAATTGAAACAGTTAAATCTGCTAAAAAATATTTTTTTCTTTAATTTTAGGAGAAGGGGTAGTTTTTAAGGGTTGAAAATTTACAATTCATAAATGAATTATATATAATGAGCACTAAACAATTCTTTGTTTCGTTAATGTGCGATTTCACATGACAGAGAGACAAAGAAAAACGATTTTTTCCTGATTTGCGACTTTACGGGGTAGTTTTTAAGGGTTGAAAACTTTATGGAAATCATAAATCATGCTTCAAAATGTTAAAGAATATTTATTTTACATAACTAAGTAAGATTCCATTGATAGAATGCTTAAATTACCATTTTTTTCATTTTTTCACAAAAGAGGTTGATTTCACCCCTAAAACGCAAAAATCGCAATTCCTTACAATGTCACTTTTGAAGATAAGGGTAAAACAAGCCTGCCCCCAAATTTTCAGAAAAATCGATGACGGTTGAAAGATTTCGGAAGTAATAGCTTATTTTTACCTTCATTGACTGTACTAACACCTATGTTTTGTGATCTTATCCTAAGCGAAGTCGCTGAATTTTTTTGTATAGAGTTCATGATTATAAGGTTAGCCGCAGTCATTATTGTATTCCTTCTTTACCTTCTTTATATCATTAGCATAACCAGTCGCATCGAATTTTTTAATTATCTCATGAAATGCTCTGCGAGTTATAGTCATATTTGGATACTTTACACTACACTACACCAACAGAGAGTACTTTACTCAATTTTTTTTTTTTTTTCAAAAACTCCTTGATTTGTACCACCTGCAGACTATGAAATTCGGCTTTAGGAATACAATTTGACGACAAACGTGAAATGGCAGACAATAAAGTCGGTAGCGTGACCTTGTTCCATGATGTTCTTTTTATATGGTTTTTATACTTTTTCATATAGTACTCGATATTCTCATTATGCACTTAAAATTTCGTATTATTAACTTTTTCCGTTCTCGAGATATAAGAAGTTGAAATTAGTAATAGTTGCAAAAATCGAGTGCTCATTTGTGACGTCACTATACGCAAGTGACGTAAGAAAAGTGGCTTTCTGGGATCTTTCAAATTTAACCTGATTAATCGAAAAACATGGAATATTCAAACGCTGGTAACTAAATAAATACATCGACTGGAAGTTCGTTCTATGTATCTACGGAAAGTAGAAGGTCGGCGATGAATCCTAATCGTAAAATGCAGGGTCAAAATCAATAATTCCTCCCGACAGGAGCGAGAGAAAATTGTAATTTTTTGACATTTCACCAAATTGTACTCCCCTACTGTCAAGAAGTAAACAAAACAAACAATACTTCGAAAACACTTGTAATTATAACAACTGAGAAACATCAAGTCTATTGAGATCGCCGAGTCTATGCGTATAGTGACGTAGCGCCTGGCCACTCCCAATTTTCGCGAGGTGGATATTTGTAATAGTTTTTAAGATACTAAACGTGCGAATAAGATTCTGATTTTTTGCAGATCCGTTATTTTATGCTTGCACTTTTGATTCATGAAATAAAAAAAAAATGCCGAGCAAGCCCATTACAGCCAATAATAGGTTCCGCCGTCAACATCGTAGAGGTCTGTGAATGCAAGCGAAATGAGTTCAGGCTATAAATATAAGCAAATATATATTTTACTGAAACTTAACATTCAGTAATAAGAAAACTAAAATTGTACACTCTGAAATAAAAAATATGAAAATAATATAGTAAAAATATTATTTATAACATAAAATAAAATATTATAATAAAAGTAACAAAAACATAAAAAAATAAAAAAAACATTTAGTCTTCATCACTAGTCATCATAAGTTAGTAAATCATCAGATTCGTCATTATCCTGTTCTATGATGTCGTCTAAACGCGGCAAGCATCAAAGAGATATCAGGTACCTTATTAGTGGACCAGAACAGCGCACACCATCAAACTTTCTGGATGCTCTTAGAGGTAGGTACAATAATAATTATAGTGTAATGTTTAAAAGTATTATTTCCAAACAGGGGACAGCTTCAAGTTGTCATTAGTTGATTTTCTCGTCCAAGAATGGTCTTCACATAAATGTTCTCAAATAATATCTGATAAAGAATTGTACGTGAATGACATATGCTACAAAATCTACAATAGGGATGGGGAAATTGCAAAGCAAGAAGAAAATTTGAACTGTCACCACGAAGAAGCAGACAGCCGAATGGTTTTTCGTTCGTCATGTTTTCCTCCAGAAATAACGAAAATTGTAATTAAAGCGTCCAATACAGATATACTTATAAGTCTTTTGGAAAATTTCCATCTCTTCAGGAACATCTTAATTTGGATTGAAACAGATACCTACCTAACTTTACCTAGGGTATGTCATTGCAATAGTTGGAAACTCATATATCGTTTTATTTTTAGGAATAGCCTCCAAAAATACATAGCGTTATTTAAGTGTTAACGCAGTATTTAACAACCTAGGCGTTCGTCTCTGTAAAGCCTTGCCAGCCTTGCATGCATTTACCGGTTCAGATTATACTTCGTTATTTGCAAGGAAGGGAAAACTGAAACCTCTAAAAATTTTGCAAAAGAATGAGGAATTTCACTACTTTTCCGACTTTTGGAGAAAGTGAAATTTTAACAGAGCATCAAATTGCTGCTGCGGAACATTTCGTGTGGATATTACATGGAAAACCTATGCAACGAAACCATCAACAAAGCTCGTTACGAAATATTTTTGGACAGCTATAACTCATCTCGCTTGCACTCACAGACCGCTACGATGTTCACGGTGGAACCTATTATTGGATGTAATTAAGAAACGCTACCGACTTTATTGTCTGCCATTTCACTTTTGTGGTCAAATTGTATTCTTAAAGTCGAATTTCATAGTCTGCAGGTGATACAAATCAAGGAGATTTAAAAAAAAAACAAATTTGAGTAGTCGCCTCCGGCCAAACGCTGCCGGTTTGCAATGGCAGACGTAGCGATATTTGTTCACTTTAAACCATATTTCAACATTATCCTTTGGTACAAATGATGGGGAAAAAAATCACGCCAGCTCTTAGGCTACTATAGTAATCCTGAATGAAAAGCTTTCGCCTTCTAAAATTATTGAATAGTTCTAGTTTTAGTTTGCCTTATTTTTGTACTTCTTAGGAGTGAGCAAGGCATATGATCGGTGAGGAAGGGAGCATGGGGGGGCGTACCAACTGAAGCGAACCTAATAAGCCAATTTTAGCCAAAAATATACTTCAGCAATGCTGTAGTATTTATTTTTGTACAACTTACACTTATTTTCAGTTAAATAACATCACCAAATTTGCCAAAACCAACTTATTGTTAATCATAATTTTAGTACGATGCTGTTTTAGTAGATGAAATTCAAAATTTAAGATGAGGCGTTCAAGTGCTACTTCATTCACACTATCTTTATCCGTAATATAAGACAAACTTTGATATTTTAAACTTATTGAATAATATACTTAGATACTAGATAACCATAGTAGCTGGTTGCTAGCGCCATCTAGGCGCAGAGTTTAGAATTCATCTTGTCACATCGTTCACTTTTAATGTGTATGTTTGAATTAAACGTGTAGTAACGATAAAATCATTCTTTATCAGTTTTGTATTTATAAAATAAAATAGTTTCAACATTTTTTGTGAAATTTGATTATTGCTTTTTTTTACTAAACTCCGTATTTAAGCACTGCTAGAAATTTTAAATATTTATGTTAAATAAAGTTTAAAAAATAATAATAAAGGCTCAATAAAAATTGTACAGTTTTTATATAATTGAGCGCCCTATATATTTTATCCAAAATATGACCCCTGCTGATGGTTTCCCAGCATAAGAAAACTTTTTATGAAAATTAACATTTTCTCGAAAAATCAACAGTAAGAAAGCTTACAAGAGTACGGTACCTCATTCAGAGACACACTGTATGTACCTATTCCAGCAAAAAATTCCCCCCCCCCCCCCCAACACTTTTTATTTAGATTTTTAGCTATATTATCACCCTATCGCAAGTTGAAGCTTGCGACTTAGAAACTCAACTGAAGTTGGCCAGTTAGGTTCAGACGTACGCAGATCAGCCCAGCTAAATACATAAAAGCAGTAAGTCCAGTTGACTTTCATCCACTGGCAGGAACTGATTGAAGATACGATCATTTCCACACTCCTAAAATTCATTTCCAGGCAAAACAGAAGTTTATAATTTACAAGAAAGAAAGCAAATAATGAAATTACCTCACCTAAATAATACGGCTAGGTGAACAAGAAATCTACTTACAGGGATTTTTAAAATAGATCCATACATTCTCTGTCTACTGTATACAGAGCGATTCGAAATTTTGAACAGAGAGACGTCATTTCCCTGTCTCAGCATTAGAATTACTGTTACAGAGGATAACAATCTTGAGAATGATTTGCTTATTTCGAAAAAAATTATGCAACATTTTTATTTAACAAATCGAAAGTGAGCGAAATACTTATTTCTAATTTTCAGATAAAGCAGTAGTACTTATTACCACTACTAATACAACGAAACTGACGGGTCGTGTGCCGCTATGCCTATACAGTGTACAGACTTCCTTTGGATCTACAATACGGTTGTATAGAAAAAGTACATAAGAGAGAGATTTGTGTTTCAATGGACGCGATCTGAAGTTCGTCAACTTAACGTAAAAAATTAGAAAAGTTGAAAAACACAGTTTTTCATAAATAAAAAGAACTGTGACCATAATCGAAAAAATTGAATAAGAAAGTTGTAGGTGCTAAAAGGATCTTTCGATTGCCATTTCTTTAAGTATAAATTGGGATAACACTTTTCGAGATATATCGAAAAAACCGTCAAAAATCGGCTTTTCTTGTTTTCCCTGTATCTTTTTCAAATTTGCGTTTAAATATTTACTATCAACTGTAAGCTCACGGCAAGCCAAAAAAGTACATTTTTGAAAATTTTAAAAATATCTTTCATTTATCGATATATCGATGTACCGATTTTTCAGAAAAAGCACGTTCTCGGAAATCGGCTAGACTTGGTTCTACAGTAGCGATCATGAGCTGATTTTCTTTATGACGAGTTGTGCTATCATGCTGTAGAAGAATTGTAACGGTTTTTTTTAATTTTAAGTGTAAATGAGTAATTGCATTTTTTAGGTTATGTTTTATTAACGAATTTCCAAAAAAAGATTTGTCCTATGACTTTCTGGAGCCCAAGTAGTTTTTTTCTAAGTGTAGAAGGTGCAATTCATAACGTACAGGGAGAATCTTTATAGATGTTAATGATGAATACCTATATTTATAAAAAGAAATACTAGGGTTTATTTTATTGACTTTTAGCATTTCTACTCCGCTGCCAACTGCAGTTAGCTTGCGCCTCCTTAGCATTAAATTATTAATGCTAAAAGTAATAAAATAAACCTCAGTATTTTTTCTTATAAATATAGGTATTCATCATTAACATCCATAAAGGTTCTCACTGTACGCTGTAAATTGCTCCTTCTACAATAAAAAGAAAACTCTCTGGGGTCCAAAACGTCGTAGGACAATGTTTTCTTTGTAAATTCATTAAAACATGTCAGTAATCGATTTCCGTATAAGTCTTTTCTGTAAAATTGAAATTGGCAAAATTTATTTAAAAAAAAACATAACCTAAGAAAATTATTTTAAAGCCGTTTACTTACCCTTAAAATTAATAAAACCGATACAGTTCTTTTACGACATGATAGTACAACTCTTTATAAAGAAACTGAGCCCAAGATCGTTACTGTAGAACCATCCGTTGAGCCAGTCCAGCCGATTTTCGAGATCGTCTTTTTCTCTAAAAATCGATATATCTCGAAAAATAAAAGATGTCTTTTAATTTTTCAAAAATGCACTTTTCTGGCTTGCCATGAGCTAAACTTACGGTTGATGGTAAGCATTTAAACGTAAATTTGAAAAAGATACAGCGAAAGCAAGAAAAGCCGATTTTTGACCGTTTTTAGATATATCTGGAAAGCGTTATCGCAATTGATACAAGGTAGCAGTCGAAAGATCTTTTTGGCAACTACAACTTTCTCATTCAACTTTTTTCGATTAGGGTCATCGCTTTTTTTATTTTATTATATTATTTACGCCAAGTTCGCCATTTCCGATCGCGTCCATCGAAACACCAATCTTTCTCAAATTCGCATGGACCAATTTGTATCAGAACAGACGAGTATTCTCAGCTCACAATCAATCTAGAGCAAGAAAATATCAAATGGAAATGCCAGTCATGTATTATTTGATGGACAAACTGGGAACTGACTAAGTGCCTTAATTCAAACACAATGTTTCGTAGCAAGAGATTTTAAATTGGGTGCCTTTAAGGATTGCCACATTATTAAATAAAATTACAACGCAGGACTTGACTATGGTCCAGAGGTATTACCTTGTTAGAGATATAGATTCGTATCTTCTTCTGAACGATATGAAACTAAAGAAAATCTGATTGCAAGAAATCAGAATGGCTATGACGCAAAGAGCAGTGAGTGTAGATTTACAACCGGAAACAGAGGAGGTGTGTCTGAAAGGCCCCGCGTTGTTTTATCATAACGAAGTCTCTCTCAAGCCAAGCACGTTCCAACATGTACTGGAGCCTCTACACATGCATCTTTTGTGAATAAATAAAAAATAACGTATAAAGTTATTTATTGATTCAAATAAGGTCTTATAAAGCTATATTCCTTTTATTCACTTATTCTAAATTTAACGAATTCACTGAGTCTTTTCATTATTTGTTACTTTGTCATCTACAACTACAACGCTAATATTATTCAATATTTTTGGGGCTGGTGAAGGTCCACTTTCTGAAAAATAAAAAGAAAGACGGTAGTGGGTGACAATTAGCATATGGAATTACTTACTTTTTCCAAATATAATTTTTTCTAATGCGATAATAGGAGATTCAAACGAGAGAGTCCATACAATCGAGACGAGTAAAGTAATTACCGAATCACCCCAGAATAAATAAAACTGAAAAAGAAAACATTTCATTATCCCATAATATCGTCGCTAAAATTAAAAGACATGTACAAACTATCATTGACACAAGATGACAATTTTAAAACATACTATAAAAATTATAAAAGAATTTATAGACAATTAATAAAGAAAGCAAAACTACTATATAACAATGAATTGATAGCGAAAGCAAAAAATAAGTCTAAAATAGTCTGGAATATATAGAAATCAGTGAAAACACTTTTTTTTATTGAACCTGCAACTCATATTGAAGTGCTTGACATAAAAAATTTAAAAAAAAATACATCGATAAGTAGCGGAATATTTCCTGAAAAATTGAAATTAGCTAAAATCAAACCTCTATTAAAATCAGGCAACAAAAACAAAATGGATAACTATAGACCCATATGTATATTGAGTAGTTTTTCTAAAATAATTGAAAAATTTGTGGCCAAAAGATTGATTGCTTTTCTAGAAAAATATAAATTACTTAACAATAATCAGTTCGGTTTTCGAAAAGGCCTATCTACCACTAGTGCTGTCACTAAATTTCTGAATGATCTCTATGACAACTTAGATGATAAAAAAAAATGTATTGGTGTATTTCTAGATCTTAGTAAAGCTTTTGACCTAGTATGTCATGAACGGCTATTAAATAAGCTTGAACTGTATGGAATTAGAGGTAAACCGTTAGATTGGTTCAGATCATATCTACAAGGTAGAAAACACTATGTTGAAATAAACAATTGCTCATCTAATATTCTAGACAGTTCTCATGGTGTTCCTCAAGGATCAGTTTTAGGGCCCTTATTATACATTATGTATGTAAATGATTTTCATTTTGCACAGTCCATAATATTCGCAGACGACACATCCATACTTATTTCTGATATCAAAACTGACAATGCAGTTCAGAAAGCGAATTTTATGTTACAAAGGGTACATGAGTGGTATAACGACAACATGCTTATTTTGAATAATAAAAAATCCTCTTTTATAAGATTTAATCCTGCTAACACTAATTTTAATCATAGCTACTTAATTAAAACAAAGGATGGCACTATTAAACAAGACAAACATGTAAAATTTCTCGGCTTGCACTTATCAGAAAATTGTTCATGGACCTTTCATATTGATACCGTTAGTAAAAAGATTGCCCCAATATGTTATTGTATTAATCAACTGAGAGAGATAGTAAGTAGATCAGTGTTATTGACTTACTACTACGCGCAGTTTCACTCTGTGATTTCTTACGGTTTATTGACTTGGGGTGCATCCCCAGAAAGTGTCCGAGTTTTCAAGTTACAAAAAAGAGCAGTACGTTTTATAGTAGGTGCAAACAGAAGAACAAGCTGTAGAGATATTTTTAAAGAATTGCATATATTAACTCTGCCGTGTATATTTATTTTACAGTTGCTCATTTATGCTAAAAATCAATTACAGAATACCTACTCTAAAGAATAACCATTCATATAATACTAGGAATGAATTAATACTGGAGGTTCCAAATCATAGATTATCTGTGTTTGAAAAAGGTCCGCACTATTTGGCAATAAAGATGTACAATAAATTACCAAATTCATTCAAAGAACTCGATTTGACAAAATACAAAACACACGTTAAAAATATGTTGTATAATAAAAATTATTATTCATTAAATGAATATTTAAATGATGCTCTGTGATATATGTACATTATGTATTGTATGAATGTTCTTTATTATTCCGTGTGTAGTAATATTTTTTTGATTCTATGTGTTGTACTTTTTAAGGAAATCTTGACTGTGATCCTATTTTAATCCCAAGTATAATAGGATTGTTCTTATTTTTAAATTGGCTAATGTCATTTAATGTTATATTTAATATTGTGAGGCTGCCTATATATTTTGTGTTTATATGCTATTATTTATTTATTGTTGTCTTTGTGTTTTCAAAATCTTGTATGCTTACTTACATATTTTCTTGTTTTTTATTCTCTTTGTTATTATGTTTATATACCTATTTATTAATTTTCCTTATTGACTTATCCTATATCATACTTTATGATCGAATGGACTAATAAATTATTATTATTATTATTATTATTATGCTACATTTGATATTAAACTTGGTTCGCTCACTAAAATAAAATTATGCTTAGCTACAGATATTCAGTATTAGTGCATAAATGCAAGTATCAGTTTTTATCCAATTCTTCTGAAGTTGCTTTCGAAATGTTAGTATATCAAATTTTGTCAATACATTTTTAAATGTTTAAAAGTGAATTATTATTATTCGTTTGCTTATAGTAATGAAACATATTCTTTACAGAATTTCCAAGAAACTGAATGAGAGATTTTATGAAAATGTAATCCATTAGAATGAAAAAATGTTTAAGACTAGGTAGGTAAATAAATTTCATTTTAGGCCTCTGTTCTCATTTTTAACTGAATATTCATACCGTAAGGTGTCATGTAGATACTAGTTTAATCTGCTTAGCGGTAGGGGACTCTGTTGGATGCCAGTGTTATAATGAGAATGTCAAATAAGAAATTGGACAAATTTATTTTAGGATGTTGATTTGCTAGCATAACCAGAATTCAGGTTATCGAAAGAATGCAAAGATTCATAATCAATAAATGCTTATCGACTAGTACATTTCCTGGTCAATGGAAAAGAGCAAATATTATCCCCATTCCCAAAACTAACAATCCTACCGATGTGTCACAATTTCGCTCTATTAGCATACTGCCTACCATATCCAAAATTCTTGAAAAAATTGTTCATGAACAACTTAGTCATTATTTAAATATAAATAAAGTTTTACCTCCTACTCAGTCTGGCTTCCGTCCCCATCATAGCACAACAACAGCAATGTTACAAGTTACTGATGACATATTTAGGGCGTGCGATGCGAACAAAAATTTATGTTTGGTTCTTTTAGACTTCAGTAAGGCATTTGACACTCTAAATCATAATACACTCTGTGCCAAATTACACTATTTCGGACTCAGTACTACAGCTGTATTATTCTTTCAAAATTACCTTTATGGGAGATGTCAGAGGGTAGGAATAAATAATAATTTTTCGCAATTTATTCATACTAATCAAGGAGTGCCACAGGGAAGTATCCTTGGACCATTACTCTTCTCGATTTACACGGCCGATTTCTATAAATGTTTAGAATACTGCCAGTCACATCAATATGCAGATGATACACAAATTTATTACTCTTTTTCAGCGACAGAAATTATTCAGGCTGCAAAGAATATTAATACTGATCTGGTATCTATATCCAATATATCTAAAGCCCATGGACTAGCTTTAAATGAATCCAAAACTCAAATGTTATTATTTGGTAAAAATAGGGAATTAATTTTGCAAAACACTGATTTTAAAATAACTTTGAATAACTCAACTTTGAACCCTATTGATAATTGCAAAAACTTAGGTATTTATTTAGATGTTCAATTGAGATTTTCAAAACATGTATCTAATCTATTGCAAAAATCATTTGGTAAATTAAAAATTCTTTCGATTCATAAAGATGTGTTGAGTAATGATATTAAATTAAAGTTGTGTGACTCTCTAATTCTTTCATATTTATCGTATTGTGACGTAGTATATTGACCTGCTTTGTTGCAACAAGATAAAAATAGTCTACAAAAATTTCAAAATACGTGTATAAGATTTTGTTACAATCATCGCAAATTTGATCATGTTACGGATAAACTCAATGAGTCTAAGTGGTTAACACTTAGTGAAAGATTTCAAGTTCATCTAGCATGCCTTATTTTTAAAATTAATTCTACCCAGATGCCCTCATATCTACAAAATAAGCTTATTACAGGCAGTGATATTCATGCTTGTCCTACACGCCATTGTCAGTTGTTTAGTGTACCCAAGCATAATTCTTCCCTATTTCAACGCTCATTTAGCTATAACGCCGCAAAAATCTTTAGCGATTTGCCTGAAAAACTTAAAGAACTCACTTCTGTGATATGCTTTAGAAAACAGATCAAAACCTATATACTTAGTAAAAGAAACTATGTTGTTTTATAAATCATGCGCACCGTTTGCTGACTTGTAGAAGCCAACCAGATATTATAATAGTTTAAGCGGTACATCGAGAAAATCGGCAAAATATGACGGTTAATGCAGAAAGCAAGAAAATGTGCATGTGCTTTGTACACATTCATTGTATTAAATTTACCCGCAGCACTTCGATTTCCGGACATGTAAATCCAAAATGGCGGCCAATTTGTAAAAAAGTAACTTTTATTACGATGTAAAAATTGCGTTATAATTGGGGTGATGATATAATGATATAATAGAAGCATTTGAATAAATTGCTAGCCCAGGTCTACCCCCTACCGAACGAATTAATATTATTCTCTCCTGCAAAGCACCTTTTTAACGAGCCCCAAGTAAGAACAAGAAATCCAGTTGAAAGGTGCATCGGTGTTTGGAAAATGCGATTTCCTGTTCTTTCCTTGGGAATTCGACTGAAGATCGAAAGTAGAAGTCATTGTTGCAGCAACTGCCATACTGCACAATATACCATGTTTGCGGCATGAGGAAATACCACCAGTTGATGACCAACAGCAAGAAGCTATTAACATTGTCAATGAAGTGGTGGTGGAGAATATGGGGGATAACAGGGTGATTGGCAATGATACAGTCACATTACAGTTAATAAACTATTTTAAAGGACTTCTGTGAAAAATGTTATGTAACAGTCTTTTAGGTTATAAATGCTCCTAACACCCATTGTACATCATATGGTGACAAGTATGTTTGTTCGTGAGTGTAAAAAATAAAGAAATATTTTAAAAAATAATTTTTTATTTTAAGAAAACTTAGCTTTTACTTAATATCGTATAAAATGTGTAAATACAAATAAATAATTGATATAATAAAAACATAAAATAAAGGTAATTTTCTAGAACACGGCCCTCTGTAATTATAAGAGATGAATTTGTAGGTAATTTATAACTTATTGTTAAGTAACGTCGCCTTTTGAATTTCTAATATTTTCAATTTTACTCGATGATATTGTCTCATAAGCTCTATTTCCACATCTGCTTTCCTCCTCATATTCATCATCTCCAATTTATGCTTTTCTCTCATAAATTTGAGTTTTTGGCATTGTTCTTCTTCCATAAAACGTGCCTTTGCTGCTTCTACAGCAGATTTTGCATCTGCCCAGTGGGAAACTCTGCTAATTACAGCTTCAGACTTGCATCGAGTACTCTACTTAAGGGCTTTAGACTTACTTGCCCTTATGGCCAGACTGTACTTTCACCAATTTCCTGATTGATTTTGACTTTGAGACACTACAAAAGTAAAAAAAAAAAGTGTAAGAAAATCTGTGACGTAGGTACCTATTATTTACTTTTGCTAATTTCTACTGTAATGTCTATCTGTGGCTGAATTTCTTTCCTGTTTTCGGGTAGAACTTCAGTATGGAGCTGCGATGGGCTTGAAGTGCAGCCATATACTGAAAAGAAAATCACTCGAATATGGACTTATATAAGTAGTGCGAACAATTTACTGTGGTCTTCTAAAACGTCCAGAGATACAGCTTCTTCAATAATTATTTCGTTCAAATCTTCTTGGCTTGAAACAGACTTAAGAACTTGATTATGTCCATCGGATTGCTCCATTATTGCTGGAATAAAATGTTGAAAATGATTTGAAAAAGAAACTTATTATTGTAGACTAACAATTTTTAAACAGATATGTTCAAAGTATATTTGTATCAACTTATTTGTATCTCCATCAAACTGTGAAATGTCTCCATCAATTTTGCTCGAGCCAAGAATTTCTTTGACTTCCTCATCCAGTATCGTAACTTTGGTTTCTCGATAAAGACCACCACCAGTACCTTGCACATACAATTTTTCATCAGGGAACTTCTTTTTCGTTTCCTTTTTAATATTATCGTTTTTTTAGAACTTTATCATTACGGGAATTCTCTCCAGAAATACTGTTAAATTAACTTTCTATCTTTCGCCAAGTCTCTCCTTTCTGGAAATTTGCTTGGGAATCAGAAAGCTTGAATTCGACGATATTTCTATATTTTCTTACCGATGAGATTAATATAGATTCCTCTTTGGCAGAAAAGTTTGCAGATCTTTTTCTATCATCCATATTCTCTCAAAACAAAAACTAAGGTTCACGATTGTATTGTAAAACTCTTTAATATGAATCACCGGTAACTATCATGAATGCCGAATGTCTAATGTCCACAAACTACCCACTAGTTTGTGCTAATGTCACATCACAAATTCTTCAAAATCTAGAGTGTGCAAACGCCGACACTACCAACTGACATTTGAAAGTAACAGAACCTAGCACTACTGAACCCGGATGAATTACGCTTTACAGAACAGGAATATACCTGAGCTCCGGTTCAGCTTGAGCCGTGGCTCAGTTGAACCTACGCTGAACCTGGTATTGTAAAACTGGCCCTTAGAGCAGCATATCAAGCAGGTCAAATCTAGGACAGATCTGATGTTTTGGAAAGTCCACCAGAGTCAAGTGAATGGGGATGGAAAATTATTGAAAATGGATGGAAGCCCATCTGGTCCAAATGGCCAGGAATCTGGCAAGGTTGTAGAGAGCTAGAAAAATGCTGTTGTTCAAGCGATTGTAATACCATGCGTTGACTATGCAGAAAAAATGATTTCCCCTGCACCCTTAAGTGCAAGAAATGCAAAGGAAAATGTAGCAGCAAAGGGTATAGGGCCTTCTACATTTATTAAAATACTTTCTTGTTAATTTATTTTTTTTTTTAAATTACAAGCCATATGATTCCAGTACCGATGACGAGGAAACTGTTATGATTTTATTTTGTATTTTGTTAGTAAAAGCCATCTCTCTAACTTCAGAATTGTATTTTTGTTATAATTCTTTAGAATTTTATTTTTTTGACATCACCATTGAAATTAGCGACCTCAAATTATACTTAAACGATACTTCACATAACATATTGCATTATTTTAAAAAAATGTTAAAGTTTAAAATGGCCACCGAGTTTTTAAACAGTTTGATAACAGTCTTTAGATATATTCTTCTTTTGTTTTTAAACGTTTGACCCGAATTTTTGAAAATGGCTGCCATTTTTGTCTATGAGGTCAGGGGTCAAAGTGCTGCGGGTCAAATTACTTCTATAAATATACAAAGCATACACGCCAAAGGGCTTGCTTTCTGCATTATTCGTCAAATTTTTATGCGTACCGCTTATACTATAATAGTTTATTCGAAGAGATGGTTATATGGAAGAGCAACCCAGTTGAATATCGCCATCTCCTTTAGTGTTTAACTGTAACATATTTTTTGAGTGCAAAAATAAAGACATTTTATTATTATTATTATTATTATTATTATTATTATTTCATTAATATTTTTTACATATAATTTTTCTTTTAGTTGTCGTAGATAGTTAATTTTCCCACTGTTTGCAAAATCCTGTAAAAAATATGTTCCATTTGTATATTATCCTGAAAACATATTTGGTTAACCTTACACCATCCTTAAGTGCACTTGAAATACAGTGCTTACTGATTATGAACATAATTATTATAAAGTCATTGCTATAAAATGGATTTATGATGGATTAAGTACCTTGTTCCACATTCGATTTAATTATGTAAACAAGTGGTAATTAAAGTGAAGTGCATTACTCTCCCTCTACCTCTCCCTCTCCCTCTAAAATAAGTAAAAGATTTAAATACCTAACCTAATCTTACAAACTTACGTTTTTAGTTAGAGACCCATGTTCAGGTGTTCTTCCCTGTCCCGCTAAGTATAAAATTACAGTAATATGTAGCAAATACATGCTATAATTCACACGAATTAAAACAGTGAATATAGGAGATGATAGAAATTTATTGATGAAGCCTGAAAATGAAGAAAATTAAATAATTAAACACTTTTTTAAATCCAGTGTATGTATATATAATACAAAGATGTAGACAATAAAAAAGATTTGAAGTTATAATTTTAAACAAAAACAGGGTTTTTTGGTATTAACTTCCAAAGTATCAAAGTTCAACAATTATAATAATATTTGGACAGTCTACTCGGTAAGATCTGTGATCAGCTATCTTAACCTTAAGACGAGGTTCAATGCCCTATTATCTAACATCCCATTTCTCACTCTAGGGAAAGGAATGTTGAAAGCCCGTCTAGCACAAGGTAAGGATTTTAATTGCAAAACGAACGGACGGATGAACAAACGGACAGAAAATTTTGTCTCCCATAAAATTCTAAGTGACTTCTACATGATTTATAGAGCTAAAGTTTATTACAGTTATATACCATACTTATGGAAGAAAATCTGAAAACCGAAAGTTTAGCTAGAAAGTTGATAGTTGACGTAGTGACACATAGCGCCCTTAGAACAACGAAATTGAAAAATAGGCATTTGGCTTAAAGTTAATTATAATTTTGTAGCTGGATGACAAATAAATTCTATGTCTGGAGTGACTGTCATTGAAGCCATGAGATGATTACAAATATTTAATGATTAGAATTTATATTTGGCACAATTATAGATATTACTTCAAAATTGGACAAAAGTCAGTTGGAACAGTCTGTATAAAGTGTTGTTACCAGAATATCTTATTACAATGCCTATCTGCTATGGAATAATAAGGAAATCGTTCTTGAATATTACAAATGGAAACCGTATAAGGAGTATAGTTGACTAGATGATTAAATTCCAGCAACACGAAGAGTCTGTACCGATATTAAATATTACTTGTATTTAATTACAAATTAGAGACGAACTCAGAATAAAATCTGAGACTCCGAGGTCGGTTAATTTCTAGAGGCAATGTGGTACGTCTAATGCAGTAATACTTGATAAATAGAATTTTTAAAACCGTCAATATCCGTTTGTCTGTCTGTCGGTTCGTCCTTCGGTCCCAGTCGGTCCGTCTGTCCTTCAGTCGCATTTTTTTTTTTTTTGAAGCACGAAAATTTAAGAAACAAAACTCCGAGTGTGTTGAAATTTGGACAGTAAATTAACGTTAGCTAGATTAAGAGCCCTGTTGTTTTTGACAAAATCGATCAGTAAATATAAAATTTAATAAGTATTCAAATTTTTTTTTAAATCTAATTTCTTCATGTTTGGTAATTAAACAAAAAATGTGTAGAACTAATATTATTTACGATAAAACTACGGAGGAAAGTATCCCATAGAATGCGTAACAGGGTTGGCCATTGAAAACGACACACGCCTGTTTTGGGGCACTTAGACTACTTTATTGAAAAATCGCTCGGGTAGGTAGATTCTTGATTTTTGGGGGACAACTGTTGGTGTCAAACTGGACAGTGACACATCAAAACCCTAGCCTCAGCAACCCCTAACTCAATGTTTTCTTCGTCCCCATGAAAAACATTCTCTAGATTAACTAAAGTAGAAGTGTTGTTTGGGAAAACTCTTGAAACACTTCACCTTTTATCTTTTAAACGGCACAATTTGATGTCAAATTTGACTTTGTCAGGTCAACCCCCTACCCCTACCAACCCCCAACAAAACCAAAAATTACGGTAAGGTGGTCGAGTGATCCCTCATTTTAAAGGTCTCCTGATTCTCTATGCGAGTGCATGATTGTTTTTAGGTTTGCTCGTGTTTTGTTTTAAACAACTGATAATATGCTTATTAATTAAAATTTTTAAAAAGTATGTAATACATTTTTATTTACCTTCGGTATTTATAAAGACCTCCCGAGACTCAGATACAGCGAATTGAAAGTCCTCTCTGCCCTGAACTAAACGGTTAAAATTTTTCAAATTAATTATTAGTTTAGTATTCAGGGCAGAAAGGACTTTCAAATCGCTATATCCTTAGACTAGAAAAGATAGATGGTGAGGACTCGTAACAGCGCATAATCGCCACGCAAACAAGTTGTGCCTAAGACGCCATTGCAGTGGTGGCACACAAACGGTAGAGAGCAAAATGAAATTTTCCAATAGAAGTGATTTATAAGTGATTTAGTGCTAATTTATGTAATGTACCTACATGATGGTATCATATTCTGTAAACCACTGTAAAAATCACAGCGGGAAAAAATTGAAAGGAGTAACGCTTTGCAGGTAAAATATATGCAGTTTTCCCTTTACCTAGTTAAATTAACTGTAGGCCTATTATTTACTTAATTATGTCCGTGTGCATGCAATGATAATGAGAAGCATAGTATATCATTTTCTGGTATGCAATTTGCACGTTATTTAATTGAAATTTTCATTCATCTTTTCTTCATTGAATATAGAACAGTGCATCCGAAATGACACTTTTTCCATGGGCGTAGGTATATCGATTATAGTGTTATGTAGAATGTAGAATAAATTCTAGTATGTAAGATATGAGTAAATATATTTTGTGATAGTGAATATATATATATAGTACCTAGCCATTATTCTGTGCTCATGTAATCCAAACATTTTTTTAATTATTGAATATAGGTATAGTGAGATGGTTAGCTGTCAACCTACAACAGGGCTGAAGGCAATAATAAGTTTGGCAAAGAACAGTTTTTTTTTGAAAAATTCCGCCCACTGGACAAAACTGGGAAAATCATAAAATAAAGATAAAAAAACAGCATTCAAAATTAATTATAACTTGTGTGAATATAAATCCAACATCTGTCTGTATAGGTTAGGTTCATATTTACAGTGGCTGGCTTATTGTTTCCTTCTTTGAATATATTTCTTTTATACCTACTTGATATAAGTACGTAAAAGTATATCATAACGAGATAATTTTTTTTATCATGGTAGAAATAAAAAAGTTTCTACAAAAATCCATTTAATTCTAACATGGTGAAATCAAATATATTATCAACTTTCACTCGTTTCACAATAGTCTTAAATATTTGGGCAATAAAATTAGAAAAGGTTTTGGCACTTGTGTAGTCAATCTCAGTGGCCTCATTCAGGTAAAAGTGAATTCTGAAATATTCAAGCAAAATATTCGCAGGCCATATTTGCTTCGTTTTAAAATATTTACAATAGCTGCGCGTTTTATTTGTTTTGTTGGTTTGTTTATGTCAATACACCACGGTGCAATTACTTTTGAATAATAAATTATTACTATTATATATACATTACTATCAGGGTTTTTGACAAGTCGATGCAAAGCCTTACGGAGGTGACAAGGGAGATCATTTAGACTGCATTAAGCTAAACATGCCTTAATACAGTCTTACATTTTTTGAGATTTTCGACCGTAAGACTTTGTACTAGGGTGTTTGGCTTAATACAGTCTAAATGATCTCCTCTATCACATCCGCAAGGGTTTGCATCGACCCTCCAAATTCACCATATGTATTTATTTTAATGAAATTTTGGTAATAAATGCTATAAAACTTATTATTACATTTGAATTTATATTACTCTGTTTTCTTAGGTTTCCAAACGATCCTGAGGAACGAAAATTATGGTTAGAAAATATGAAATTAGTAGACTGAGCTCCAACACCAAGTTATGATAGGCTTATTTGTAGCATTCATTTTGAAAAGAAATGGTTCTACCAGAGGGAAATAAAATGAAATGAAGCTGCGTGCCAACAATTTTCCTAGAACTACCCAGCTACTTGCAAGTTTTCTTGTTTCAGAGAACAAAAAGATGCCATCATATGACATCAAATATTAAATGTATATTTGAAAATGCTCCTAAGAAATAATGTAGGAAAATTATTTGTATTTGTGTTTTTGAAATAAATGTTTTGTGATATTTGCATCTAGCTGGGTGTTATCTTCTATAAATATACTTACCCAATTCATTATGTATTATTTTTTATCACACAGGTAATTGAAAAACCAGTAAAAAGTTTACGTATATTTTATGTAGCACTAATAATAATCAAGGTATGTATTCTAAATAAATTAACTGAATTTCAGTAGGTCTACATTCAGTCTCAGAAATATTCAAGTGATAAGTTCATTAGCAGTGAAAGGAAAAGTATTTGACTGACACGTTAATTTTTGTTTTTCTTTTTAATTATCACATCACCCAACTTATTATTTCGACATTTTTTAAAATGTAATGTCTCGAATTGTTTATAATAAATGACACTAGTGGGGATAACCAAAAATATATATCACAATGATGAGGGCTGCCAAATAAAAAAGATCGACGTGCCCAATAGTTTTCCCAAACACTTCAGTTATTAATTTCATACTTTCCATGCAGACTCACTGTATGCACAATTTGTCGAAATAATATCCATTGCACCCATTAATTGTATTATGAAGCTCTTTTTGGAAAAATACCAGTTTTGTATCGTTTTATTCCTTTGACGTGATAAATTTGACAACTACATATTGTACATATGTTCCGCCACTGGCGCTTGCTCAGTGGTGGCAGGTAGCTTCACCATTGGCAGTAGCGTTACGACTCCTTACAATATATATCTTTCCTACTCTAAGGCTATATCTGAGTCTCGGGTGGTAAAGACCTGATATAATTTAAATTTTTCCTAAAGTGATTCTAGTAATATTTGCTTCAATAATTCCTATTAGTATAACTTTTTGGTGCCTTTTGAAATTTTGATCATTCGTTTGTCGTCCGTTTTTATAATTTTCCAACTGACTTTAAAATTACTATAACTGCGAGAAGAATTCCTGCTAATAAAAAGTATTTAATATAAATTATTGATTGTTGGTTTAGTTTTCAAAGTGAAACTCCCAAAAATTAAATGAAAACAGCGAGCATATGACATTAATATACCGGGTGGCCACGAGTCAATGTACGCCCCCAACATTTTGGTTGTTTTTGTATTTAAACATTTGGTTTTTGGTACACCGGAAGTGACATCAACTTTTTTTTCTTAAATGGAGTGACTATATTTTTTTGATGGTTTCTCATTAAGCATAAATTTCTAAGTGTAACAGTTTTTTTCAGATGTAAAAACTTCCAAAAAATAAGTGAGTGAAATTTTTTAATTTTTTCAAAATAGCCGCGTCAGATGAATGCGACGTAAGAAAAGTACTAAGTAGGCTATGAAAATTATTAGCAAGGTTGTAGGCTTGTCTGTAAAGAAGAAAATATTTGTTTGAATTACTGATAGGTACCAGTATTTTTAGTTTTTTTTTTTTTTTTTTAAACGGAATTTCGTTTTCATTTTCATTTCCGTAGGGGTTCTATGGAATTATTTTAATGGAACTGTGCTATTTCTTTTATTAATCAGACATAATGATTCATAAACTATAATTTTTTCGCCATTAATCATTTCTTAACTATATCCTTCGTAATAATAGAAGTATTTTTAAAAAGTAATTGCAGTTAGCCATGAAAATGACAGACATTCGCAACAATTGAATTAGTCTTGACTTACTCACTAATTTTCTGAAGCAAGTGTATTAAAGTTGTTATAAACAAGAAAATTAATATAAAATGGCTGAAAATTATTCCAGAGATGAAAAGGTTGACATTATTTATGGAGAGACTCGACGTAATGCAACTAAAGCACAAAGTCTGTATGGACGGAGATATCCAGAAAGAAGACAACCTCCGAGAAACTATTTCGCCCGGTTGGAGCAACAATTTAGAACTGAACCTAATGTAGAAATTGAAGAAAGATTTATTGTGGATGAAGAAACGGAAATTAATATATTAGCTTTAGTGCATGTTGACCCGACCATTTCGATAGGACAAATTGAACATGAATTACCAGTTTCCAAAGAGTCAGCCAGAAAAATTTTGAAGAAACACGGCTATCGTTCTTATAAATATCTGTTGCATCAATTTTTGTATGAGAATGATTATCAACGAAGAATAACCTTTTGTAATTGGTTACGGTTACGCCAATTAAGAAATGAGAATTTTATCAAAAACATTTTGTTCACTGATGAATCAAGATTTACAAACCTTGGGTTATTTAATAGAAACAACACTCGATATTGGGCAATTGATAATTCTCACGTTATGAGACGGGGGCGGTTTCAGGAGCGGTTTGGCTTCAATGTTTGGTTAGGCGTACTGGGCGACCATATCATAGGTCCAATAATTTTTAACGAAACTCTGCTGGACCAAGATATCTAGACTTTCTCCAAAATATAATAGTTCCACAGATTAATCAAATTCCCAATACCAATATTGACGAGGTTTACTTCCAAGAAGACGGGGCTGGACCACACAATGCTATTATTGTTAGGGATTACTTAAATCAATTATTTCCAGATCGTTGGATTGGGACCCATGGTCCAGTCAGATGGCCTGCAACGTCGCCTGACTTAATCCCACTCGATTTTTTTCTTTGGGCGCATTTAAAACATAGAGTCTACATGACTGCTCCAACCACAAGGCAAGATCTGGAAGAAAGAGTTCGACACAAAATTGCACAAATAACACCTCAACAATTACAGAATGTTAGACGTGCAACGATAAGTAGCGCTACTCATAACGGTGAACAGTTTGAACAATTTTTATAATGGTTTGTTATAATTTAGGTTTTAAATAGTTTTGTTATTCGTGGTAATTTATTCATGGTTGTAACGTTATACCTATTAAAATTATTTCTTGTTTAATTTGTGTTTACTTATTAAAAACACTTCTATTATTACGAAGGATATCGTTAAAAAATGATTAATAGCGAAAAAATTATAGTTTATGAATCATTGTTTCTGATTAATAAAAGAAATAGCAGAGTTCCATTAAAAAAAATTCCATAGAACCCCTACGGAAATGAAAATGAAAATGAAATTCCGTTCTTTTGAAAAAATACTAAAAATACTGGTACCTATCAGTAATTCAGATAACTATTTTCTGCTTTACAGACAAGTCTACAACCTTACTAATAATTTCCATAGCCTACTTAGTAATTTTCTTACATTGCATTCACCTGCCGCGGCTCTTTTGAAAAAATAAATAATTGTTCGTATCTCACTTATTTTTTGGAATTTTTTACATCTGAAAAAACTGTTGCAGTTAGAAATTTATGCTTAATGAGAAACCATCAAAAAATATAGTCATTCCATTTAAGAAAAAAAGTTGCTGTCACTTCCGGTTCAACCGGAAGTGATATTTTCATTCCAGTTAGTCTAAAAGTAGCCTATTATTGTCTAATTTATTTGTACCAAAAACCAAATTTTTAAATACAAAAACAACCAAAATATTGGGGGCGTACATTGACTCGTGGCCACCCGGTATTGTAGCCAGCACTCACACTCGATTAATAACATTAAAAACATATGCAATATCATATGCAACATAACTAAATAAAGGTCAAACATTAAATTAGCCAATCATTTTAACTGGCTTATATAAGATAAATACAGAAACGACACGGATGATGGGTTATAAATTAATATACAATGAACAAAGTAATTATCGGGCAGGTAGCTTTGTTGACCTGAACTTCGAACCTGTCACAAGAATATAAATCCAATTAAAAAAAACCTAACTGCTTTACAGGAATTTAATTTAATTCCACATTTACTCAATTTCTAAACATATTTTCTGTATGTATTTGTTAAACCATGATAACGAGATTATCGGTATAGATAATAAAGAAATGATATTCATTTTTTGTAGATAAACAAATGTACCTTTGAAGTAAATATTTTCCCAGTGGTATTAAATAAAGAGGTAAACAAATAAGTAATAGATTATTATCCACTTATATTGTCATTATTAGGGCAATGTTATATCAAATTTAAAAGTATAGAGGATTCAGAACTTGTTAAAATTATATTATATCAAAATAACAAAACCATTAAAATGAAACCAGGAAAGAACGGATAGCAAGTTCTCCTGTATGGTATTTAAGTGAAATTAATAAAGTAATGACGAACTAATTAACTAGCTTTCTTCATTATTTGTAGAATTTAAAATAAGGCCAAGCAATACGTTCAAGAATTCAATAGAAAATAAACTAAACGTGGCACAAAGTATTTTGACATTGTTCTGAACACCGATCTATTGATTTTTCAGGTGTTTATTAACATTTAAAAAAAAAGATAATTAGGGCGATGTTAACCGCACTGAGAACAATATTACAGAAATTGGGTTCGGTTCTAGAATCTTTGCCAAATAAATTATGCTCTTGTTGAGACTAAAAGATATAATTTATGTACCAAATTTGAATCAAACATGGCGGAAAACGTAAAAAACTTCAATAATCTTCATCGATTCAAGAGCATTAAAGAGCAAGGAGAGTATTCAGAACTCAACTAAGTGTGTTGTGTCCTTCACTACTCTATGTCCATTGAAATAGGGGACATCCTGTATAATCCAGTGTTATCATCCATTAGCCGAAAATGCCGATCCAGAGGTATAAACATTTTATAAAGAGAGAAAATAGCTGTATGTATATACAAGAAACAACGCAGTTATTATAGTTATTAGTGACTTCAGCAGAAAGGTCATAAATGTAAGAGCAGATAAGACTTTATCTGCTTTTTTTCGATAGATACTATGAGAAAGTATTAACTGGGACTGCAGATTAATTGAGTTGGGCCAAAAAGAAACATTTGTAAAAGATGACCTCTAGAATATTAAGGGTCTATATACCTGACGACCTGACGTAAGACACACGGAACGCTGCTGACAATCAGTGACTCCATCGTCAACTCGCGAACGTCGAATATGACATCTAGTGCTTCTGCGTCTCCTGTTTCTACCTTGAGAAATTCTGAGTAAGTATACTTTTGCATTGTCATACTCCCTTGCAAAGTACAGGAGTGGATCTTAACTCCTAAAAGTGTTACATGCTGTACCTATCACTATTATATAACTCCTGCTTTCTGGATTCAATAACTGGGAGTGTACTCGAGAAATAAACGATCTAGAATGCGTACTTTTGTAACCATTTAATACCTTGCGGGTATCTGTATCTAATTGTCCAACTTGTTTACAATTACTTTCCCAATTCCTAAGCAGTCGAACGTAATAGGAGCAGCAAGCATAGCAGTTGTCTTGTATTATCCCAAAATCCCTGACGACCAGATCTATCGGAATAAAGATATTTCTTTTATCTGTTCCACGTCGTAGATATGACGTTATTACATGTTCAGGTATGTGTAGGCCTCTCCGCCATCTAGATGTTTTAGGATACTTCTATCTGATAGCTGCAAGTCTGACAAAAAATTTGTGCATTTCCCTCTTTTGAGGTGCTGATAGCACATTTGTTAACCAGAAAGCCATACCAATAATGGTACGCATATAATATTTACTTACCCTTACAACATTTGAGAACTCACGCTCTGATGAAGTATGCAGTTTAAGATCAAATTCCTCTTTTGGCAATACTTCTTGATTGTAAATACCACGGTTAATTTAGAATGTCGTGTTTGCGTCTTATTCCGACTTCAATCCATTGGACGTTAGATCTTTTATATTAAAGCCTTGGCAGAGTTTAACCATTGCTGTTCCACCACTCAAGCAGGACAAGTGATGTTCATGTACATCAATGCAACGACCATTACCTGTGACAATGCCATCTGCCCCAATTGAAACTCAAACTCAAGAGAGTCTAGCCTACTCCTTCCGTCTCGGTGACACATGAAAGGCACCATTCCACTATTTAGATTCTCGCATGAGGAACAAGTTTCGTAAGCTGGCACTCTTGCCAGATAATTCCCCGCCGATAGCCTACTTAATTTGTAGTAGGTCTTATGGCTGTCTCTATATATTTACGTTCATAAAATATGGTTGTAGTTACATGATCCACACATCAGTCCTGTGGCTTCAAGGTAGCTCCATGTTAAACCTAACCCTCATCATTAAATCAAATTTGGGAAACTCTGCTGAATGCTTCTGATCAGTTGCTATTACCTGAATGGAAGTACGGCTGGCACTTCTTCCTCTTGTTAAGGTGTCCTACCTAGGAAAGATACTTAATATCTCAGAGATGTTAGCTAAGGAAGCGCAATACTTTGGGTACATATCACACCAGATTTTTTGAGAAAGTGCCATGTATTTCCCACATCGTTCGCTACTCTCGTAGAAAGTTAGAAATTGCCCCGTTCTTCAATCGTCCACTTAAAACGTTTTTAGATGTGACTTGCGACATCAACATTAGGGACATGCAGTTAAACACCTCCCAGTTTTCTCTGAACTCCATTGAAGACAGTATATCCGAGTTGCGGATCTGAGAGTAGTTAGACTTGATATCCACGTCCAACATATGTCATATTATTTTTATTATAATATTTTTATTAAATTTATTCATGAACTATGTTGTTTATAAACAATGTGTAATATATATTAAATTGTTTTAAGAGAAATTGCATTTAAACCCACCTCCATGTCCAGTCACACATAAGAAAATCATAAGGCTAAGTCCTAATGCCCACAGCAATCTTGATAGAGCGTTAAACAATGAAGCTTCTAAAAGATCTATTTGGGAATTTATCCTGAGTCTGTCATGATATAATATAATTCCCATCATTAAACACAGTGAAAATAACCACAATAATACTACCATCATCTAGAAAAAAATAAAACATTTCGAAGTTTTTAACAGAATAATAAATAAATAGTATATTGAAGTAGAAGTGGATATTAAGGTCTTTAAAACACGCGCGATTTTTCGTGTTTTAAAGACCAGTTATCCACCAATACTCTACGCTATTTTTTTTTATTAGTACACTTTGAAATCATAAATACTGGTATTATTACTACAGAAAATGGAAATATGAATTAAGAATGTAAACGGTTGAATTCTTGATGTGACATCAGGATACCTGTCAGTGTCATAAAAATGAGAAAAACAAAAATTAATCTGTCACATATGATTAATAATTATTGTTACTACAGTTGTTTTGATGTTAAATATTTGAATAAAGCTTTTGAAACATTTGTTGTAATATTTTATTTGAGTTACAAGGTACTCCTGTCACGTTTCTCGAGTTGTTGGTGTTGCCATGTTAACTTTAAAACACGCACGTTTTTAAAACTTGGATTTACTTTACTTTAAATAAGCAAAATAGGGTACCAATAAAAAAATAATTTTGAACAAAAACGAATGTTCTCTCAAGAAAGAATTTGATTTTCTTGTTACTTATTAGAATATCATATTCTTTTAAGTAAATCACAAGGGTTCCCTCCTTTTAACACCAATACACGTTCGATGCACGTTTCGTTTATTATATTGATATAATCTGGAGTGATGGAGTTTTAATTATCTGAATATGATGCCAACATGGTTGACGAAACGGTAGTTGAATGATAGTATTCGTATTAATGTTCAAGTGTTTTAATATTTGTGGAAACTGCTTCAGAGCTAACTTCACACTGAAGATTCCAACGCCATCCAGGTCCTGAAAAAACATCGATTGCTTTTTTAAATTGGTGTGCCTGTTTGTTAACTAGTTAGTTGGCAACTGTCTCTATTGAATCGGAATATTCTGATTTTCTGGTTTCTATATTATCAATCTAAGCTTTGCATTTTGATATCGGTCTGAATTTTTATTTGTACACTTGGTAGTAAGTAGTAGTATACACCCAAAACCGTGGGTTCGGAAATTGTAACAAGATACCAATACACAATTTTTTAATGGATATTTACAATAGGAATATTCCACTAATAGGCCGGCGGCACATGACTAATCAAGTGCAACATTTTTAAAATGAATGTAATTACAATGAGTATGCCAGAAATGCGAATTTTAGACAGTCGTCGCGTGCAGAAGGATGTGCAAGTCGATTTTCCGTTTGCATGGAAAATCGATGTCTGTGAACGATTTTAAAATAAATGCTACTAGTGCCAAACAAAGAACCGTGAAAAAAATTCCAGCGGAAACTTATTGGCATGCAGTTTCCGCGTGCAAAAATATCAGATCTCCTCGAAGGATTTTAGAATGTATGCCATCGAGGTATCTTATTGGTAATGAAAAAAAGCTGATAGTAATAACTGGCATGCAGTTTTGGGATGCTTAAAATATTTGCCGTCATCCAAAACACAACAAATAATTTCAAGTATCTCCAAACGAAGTTAAAATACATGCCAATTACGTTTCATGATAAATTTTCACTGTCAAACGACGATTTACTTATTGGCATGCAGTTTTGTAATACAGAACGTTATCAAAAGTTATTGCAAACCGCAGGTATCTCTGAAAGATTTTAAAATGCAAGCCAATTACTCCTTATGATAAATTTGCACTACCAAATGACATTTACCGATCGACATGCAGTTTTCTAGTGCAGAACGTTATTAAAAGAAAATAGCTACACGCGAGGAAAGCGGGCGAAAGGGCCTATTTCAACTTTGGTCGCTTATAACTTTCTTTCAGTGCATCGGAGAGTTTCACTATAAAATCAGTTACCAACGGCGTCGGTTATTTTGCTGTCGGATAATTAGAACGCGAGACTGAGACAGAAAACTCAAAGTTAAGGTTCTCATCGAAGACCCTTTCGAATTAGCAGGGAAAAATCTTTGACTCCCTATATAAAATTTGCCTATACGCATTCGGCTAAGGGTCACCCAAATACGTCACTGATTCCGCCTCGTCCGCACCTTCCGAGACAACCTGTTTAGTTAAAGAATCTTGGTCCATACCGGCTTGTGTCTATCTCTTTCTTTCATCACCATCTCGTGTCGTCGAGAAAGCCATTATTATATGTTTTTTAGTGCCTCTTCGTTGTGCACGCTATCGTTAAATTCCCTGCGTATCAATTTTTAATATTATGTTTTGTTTTCATTACTTTTACCATACTGCAATGGTATGCATTTTAAAAACGTTAAGAGATACTTGAAGTTCTTTGCACGGTTTACCTTTGCTAAGGTTCTGCACTACAAAACTTCATGCCAATCAGTAAATCGTCGATTTGCAGTGCAAATTTATCATAACATTTATTGGCATGCATGTTAAAATCGTTCGGGGATACCTGAAATTTTTGCATTTTTCGGAATAACTTTTAATAACGTTCTGCACTAGAGAACTGCATGCCAATTGGTAAATCATCATTTGGTATTGCACATTATTCATAAAACTGATTAACGTACGTTTTAAAGGCGTTCGGAGAGACATGAATTTTATGCATTTTAGGAATAACTTTTAATAACGTTCTGCTTTATAAAACTGCATGCCAATCGGTAAATCGTCGTTTGGCAGTGCAAATTTATCATAGAACATATTGGCAAGCAATTTAACTTCGTTCGGAGATACCAAAAAATTTTACGATTTAATGTGCGCTACAAAATTTGTTGTGCGTGAGGAAACTGCATTCCAATAAGTTTCCGCTGGATTTTTTTCACGGCTTTTCATTTGGCACTATTGGCATCCATTTCAAAATCGTTCACAGACATCGATTTTCCATGCAAACGGAAAATCGACTTGCATACCCTTCTGCACGCGACGACTGCCTAAAATTCGCATTTCTGGCATATTCATGGTAATTATATTCATAAATATGATTGGCATGCATTTCAAAAACGTTGCACCTGCCTGGTCATGTACCGCCGGTCTATAATATAACATCAAAGATTGTGGTATTACTTTATGCTTCACTTGGATTCACCTAGGATTTATATGAATTTAACTGAACTCATACTGATTTAAAACTAAATTCCCGTTGTGACTTGGTCACCTTATGTACCACACAAAATTATCTCTTTGCGAGCATTCTAGAACTTCCTAGTACAGTCTCGAATGCTCTAGTAGAGACCTTCTTGATTCCCCTGGATAAATCTTAATTTAGTTATAGAAAATATAAATTATAGAAAACTAATCCCTAGTTAAAACTCCAGCAGCACAATATAGACATAGTGTGAAGGCCTGCTGATAAATACAATGACCTGCAATCCCTATTTAATAACTCATGCCACCCGCACCTAGGGGGCGCTTTCGGTAAACTACGAATAAATTGTCTACTTGCTTTATTTTACACATCACTCCTCATTCGATGTGTTACACCAACAACAACTGTTCATTAATAATACGATCCCAAATTATTTGCACCACTGCGATTTATATGTATTTTGAAAATACACTCAGTTTTATAAAAAACATGTGATATTAACTTTTAAAATCTTACCTTACTAATTTTAATTACTTTGTTCCTGCAGTTGAATATTATGTAACCAGTGATAAAACCAACAAGCCAAGTGGTAGCACGAACGTGAGTTGGCATATAAAGTTCCTTCATCATTTCCGCAGTTAATCTGAAAATACATGATCCTCCATTCAGAAAATCGAGACTATATCGAAAATAAACAGTCTTCAGAATGTCGAATACTAATACTACTAAAATATTATAAAAATTTTGAGGCCTGAGCTTCTAGTACATATACCAAATTTCAAGTTTCTGTACTCTTAGCAGCTTGCTTATAAGTAAAGCAAGCTGCTAAGAGTACAGAAACTTGAAATTTGGTATATGTACTAGAAGCCCAGGCCTCAAAATTCTTATAATTCCATCCCCGCACCGCCCATCCCCCTTCCATTATTAAAGGGGTTGATAAAATAAAATCGAGACATTTACTTGAAATTTGGTATACGTATATATTATAATAACATCAGGAACTAGTAGTGGGGTCGGGTAGCTGAAAAAAACTTCACATCTGGCAACCAATGCGCCCCTTTGGATTCAGATAGTGCATGGGTAGATGAGTCTAAAAAGCCCGGGACACAAATTTTCCTGGCCCTCTAGAGGTGTTAATGACATAATCAATATGGCCGCCAAAGTTTTGTGACATACTTCTACATTTCCTTATACAACTCGGGTTTGTATTTTAATATCAACCTATATTACTAGTGATTATTAATCAGGAGAAAACGCGCCTTCCAACGTTATATTTGACATCATTTTTTAAGTTCGTAATACCAGAAATATTTGTAACTTTATTAAAATTTTTGTTATTTTGATTATTTCGAAACATTTTGCTAGATAACTTGGAATTCATTACATGTAGCTGAAAACGTGCCCCATACTTTTTTGTTCGTCAAAAAATTACTTTTCGAGCGGCATATATGACTTTTATTTTATCACAAACAGTTGCTGAAAATTTGCTAAGACAATGTAGCGTTGCACAGCGAGTCGCCATGCCAACAATGTAATTTACATGGGTTCCGAAGTAATAGAGCGGCTTTATAACTGTTTAAGTAGCAAATGTAATTATTATAAGTTTTGATGTATATGTAAATACATTCTAGTTTTTCTAGAGGGTATTTTTTAAAATCGTAGCCCCCCTCGAAATTTAAGTTTTGGGAGGCAACTTCAAAAATGCAATGTGTGTTTCTTTTTCAGGCAGACGTTGTGTGAGGAACTTCACCGTGTAAAGAAGATACTGCTTTCGTCTACCTTATAGAAAGACATAAATTACCCAATCATATCAACGAAGAGGAAACACGAATTGGTTGATGCTACGATTGACCCAGTGGTGGCTCCGCTTGTGGGATCTGTGTTTGTTATACCAGAAGCACTCAAAGGAGCGCTTAATCATTCCGAAGTATGAAAGTTATTTAACCATGGCAAAGAATCTTGCAATTTTTGCTGAACATGATGAGTTTCCAAGTGCTGTAAGCAATTTGCATAAATTCAAGATATTGATGAACTATAGATTGAGTATGGTTGTTGCAAATACAGGAAATTTAATCCAATTCATGAGATTTGTGGCAAACTCTCACAGGAAATTTGCAGAAATTTGTTGGCTTTTTATTCTGTAACTGGTTGCGACACAGTTTCCACATTTTGTGGCATTGGCAAGAAGACAGCTTGGAAGATCTGGATGTCATTTCGTGAACTTGATTGTGTATGGCATCAGCTCTGTACAGGCACCACTGATATTGATTATGAATGTCCATGATCTGTTGCAACGATTTGTTATTCTACTTTATGATCAAGCATCAGACCTTCAGAGGATCAATGACTGCGGACGAGTGTTATTTACAAGAAAGAGTCGAGCAATCGGAAACATTGCTTTAACACAACACATCAAACGAACTACTCTCCGAACAAGAATGTGGAACAACAGCCTCGTTGCACAATACACAATACCTTCGCCAACCAAGTGGGGATGGATAGTAACTTCAGGAGGATCATACCTACCTGTGTGGACAACAATTCCAGTGATCGGTAATCACAAGTAAATTTACACTAATCATTTGGATAGTATTGCATATGACAGCAAGATATTATTTTCCTGTGAGAGTTTGGCACAAATCTCATAAATTGGAATAAATTTCCTGTATTTGCCGCAACCATACTCAATCTATAGTTCACCAATATCTTCAATTTGTCCAAATTTCTGATAGCACTTGGAAACTCATCATGATCAGCAAAAATTGTAAGATTCTTCGCGTGGTTAAATAAACCTCATACTTCGGAATGATTAAGCGCTCCTTTGAGTGCTTCTGGTATAACAAACACAGATCCCATACAAACGGAGCCCCCATTGGGTCAATCGTAGCATCAACCAATTCGTGTTTCCTCTTCGTTGACATGATTGGGTAATTTCTATCTTTTTATAAGGTAGACGAAAGCAATATCTTTTTTACACGGTGTAGTTCCTCACGCAACGTCTGCCTGAAAAAGAAACACATATTGCATTTTTGAAGTTGCCTCTCAAAATTTAAATTTCGAGGGGGGCTACGATTTAAAAAAATACCCTCTAAAAAAGCTAGAATGTATTTACATATACATCAAAAGTTACAATAAATACATTTGCTAGTTAATTAAACAGTTATAAAGCCGCTCTATTACTTTTCGGAACCCATATAAATTACATTGTTGGCATAACGACTCGCTATGCAACGCTACATTGTCTTGGCAAAATTTTCAGCAACTGTTTGAGATAAAATAAAAGTCATATATACCGTTCGAAAGGTAATTTTTTGACGAGCACAAAAGTGTGGGACACATTTTTAGCTGCATATAATGGATTCCAAGCTAAATGTTTCGAAAAAATCAAAATAAGAACAAAAATTTTAATAAACTTACAAATATTTCTGATATTATGAACTTAAACAATGATGTCAAATATAACGCTGGAAAGCGCGTTTTCTTCTGATTAATAATCATTAATAATATAGGTTAATATCAAAACACAAACCCGAGTTATATAGGGTAATTTAGAAGCGTGTCACAAAACTTTGGCGGCCATATTGATTACGTCATCAACACCGCTAGTGGGCCAGGAAAATTTGTGTCCCGGGCTTTTTAGACTCCTTTACCCATGTACTATCTGTATCCAAAGGGGCGAATTGGTTGCCAAATGTGAAATATTTTGATATAATTTTCAGCTACCCGACCCCACTATAGATTATATCTTGGGATTATTCCGTTGGAGGGTTGGGGGTTAAATAGGGGTAGATAGGGGAAAATAAGTAAAGTAAGCTGGTAAGAGTACAGACACTTGAAATTCGGTATATGTACTAGAAGCCGAGGCCTCAGATTCTTTACAATATGTATTATAACGACATCTGGAACTAGATTATATTTTGAGATGATTCCGTTGACGGAGTGGGGATGTAAGTATAGGTAAATAGGGGAAAATGAGTAAAGCAGGCTGTGTAGAGTACAGATACTTGAGGTTTGGTGCAAGCCCTCAGATTCCTTTATAATATTTTTCAACCCCCCACCACCACCACCACTCCATTAATAAAGCGGTTGATGAAATAGACTTGAGGTATTCACTTTAAATTTGGTACACGTATGTATTTTTTGTTGAAGGGGTGAAGGGGGGTGTGCAATTGGGAAAAATCAGTAGAGCAAACTAGTAAGAGTCCAGAATCTCATTTCTGGCGTATGCGCTAGAAATCAACGCATTAATTTTTAACATTGAAAATTGAAGACGTAACGGTAGTACGGAAGTCCAGTAGCGATTTGTGTAACGCTTGGAAATTCGGTTGTTTTTTTGAACACGAAAGCGTTCGGTGCTGTTACATCGCATACTTTTTGAGAAATCCCTATTTAATTTTGAATTAGATAAATTTTGATACCTAGAATCATATTCTAGCATTTGCTTATATTTGACCGTACAAAAAACTTCATATACGTTTTTGATGTGAAATTTCCCCCTCTATCGCCTAGTGCCATTAGTTATTTGATACATTTTTTTTATTTTTCGAGTTATTGGCTAAAACCGAATTTCGGCCAATATTTTCGGTTTTTTAAGGGTCCCCGTCACCTTACAGCTGTAAACTTTTTTTATCGTATTCTACACCAAAGAAAATACTTATCCTGATAGTTTCAGCAATATAACATTTAGTGACGCCTTTAAACCCCTGACCACTGGCTAAATAACAAATCTTTAAAAGGGAACAAGCATTTGTATTCACCGGCTGGAAACACTTATAACGTTTAATTTTGTTATTAAATCACCCAACTTCCCAAGGTCCTATCCAGAGCATCAGACTACTATTTTGTGTTCGTAGATACGTGCTTGACCAACTGGCAGATCTGTTAAATTCTCTTACCTTAACTCATCTACTTTAAACTCATGAAATTGACCCAGGATGTTTTTTTAAAACCAGATTATACACCATACTTATTAGAAAACCATATGTAACAAGTGAAAAAAACTACATTTTGATATGCTTTTTATTCAATTTGTGGGGATGATTCACATTTTCAGCAGAGGGTCGCAAGATGACTCAGTGCTTTGACATGTTTTGTTTTTCTTTTTTTTTGCATTGACTAAAGTAAAAGCTAACTACATTTTGAAACACGGAAAGGGCATCGGCTCTATTTTTATTTAGTAAATGAAAATAAGGAAATGAATGATGATATTTTAAATACAACATTATCACTTATCAATTTGTAATATTTTTTTAAATAATTCTATGGAATGCATTTTCGTAAATAACTCGTTTATTTTAAGTTTTTCGAAAAAACTCTATTTCAGATTTCTTGTCCAAAAAGGTCCATGCCTTATACTGGTTATAGAGATAGATCGACGGAATAGTTAATTTTCGATTTTTATTAGGAAACTCTTCGGAATTTGTAGAATTTATCAAAAAAATCAAGTTTTCCAGGATTTGTAGATTCGCTTTTGTTTTGTCAAATTTCTCACAAACGTCAGCTAATAGACCTAATCGAGCCCTACAATTGCCATTTTTGAAAATCAAAATCGGACCTTCGGTTCGGGAGTTATTAATTTCTTTGAAAAATCATACTCGGCCCTGGAAAACATACTTGCGGTCAACTGATTCGGACCGCCAGCAATAGGCTTGATTTGTGGCCGGGTACCTTTGATCCCACCAAGTCTCATCGAAATCGATCAATATTCTGGACAGTTATCGTGCTTCCTAGCCCGATTTCGAGAAAACCAGTTTTTTGCAAAAAAAATCAATTTTCATTTGTTTTTCGACATAGCCTCTGGTATACTTATTGGTAGAGCTTTGCCAGCGGCACCATTTCTTTTTTGAAACGTCTCGATCCGACTACCCGTTATCGAGTTATTCAATTTTTCCCGAAAAACTCGAAACGTCTATATCGGGTACTTCCGGTTTCCGAACGGAGCCGAGCTTCTGGCGTTAAGGTTTTCTAAAGACCTCCTATTAACCACCCAAGTTTAATCGCAATCCGAAAACGGATTAGGGGGGCTGGGCGTGACAGACCGACAGACCGACAGACAGACAGACAGACAGACAGACAGACAGACAGACAGACCGACCGACTGACCGACGGACGGAATTTTTTAAATTCGCTCTCGAATCGATAGATATGACTTTCACATCGATCCGACGTTTTTTTCGGGTTTCGACGGTCCACCGGAAAAATGCTAAACGTATACTACATTTTTTTTCAAAATGTAGTAACAAGCGAAAAAACTACATTTTGATTTGCTTTTTGTCCAATTTGCTGGGATGATTCATTAAATTTTCAGCAGAGAATCGCAAGATGACTCAGTGATTTGACATGTTTTATTTTTCTTTTTGCATTGACTAAAGTAAAAGCTAACTACATTTTGAAACACGGAAAGAGCATCGGTTTTATTTTTATTTAGTAAATGAAAATAAGGAAATGAATGATATTTTAAATATAACATTACATTATTTGTTGGCACCTATATCGCACGGAGAATGTATCAATTTGTAATATTTTTTTAAATAATTCTATGGAATGCATTTTTGTAAATAACTCGTTTATTTAAAATTTTTTGAAAAAACTCTATTTTGGATTTTTTGTCCAAAAAGGTCCGTGCCTTATACTGGTTATAGAGATCGATCGACAAAATAGTTAATTTTCGATTTGTATTAGGAAACTGTTCGGGATTTGTAGAATTTATCAAAAAAATCAAGTTTTTCTGGATTTGTAGATTCGCTTCTGTTTTGTCAAATTTCTCATAAACGTCAACTAATAGAACTATTCGAGCCCTACAATTGCCATTTTTGAAAATTAAAATCGGACCCTCGGTTCGGAAGTTATTAATTTCTTTGAAAAATCATACTCGGCCCTGGAAAACATACTTGCGGTCAACGGATACCGGCCGCCAGCAATAGGCTTGATTTGTGGCCGGGTACCTTTGATCCCACCAAGTCTCATCGAAATCGATCAATATTCTGGACAGTTATCGTGCTTCCTAGCCCGATTTCGAGAAAACCAGTTTTTTGCAAAAAAAAATCAATTTTCGTTTGTTTTTCGACATAGTCTCTGATATACTTATTTGTAGAGCTTTGCCAGCGGCACTATTTGTTTTTTGAAATATCTCGATCCGACTACCCGTTATCGAGTTATTCAATTTTTCCCGAAAAACTCGAAACGTCTATATCAGGTACTTCCGGTTTCCAAACGGAGCCGAGCTTCCGGCGTTAAGGTTTTCTAAAGACCTACTATTAACCACCCAAGTTACATCGCAATCCGAAAACGGATTAGGGGGGCTGGGCGTGACAGACCGACAGACAGACAGACAGACAAACAGACATACAGACAGACAGACCGACTGACCGACGGACGGAATTTTCTAAATTCGCTCTCGAATCGATAGATATGACTTTCACATCGATCCGACGTTTTTTTCGGGTTTCGACGGTCCACCGGAAAAATGCTAAACGTATACTTACTACATTTTTTTTCAAAATGTAGTAACAAGTGAAAAAAACTACATTTTGATATGCTTTTTATTCAATTTGTTGGGATGATTCACATTTTCAGGAGAGGGTCGCAAGATGACTCAGTGCCTTGACATGTTTTATTTTCTTTTTTTTTGCATTGACTAAAGTAAAAGCTAACTACATTTTGAAACACGGAAAGGGCATCTGTTCTATTTTTATTTAGTAAATGAAAATAAGGAACTGAATGATGATATTTTAAATATAACATTACATTATTTTTTTGCACCTCTATCGCACGGAGAATTTATCAGTTTGTAATATTTTTTTAAATAATTCTATGGAATGCATATTCGTAAATAACTCGTTTATTTTAAGTTTTTCGAAAAAACTCTATTTCATATTTTTTGTCTAGAAAGGTCCGTGCCTTATTCTGGTTATAGAGATCGATCGACGGAATAGTTAATTTTCGATTTTTATTAGGAAACTCTTCGAAATTTGTAGAATTCAACAAAAAAATCAAGTTTTCCAGGATTTGTAGATTAGCTTTTGTTTTCTCAAATTTCTCACAAACGTCAACTAATAGACCAAATCCAGCCCTACAATTGCCATTTTTGAAAATCAAAATCGGACCTTCGGTTCGGAAGTTATTAATTTCTTTGAAAAATCATACTCGGCCCTGGAAAACATACTTGCGGTCAACGGATTCGGGCCGCCAGCAATAGGCTTGATTTGTGGCCGGGTACCTTTGATCCCACCAAGTCTCATCGAAATCGATCAATATTCTGGACAGTTATCGTGCTTCCTAGCCCGATTTCGAGAAAACCAGTTTCTTGCAAAAAAAATCAATTTTCATTTGTTTTTCGACATAGCCTCTGGTATACTTATTTGTAGAGCTTCGCCAGCGGCACCATTTCTTTCTTGAAATGTCTCGATCCGACCACCCGTTATCGAGTTATTCAATTTCTCCCGAAAAACTCGAAACGTCTATATCGGATACTTCCGGTTTCCGAACGGAGCCGAGCTTCCGGCGTTAAGGTTTTCTAAAGACCTCCTATTAACCACCCAAGTTTCATCGCAATCCGAAAACGAATTAGGGGGGCTGGGCGTGACAGACCGACAGACAGACAGACAGACAGACAGACAGACAGACAGACCGACCGACTGACCGACGGACGGAATTTTCTAAATTCGCTCTCGAATCGATAGATATGACTTTCACATCGATCCGACGTTTTTTTCGGGTTTCGACGGTCCACCGGAAAAATGCTAAACGTATACTACATTTTTTTTCAAAATGTAGTAACAAGAACATGGTATACTAACAATTAACGGTTTACAAAGTGTCCAAGGGTAAACAAAATTATTTACTAAGTATGGTTAATTCGGAAGATAACTTACATCAAGCTTGATCTCTACGTAGTGGTTAAATGTACAACATGAAAGAGAACAAGAAACATACCTCTTAAGGGAAAACACTAACATACTATTCAACACTAAATTCATATAACTTTACCAAAGCAAGAAAGAAAATAGGGCTTATATTTTAAAGCCTCACAGGAATAAAAAGTACAAACCTAGATCCAAAAATCAGATACCATCGACTCATCTAACTAAACTAAAGCTACACATATAATTCATGTAATTAACATATGACCGCTCATTAATAAGCTACTAATTAAACACCTTTCGCGGTAATGTTTATGGCTAGGTGACAGCAAAAACGGAATGTTTACACACTTATTTCGCGGGTAGACTGCCACAAATTAACAACAACAAGGCCACATACATGAAATCGGTAGCCCGAAACATTTAGTAAATGTCTAACAGAAGTGTTAAAAAAAACGTGACATACGTGATTCTCCTTAGTCTGATTGAAAGGTTAAAAGCTTACATTTATGGTTGGTTTACCACCCTACTTTCGCCAACATAGGTTTTTGAAACCGGCTCGTCTCAACAAGTCAGAGTCTCGCACTTTTGCTTTTACATAATATTTGGCTCAATCGGCCTATTTGCCACTCATAATACGGCACAATTTCCACAGGTGAATTATAGGTAGCTAGACACAGAATTGTGAATTTTCCTTCCTAGCTTTCTCTAGAGCAATTCACCAAATGTTTAATACTTTTAGATAACCTCACTGCAATTTTAAAATAAGGTACTCATTTCATTACAATAATCACTTTCATGAAACAGGCACTTTGTGGCACAAATAACAGACCAACTTGAAATGATTCTCACTTAGTGCACGTAGATGATTTCATACCAAACTGCCGAACATGATGCTCTCAAATAGCACTTCACTATTTGCTTAAATTACGGAATTAACCAAAAACCTAAATTCGCAATCACCTAATTGTGTCTGTTCTAAACGACAGCTCAAAACTCAATGCCCTCCCCTCGCCTCGGGCCGAAGGAAGCCTCTCGCTTGGTGCCAGGCATCGCTTGTTACAACCCAAGTAGCACAATTAATTCCTCAAGATATCCCGAAGATAAAAATTTAGGAATTGGTAAATATCTTCTAGAGGTCTGTAAGAGCTCCCTAAGATGGGCAAATGTCAGCATATCAGGATTAAATAGTACCTCCCATGGTAATCGAAAAAAGTTATTAGTATAGAATCCTGTGAGCAGCTTTTTACATACCTATAGAATTCCCATAGTAATCTTTAGGATATCTTATCGCTATTTGCAAAAAAGTCTCAAGAAAGCAGTACACACCTAGGCTTTTGGGAAAATATTTACAAAAGAATTTTTGTTAGAATAAGGAAGACAATTATTCAACAGATTCCAAATTTCATTAATTCATTATAGTTACACCTTTTTGAATTTTTATTTCAATTTAAAAAAACTATAAAAAATAAAAACTTAGTGAAATTTGGAATCGGTTGAACAATTGCAAATATTTTAAGTTTTCAAAAAAACCTTGAAAATGCATTCCCGCTTCTTGAAATTTTTTGTTAGCAAAACTTCTTCAATTAATATCGATAAGAGATGTCTTAAAGTATTATTTGTGTTCCATGTCTCAATACTGAGATATGGTTAACCTAAATTTCAACAACAGCCGCTGGCAGTGCCTTCTAAAGTAGTTCTCACAAACACCAAAACATGAATTGAACATTACTCGACATGTGTTTCGACAGCTATATTGGTATCATCCGAGGATGATTAAAACTAAAGTAATTTAGTTTAGTTTTTATAATCGGCAGATAATGCCAACATAGTTGTTGAAACGTGCGTCGAGTAAGTTATTATCAAGGTTTTGGTGTTTGTGGAGACTAGTCAGAGGTATTATTTAATTACCAATCACGAGAATAGAAAATATTAAAACTGATTGTTCTTCCAGTAAAAAAAATACATTTATTCACTGATAAAACATTAATTGTTCCTTCCTCGTAAAGAATTTTCTCTCTCCAACCTTGCCTTACAATGGCGCAGCCAATCCCTTGATAAAACTTCGAAATCCTTTTCTGAACACTTATATTTTGTTTTAAACAAATCTAGAATAAAATTATAAATATATTATTACCAAATAAAAAGAAATTACAGAAAAAATTATTGGAATAAGTATAGAGAGAGCAGTTAAAATATTTTCATGATTGTTAAAAAAAGTAAGATTTTTGACATTTTTAGTTTGAATTGTCAGTTTTATTCAATTCTACTTTTCTTTTAATGTTGCTATTGACATTAAAAAATTCTACTTTTTGTAGTGTCAGCTAGCGTTATAAGTGCGAACTCTTTCACTTACGTGGTTACTGAACTCACTACGCATCGTCCAGTAAATCTCCACTCTAGCAAAAAAACTAACATTTCTAACACTAGTTGCATAAGTAACTATTACGAAATAAATACCTAGTTCATTTATTTGACAAATATCAAGGTGGATTCAATCCCCTATAGCTGTTAAGAGTCTGAAGGATATACAACCTGGATCTTTAGAATGTGTTTTATATAAATTTATTTTTATACTGTGTGTATTTTGCTGGTCACTACAGGTACCTATGTCGTTAAAATTAACAATTGAATTACTTAATGGTAGTTTGCCAAATGAATATTTTACTTATAATAATAATCATTTTAGTTTCACATAGATAATTATTATTATTATTAATTTGGAAATATCCATTTTCCAACTGTTATCCAAACATTACCAAAATTCACCATGTCTCCAACACTCTTCTTAAAAATATTTTTATTATTATAATAGCTCGAAAAAAAAAATGAAATTTGAGGTTGTCAATATGGGAACTAAAATATTACTTTTTGAGTGCCAAATGGTGACCTTGATGTTAAACATGGCACCGGAGCATCATTTTCCAAAAACAAATAATAATTGGTAGGAGGGGCCTAGTAGCACCTTCTTGTGCCATTGCTAACCGTATATACTTTTAACACATTCCAGCGATTAAAATTAAAATGACAGTTATTTGAACGACAGCAACAATTTTCAAGCATTTAAGGAATCGAGCATTTTATGTCAGCAGGGAGAGGGAGCTTCAGAGCTACACTATATGAATTGAAAGCAAACACTCTAATCACCATGATACTAGCAAAATACATAAAAGTACCTTTAGAAATGAAGGTTGTATATCGTCCCTTCAATTGTAAAATACATACCCATAAGCACCCTCATCATATATATTTTCCCAATTGGAAAGTTCTCCCTCAGGCCTTTCCAGCTGCATTTGATTTCTTGTGATCTTTTGCCTCATCACCACCAATCATTAAAATGTAAGTATACTGAAAACAATAAGTTAATTAGAGAATATATATATAGTGTTGGATCTACTAGATATTTCCTACAGCTGTACGACATTATGTTAGGTATATTTATCAACAAAATAAAGAGACACATACACTGGTAGATATAAAATCTTACTTCACTATGCACTTTGTTTAAAAAATAGATCACAGAACACACTACACTACACAAAATAACTGATATAATAAGTACTAAACTTAATTGTTTTAGTAGCTAGCTAAACGACGCGACATAAATAAAATAAAATGGCGAGCGTATGCTGCGTATGAGGGAGCAACAAGTCGAGACGGAAATAAAGCGCTTGCGCCTCATAAAATGAACCAATAAGCAAGATGTATATTTATCGATAAAACAGAAACCGATATTAAAATTTAAGTGGGGGAATTATTTTTAAATTAATGTCCATATTCCATTGAATTACCAACTAAGGTAATCCCTATAACATTAGAAAAAGATACACAGAAGAATTTCTTTTTGCGATTTCTATAGGTATTCCTTTAGAGATAATAATAATATTTCCCTTTCAATAATTTTATCTGATCTCTATGATACATCGAAAATTGAGTTGTATGGTAATTCCCTCTTAGAACTTCTAGAAGATGTCTATGAGTTAATAGAAGTCGAAATTCCTGTATAATACCCAATTTACATTTCCTCGACGCATACAAATTGGGCACATAAAAGGATCTCTAATTTTGAACTCGCGAGAATTTCTAGAGGACATAAATACTGGATATCCTTGCAGGCACTGAATAGAACTTCTTGAAGATATCCCAAAGATTTCTGTGCTACTTGGGAAACAAACCCTTGCACGCGCAAAAAAGGTTGGCCGGCGACCGTTTTTATACCTGGGTGCAATTTACGTTTTACGATCGTAGAAAACAATTTTACCAATACATAGATACATATTTTTATTTAATTTAATATACTGAGTGCTCTCTCAAAACGTGACCGCTACACACTGGCGCTTTCTTTTCTGTAAATTTATCGTTGAACTGTGTATTAATAGTTTTCAGCAAGGTAGGTAGGTAGGTACATTATTTGTTTTACTACAGATATCATCATTATTAAAAAAAAAATCATAAGTGCGTCGGGGATCGCAGAAATTAACAACTCTCATACTTACTAGAAGTAGCATAATCTATAAAATCAAATATGAACCTATATTATGTAAAATAAGTTTCTATTTGTGGATATAGAGAGCATATATTCACAATAAATACTATTTTTTAGAAATACTCTTACGTACTTATATTCTTATGCAATTCTTTTAAAAATGAAATACTTTTATTATAATTGTTATTAAAATATACTTACCCATAATGTGCAGGACTGAGTTCTTTCAACCAAGTTATTTCAAAAGTACCAACACAACATAATACTGTAAGTAGTAATGTTACTAGAATAGTACGCTTCGGCCATTTGATCAATGGAAACAGAAGTAGAGGAGAAAGAAAGTATAGCTGTGTGTCTACCGCAAGATACCATGCTTGACCAACACACTAAAATAATTATTATGAAATTGTTAAATAAAAAAAGTGGAGCTTTGGTGTACCGAATCATCAGGATTTACATAATTTTGTATGTATAACAGTGTAGGCCACCAATTGTTTTTGCAGGGATTTGTTAAATATACGACAGCCCCATACCAAAATGGTCCTGATGCAATGTAACTAACACAAGTGGCTAGAAATAACATCAGGATTGCTAAAGATGGAGTTAATCTAAAAAAAAAAAAAATATTAACTAATATCACCCAAATGAAAATCAGCATCAAGAGTTTCAGTTTATTATACGCTACACAGTGGTCCAGAAAAAAGATTTTTCGTTTAAAATTGCCTAGAGCTCTTATTTTGCAACCGATTAGGATATTTTCCTTATTTAATTACGAAAAAATCTGTCATGGCCGATTTTTGAAACATGAAAACCTGAAGGCGGTTAATGCGTCTAAATTGCCATTTTTTAACAATATTATACAGAAAAGTTTTTCTTTTAACCAATTTACATAAATCTTGCCACTTGTGGGTTTTCGAGGTCGCTGATGACGAAACTGATATCCAAGTTGTCGTGAACCACCCTGCAAGATGACGAATCAATATGGCGGCTATAAAAGGCTAAGAAATGTTTAAAAAAATATTTTCGTTAAAGTTAATACTGACAAGATTCAAATGTTACTGATTACTATTTTTAAATTCAAATTGTCTCAGATTTAAATTCCAGTAAGAAATTCAAGATGGCGGATCCAAAATTGAAATCAAAATTAAATGCATTGTTCTAAATAGGCTACTTTTAAGCATGATTGTAAAATGGTTGCTATTTACTAATTAATGTTCTTGGTTTAGAGTTTTTCGTGTAAAGCTCTTCTCATATGTTATATAGTGTCGACTTCCAAAATAGTAGAACGTGTTATTTTTAATGGAATTGTAGTTTTTTCAGAAAAAATAAAATATTGTCAAATGCTCAACTTGATTTTCGCAAAAAATATTCGACCCAGACTGCAACACTGCGTTTTTGGAGAAACTTTATGAAAATTTAAATCAAAATAATAAATGTGCTGGACTCTTTATGGGTATGAGCAAAGCTTTCGACCTAATAAATCATTCGATCCTTATTATGAAACTAGAAAAATATGGCCTTAGAGGTAAAGCAAAAGACTTGTTGACAAATAGATTCCAATTAGTAGAAGTTAATGGTACTAAATCGAGTAAACTAAAAATAGAATTTGGTGTACCACAAGGGTTCGTTCTAAGGCCTTCCTTGTTTCTATTTTATTTTAACGACTTACCGAGTTTCTTTGATGACTATTTAATCATGTTTGCTGGCGATAATTCCTATTTGTGTTGCGGAAAAGCTATGCAAAATGCTTTAACGTCCTTACAAGACAACATAGTAAGATATGCACATTCTATAAAATTTTTAGGAATACGTATTAATAATGCCCTAAATTGGGATACGCACATAATGTCTGTTGCTAAGAAAATCTCTTCCACGTGTTGTGCATTGTACAGATTATCAAAATTAGCCAGTAGACAAACACTGTTAACTTACTATTATGCACACTTTCTATCAAGAATATCATATGGTATTATTTTCTGGGGTTCAACTCATAAATCACAATACAACCAACCATTCCTCGTTATTTTTGGCATGACAACCTGAACGTACCACGAAAATATATAACAACTATTATCAGGCTAAAATTTGGACATGCGAGCTTTCCCGCTCACCTACATAAAATTGGCATTGTCCCATTACATCTGTGCGATCTGTGTGGTGTTATTAATGATATTGACCATGTTTTCTTTTCATGTTACAAATATAAGAACGCTACAGATATATTTATTAAAAATATTGTCTCATGTTGCAACACTATGGCTCCATTTAACTTAGTTAATCTCCTTTCTCTTGGCACTAAGCAAATTTATGAATTTATTGTCGGTTTTTTGGTAGAAAGTAAAAGAAAGTTATGGGTTAGCTTTGTTTTCCTCTTGTCTTACCTCTTGTTTATACCCTCCTTCCCGTGGTCCTTCTTGTGATGTTGATTATAATTTAATGCCCTGACAGACCCCAGGGCGAGTAGCGTATGTCCCTGTAATTCCTCATTTCGTTCATCTCTCTCCACTCTTTTTGTGTTAGGTTTTGTTTTAGTATTTCATATTATAAATTGCTCTTTTGTGACTGGCTGTATGGTCTATGACCCAAAGCCATAAAAAAAACTCGTAAATCTGAAAGATTATTCAGATTACAAAAAAGAGCAATTCGTTATATTTTAGGAACATCTAAATTTGAATCGTGTAAAAAAATATTTAAAGATCTACAATCATCAACCTTGTCCTCTATTTATATTTTAGAAGTACTCGTTTACGTACAACATAATTTTAATTCATTTTTGCCAAGTAATTATAATCATAATCATAGTACAAGAGAAGGTCACAATTTGTTAATCCCTATACATAATTTATCAAAGTATGAGGAAAATCCAAGGTATATGGTAATAATCATATAACAAGCTCCCTCAACAATTTAAAAATATTAGCAATGTCAGAACGTTCAAGAAAGGTGTTAAAACATTTTTAATTAATAACTGTTTCTACTCAGATGAAGAATCTTTAGATTACAAAAGAGAAACCTTTGATTAATGATATAGCCTGTAAGTTTAGTTGGTAAATTAAATAGGAACCGCAGTGTTAAGAAAACCCTCCAGAATCCCTCCACCATTCAAAGCGAATGTTTTGAAATATTGAGCTTATGCACTGATATCTATGGTTATACTAAAATGTAGCTTAACATGTTGGATTGTTATAAAGTTGAATTTAAGTTTTGCTGTCAAGTTAAATCACGCTGCATTCTGATTCACCTAGTTTAATAGGCCATGGACCCAGGATCACGATTAGAGCATTTATATATATTTATCAACCGCGGACAGCCCTGGCTTTGCGGGTTACCTTAGTTTATTTGCTTGCTAATTGAATTTGTTGTGTACTATTCTGTTCTCTGTACAAATACTTAGTAGCTAATAAACAATTATTATTATTATATTATATTATTATCTGACATATTGAGGTAATCCATCTCAGGACACTAAGTATTGAAAAAGCAAAGAATGGATAAATTCAGAAGCTTTAACATTTAAAAATTCGACCGGAGTAATTTCCAGTTGTGGAAGTAACAAATGGACATAATTGTTCGAGCGGAAAAGTTGTCCGAAATCGTCAATGAAACGACGGGTCGCAATGTTATTTATGGAATTTGATCACTTGCAAACAATAATGTCATGCGAGGCAGCTCCATTGATGCAGACTCGATTAAAGTCTATTCATGAACAGCGTTCTGCAATAAATAAGGTAATTTTGAAGCAACAATTTTTCAATTATAAAATGTTACAATCTGATTCGATTGCACAACATATAAGCAAAATTGAGTCGTTGGTACAAGCATTAACCGACGTTGATGAGCCAGTGGGAGACATTGACAAAACAGCAAAGATAATGGGGAGTTTACCAGCAAAGTTTAGCTATTTTGTCACCGCATGGGATTGATAATTTAACAATACATCTACTTAAAGAAGTACAGAGATTAAGCCAGACCGATGAAATTACCTCCGCATTTGCTGCTGTCAACGTGTCCAAAGATGTGAGCGATAAAAATAATCAAAATGGCCAATATAAGAAAAGCAACACAAGGATTGTTGAATGCTATTTTTATTACAAGAAGAGACATTTTAAATCTGAATGTAGAAAACGGCTATGCAAGTATACTCTTAGTTATTACCAAAATTAAAATAACAAATTTAGTTTTGCGAATACAAGAAATGTCTTGCAAAAATTAATATTAACTATACAGAAAACAGCTCAAAGGGTAGTATTATGGATGGAAAAACTGACAGAATAAAGAACTTGTGAGAAAATGCAAAAGAAACAGCAAGAAGTTGCGAAAGCAGCATAGGGGGAAGAAAAAGGAACAACTTTGGAGAGAGTACGAGCGCAAAGCTAAGCAAACGGAGCAACAAATACAAGAAATAGCACGAAGGGCTCGAGACAGACATAGACTTACAACATCTTTTGAAATAGATATTTCTAATAGTCCTGTCAATACTAGAATTCCACCTGTTAGAAACGCTATACTACAACATATAGAAATACAGGAAAAACGAGATCGGGTACTTTGGATTACACAAATAATGTACAACTTTGGTTTCATGGACTTATAACACGATCGCAGTCTGGAAAACTGTTGGTGGATCAACCATACAGCGCATTTTTCGTGAGGTTGTCAGAAAGAGTTTAGGGATATGCCATATCAGTCAGAACAAAAGATAACTTTAAGAAAAATTGTGATGCACTTTCTGTTACCTCCATAAATCAGTGAATAAGAGTATTGAAATATTGAGCTTATGCATGGTAACACTGAAAGTGTAGCTAATTGTTGAATTCTTATAAAGTTGAATTTAAGTTTTGCTGTCAAATATTTTAAACTACATAAGTATTGTAATCAGCAAGTATTTTATTATATTAATAAACAATAAATTTAAACCACACTGCATTCTGATTCACCTAGTTTAATAGAATGCAATTCAAAAATATCTTCTCCATATGAACTCTGGTTTACCTATGGTGAAAGCAGAATTTTTAAACTTAAATATGACTGTGGTTCATCCATCGGAAAATAAGTTGCAACAACTTTTCGGCAACCCAAGGGATATAATTGAACTGTACCAAAGGACTGGCATCTACGAAATTAGTTTTAAGAATTGTGATTTGATGTATGTTGGATTCAATTAACATCTGGCCTATCTCAAAAATGTGTGAACTGACAAATCTAATGTTGTCCAACATGCCTTTGATAATAAGAATCAGATAATGGATATTAGTAATTTAAAGTTAATAGGCCAATCAAATGAAGAAGATTGAGATCGTTTTTTAGAGGTAATTGCCATTAGAAAAGAATACCAGGATTATATTCAATACATGTGAAATATTAATTTTCAGAAGAGAGCATCCAAAACGAAGCTGCAGAAACAATATGGAGGACGTTTTACGTACGGAAGAATGTCAAGAAGTCTCGTCTATCTGCGAATGTAAATTTTTCACCAAAAAAAGTTTCAAACAACAGTTGTAGACATTTAAAAAACCTACAAAATGATCCCCACTGGGCCAATCAGTTTGTTAGATTTATCGGAAATTAGAGAAAAACATCGAAAAATTACATTCTTTAATTTTGCAATAACTTCCGCAATAATTAATTTATGGAGTTAACAATCTCAGGAAATATCCGACTTTATATGCTTAAAAAGTAACGACGGATGAATAATTTTCGAGAAATTCAATTGTCAAATTGTCAATAAACAAAATGATTTTAGTAACATTTGAATTCCCCAAAATGAGACTATCCGATTTCAATTTTACAAAAAGCTTTTTACTCTTCAAGAGTTGTACTATCACTGAGCTCAAAGCTAAAGTCAAATATTTCAATTAAGTTGCTTAAACACACCGTTGAAAATTATGCATATTTCGACAAGCGTCTACGTACACCGAAAATCCGGAACTTCGAGCATGCGCATTATCTTGTATATGTGTTATAAATTCACGCAATTCGAGAAATTGAAATATTTTGTGTTATTTTGTGAAAAGACGGCGGGTGACAACCAGCACCCTCCTTTTTCTTCGTCTCCGACGTTAATACTGCCTGTGGCGCTAATAATTATTAACAATTAGATATCCGAATAAAAACCTACTAACCTAACTTAAAGAAATCACGCGAAAGACTGAAATTATTTTAAGCAAAGTAAAAGCCCATTGACCTAACCTAAAGAAATCATACAAAAGAATTTGTGGAAAAAATACATTAATTGTGAGAAAATTAAAGAAAAAAAGTTCAGCGGGCGTAGGAGTTTGAACCCGCAACCTATCGCACCGTAAGCGAGAATCAAATCAAATCAAAACAAATTTATTTTTACATAATATCATAATATCATAATATACAATATATATCATAACATACAAAAAATTTGTCTTTATAATCCTGGTGTTTTTTTTTTATGGCAATTACCTCTAGAAATGTTTCTAGCTTAGAAATATAACAAATGATAGACAGCTTACTTTTGAGAGCTTAGAAATTGCAAAATGTAAAACAGTATGGATGATGACAATGAACCTATCCCAAATGATCCTCTTTTTGGTTATTAGATCATGGTTTATTGAATCGTGCCAGAATTTACGTAAGGATGGAAGAAATGGTCGAACGCTATGAACCATGGCTATCAGCATTTTTAGTTGTACTTTAATTTTAACTATCTCCCGACGGTGCCAACGTGGCTGGTGAAATGCGCATCGAACGCTAGTATGTGAATGTTGCGACTAAGTATTTAGGTGTTTGTGGAAACTAATTGATAGATAGCACAGTTTAAATTAAAAATAACATTGTTGTGGACAGCCGTACTGAACAATATATCCATATTATCTTTGTTTTTTCCAATATTGGCATATAGCTTATAAAGTAGTCATTTAGAAATATATGCTTAAAATCTATGAAGTACGTATTTTGTAATAGTTAAAACAATTACTAGTATTTTCTGGTTAATTATTTAATTTAATTTATTCTATTATACATAGTTGAAATCACGAGTCTTATTATTTACGTCATCAATTTATGTACTCATCAAAGAATGGAATTTTCCTATCAGCTCAAATACTAGCGCATTGCTATGTAAATAATAGAAAGTCACATCTGATAAGGTTGCGTCGGAAGTTCCAGGCGTAATGATGCGTTTTAGATGTGAATAACACAACCGCCTGTTGTAGCCGCAACCAACGTTCAGCATTCTGTCAGTTCAGTAGCGTGCAGTTGGCGCATTTGTCAAATTTAATGATTTTCTATTTCCTCTCCTTATTTATATAAGTTTGTAGTATTCTTTACTGTGGTGTTTTAAGTTTCCTTATGTAAATTGTTGTGTAAATAGTTTGTGAGTACTTTAGTTTTACTGTTTGTAAATAAACTAATCTCAAAGTGTCCTGCAAAAGACTGAATGAAGTAGTCAGAGACATGGTGGTGAAATTAGTTTAGTTCAATCAGTAAAAATGCAACTGACCACAGTGGGGCAAAAAGCTACATTTGTGGACAAAAATCGCCTGCTAACTCCAATTTTGACCAAATTTATTATAATCTTTTTTTAAATGCTCATGAGGAACGTGCCTTCAACGCCCGACTGCTACAATTTTGAAATAAATAAAACATAACCCAAAAAATCCAAAATAAAACTAGACAATTTTTATACAAAATTTTTGTCTGGATCAAATGATTCTATTAATGAAAGTTTCACCAGCACAAAGGACACTTCAGATAAATAAACACTTTATTCCGCTATTTGATAAACTGGCGCAATTTGGAAATTTTTGAAGGGTGGCCAAAAATTGTGTAAGGGATGAAATTGTCTGTCGATCGTTTTCACCATTGTTTATGGTTTAAATTAGCAGGAAAAACGGTTGGCAGACATTTTCCCACATAATTCGGAAAATTAGGTAGAAAAACATCAAATTTTGGAATTTTTACATTTTTCAGTCGCCCAAAAAAAATTCTGGTGAATAATTTTGTCGATAGATTGATTGGATTTTGGTACGTTTTCCACCTGGGAAAACAGTTTGAAAAAGGTTTTGAGAGCTCTTCACATCTCGAACAGAAAAATTTCAAAAAAAAAATCGGTCAGTTGCCCATAATTTTGGACCTCGTGGACCGAATGCAAGAAAAATTTAGCACCGGGTTTCTGATGAGTCCTAGAATGTAATTTTTTAGTCGACAGAGAGGTTTCAAATTTCGTTTAATCGGGGTGACCTTCTCGGGGTTATAAATTCTACAGATCACGACCAATAACTAAACTAAAGGTACCGAGTCGTTCAGGGAGACCTTCCGCACCATCTATCAAGTCGGCGGACGTTCACGACATCTTGGAGTTTTTAGCATTACAGCTCCCTGACTATTGGTTTTTTCATGGTTTGACCAATTAAGTTATGTTAGGTTTAGACCTTTCGTATATACCATATTGAGTTTAGAGCTTGTCGTGTAAACCATTCTGCTCGTTTATAGTTCGACCAATTATGTTTTGTTAGGTTTTGCGTTTCGCGTGTATACCTTTCTGCTCATTCGTGGTTTGATTAATGAATGTTAATGGCTTATATTGGGTTTAGAAATTGTCGTGTATACCCTTCCGCCTGTCCATAGTTCAATCCCTTAAGTTTTTTATGTTTAAAGCTCATCGTGTATACCCTTATGCTCGTTCGTGATTTGATCCATTCAGTTATGTTAGGTTTAGGGCTTGTGTATACCTTTCTGCTCGTTTATATTTCGATCTATTTTTTAGGCAAGATGTAAGACAGATTTGTATGTATCTTGTTACGCAAAAGTATTTTTCTTCATTTGCTACCTTGTAATTCCATTATAGAACGTTTTTTTGATATAATAGGCTCATTACTAGTGCTTACGCTAAAGAAATATTATATTTACCTTATGATTCGATGAACGTACATCATAGGGACGGATACATTTCGGCCGCTTTCTTTGTATTTCAAGAATACGTAGACAACAAGTAAACCACTAATCACAAAAAATGTATCAACAGCCATGTTTCCTGCTGTAATGAATACACTTATAGTGCTGTCGGTCCACTGAAATGTAAATAATTTTCTAATTTAACTTGCAGGCTATACTAGAATATTTATAATTATTTCACATGTAGATATCTATTTTTAACCTAACTACACTTTCAAATAAAAAATTGGATTATCCGTTGCAGAGACATGAAGCCACAGGCAGACACACATGCACATATAAACATTAGGGTGACCCAGCCAAAAAGTCTTGCTTATATCTGGGAACTTTAAGTAATTTTATTAAATTCTAATAAACTAAACTTAATTTTTGAGAAATATGTACAGGCATTTACCATACACTGGTAACTAAAATCCCAGACATTAAATTATCATAGGCAATCTATTTAAATTTAGAAATGTACACATTTATTATATTTTCATATTTAAACCATATAACTCCTTTTGTATTCCAGCTTTTGCTAATAGCTCTCGTAAAACACACTGGTTTCCTTCGAATAGTAAATATATCTATATTTCACAGCACCTATTTCTTAATTATTGGTTATCAAAATAATATACAGCAGGAAGTATTGTGGGTTACATAGAACACGGTTCCAAATACTTAGTAATTTTTAGTTTGTGAAGTATGGTAGCAATCACAGATCAATAAAAGACGTAGATAAAGAATACTGTAGAAATGGTATATACTGTGTTTGAAGCCAAAGTAAACAATGAAGTGATAGAAGAGGCAAAGAGGGGTTATGTTTACATTCGTCCGCCTACATAGGCGTATCGTTTGAAGAGGGTTAATTACGAGCTAAGGATTCTTATTAATTTTCTATGCTTTGGTACTTATGAAACAGTTATATTACACTAGGTATATTATATATATAGGATTCTGATTTATCTAAGACATTAAAATTAAAAAATGAGAAAGATGAAAATACATATTTTGATTTAAATAGGTAATAATGTTATGAACTTAAAATAAACATGGCTACCTGACCCGCCCTCTACGCCTATGCGTCGATTGATTTACTTATGAAAATAAGGCATATTTTCTTTCATTTGATACGCATTGCACACAAAGCACTTTTTAGGCATTGTTAAAATTGTACGTATATACCAATAAACAATGGTTAATCATTTTATAATGCACATTGTACAAAAACACAAACTTAAAAACAAACCACAGAACAAATTGCTTTTGTAGATACGCCAACTGTCATCAAGTACGTTGACCAGGTGGTTCAAATTGCCCAATCATAAGCCAGTGAAATGTAAACAAAATAATAAACACAATAAACAAGATTTTTGTTTCAAACACTACTTGTTGTTTTCAATATCTATGTTTATTTCTTGATCTGTGGTAGCAATAATATGTTAATTGAGAGGGGATATCATTTTTCTCTTTTTGGTCTGTCAGTTTATTTAATTAATTCCTCTCAGTAGTATTTAACGGCCTTCAGCCATATTTTTCAATTCTGCTTATTTAATCTAACTAAAGATAACCATAATTCTGAAACACGTGCTGATAACATTTTTTCTTCTTCCCAAATGTAGAGTTTTGCTGCCAAACTTAACGTACAATTAACTTCACATACAACAATACTCTTGCTGCTAACAGGGCCGTGCGGTGAGGTGAGGCGGCGAGGCGACCGCCCAAGGCGGTACGATTCAGGGGCGGCATTTCAGCAGGTGTCTGCATGCTTTTCTGACACGTTTAGTGTTGTATAATTTGTTGGTCTTTCATTTATTTGATGTCATAATGCCGCGAGAAATAAAAATACTTACCTCACCACAGTAGAAAGGCACCTTAGTAGAAAGACCGTGGTTAATATATTCTCTGAAGAAAGATTCAATTTTTTGTGTTTGTTGTACGCTATTTGACCAATCCTCTGGTAAGCATTGGTCAAAAAGTGGCTACTCAAACTGGAAAAATTTAACAAGAGCACTTTCATCATACGAGGGTGGTAGGCACCATAGAAATTCATTTAAAAAATGGAAAGAATTTGATAATCGTTTAGAATGTAAGAGAACCATTGACCATCAATATCAAGGAATATTAGATTTGGAAATTCAACATTGGAGAATTGTTTTAAAAAGAATAATATCCGTGATACGAATGATGGCAGGTCAATGCTTAGCTTTTCGCGGATCTACGGAACAATTATTTCAGCGAAAGAATGAAAATTTCTTAAAAATTATCGAAATACTTTCTGAGTTTGACCCCGTTATGGAGGAACAATTACGACGAATTCGAAATCATTCAGAAATATGGTCTGTAACTTATCTAAGTAGTAGGATTCAAGACGAACTAATACAATTGATGAGAAAGGAAGTTCTTGCTAAAATTGCGGGAAAAGTTAAAAAAGCAAAGTACTTTTCCATTATCGTTGATTACACACCTGATGTAAGCCATAATGAGAAATTATCTTTAATTTTGAGAGCAGTATGTTTGGATCCCACTACTAATCAATTCAGGTGTGAAGAATTTTTTGTCATATTTTTTGAAGCAACTGAAGCTACTGGAAAGGGACTCGCTGAACTTATTGTCAAACATCTTGCAGAATTACATTTTGACATTAAAGATATTAGAGGACAAGATTATGGCAATGGCTCAAATATGAAGGGAGTTCACAAAGGTGTGCAAAACAGAATTTTATCGAAAAATCTCAGAGCATTTTTTATACCCTATGCATGTGATGCGATGATTTTAGTTGTCAACGATGCAGATGTTTTGTTCCGGAGAAGTTTTGGGTTCTTTTTCAATTGTCCAGGAGTTGTACGTATTTTTCACTGGATCTCCAAAGAGATGGACTGTGCTGATTAAAGAACTGTCTGCTTATTCAAGTCAACTAACCCTTAAACCTCTAAGTACTACAAGGTGGTCCAGCAGAATCGATGCCTTAATGGCATTAAGAATCAAATAGGTGCAGCCTATGATGCATTGGTGGCAATTATAGATGATATGAGATAAATGCTGATACTAAAAATCAAGCCAAGGGTTTGGCAAAAAAGGTCAAAGTTTATACATTTATTTGCAGTATAATTTTGTGGTATGATATTCTCTTTCAAGTAAGTAAGCAAAATATCATTACCTATGCAATCACATAATATGAATATAGCAGTATGTGTAGAGATGCTGGAAAAAATTGTACAGTTTCTAAAATCTTATAGATCGAACGGTTTTGTGCAAATGAGGGTCTCAGCCAGAGAAATGGCTAAAGAATTAGAAATCGAACCAAAATTTAAATTAGTTATAGACCACGTTGCAAGAAGCGCCAATTTATTTATGAAGCACCTGATAAAGTGCCTTTGAGTGAAAAAGACAAGCTTGAAGTGGACTTTAATTTTCTCTTAGATGTTAAGCTTAATTCATTGGAAGAACGTTTTTTGCAGTTACGCTCCTACAGTAATAACTTAGACAAAAAATTAATGTTTTTATTAATAATATTGATGTCAGGATTGGGGCGGCAACTACAAGTATCGCCTCACCTTTGAAATACCCACCGCACGGGCCTGGCTGCTAATTACAAGTAATACAACTGCCAAGTATAATTACAAGTATTACAATGCTAGAATTATAACACCTTAGTATTATCTAATGCAAATACCAAGGAAATCAATTAGTTCCGTTTGGTGGTTAAATGCCTGCTAGATTCCATAAGAAAGATGGTCCAGTCAAATTCAGTTTTGTCAAGTTCAGCTTAGTCCATCAAAATCAGTTTAGTCAAGTCCAGTTTAGTCCAGTCAATCCAAATCTACAGCAAAGCCCTAGCGTTATACAGGTTAACAAGACGTCAAGCCACGTCGAGGGACCGTCTATGTTCGGAGAGGTTGTTAGAAAAACCACCAGAACTCACCAGGAGCCCTCATTCAATATCTATCGCCAAGAGGATTAGTGAGATTATGAAATTTTCAATGATTTTTCATATCACATTTATCGTATAGCATTTATTGTGTAACTTTTATTGCATAAAGTGTTTCTTTTCTTTTAATAATAAATTAATTAAGTTATAAATATTTTGGAAATTATGATATTACTTAATATTTATATTTGATAATTAATAACATCATTTTACATTTTATATTGATCAAATTTGTTGTATTTTTTAAATACTGATGATTTTTTAAAGTTATACTAAACTATGCTGGATCATCAAATTAAAAGGATTAACCATAAACGAGGTATGACATGACTAATGACATGACATTAAGTGATATTCCCCCATCCTACGGGTAAAACTGGTTAGTGGGTTTGTAATGGTTTTTAAATGGAGTTTTTGCGATACCAAGATTTTTTAACAAATAATGACAGAATATAGCCCAGGAAGTTGCAAAATCGTAATGTATTATGTAAAATGTACCTCTTCGAGAAAAGCACAAAAATAAATAATGAAGAAACATTCGAAGGCAAAGAAATTTTCAATCTTAATTTCTTATATAAGTGTCGAATGTATGATTTTCGATCGAGTCCCAACCGCTATATAGTTCATGCACCTAATTTCCACATTCCATATTGCTGTACAGCGATACCATACTCCGTCACCTTTTTCACATTCGTTACAAATAAGACATATTCCATCTTGGTTCTTGCTTTTCATACCATCATGATCCTGATTTTCTTCATTTGGATCTGCTTCTTCTAAGTCGCTTTGTAACAATTTCCTGAGGTTGTTCTCAAAACCTTCGTCTCATTTGGCGTCAACTTTGTTTTCATTGTTTCACCTTGACCAGTGTTCCCCTACCGGTTTGACTGGCATTCCCCGAAAGCAACTTTCAGCAGAAAACGTTACCTCAGAACTGGATTTAAAATTCGACAAATGTAGGATACGAAAGGCCTAATATCATTTAACAAAATAACACTATAACATTTCAACGTTGTTGCACTGATCACACTGCAGCTTTTGTGGCCCAATCCAGTGCACTATTGAATACTAAATTGAGGCAACAGACTTATTTGAGTAAGTTCTATTAAGTGGAAATATAACACTGACCGAAATTACCCAACCGACTAGGATTCCTCCACCTTCCCTTAATATTCTATGTTGTTAACTATTAGTCTAGTTCCTTTCAGTTACCCAACAATATATTTTTCGTGAAATATTTCAATGATTTCAACCAACGGAATAACAAAGATGCACATGCCTTATGGAAGTCTCCAGGAGTAAACAACATACACTATAGTTTAAAGATTTTGTTAATCTGATGTGTGACTGTAATATATAAAAGAATTAAAATTATCTATTTCAACAACTTAATTCCAGATTACCTGTGCGATATCTAGTAAGTTAATTGTAGGCATCATCGTCGTATATTGAAATTGGTGCGCTCCTACAATCCATAACATACTAATTACCCTCATTCCGTTCAGGCAGCCTAAGACATCCGCAGATTTTTTGGTCGCAAACAGTTTCTGTCCATTGGTATATAACGAAAAGGCAATGAACAAGTCAACAGCTGAAATTATTTAAATAGTATTATAAGTCTCGTCAAACCTCATGATGCATGTTTTAATGATGGCTTTTTCTATTGCAGAAATCGAAAATGTTTAGATTATTACTAGGACCTGGATTGTGTAGCCATTCCCAAACGATATAGAAACGATGAAACGATAGAATATTTCATTTGGGTGTCTCATTTTATTTCTACATGCACCTAGTTTGTATTACTGAATGTCAAAGATTAAACGAGGAAAACGTGAAAAATAGTAATGAATGTTTTTACTTCCCTCGCATACCGAAGGGAAGTATTGTATTCGAGAAAAAATCACCCTCCGAGATTTTTTCGGATTCTGACGTTTCAGAACACGTAAATTCCGAAAATATAGGTTTTTCAATTCCGTCAGTCTGTCTGTCTGTCTGTCTGTCTGTCTGTCTGTCTGTCTGTCTGTCTGTCTGTCTGTCTGTCTGTCTGTCTGTCTGTCTGTCTGTCTGTTGGTGTATTTACTAAAAAACTACTTGACGGAGAGCAGTCAAATTTGGTAGGTAGTTAACCCTACTGTCAGCGAAGAACTGGTAGAATTTTCACTGAAAAATATACAGGGTGGACCGTCTAAACGGAATAAATAGTGAAAAAAATTTTTTTTTGCTCAAATTTAAAATTTCCACGTTTCATGACGCGCTAAACCTGTTTCAGGAAAAAAAATTTTTTGAAAATTTTTTTCAAACATTTTTAAAAAAATTTTTACCAAGATGAAAAAAATTTTTTTTTGCTCAAATTTAAAATTTCCACGTTTCATGACGCGCTAAACCTATTTCAGAAAAAAAAAATTTTGAAAATTTTTTTCAAACATTTTTGAAAAAATTTTTACCAAGATGAAAAAAATTTGTTTTTGCTCAAATTTAAAATTTCTACGTTTCATGACACGCTTAACCTATTTCAGGAAAAAAAAAATTGAAAATTTTTTTCACCAATATTTTTGAAAAAATTTTTACTACTAAAATGAATTTTTTTTTCTTTCTTCAAATTTAAAATTTTCACGTTTCATGGCATTCTAAGCCTGATTAAAAAAAAAAAGTTTTTTGAAATTTTATCACTAAGATAGAATTTTTCTTTCTTTGTTCAGATTTTAACTATTCACGTTTCCATGACATTCTAAAACTATTCAAACAAATTTAAAAATGTTTTTGAAGAATTTTTTAAAAAATAGGTATTTCAGGAAAAAAATTTTGAAAATTTTTTTCACCAACATTTTTCAAAAAGTTTTTACCACTAAAATAGATCGAATTTTTTTTATTTGCTCAAATTTAAAATTTTCACGTTTCATAGCATTCTAAACCTATTTTAAAAATACATCATTTTTAATTTTTAAACTTTTTTTAGCACTACTATAGAACAGAAGGAAACTTTCCTTTTTGCTCTAATTTAAAATTTCTACCTTTGACATTTTAAACCTATTTCAGAAGAAAAAAATTTGAAAATTATTTTACCATCTTTTGAAAAATTTTTAAAAAATGAAATTTTTTAACCACCACTATACTTCCACTCCATTACGTGAATGTTGGATTAAAAATGTGACAGATGGCAATAACATCTGGCATATGCACCTATTATACTTTTATTGAAAAATGTACAGGGTGGTCATCCCAAGAAATAATTCAGTCATGGTGGACATTTGTAAAGGTATTTGCGCAAGCCTGCCATATGTGGCACCTGCTATTTAGTATTGAACTTTTACTGTTGGATGAGCACTCTGTATATTTTTTTGACCAAAACTCAAGTTTTCTTTGTAATAATAGCAATAACTCTACTCCGATTATTATTCTCAATGTCATTTCGTAATTATTATTTTTTTAGAGAGACTGCCATGAACGAGGGAAGTTCTGTGTAAATACCTTTACCGATTTTTTTACTTGATCTCAATATTTTTTATTACGTCACATTTTGTTCGAAAAATAACTGGAAAATTAAAATACGTTCGTGAATATATGGATTAATATATATGCTATATATGATATAGTAAAATCTTTTCTTTTCGAAATTTATGATTTCATCCTAGATAGGTAGCTAGCATTGAATCCCGAATATCCAAAAGCCGTTTTATTAATGCTATATGACTATAACATAAAATAAAAAATACCCTAATTTATTTCAGTAAATAGCACACGGAACAGGCGCTCACGGTGATTAATCCAGTCAGTAGGGACAAAAAGGATATTTGCCTTACAAAAGGTGGGGTAGAAACCATTTTGAAATATGTTATTTAGGTGTGGAGTCTGATGAAAATTACAAGTTTCCGACCTTGGGTGGGAAGGTAGCAACCCATCATCTTAAATAAAAGGTGCAAAAATTTTTTCAAGATAGTGACAAAAATATCTATGTTAAAGTCAATAAAGACTATATTCCTTACATTTTTTATATGTGTGTTTTTTATAATATGTAAAGAGTTAATAGGGTGCAAAATTTTTATATTAATATTACTATTTCTGGCTAGTCACCACTTGAATATAATGATTTTATAAACTTGAAGTAAACTCATCTCCATACCACTATGAGTTAGAATAATTGGGATGTTTCTTTCTCATTAGAGTATCCCCAAGTAGTGAGAGAATGACAGTTCTGTTAGAATCCCCCCACCACTTTTCAGTACCCCCTCCACTTTTATAAGCCACACCTCCACCCTCTCCACATTTCTAAGCCCCCACCTCCACCCCCACCATAATTCAGACACCCTCACCATAATTTAGAACCCCCACAATGATTTGGACCCCTAACACAATTCGGAAACCCCCCACCACGTCACAGAACTCTCCACCATAATTTAGAACTCCCCACCGTAATTTGGGAACCATCCACCATAATTCAAAACCCCCACCATAATTCATACCCCCCCCCCCACCATAATTAAAAACACCCCACCACATCACAGAACTGCCCACCATAATTCAAAACCCCCTACCACGTCACAGAACTGTCAACCATAGATGTACCTCAGCACTTTGAGGAATGTTTAATATCATTTAAGAATTGGAGGGGTACTACAAAACCTTTTAGATCTTACTCTTGCATTATATTGGTTGTGAGGATATCGTTCGCTGCTTTCATTGTGGAGTTGAAATTTACAGGTGAAAATTAGGTGACATACCTATAATTGATCATTTACAGTATTCAGAAGATTGCTCTTATGCAAAATTAATCAAATAGGGGCTGTTGAGAATCATGGATAAGGAGAAGGAGCACGTATTAAGAAGCAGTTTGGCAGCAATCAGCTATAGAAGTGCATTCTGGCTACTTAGTGTTACCTTAAGTTTACATGCAATGCACATATTTATGAATGACAATTAATTATGTATTGTGAATCAATGGAGATATTATTAAAGTTTTATAAACAATTTATTTTTTAACGTACTACCCTGTATATTTCGAGTTGTAATAATAAGAAAGAAAGAAAGATAGAAAAATACACATTTCATATAATAGTTCTGATCCACAGATGTTTTAGGCGAAATTAGAGACAGAAATATCACTTGATAGTGCAGTGCAGTTAGACATTAAAGACGAAACATGTCGAAACACAGCTATAGTGAATGCATTTTCATGGAACTTTTTGTATTGAGTTTCTAAGACAGTACAAAAAAGTTTACCCCTTAAAAATTGCCGCTTTCTACTTGAGGGTGGATCCCACCCCCTGTAGAGGGTGGGCAAAAAGTAAAATAGTAACCACCGAATCTGATGTAGAATCATATTGTAAAAAAGAAAGGTGGTTTACAATTTTTCATGAAAATTTATATTTTCCAAGTTATGACGATTTGAAGAGACTGTTTTTCGTAAATACCACAAAAGTCTTACATTTATGGAAAAAGTGGTGTGGTACAAAAAATAAGATTATAAAATTACAAGTATTTTGTTTTATAGTTTGCTTCTGTACGAATAGTTCTAAAAATATGATTTTTTAAATTTAAAATTTAAAGTTTAAAATTGGCGCTCGAACGTTCATCAGTCGAGATATAAATTTTAAATCTAATATATGTCAGAAACAATCAGTGTGATGTTAAAAATATAATAGAAATTAGAAAGATAACAAGTTGTGCAAAACAATGAGTGTTTTGTTGGATTTTCCGGCTCCCATTGGCCATATACTGGAAATTCAAAAAATCTGTACCAGTATTATAAATAAATAGCATTACTAACAGGCTTTAATATTTTGACATTTTTATAGGAGCCGTTTTTAAAAATATAGCTACTTTAGTTTAAGAAGAATTTTACCATTTTGCTGAAAAAAATCCTTCTTCCAAAACAATTGCATTAAAGGAAAATATGACAATATAGAAAATAAAACTTAAGAAGCGATATATTAATTTGCTTTTTAAAGTATTTGTAAAATTAACATTTTCGGAAATATGACATACAAATAGGTGGCATACATTTAAATCTCATATTTCTTCAGAACTTTTGATAAATTTAAACTCTCAAAATTAGAGCATGTTGGTAATATTATATATGTCGGATACCACGGGGGCACGTTTAGGGTTAGACCGCTTGGACATGTCAACAAGTACGACACTGATATTTCACTCTATACAACATTTAATAACAAAGTCTAATTGTCTTCACGAATAATACAAGTAAGCAAAACAGTATCAACACCATCGGATAAATCTAGTAAAACAAAGGAACTAACGATCCGCTACCCGCTAGCCCGCGATAATCAAATCTTAACTCTTGCACGGGTAATCATAGAATGCCTCTCTGTTCCCGGCTAGCTGATTTCGTTTCATTTACTTAAGATCCCCTAAGCGTGTTCCTATGTCCATGTAAGGAAATACATCGAATCTTAAACTGTTATTGGTTAGTTAATAAGTCAACATCAATGTTTATATTAACAAAAATAATAAACAGTTACAAGTACTTGTGCTGGGTTCTTAAGAGTCATAGGCGTACAGAAATTATTTTCGGTGGCGCCGATATGTATTAATAAAAGCTGGTCAGATTTTTTAAATTTTTATTCTATGGCCAATGACAGCAAGAAAATCCTAAATGTTTTACTTTACAAAGCACTCCTTGTTTTGCACATAACAATATTATTTTTCAAGCCGTACGGATAGAAACATAGTAATATTAAAGAGTATTTCAAGCCCTTTAATTTCTATTGTATGTATTTTTAACATCATACTGATTGTTTCTAAGATATTTGAGATTTAAACGTTATATCTCGACTGATAGACGTTCGAAGATCATTTTTAAACTATATCATATTTTTAGAACTATTCATCGTTCACAAATAAACCAAAAAGCAAAGTACTTGTAATTTCATGATGTTACTTTTTCTACTTTACCACTTTTTCCATAAATGTAAGACTTTTGAGCTATTTACGAAAAACAGTCTCAGGGTACCAAATTTTTAAAGCTAATATCGTAATCTTCATAGAGTTAGAACTTGAAAAATATAAATTTTCATGAAAAATCGTAAACTTTAATATAATAACACATATTTTGACGATAGACAGTAAATATATGAAGAAAAACCCACAAATGGAATCCTTGCGAGTGGGTACTATTACTATTAGGCGTTTCATCTTCTTCAAGTTTTTCATAAACAAATCTACCGTTGGGGAATTATTTTGAAAAAAACATATTTATCCAAGGTGACTCCCCTCTTCAAGGTAGAAAACTTGGACTTTTCCCGACCTAAACAACATACTTCAAAATCGTTTTTACCCCACTCTCTGTATGGTAAAACTTTCTACTTACTGGATTATTTTGGTGTACATGTTTCTTAAAGTTTCTACTTACGGTTTTTCTCACCTTTTTTATCTGTCATATAGAATATTGCTAGATCATACAACGTACTCAAGGCTATAGTGATTCCCATTATTGAAAAGAATACACTGAAAAGAAAAATAAAAAGTTAATAGCTATTTGTGTATAAATTCTCAAGTGCGTACACACATGATTTTATCTACGAGCATTGGAAATATCAGAATAAGAGAATTGACAAAGTAGAATTCTTTACTGGGAACCGTGCCCTCTCAATATTTCACGAGTGTGTCATGCATGTGACCAAAATAAACAAACCAACAAGACGCACGGCGTTTCCAGTACAAGTATTGCTATAAAATTAAGCTGAAAATAGTGTATTTCTTTTCATCAAGTGTCATTTATCAACAGCACTAATATTACGGCAGTATTACTTCATAAACATCTCTGTAAAGTTATTTACGCAGAACTTCCCTCTTTATTTATACAGGGCAGTTAGTCTAAAAAATTGTTAATTACGAAACGACACATGAGAGTAATAATCGGAATGTAGTTGTTACTATTATTATAAAGAAAACCTGATAACTTTTGGTTATCCGACAGCAATAATTTAATATTAAAAAACACGAGCAATAAAAAAATTGTTTTCCATCATCTTTTCCAAATCAATTTTTTTTGGGATGGGTTTAGAATGTCTTGAAACGTGGAAGTTTTAAATTTGAACAAGAGAAACATTTTTTTCCATCATCTATTGTAACGAAGCAAACTTTAATCTGAAATATTTTAGCACCAACCTCCGTTTATTTTTATTATATTTAGATTTTATACTAGGCACAAAACATAAATAAGCGTTATTCTTTAATTATTAAATGTACATAAAATCCGCCAGGTGGAGTTAGGGCCCCACCACCGACCGGTATTAGCGCCATTGATCAGTCGTTCGACCCAGACAAGCAGAACAATAGGATCGGCTAGATGGAGCTAATGGCTCACCACCGACTTGAGTTGTTTCGTCGTCGAGGAACACCTCACCCAGCCAGCAGTGTGAGCATTCATTAAATTGAATCAGATTCATTAAGTTGAATCAATTTACTCTGTTGAGTACAAGTGTGTGTAGTATCCTTACGAATCCATTGTCCGACGTCAACAGGAAGGAGTAAGTGAACCAATTAGGTATTTGGTAAGCAACCTGGCCGGAGTTAATTGCCGCTGATTAACCGTAACCTACTCCGCCCGTTGCGTTGTCCGCAAGGATACTTTGTTTGGCAACAGGTTCCCGTGTTTGCCCTCTGGCCTAGCCCCCAGTCAGTCAGAGGACAGCGAGAATCTGAGCGGTCACGTGCATGCTTTCTGGCCTAGTCCCCAGCCAACCAGGAAGCCGCGAAGACTTCTGCCAAACAAAGTGATACGTGGACCTTGCCGGTTTGGTGCATTCCCTGAGTGGGCTAAACCGTTAAGGAAACACAATAAGGAGTGGGTTGGTCTTCAACTGGGAAATTTTAGGCGGACAGCTGGTACCGTGTTTGCCCTATGGCCTAGCCCCCAGTCAACCAGAGGACAGCGAGAACCTGGGAAGTCACGTGAATGCTTTCTGGCTTAGCCCCCAGAGAGCCAGAAGGCCACATCTGTCAGCCGAAAATAACGCCCGTGACCAGGAGTGAGTAGATCCGTGTGTTTGCTAACCGTACCCTAGTCAGGTTGCATAAGCCGTGTTGCATAAACTGTATTACATAAACCATATTGCATGTGCTTTTTCATTGATTGCTTCCTCCCGCTTGGTATCTGTGCTGCCCTGTCCGCCTGTTTGTCCGTAGCCGTGGCCCGTACTTTCTGTACCGTTTTTTTTTATTCCGCCTTCACTGTTTTGTGCTTTGAACCGTTTTAACCGTTGATAACCGCCCTCTTGCATCGCTTAATCAATATTTACCGTCACCCCGCCTTTGTTTTGCTTCTGTAGTAGTTAACCGTGTAATTAATCTTAGGTAGTGTAGTTAGCATTGTACATAATAGGTATAATAAATATTTGTATATAGCTAATCTGAACTTTGCCTTTTGCTTTGGTTGTGTGTGAAGTCCACTATCCCTATAGACCCCTGGACATACCGTGTCTCCTCTGAGGCTATCCCAGCCCTACTGAAACAGGCTGTGTCAAGAGGCTATTGTGGGTCCTTTACCCCACATAAAACAATTGTAAAGGTAGCGCCCGAGCTACTGTACCGTGCCAAAAGCTCGAGTGTCAAAGTGACGTATGAATATAACGTCACACTATTCTATAGTAATGATAAAAATATTCTCAAAGAATCTTTTTTTGAAAATATTTTCAAAACAAATTTTTTTTTAATAGGTTTAGAATGTCATGAAATGTGGAAATTTGAAATTTGAGCAAAAAAAATATTTCCAACCATTTTGTAGTAGTAAAAAATTGTTTTTAAAAATTATGTTTTGTAACAGGTTTAGAATGAAATGTGGAAATTTTAAATTTGAGCAAAAGAAAAATATTTTTTCAATCATCTATTCTATAGTAGTGGTAAAAAAAAATTCATTTTAATAGATTTAGAATGCCACGAAACGTGGAAATTTGAAATTTGAGCAAAAAAAATTTTCCATCACCTATTCTAGATTGAGATTAAACAGTGGTAAAAAAAATTTTAAAAATTTCAGGAAAAAAGTTTTTTTAAATAGGTTTAGGATGTAATTTTTTTGGAAAAATGTTCAATTTTTTTGGATTTTAAATAGGTTTAGAATGTCATGCAACGTGAAAATTTTAAATTTGAGCTAAATAACTTTTTTTCCATAATCTATTCTATAGTGGTGGTACAAAGATTTTCATAGAATTTTTTTGAAAATATTTTCGAAACAATTTTTTTTTTTTTATAAATTTAGAATGTCATGAAATGTGGAAATTTTAAACTTGAGAAAAAATATTATTTTCTCTAACACCATTTCAGAAATTACAAATTCCACAACTAAAAATTGTGTCGGAACAAGTATCATTCCAACACACTGTTATGTATAATAGCGCACGGCTTTCGACGAATCAGAAGCTGTTAGTGGTTCGGTTGCTATGGTTACATCGAACAAAAGGTAGTTTCGCATTTGACGTTTTGAACAGTTTTAAAGTTTTTTTTCTATAATTTCTAAAATCTTGTTAGAGAAAGTATAGTCTACAACACGTTTGGAATGGCATATTCCACACTCGCGAATCGTAGTCCTGGCCTTCGGCTCGGCCTACAAAATTTTCGCTCGTGTGGAATATGAGCCATTCCATAACTTATATTATAGAATATACTATTCCATCATCTATTCTATAGCAATGGTAAAGAAATATTGAAATAGGTTTAAAATGTCATGAAACGTGGAAATTTTAGATTTGAGCAAACGAAAAATAATTTTTCCATCATCTATTCTATAGTAGTGGTAAAAAAAAATTAAAGATTTTTATTTTAATAGATTTAGAATCCTACGAAACGTGGAAATTTGAGCAAAGAAAATGTTTCTATCATCTATTCTAAAGTAGTGGTAAAAAAATTTGAAAAAATTTTCAGTAAAAAAGTGTTTTTAAATAGGTTTAGTATGTAATTTTTTTTGGAAAAATTAAAAAAATTTTTGGTTTTTAAATCGGTTTAGAATATCATGCAACATGGAAATTTTGAATTTGAGCTAAATATTTTTTTCCCATCGTCTATTCTATAGTAGTGGTAAAAATATTTTCATAGAATTTTTTTGAAAATATTTTCAAAACATTTTTTTAAAATAAATTTAGAATGTCGTGAAAAGTGGAAATTTTAAATTTGAGCAAAAAAAATGTTTCCACCCATTTTATAGCAGTAACAGAATGTCTTTAAATTTGAGCAAACAAAAAATATTTTTTGTATCATCTATTCTATAGTAATGGTAAAAATTTTTTTAAAGATTTTTATTTTAATAGATTTAGAATGGCACGAAACGTAGAAATTTGAAATTTGAACAAAAAAAATTTTTCCATCTATTCTACTACTTAGGTAACAAAATTTTCAGTAAAAAAGTTTTTTTAAATAGGTTTAGAATGTAACTTTCTTTGGAAAAGTTTTAATTTCTTTTGGTTTTTAAATAGGTTTAGAATGTCATGCAACGGGGAAATTTTGAATTTGACCTAAATCAAAATTTAGTTTCCATCATCTATCCTATAGTAGCGGTAAAAAGATCCTTAATGACGTATTGAAAACAAATATTGTAATAAAAGATCCAACACATTTGAGACCAACAAGAACCTGAGACATGGTGGCGCACTCGCATGACTTATTTAATATTGCACTAGATTAAAGCCGTTAAAAACATTTATTTTATAGAGAGACGGAGGCTATGAAACACGACGATGAAGATATAATTTTGAGTTATATCAAAAATATGCACAAGTACACGACCCTGGGGTCAGCCGAAACTAAGATGAGAAACAGAATGGATGAGGATGCTAGAATAATTGAAGTAATTAGCTAGCAGCGAATGGCACTGGCCGAATGCCAAAAGATATTTGAAGAATCCGAGGCCACATGTGGCTGTAGAGCTAATGATAGGGATGGTTCATTATTACGATACAAGTAAAAGTAACTATCGGTAGTTAGCGAGAGCTTCTATTGAACAATGGAAATACAAAATATATTGACTGTGTGCTTATATTAATATAACTGACATCACGTAAAAAGAATTGGGCCGAATTCAAACAAATTGTTAATCAAATAGTTTTTTGCAGTCGGTCACATCCAACTGCAACTTCTACTAGTTTTTAATTTATTTTGTGAAATAGTTTCATATATATTGTCAGCTTTACTGCACGTATGCGTCTCTGATTACTTTTGTTATCCTAATTAGTACCAGGATTAATTCCAATGTATATTTGGAGATCATAAATTTAACAGCATTATTATTATTTATAGTCCACGATAGGTATCAATTAATGTCAGTTCAAAGGTACGTCATAATGGCTGCAGACTGATTTAGATTTATGTGTATATTGAAATAGGAAGTTTGGTAAAATTTTAATTAACAAAAATCTCCGCACCTTTGTAAAATTAAATAAACATAATTTATCTACATGTTTGTCTTATAAACTTTATTATTATCAAATATTGACATGTGAGCAAATGCCCGAAATAATATTTTTCTGAAATCGGTCAAGAATGCCTACTTTCTCGGCGCAATTTCAGATCCCAAAATACCCTATTAAAGTATTTTAGTCCGTTGCTAAGCAACCACCAGGAAACAGTCCAGAAAAGTTTATTTCCGTCCTGGGCCAGGAAAGTAGATAACTTTCCCGTACCGGTTTAATGTTGTGCATTTACAAAAAACTCCTTAATTTATAATAATATTGATTGCGATTTCAGAAAAAATATGTGTACCTCGTAGTAATAATATCACATTATGCTTGTTGGCCGTTACGTTTACATCGTTATCCGGAAATGTATTACTTTTACTACCAGGTACACAATATACTATTTCTTTAAAGTTTCATATAGGTACACTTGCAGGATGCCCCATACGAAAATAATTTATTTTACAAATGTTATGGCATTTTTGTTACTTAACGGTATTATATTCTGGTTCAAATTTCTCGGACACCAGTGATTTTGAAAACTGTTAGTATGATAAAAGTTTTTTAGAATATTCCATCTTTTCAGGGTATCTTGTATTGAATTATTTCCTTGCATCTCAGCGCCACCTATACCTACCTCAATATGTAGAAATAACGTTTTTACTCAAAATTGAGATAATTTATATTTTATTCTAGTTGATGCCTTTTACAGAATTTAAATATATCTCTTATTTATTGAGAGATTGACTTGAGATTATGAAGTGGGAAACGGTGCATACCTTCCTACAGAGCACAATCGGGATATGGGAGGTCAAATTGAAATATCTGAATATCCCAGTACGTAAAGTAGATAGAGAGATATCCTCCAAAAGGAGGTCAGATGGATATCCTATGTTGGTTTCCTTTTGGCATTAACTGTGGACTGACATTGGGACTAAATAAAGCCCAATGAAGTAGGAAATATTTTAATAATTTTTATTGTGTTTTACCTGTTTAATTCGGTTTTATTTGGGTGTTTTTGTTCAGCAGTACTGTAACACGCGAAATACTCGATAGCATCCTTTGTTACACTGTTAATAATTATTAGAAAAATTATGAGTTATCGGAAATATTATTCCCACAAACTTTAATATTAATAGAGTGCCCTTACTCCTTGCACTATGATAAACATACGTCATCTGTGAGAGTTAACGCTAGCGAATACTAGATGGCACTCGAGGAATGATATTTCAACTAAATAACGCCGGGTAAAACTCTTTCTCATTGAACCATTGAACTAATAAGACGTATTTATAATTTCGTTTGACCTGTAAAGGGGATAATAGAAGTTGAAAAACCTCGTGATGATCACATGAGGTAAGGTTTTAATTATTACACCGGCAAATATCGTCTAACATTTGAAATATTGGTTTAGGTTTTTCTTATAATTTTCTGATAAACATAATTATAAATATACGTAACCTTTTTCTTATAATTTTCTGATAAACAATTATAAATATACGTAACTTTTTTTTTATAATTTTCTGATAAACATAATTATAAATATACGTAACTTTTTTCTTATAATTTTCTGATAAACGATTTTTTTTTTACAAATTTTTTTTGATAAGTATTTTATTATAAAGAATTACTTCTTAATCAAATTTAATTACGTCTAATGCTGTTAACGTCGAAGTATTTCAACGTTATATTATTTGCTTTAAGCAAGATTTGAGATTATGCACATTCATATTGCGATACCTACTACGTTTTCCACTAAGCGAGCAATTTTTATATGAAGTCAACCTTGCTATACTACATTTTGAATTGGAATATATGAAAACATTCTGGGCCAAGAGATTTTCTTCATTTTGTCTTGGCGGCAACCTTCTACGACTTCATAACCTCACAATAGGATTAAGACGGCCACATGTGAAACGTAAATTTTAACATCACCATCGGAGAACAGGACCGTATCTAGGAGTTTTCTCCATCAGGATAACAAAATAAAAGATAAGTACTTTTAATTGTTACCAAAAAAAAAAAGGGATTATTTTCACATGATTGTTGGGCTATTAGAGCCAAAAGTGTCTAAATTTAACATATTAGATTCAAGTCAAATCTATTATATTTTTGGCTATTTGCATTTTAAACCCGTTGTTATAATTAAATCCATTGTTGTATATTGATTCGTAGTTGCTTGTATCTTGAATTCGTTGTCGCAAATACTTCGCCGTAGTATTGTTTCGTAGTTGCTTTTGTCGTGATTCCTCATGATTGATATCTTGTAGTAGTATCTTGTAATGCATTTTTGTTGTTGATATAGTAAGTCGTGGTTCAATTTTTGTTGTAAAGTGAGTGTTAAGACTATGAACTTTGAAATAAGGTTACGAGGCATATCTTTTGTAATATAATTATTTTGTCTCTCGTAAAGAATCTCAAGTTCCTAGTTTTGTTGTAATATACGATTTTAGTGTTGAGGTGAAAGTTACGAGACGTATCTGTTGTAATATATTTTTGGTTCTCGTACACCTCAAATTTATTTTGCTGTTAAGCAAATTTGTAATATAGGGCAACTTGTAATATAGTATTTTGTATATATTTCTGTGTAATACTTTGCTATACAGTATCGCTGATGCTGTGATAGTACATTTCTTTGTAATATAATATTTTTGTAATATAGTACTATTGTATATATGTAACTTTTGTCTTTTGTTTATCTATATCTTTAATTTTCTTTGATTACCCTTAGTAATCAATGGCGCCCAAGCTTTGAACTCCACCCCCTTTTGCTCTCCGTATCTTCACTATGCTAGCCAGGTTACACCAGTGACGCTAACCACGTCGCTCGTAGGGTGGCCCACACTTGAACACTTGGGCAATATTTAAACATCGAGTGAAAACCTTCTTTTCTTAGCCACAGTACAAAGAATAAATATAAAACAGAACCTATAAAACTTCGTAATATGAGAAGCTATCTGATTGTGTGACTCAAGATTTAATTACTTCTTAAAGTCATGCTCGAAGCTGCCCTTTAAGGTGGCCATTTCCTAGAAAGAGACATCCGATAGGGAAATATTTATTATTTTTGTCCATAACATATTGTTCTGTTTTTATATGCCTAATTGATAAAGATGCCCTGCGTTGAAGCCAAAACGTACTGTTTTGAATTGATAATAATGCCCAACGCCAGATACGAATTACGAATACGAATATTTGTGATTTGCTGGCTCAATAAACCTTTACAGAAACATGAAACGCTCTCAACTCAGGAGCAAGTTCCCTAGTATTTATTGTCCTGAAATAAAATGGTTAATTAAGAAAGAAGGGTCCGTTTTAAGTCCGTCGCAGCCTTATTGTCTGTTAGGCGCACCATACTTATTTGCACGAATGTCAGAGTATGATGTGCGACAAGACGCGAGGCAATAAAGCCTACCCCAATATGCCAGCAGTTCTCAAACTATGTTACTACTTATTTTGGAAATTTTTGTTTATTTTTTTTTCCAAAACTATAAGCTTTAGACCCCATGTTATATAAGGTTTTTTGTTTGTCTTTGACATGGAACTAATTACACCCTGTATGTGGATTTATATGCTACCTACTTATGTATAAGTATAAGTAGGTAGCAATTCGGTCCACGCATATAAAATATTTTTAGTTTATCTTTTTTGTAAAATTGTAGTTTCTTTGGCGACGGTTAATATATCGAAACAAGAAAATATATTAGGACGTTCTCGGAAGTTTCGGTGTGTACTTCGTACTGTACATCCTCTAATATCCCTGAGGATGCCTATTCGTAGTACTTACGACGTCCTGAAATATCCCGGAATGTCATGGTGTGCCCCTAGTATTAAGCGTCAGACATCCTTCAGAACATCCGTCGTATTGCTTTTATCCGATACCAAGTTGTGACATTAGGATGACCAGAAGAGTGCCGAAAAGCATACATATTGAGATATTGGAACGTTCTTAGGCAAGCCCAAATCCTAAATGGTCTTTGTCATGGTACATCCCTCGGACAGACTTATATCGTATGGGTTGCGGAATTTTGTCAAACGTTATATACTGAAGAAATGTAAGGGGAATCTTATATCTTATGCACAAATTATTCAATTAAAACTAATCTCAGGAGCCGAAGAATTGGGATTAAAGATGATTTCGTATCATATATTTATAGTATGACAGTGTATAACATGTGTATTTTCTCCAATTTTTCTCCAATTTTTAGACTAACAACATTGTAAAAAAAACGATGTAGCCCTAAAATAACTATACAGTTCCGTTCTTTTTTTGCCTACCAATTGATTTAACGTTATATTTCATCAACCAACAAAATGTTAAACATTTGTTTCTCTCCTCAGAGTGTGAGAGACTTGTTAGGAAAAAAATATTTTACTTAAAATCAAAGCATTACTTACATGGCTACAACAGTCATTGTTGAAAGGGGTTTGACTTTAATTGAAGAGTCACAGAACGTCTCGTCGAAGACAAGATGAGACGGGGAATTTAAAACTTCTTCCATTGAACGGGACAGTTTGGTTAAATGAAGTGCATTACAAGCGGTTGGTACACAAACTCCAAATGATATTATAAACTGCAGCAAATTTTCTTTTGTTTCAATATCTATCTGAAACAGCACAATTATTTTCAAAATATAACTTTTAGTCCCCATTCAAACATAGAAGACGTGGCGCAGACGCGACACGTTCAAAGTATATAGAAGAAGCGTCAGTCGTATGGCGTGGATATATATTCACCTGTTCTTCATAACGCTACTAGTGGACTACATCAAAGTTACATCGGAAAAATTCTATCAATTTAAACTTGGTGATAGCCCACTAACAAACAACGTTACGCGAATCAGAGAGCATAATGCACCTTTTCGCACCAAACACAAATTACCGCACCAGGCATTGCCCATCTTTCGGCAAAATATCTAAGCATACTCTCTTTCTCTATCCAACTATAAAAGCTCAAACACAATTTCCGATCTTTACCTTTTTCTATCCTCTTCTTCGTTTCCTTTTTGTATTTCTTCTTTGCTTTGTCGCTTCAGATTATTTCTTCCAAACCGAATTTATTAGTTGAGTATTAAATTCTTTAGAAAGCAAACGTTTTAAGAACGGGTTTTTTGGATAGTAATTTTCCCGTGCAAAACTACCATGTATATCTGTGATATTTTATCTACACTAGCGTCTTTTGCATTGTATATATCGATTGTTTTAAGTTAATTTTTTTACATGTTCTATCTCATACACCGATCCTGTGAATGGAGATTGTGATTATTTGAGTTAACTTTTAATCCTAGCCTCGCTCTGTCCAACCCTACAGTTATCACGGCGATTCATCCTATGGATATTTGGCTGGCTCCGGACGAGTGCCTCGGGAGAACAATATGTATTATTAATTTAAAATAAATTTATTTTGATTTTTTTATTTTTGTTTTTTGTCTTCTTCAGTAGATGAAGAAGGCTCTGGTACTACTGGCTAACATTCGGAGGCAGAGAAGATATTGTGTGCACATTTTGTTTTTAAAAAAGGAAAGAATGTATGACTTTGTCGTAATGAAAGAATTAAATATATGTAACCAAGTAGCCTGACTGTCTCCAGAATTTTTTAGAATGTCTAATCAATTAATGTTAATGGATATTTTTCCACTAATTCAATATCGTTATGTTTGTTTGTACCAGCTTCGGTGACACAGATCACTTCGATAGGCCAGTAGAAACTGCCAAAGGACGTGGCATGAGCAGAAATTCGTCTTCTCCTCGTCTTGTTAGTCTGAATTCAGTTATTTGTTAACATGGAGGAACCCCGAAAACGCGTCATGTCCGCGCCTGACGTCTGCATCACATCTTCTCTGTCTGAATTGGACCTTATAGTCTATAGATGAATTTTATATACGTGTTAATCCAGAATTTTAATTGAAACTTTATCATTACTACATACTTCTAAAGGCAAATATATCAATACAGAGTCATCTTTTTTTATCATCAGCATATATTTTAACCAGAGGTTCGGTTTTTCTTACCGTTTCATCTTTGCTCTCCATGATAGCAGCTGAACAATATTGTCCATTTATTTTAGTTCCATTAACTGATACCTCGATTTTCAAACATTCGTCATAATGTCCCATTTGCATCAAATTACCTTCAAGAAGTCCAGGTTGCAATTTGGCTGTTGCATCGAACACTAAAGAAAAATGTAAATGAAGCTTTAAAAAATAAACTCATGTCACATCCAATAATTTTATTTGATATTAAAACATAAAAATGAGACTAAATGTGCAGCTACTGGAAGCGGCTGGATTCTCCCCACTAAGTGTTTGCAAACACTCCTTGATTTGGTTAATAGCCAGGCTGGTTACAGCTGAGCGATGCCATGCAGGCCTCCGTTCCGCGGGTGCTAAAACCTATACATAACGACCTGCCATTGTGGAACTCAGAACTGGCGTATCCCGCCAAAATTAAATTATCAACAATAATTTTTAAAAACCGCTGCCTAAGGAATCACTACTTCCACATTCAGATTTTCCTTCTAAGTCTCTTTATAGGTAAAATTCTTGACCATATTTGCACTTTAGTATGCGGAAATTATTGGTAATAGAATCTTAATAATATTTGGGGCAGACGTTATAAAGAAGTTTACAAAAAGTTGCAATTTAGCAAGCTTTGTTAAGACATTGAAAAGGAACTTGGCTAACTTTCAAGCCTGACATGATATTTACAAAATCTGCAAAATGTACAGGGGATAGAAATAAAGAAAAGTTTAATATTACATTAACATTAATATTCCACAAAAATGGATTTCGTAAAAATGCGAGAACATTAATCCAGGCATCAAAATTTATCAAGTTCAGAAGTTTTGCAAAAACAACGCTAGGCGTCGGTCAGCGTCGAGACGTAAGAATGCAAGAATATTATTCTAGGTCTCAAAATTTATGAAATTCAAAATCAAATTTGGATCTTTACCCCTTCAAAAATAAGTACATATGTGTGCCAAATCGGCTGTCCCACTCAGAAACACAGTAATTGACTAATTTATAAAAATTGAGTTTTCTAAAGTATTGGACTTACTGTGTACCAACACATCTTGTGGAACACTTATAATTGATTAAATAATGAACATTTAAGAGTTATTATGTGCACAAAACACAGTAAGTGACACTGAATGAGTAGCTGTACCGGAACAAAACACAGTATTAGCTAAATACCATTGGAAAACACAGTAAGTACTTTGACATTACTGTGTTTTGCATGGTCTGAGTAGTTACTTTGTTTTGAAAATTGTGGTGAGATCATCCCTTCCATAATTACCACCACTTACTATGTCAAGTGCAATGATGGGCAGCATCCGATTCAGTTGTTTAAGAGACCTTCATTTCTATTTAAATACCTACGTCTGTCTGAATTGTCAATTTCCTACACCCAAACACACTTAGTGTATATCTAATGTTTACTTTTTGAGTATCTACTAGTTATAAATCCAGTAAATGCAGTTACTGTGTTTTGCATATAAATAAGTATGTATGTATAGATTGCGAAGCTACTTAAAAACAAAGTATATGCTGCTAATCAAACATTTTTAAATATATTTTTACTCTGATAATGGAAAATGACAAATCAAGTCATTTACGAAACTTCTGTGAGAATATAAGACAATATCTCTTCAAATGTTGTGAGGCTAACATAATTCATTAAAAATCAATTTTCCCGATATTTAGCCCTATTACAATTACTGTGTTCCTACTTGGGACAGCCGAAATTTCAAGTGAGTATCTTAAGTCTATTACATCAACCCCTTTACTAATGGAGGAGTTATGGTGGAGGGGTGGAAAAATATAATAAAGAAATCTGAGGGCTTGGATTCCAGTATAGGAACGCACCAACCTCAAGTATTTGTACTCCACACAGGTTGCTTTACTCATTTTCCCCTATTTACCTGTACTTACATCCCCACCCCTTCAACGGAATCATCCCAAAATATAATCTAGTTTCAGATGTCGTTATAATACATATGTATACAATTTCAAGTCAATATCTGAATTTACTTTACTTTATCAACCTCTGTAATAATGGAATAGGGGCGGTGGAGGGTTGAAAAATATTGTAAAAAAATATGAGGCTCTGGCTTCAAGTACATACACCGAATTTCAATTGTCTGCACTTTTACCAGCTGGCTTTACTTATTTTCCCCTATTTACTCCTATTTAACCCCAACCCTCTAACGGAATAATCCCAAGATATGATCTAGTTCCTGATGTCATTATAATAATAGAGGGTAAATAGTGAAAAATAACTAAATCAAGCTAATGGCAGACCAGAAATTTCTCAAATATATTTATAAAATCTACCATCTCCCACCACCATCCCCACTCCATTAATAAATAGGTTAACAAAATAAAATCTAGATATTTAGTTGAAATTTAGTACACGTATGTAATATAATGATATCTAGGACGACATTTATATTTTGAGATGATTCCGTTGAAGAGTTGGGAGGCAAATAGGGGGAAACAAGTCAAGCAAGTTAGTAAGGGTCCCTATGGACACCCAAATCTATATTTGGGACTTGCTGTATACAAGGTGCTTCATGAGGAACTATACATACTCGCATGGGCGGTAGAGGACTACTTAGGTATTCAGAAACGGCCATTGAAATTTCCCTGTCGTTCTTAATTTCTGAGATACAGAGTGATAAACTGAATTTGGTCTACATTTATTTTGGTCAGGACGTCCTTAATATTGATCTAATTTTGTTTAAATTTCAGACACTTATCACAGTTGATAGATTGCTATTATAATTTTTTTTAATTCCAGTGCCGGACTTTATTAATTTGATTTTTCCGATTCCTGTAAAAATGATCACCTTGTAATATAATTTTTAACATTCAGATGCCAATTATAAAAATTCATACATCATTAAACTTAAACGTGTAATTAGATTTTTGTCGCACCTTTGTTGATTTTTTTACAAGCGATTGAATTTGACAAAAAGAGGTATTTGAAGAACCTCTTTATTTGCTTACATTAATTGTCCAAATCATGTCAAAAAAATGGTCGCATTAATTATTTACAAAAATTATTTAAAAATATTACAAATACTTAGAGCATATGTTGATGAGAACCTCCAGCTTTCATACATTTTTGCTGGCGTTTGTTTAAATTGCCAATAGATTTTCTAATTTGCGCAGGATTGTTTCTAATTTGGTCGCTACAGAGGAAAATTCGCTGAAGTAACTCATCTTTAGTATTTATTGGGACACTGTAGACTTCAGTTTTGAGATATCCCCATAGAAAATAATCGACGGGGTTGAAATCTGGTGATTTAGCCGGCTAAGGATGGGGTCCCCCACGTCCAATCCATCTATTTAGATACTCGTTATCGAAATGCGTCCTAACCTTAATACCAAAATGAGGAGGAGCTCCGTCATGCTGGAAGTATTGTCCTCTTACATTAATACCTTACATTAAACCAGGTAATATGTTTTTTAGAAATCTAAATAAACCTCTGTAGTTAGTCTTGCCGGAAAAACATGTGGGCCAATTAGGTTGTTGTTAATCATACTACATAAAACATTTACCGAGAACTTATGTTGAGAATGGGCTTCTCTTATAGCATGAGGATTGTTTTCGCCCCAGTTCTGCGAATATTTTGACTTTAATACGCCATCCCGTGTAAATTGGGCCTCGTCTGTGAATAAAGTTCTATATGTAGTTGGTCTATGATCAATAATTCACTGGCAAAATTCTAACCTATTTACATTGTCACCCTGATGAAGCCTTTGCACTTGCTGAATATAATACGGATGTAATCTTTCTTTATTTAGAGTCCCCCAAACCCGCACATGAGGAACTCTTAATAGGGCACTTATTCGTTGGGTAATTACTTCAGGGTGTTCTTGAACAATATTAATGATAATTGCTTGATCCTCACGTTTTTAACAATATTTCGTTCCACTTTTAATGATGGAAAACTGCCGTGCTCCCTTGCATAGCGATACACATTTGAGAATGTCTGATGATTTGGTGTTCTTCTGTTAGGAAAACGAATATTGTATTTCTCTGCGGCTTGTCTACCATTACCATCACAAAATCCATAAACGAAAATGATATCGACATATTCCTCAGTTGTAGAATAAAAGGCATGGTTATTTGCAAACTAAGTACACTAGTTCTACTGCTTATGACAACAAAAAAGA